>OY757911.1:66025229-66027729 GCA_963585895.1 Sepioteuthis lessoniana | reverse complement strand
AAAAGGATAGGCTATTTGGAATATTCGTCCCAAAAATATGATTTAATAAATAAATTCTTCTTATTATTGATTTCTAATTGTTTGCTTTTATTTTGATAAATATGAGCAAAAATCCCGAAGATAAATCTTAAAAGAAGTCCTTTGCCATAAAAAAATAACTTTATTTTTTCCTTGACTGCCTAATTTAGTTAAATATTTGAATAAAGAAAATTTAGCTATAAAAGCTCGGAGTAATGATTTTCATTTTAGATAATTTTAAACGCATATTTTTCTTTTTCTTTTTTTTACTTAACATCAGTATTGTTAATTTTCAAGAAGAAGAAGTTTTTTGAACAATTTCAATTATTTCTCATAATGTCAGTGTTATTTCGTGAAAAGCTTAGTCGCTGGTGAGTTGTTAGTGTTCTCGAATGAAAGGAAATTAATTTTCAATAACTTAGAATATATGCTACCAAATTTAAAAGATTAATACAGATGTATGATTTCTGATTATTTAAATACTTACTTCCTTTATCGATTAAAAAATAAACTGTGTGTTATATATCCATTAGAAATAAAAATGTACATGGCTAATTTGCATACTGGTTTTAACAATATTAGGTTTAATAAACAATTATTTAGTATATATTATTGTTTTATTCTCAAACATATTAAAAGCAATATTGTGTATAATTCTATACAGAAATCAGTTAAAATAACATAAAATAAGTAATCTTTTTAAATTCGCTCTGAGACTTTCTGATGCATATAGCTACATTTATAAATAAAGAGGGATAAGCAAAGAGTCAACGGAGCTTGACGACAATCAGTTTCTTACCAATGCAACTAGTAGCCCTTTAAAGGTATCTGTTGCCAAAAGCGGAAGCCACCCGTTCATGTACCTCTAGGTACATTTTATTTTAAAAAATCAAACAGAAACGACTTATTTTACCTACCAACTAACAGGAAAAAAACCTTGGTGATGTTTTACATGATTGATTTGGTTTCTTTGGTTTTATGGAATATCAACCCTCGTGAGTTATTCAATTCCAAATTCATTCTTGTGGACGAAATAGTTGTGGTACTATTTAACCCATAGTTATTAGTCAGTTGGTGGACTGAATAGTGCGACTGGTTTTCAAACACACTATTACAACGTCACAGGAACTCCAATCTCAGCAAGTAAATCCCCAGGACCTCAAGGAGTATTCTGAAGGTATATACAGGATGTGGGTTACAAAAGATGATCAGTAAATCAAAACAAGAAAAAAAAAAACCTAACAGGATTTCTTCAGATCTTAGGGATAAAAAAAAGATCTGAAGAAGTCCTGTTAGTTTTTTTGGTGTTTTTGATTTTATCAAAAACACATAACAGGATGGAAATACATTTATAATCCTAATGTAACCGGTTTTTGTTTTTTCTTAAAGAAATTATTGCTCTGTAATGGCAGTTACATTGAGCTCTTTACCAGGAAAATTTAAATGTTCACTGTTGAATGATTTTTTTGTCATGATGGAATTACTCCCAACTCCGGTTTAACTAGACCGAATAATACTTATATATATATATATATATATATATATATATATATATATATATATATATATATAGCCTCATCTGAAACCGAGTTAAATTAATGAATAATGCAATGAACGTTGCACTTTGCACTGGCATGCAAAAAACCAACTTGCTTAAAAAATGTAATTACTTTTCGCTTAGTCTTATGTGGGTCACTATGTTAGTGTACACTGAAATGATTAAACTTTAAAAGAATATTCCCATCGGGAAATACTGTACTACGGTAGGTACCCTAACGGAGTATCGTTGTATAACACTAACTCAACTGCTCAATCACAAGCAGGATGAGACATAAAGTCAGGTATGTATCTATGTGTGTATTTTATACTGATAATGAAGCAATTGTGTTTCCTATATATATATATATATATATATATATATATATATGTGTGTGTGTGTGTGTGTGTGTGTGTGTGTGTGTGTGTGTGTGTGTGTGTGTGTGTGTGCACGCACATTTGTATTTTATATAGAAAATGAAGTGACTGAGTTTCATATACATGTATATATGCATTTATATTTGTATTTTCATATAACTAATAAAGTGAATGAGTCCAAAGTATATGTATATATGCACATATATTCGTATTTGTTTAAAGATAATGAAGTAACTGAATTACATATACGTACAAAACGCACCTACATATGTTCCTGTCTGTATGTTTGTATGTATGTATATATTCATGTATATGCACGTATATTTGTATTTTTGGTAAATTTTTACCTTTTAACCCATCGTATTTTAGCGAAAACTAAAAATCCGATTCTACTTTTCTTTTTTCTTTTTTTTCTGCGCATGCATGTAAACAACCAGAAAAAATATCCACAAAGAAATTTTGAAAAAGAAACAGAAGACATTGCAGAATTTAAGGGGTGGGATCGTTTTGTTATATAAATTTAACGTAAAATGATCACCCACTTCCGGACCAGCAACCATTACAGACG
>OY757911.1:65728657-66025029 GCA_963585895.1 Sepioteuthis lessoniana | reverse complement strand
GCTTTGCTTAACACTCAGCATTATAAGGTAAGGATCAAGAGTAAAGTAGAGTAATCCAGGGAATTTAGTATGCCCTCCCTGACACCTCGGTGTACTAGCAATTGAAAAGTGAACCTCCGGGTCTCCCTCGACTATGGTCATTAACTTACTTATTTAATTTTAGTGATTGATGATCCGTTTGCCCAATCTAAACTTATTCATTCATTCACCAGTATTGTGGGCAGGTGGAGTCCCCGAGGTGTGCTAACTAATGTGCAGCACTGGTGCACCGTTGTAAGTCAGTTCGTATATGTAAAACAAGATTTTGCAATAACTCCTCAATATGCCAGTGTTGGGGAACTAAACATAGGGGTCTTCCTTTTAGGGAGCTATGGGTGAAGCTTCCGATTATCACGTGACCGTTGGTTTGTGACATTTCGAGAAGAGAGTTCTACCTTTTTTTTTTGTTAGTAGACATCAGACAGAAAGGAGCCCTGTCTTTCGTCTCTGCTTTTCGTGCAGTACACGTATGCCAATAATCCTATATGAACCATTTCCCTACACCAGAAGAAATGTAAGTGTTTAACCGCTGCTATCAGCACTACTTATTCTGTGGAACAGCTTTTGAACCTTTTCATAGCTCCAGCATTACTGGAACCTCGATATCAGATTGTTTGGTGTCATATCCTGGACACTCATTTGGAGAGGGTCTTACCCCTCTGCAGAGAAGCAGTCGGTTATTCTACGGCCCCAGCCGACTGGTCAACCTAATGCAATTCAAGAAAAAGCTAGTGGTACTATTTACCAACCCCTCCGCTCGGGCAGGATATGACACAAGGTCAATTTTTAAGCGGAGTCTAACAGGTTTGAATTCAGAGTTTTCCTTCTCCTAGACTAGTTGCCTAACCTAGTCTGTCCTACTATTTACCCATAGCTGGAGGGAGAATAATTGGATTCATACCTTTCCCAAGGGTATTAGTGCTATGTGAAATGCAATCAGTCTCGTCCAGGATTTGAACTCGTATCGCCGTGTTCATTTCCTACGGCGATAACGACTACACCACGGGTACCAAGAAAAAGCTAGTGATAGTCTCCATGAATACCACACATACATCCCTAAATTTCTATAACAGAAAACCAAAACAAATCAAACTAAACCTTGCAAACCATATCCACACGTTTTCAGTTATGCTGAAATTCGAGCAAATCGGCCAACCTGACCAAAACATAATTTGCTCTTGAAGAAAATATAATGGGTCTTTTTCACCATGTATAAAATAATTATCCTTTTTAGATATAAATCGATAGGAACATTTTCAGGATGAATCCTTGTTGAAATGTCGTAAACTAGGTGGACAGTGACATTGTAATAAACCTGTTTGAATTCCAGTAACCCTATTTCGTTCATTTTCGGACAAATACCCTTGGGAGATAGTATAAAAAATCTTATCCTCCTAGGTATGGATTAAATTCTACCTCTACTGCTCTTCTACAATGTTACCATTTGCATTTGATAACCTAAGAAGGTTTTATGCCATTAAAGAAATCAAACCAAACCAGAATATTTTCAGCCACTAAATGTATATTTCTTAGCATATCCACATATACCGTTGCATTTCACCACTTGTCACCGGACTGAAATATCATCGTACAATCATATCCAATAGCAACACAAGTCATGACAAGAAAGCCTTGTAAATTTTTTCTTTGTAAACCGATTATGTCAGTTGTAATGGAGGATATCTAGGTTGAATTTCTACTCGACTATAAAGAGGTATTGCGCTATTCCTCATCGTATGTCCGATGAAATCTCCCAAATTCCAAATTTTGGATCACTTTTAAAACTGGACGCTGGAATCATATTCCTGAATCCTGACTTCCTAATTGCTTGTCTGTTAATTATCATTGTGAACTTCAACCTCTTTTTCCTTTTTCAGATGAGCCTTAATCTGATTTGATTTTAGCGGATAAGCTGAGACAGCCATAATCTCATTAATATTAGATATCTTTTGGAATCTAGAGCCGCTGTTCTTAGCATCATAACTTTTAGAATCTCGAAATACTTATTTCATACCTGTTAAGTCAACATGTTCTTGTACTCTGTGATGATCTCTGGTTCGAAATTTAAATAACCCTTCGAGCTTTGAATTCAGTCAGCTATGGCCACTTTTCTATATTGTGTAGATTGAAACCTTGTTTAACAACATAAACCGGTTATTATTTCCTTGAAGCTTTTATTTCACGTAAATTCACATTGAGTTAAAAATTTTAGCATGAACGAAAATTTTTCTTGGATTAACATTTTCTTAAACTACTCAAAACCTATTCACTGTTCAACTATTTAATATTGAACGGAGTTTTATAAAAAAAAGGCCACATAAAAATCACAAACGGTAGAGAATTAATTCTAAACAATATAATTATTTGAAAATTTCACTTCAACTTAAGACAGTGAATTGCACTATACCGTCACATAACCACAAGATGATGTAAACATATATACCCCTCTACATATATTATTTTCTTTTCTTTGTTTAATGGCTTAACAATATTAATGGATCATTTAATCCAAAAGCCATCTTTGTAAAATAGCCGTGATTCTATTTAACGCATAGCTGGAAGGTTAAGTGGGTTCATACCTTTCTCAAGGTTGTTAATCCGAAAGTGAACTTAATAACGTGACTGGAGTTCGAACTCGCTTACTTCAAGGTCACAGACGAGCATTTTAGTCTCTACTCCACGGGGACTCCCGCTACGTACACATATACAAGTAACGAAAAAGAAACCGCTGTCCTGTGTAATTGTTACAGGGATTATCATTTATGCTTTTAGTTATTTACCAAGCTTAGCTTGGTTCGGGCACAAGGCGTGAAGTATGGACCACCGAGTGAGAATTAATGACTTTAGGAAGGAAAAGGTTCTACAGCTGCCTACACTCATTTTGAACTGATTTTAATTCAGGGTTTTTCTTTTCTTAAACTTTTTGCCTAACCAAGTCTAAAGACTACATTTTGTCCAACTATTTACCAATATTTGGAAGAACAGATGGATTCATCCACTTCTCAATGGTATGAGCATGAAGGTAAACTAAAAATGCCTCGTTATGGATTTGAACTTGGGTGACTGATTTCATTCTCAACGACATTAGTCGTTACGCTAACATCGTGGTAGTACATAGTTCCTGTGTTGTACTGTGGCTAGACAAGACGTGTACTTAACAGATATCAGGCTACATTGTATCTCTTTAATACTAAGATTTTTTATAGATTAATGCTCATGTTGTCACTTATTCTTCCGAGTTCAAACTCATTAGGCTTTGCATTGTGGAGTTTATTACTTGTTTTGATAATTATTTCACAATCTTTCTGCACATTCTAATCTTGCCTGGTCAAGTTTTTTTTTATTATTTGATTTATTTCGCTGGCCGATTCTTAAAAGCTTTCTCAGTGGATACGCACTAGTTTTAATATTATACATTTATGTTGCTTTCTGTTTTCATGAAAAGCGGCTACTTGAAACGTCCAAGTCATTTACTGAATGTTGAAGTTCAGGCTAGTAAGTGGCGACCGACGGAATAGATAGCCGGAGGCATTGAAGATGACGTGATTAAGAAAGGGCAGTTTCAGGTTTTGACTAGAGTGTATTTAAGAATAATGATAAAAATAAAAATAAAATCTTTTGGCGAAGCCATCTTTGTGGAGCAATTAGTTGTATTGTAGGGATTTCTGTTCAAATAAACCTAAACAAACTGCCTTTCAATATTCAAATAATCAATCCGGGGTAACAAAAAATGTGAAAGAGGAAAAGGGGAATTAATGTAGGGCATTCAGTTATAGAAGAAAAGTTAAATTTAAGGACAACACAAAAGAGCACGCATGCTCAAAGTTGTGCGCATGCGTGCTAACACATTTACGAAGAAGCACAAAAGGGATGTTTTTGAACAGTTTAGATACAATTCAGTGTGCTGGTTCTTCGACTAAACCTACATTCAGACATGAAGACAAAAATAATGTTTTAAATAAATCACTTTATAAGCATCTAGACATACGCAGACGATCCAAAGCATTTACTAGGAAGATCTTATAATTTGTTATGATTTTAATAGAAACCCTTTTTGCGTTAAAGAGAACACGGATAATAAACAAAAAAGAGGAGAGAAAGAAAAACGGAAATTACCTGTGAACTAGTTAGGTTTCCACTTGTAAAATTCTTTAAAAGTAATCTGCTTCACGTTTGCGTAAAAGTTTTTTCTGAGACTCTTCCTATCATCGTTTCGAAATGGAATATTTATAAGTTGAACACGTGATTATGAATGTCTTTGGCTTTGCCAAGTGGGGGGAGTAGCTGCGTATTTCTTCTTGATGCCAACGTTCAACTTTCTAGCTCAGATAAAACCCAATGTTTCGAATGCTGATTTTTACCTTTCGACTTGCTTCGAGAAAAAACAAAAGATTAACGCGGTATTATATTAACATTTTTATTCCACGGCCTTTGATCTTATGTTGTATTAAGCAGCAAGATAAAAATCACAATTTTGGAATTGTGATAGCTACTTATTTCCGACCACTATAAATTGTAGCAGTTTAAGTGCAAACAAAAAAGCTATTATTTCAAATGTGGGTTATAAAGATAGAATAATCTTCCATGTTTTAAAAACTGACACAACACAATTTCAATCTACTAATTTGATCTTGTGTTCCAGTCTAAGTAAAATCAAGAATTTAGAATGCCGATTCTTTACTAAATCACACCCTCACTACCTGGAAAAATGGCATAACACTATTTGTTTTATTTTCATGTTGGTAATTATAGGAAAAATATTTGCAGTTTCGTGGCAGAGTAAAATTTTGTCTTTTAAACCATATATACTTGAAGGTGTTCAAATCAAGTCCAAATTAAAATCCTGAATTCCACATGGTCATTTTTAAAAGCAGGCAAAACTTCCATTTCGTGATGTTTTGTAAAACAAACTTCTAATCTTTGGACGATTGTGTGTCAAATCCAAGCAAAAGATGAAATTTAGCATGCTGGTTTTCAAGGTAATTAACCTTTTCCTACTTGAATAATTACCACAACATAATTTCCTTCAACATTTACTTCAATTTGGGACGTGCTAACTAAAATGTTAAGTATTTTGAATGTAAATGCGCAGTCATTTATTTTTATTTGATTTATCCGAACGTGCGAACCTTTAGTCCTTAACCTAATATAATTATAAGGTGATTTTTTTCTATCTGTAATATTCATCGTAGAATATGCGATTAATATGATTAATGTTGAAACGTTTGGTTTGATAAATTAACAAGGAAGATTATATGGAAGAAAAGGAATAATTCTCGGGTAAAATAGACGTTTTTTATTTATTTATTTATTTATTCATTTTTAGGCTCCGGACTTATTGATTTATCTGTGTAAAGTGACATGACTATAATGAAATCAGGGTGATTTGATTAATCGTTTGGTACATTGCGACAAAAGTAGGTGGCTTATTCTGAATGGTCACTTGATCAGCCAAAGTTAATTTAGTAATGGCCAAGCTAAAATACATTAAGGCATAAAGTTCAACTATAGATCAATATTACATTAAACTTGCAAATTATCTCATAAAGTTTTGAGAATAATGCCTTAGCCAATATCTAACTGATCTTCACCTTGCTTTTAGACAATCATTTTCTTCTAGAATGTCACATTGTTTTGATAGGTATTCAAATCACTTCAGTAAACGGTTGACAGAATATCATATCTAACAATTTTAAGTGAATCTATAATTTTCTCGAATCATTAAAATGAATATAACATATTCAATATATTAAAAGTTTTTACTTTTGATTTAATAAAACCTACCCACTAAATCACGAAAACAATTAATTTTCTAAAAAAGGAATCCAACAGAATATGTAAGTGGAATTAGAAGCAAAGACAAACTGTCTTTGCATCTAATTCCACTTACATATTCTCTTGGATTCTTTTTTTAGAAAATTAATTGTTTTCGTGATTTAGTGGGTAGGTTTTATTAAATTAAAAGTAAAAACTTTCAATATATTGGAACACAGAAAAGTACGATAGAAAAATAAAATTACATTAAAAACTTTGCGCCAACTCCAACTGAGTAACAAATCAACAGGCAATATTTTGGCTTTATTGTGGATCACTGACTTTAATACTACACAGTAATTCCTCCTCTTAGCTTTAGATATGAAAAAAAGACCATGAAAATTTGGATTATGAATAAACATTGTGAAATGTATATATAGCTTTTTATATCATTAGTGTGGCTTGTTGAGAAATCATTGTTATAGTTCGAGGGATTAGATGACGGTGCTCATTTCCACTTCAAGTAACATATGTTAGTTTGAACTCGGCTTCATGGTAACAACAGCGAGAAACTATTATTTACATTTCCTACTATAAAATGCCCCAAATAAGTTGTCTTTTACTAAGTTTTAGTTTTCAAGTGTCCTGCTATTCACACATATAGTTCCTCTCTCTCCCCAAGCTATTAGGTTGAAAAGAACGCATTCTCTTCCAGCTGGAATTTGAACCTGTTTCGCTAATTCCATTCTCTCAACCACTAATCTATCGACCATACACACTTGTATAAGTTGTAACAAAAAGAGTTGTAAGATAGTCAGTGGTCAAGAATTGATGCACTTGTTACTGATAGAATAAGATCAGTTTGGTTTATTTATTTAATAGCATAACAACTTATGTATTATCAAATGCCAAAATTGATCAATTTGTAAAGGTTTGAATGTAATACTTTATATTTTCAACGTTCCACTGCTATCATTTTTGAATCACACTCTTTATTTTTTTTATAATAAGTATCTGTTTATACAGTTATATGGCATCAACAATTCTCGTCTAATTCATATATTTTTCATAGTTATAATGTTTCATGTGTTTCTATCTAAAACTAATTAATCTAAACATCCATTTGATTTATAGATTGGACTCTAACAGATACTACAACCGCAGGTCAAAGTAAACCTTAGAATAATGGCAACGAAGGAGTACTCTATGTATCTCAAAGCTCCAGTCAGGGAGTTTAGTGTCATACCCAGGGCTCCCATTTTAGCGATCTTACCCTTCTGCAAAGGATTCAACAGAATAAAGAATTATATATATATATATATATATATATATATATATATATAGAGAGAGAGAGAGAGAGAGAGAGAGAGAGAGGAGTTCGAATTCGCTTACTTCAAGGATGCAATTCAGGACTTTAGCCATTATACTTATGATTTTATTTGGTCTCAGTCATTTGTTTGCACACGATTTAAATGATTTCAGGTAATGCTATTTAACACCAATAATTATATTTTGCATTAGTTATTTATTTGCATACCGTTTAAATAGTTTTGTGTGATGCTATTTAATACAAATAATTCTATTTAATATCAATTATCTATTTGCACAGTTGAATAGTTCCAAATATTATCCTCTAACATTAATCGTTCTTTTTAATATCAATCATTTTTGTACACAGTTAAATGGTCACAAGTAGTGTTATTTGATATTAATAATTCTATTTGATATTAATAATTTCCATATACACAGTTGAATTGGTTCAACATAATGCTATCTTGCACTAATAATTCTATTTGATATTAATCATTTGCATGCACACAGTTTAAGTTCTTCAAAATAATGCTATCTTACACTAATAATTCTTCTTTATATTAATTGTTTCTTTACACTCAGTTAAATGGCTTCAAGTATTGCTTTTTAATATTAGTAAATCTTTTTAACAAGT
Source organism: Sepioteuthis lessoniana (assembly GCA_963585895.1). Classification (NCBI taxonomy): domain Eukaryota; kingdom Metazoa; phylum Mollusca; class Cephalopoda; order Myopsida; family Loliginidae; genus Sepioteuthis; species Sepioteuthis lessoniana. The sequence continues at coordinate 66,017,291 of OY757911.1, read as the reverse complement.
ATTCTCATCTCATACGATCAATTTGCACAGAGCTGAACGGATTTAAAGAGCTGAAAATAATACTAAATAAATTATAGAACAATTCTATTTGATCCATAAAATGAAATAGTAACAGCTACTACCATTTTGGGGTAAGGAAAGTATACTCCATATTCTCCAAACTCCAACATTAGAGCCTCAACATCAGTTTCTGCACGAGATTTAGAGGATTTTCTTCACAAGTATTCAAGATTTTCTTCACAAGTATTCATTTCTAAAACTAAGTTAACTTAAAGTGTAATAATTTTATATTATAAATGGAATCTAAACAAATTGATTAAAAAAGTCTAAGACACCAAGTCTTGTATGTAAATTTAGACCGGAATCTTTAATTAATAAAAGTTTAAGTTAAGATGATTGAAAAAATTTTAAATATTTTCTTTCATCAAGAATGCAGACTACGCTCTTTAAAGAACGATATGTGAGAGATTTCATGTTTCTATTTCTGTCTTTCTGTCATATATATATATATATATATATATATATATATATATATATATATATATATTGTTTCTGCTACAAAAGGTCATTTAAAATTTGATGACTGACCTACACACAGTCTATGTAAAGTTTTGTTTCTTGAGTTAAATAGACTTTTTTTCTTTTATTTGTTTCTCAGATTAATTTATTCAGTTCTTGCAGAAATCAATTGTATTTGTTTTCTGTTAAAATGAGACATTTCTGATTAGTTTTATCGTATCGGAGTTGCTCCATCTGCCAACCATTCAGTTTAGGATCTTTTAATAGAGCCAAAGTATGACGAAAGAGGCGTGTGTCAATTTTCTGAAAGAATAAGATATATGATTTTTTTTTTTCTGTTTTGAAACAGAAATATGAAAGAAGCTGTTACTCTAAACTTCTTAGATAGAAAATCCGGTCTACCAAACGAATTATTATTAAAAGTTAAAAAAAAGTTTAAATCCTGAGAATTGTTTTTGATAGTATATGAAAATGGTAGATGTAGTTTAAGTTTGTTATTATTTTTTTCAGTTGACATTTGTCTGCACAGATGTAAACAAAGGAGAGAGTCCCCGTGGCATAATGGCAAAAGTGGCAAACTGCAATATTGCAGAGAGTTCGAACTCTAATAACGCTGTTACGTTCACCTTCAGACTGATACTCTAGGGAAAGGTATGAACTCCCTCATCTCCAAAGTCATAGAGTTATAGCGCCACTACTGTTGTTCTCCAATGACAGTTTTGCCATTAAATATTCCATGAAAGTTGATATGACATTAAATAAAGAACTAAATCAAATATGTAAGCGTATAAACTGATCCCTAGTGATTGTTACATTTTGCCTTCATATTTCCACATGGTTCCAGTCTCAACACGGAGATTCATATCAAGTGCCCAGAGTAGGTAGTGCTTTCTTGGATCGATAGGGCGGCTGCTGGAATACACTTAGTCTGACAACAGGACTCTGTGCCATACAACACAATCAAGAGAATCCAGTCTTGGGTGTCAGAAAATTTCTACGACCACATCACTCCGAATATCTGGCCACCTAACTCCACAGACGGCATTTCCCTTGATTGTTATGTGTAGTGCATGTTGAGCACGAGACCAAGAAAACTCCGAGCAGCAACAAAGATAAACTGAAGGCTAGAATAACGGTAAAATTTACAAATTCAAGCCAGGGGATAGTCGAAAAGGCTTGCAGGATATTTCAAAGTCACCTAGAGTCAATTGCGATTTCTTTGAATAAATTTAAACTATAATATTTCAAGACATTTTCATAAGATTTTGGTAAATATATCTGATGAAGTGAGATGCTTGTGTCATTTTCATATTGGCATAATTTAGACGACAATTTACCCATAGCAACCAGAATTCACCCATAACAACCGATCAATCCATTTATTTATTATCTTCACTTATGTTCTTCAATTTTTTTGGACAGTATATCTTCAAAATGTTCGATTACAAACTATAAGTATATCATCATTTAGGGTTAATAAAAACATAACCCAAATTAATATGAATCTGGAACATTTAGATGCCAGGTCTCATACTCTAGCAAGCTGTTTTCTTACAAATGCCTGGACTTCAACAATATGTGCGAAAACTAGAAATAGGCACCAGGAATCGATATACAATATTTCCATTAAAAGATTTCAATTTGATCGGCCGGCAACAGTGACAGTTTACAAATAAATGTGCCTCTGTTCAGCATTTGCTAATGGATTATTTAAAATCCATGAATTCAAATCACACATTTTCTTCTCAGCTGTACGCGTCAATAATCACTAATCAGATGGTTCATAAAAATAAGTGCACTTGACGCTCTTAACAAATTCTTCTCGGCAAAAATCTTTAAGAAAAACTATGAAATGACGATTTTTGTTTGTGAATTAAGCAGGAAATATCTGCTTTAATGGGTCAAAAAAACAATGAGTTCGCAGATTTTAGAAGAACTAAAAAAATCAAGCTATGTGGCAGACAAAACCACCGTACTTTCATGTATTTCCTTTTAATGCATTTACGGATTATGCTAATGCGTGTTTAATTATATCGTTAAATACTTTTTTTTATACTTAATGATTTATAATGACAACCAAACACCAGACTTGAACGTCACTTTTAAGAGATTTATTTAACAAATACTAATACTATGCTACCATTGGTAACAGTGTGGGCTGACAAGTGGCAAAGTTTATGATACAATTCAAGGGCAATTATATCAACCACAATTGTCCAGGTTTTGAAAATAGAAAAAGAAAATCAGAAGGACAACGAAAATATGCTAGATGTATTAACAATGAAGTTTTCTAATGGACTCGGCACATGGTCACGCCAGTTTTGGCTGAGCTGTAAAAATGTTCATTCATTAATTCTGTATTACACTGAATACTGTGTAGAGGACCTGCCCAGAGCGACGGGTGATCGGGGTGGTTGTTGAGAGAGCGAGAGAGAGAGAGTCAGAGAAGCTCTTGCTCTCCATACGAATTGATAATGATGATGATAATGATGAAAACAATTGTATGATTGGGTATTTCATATACAGAGGTCATTAGAGGTTTTTTTTTTCAATCATAAATGCCAAGAATGAAACAGATAAAAAAATTGAGGATTAGATTCTTTTTTTAGATTTATATATATATATATATATATATATATATATATATATATATATATATATATATATATATCTGTATTACACTGAATACAGTGTAGAGGACCTGCCAAGAGCGATAGGTGATCGGGCTGGTTGTTGAGAGAGCGAGAGAGAGAGAGAGAGAGAGAGAGAGAGAGAGAGTCAGAGAAGCTCTTGCTCTCCATATGAATTAATAATGATGATGATAATGATGAAAACAATTGTATGATCGGGTATTTCATAAACAGAGGTCATTAGAGGTTTTTTTTTCAATCATAAATGCCAAGAATGAAACGGAAAAAAAATTGAGAATTAGATTCTTTTTTAGATTCATATATATATATATATATATATATATATATATATATATATATATATATATGGTAGGCAATTTTTCTCAATTACTTTAGTGGTCACAGCACCTAACCAATACATAACGATCTACAATCCAGTTAGAACAAGAAATATAGTTTAGTACTCGATATACAGTAATCTCAGACTAGGCCAATGATGACAAAATATGATTGAAAAAGACCTGAGGATAACAACTATTGATTACTCTAAGAATGACTTTCAAAATTGGTATCAACATATGGTCACTTTTTAATTCACGCCCTAACAAATTATTTGTACAACTGAATATTACAATAACTTGGAAGGAAAATATTTAAGTAAGGAAACATTTTGATATCTTTTGGTCATTGTCTTTTGTGATCTATTAAGCAAAAAGTGGGAAAAAATCAAATGCAAAGACAATAGAATCTAAGTGTTATGGTAGATACTTTTTTCATGTTTATATTCCATCAGCTTTTGGTATTCCCTTGTGTATATTCTGTTAATATCTGTGATATTATAGATGCAATACGTTATTTTACGATTACCTTTGTTAAGATAATCCTTCTATTTTCTAAAAATATACCTGCCTTACTGAAATAAGCAGACTACTTCAAACACTGCCTTCTTAAGTACGTCTACACATCCAAGGCTGCACAGATGTATTCAGAATTATTTTTAGCGTCAATTCATTCTTGTGCAGCAATCTGTCGATCCATAAATTAACTCATGCATTGAGTTTTGTATAATAATGCTTGAAAAGGATCTATTTCTGTCCATAAAATAATTAAGATAATCTTTTTTCAAAATCAGACGCTAGATGTTAGTCACTAATATACACTTATTCGTCTTTATTGATTTTACAACAATATTTCGGCCGCTGTGACTCCCATCTCTTTTTCAAATACGTGCTGCATTTTGAATAAAACGCGTTTTTATATATGTAAGCACGATTCTCTTATCTTTCTCTCGGCAACATCTGGTGCATATTTCCGGGGAATTTCCCAAAATTGTCAATTCTTTATCATGAACTGGTGCATGTTTATATACTAATAATGGCAAAAGATTTTGAACTTTAAAACAACAATTGTCTTTTAAAATGTAATAGTTCGAATAATATTTATTTCTGTTTCGTTTTTTTTTTTTTTTTTTTTACGTTCGTTCAAACCATCAATATTCTTTCGAAAAGCAAAAATAAATATGTGGCTAATTCAAATTCTTGCCAACATAAGGGCTTAAATTGATATTTCAAACTTAGTTTAACCTGGACGCACTAATCGAACGACAGCACAAATATTACGGCATTTGCCTAATTATCTTCCAGTCGATTCACTTAATTTATTCATTGGTTTTGCTTTATCGTTACTACTGTTAAAAAACAACAAAGAAAAGTTTACGTGAACTTTTATATAAAAAGAAAAGCATTATAGTCATATATATACATATTTGCCAGAATCTATTTCTCTGTGAATAAATATGCATATAATACCTATATATGTGTGTGTGTGTGTGTGTGTGTGTGTGTGTGTGTGTGTGTGACCCTTCACGCGGGTAAACAAGAGGCGTGTTCTTTTGTGATTAGAACTCTGACTGCACTATGCGAAAAATCAAATACAGAGCCCAAATCCAAACTCACCTTATTTGAAAACAACTTTTAGTGTTAGGACTTTAAACACAAAGAACAAACCACCCGAGCTTACTGCATCTTCAGTCGAGCATAATATTGACATTATATGCGCGTAAGAACATAAATATTACCATGGTGAACGAGAATTAAAACACCATGATTCTGTTAATGTTTGTACATTTGTCTCAGCATCTGTGTGGAAAAACTTCGTCAATGCCGCCATAGGTCTGGAAATGTTTCCTAGTCCTCAGGCCTTAAAATCACGAAATGGTATCAAGAGAACTGAACTGAGAATAATGTGTGCAACATTTAATAGCAACCAAAACACAACATTCAAATCATCGGTTACCTAGTCGGCTGGGGCTATAGAATACACTGACTGCTTCTCTACAAAGGGGTAAGACTCCCCTCACCAACGAGTCTCTTGTATGTGACACTAAGAAATCTGATGGTGAAGTTCTAGTAATGCTGGACCTCTGTGGAATGCAGAGTACCACTTCATTGCCATCGCTCCCATGTCCACTTTGGCTCGGAGTGGTAGCACCTGATAGGGCCCTATCTATGAGTCAAATATAACTAAACTGTGTACTTAAATTAAACTCAATAGCTTGAAATAGAACTGTTTTGACATTTAAACTGTGTACTTATGCTGAACTGATTTGTTTGAAATGGAACTATTTTTGATAATGAAACTCTAATAACGCTAAACTGAATTGTTTGAAAAAGAACTGTTTTGACATTTGACTGTGTGTAAATAAAAGCTATGCTAATACTAAACTGAATTGTTTGAGTTAAAACTGTTTGACTAAACTGAATAGTTTAAAATAAAAATATATTTGCCAATTATACTGTGTACTTATGCTAAACCGAATTGTTTAAAACAGAAATGTTTAATTGTTTAAAAAATTAATTTGGCATTGAATCATCTACAAAGGTTGATATGCCATAAAACCAAAACAAACAATCAAATCATCGGTGGAGACATGAATAATCAATAAGTCAAAGATGAAAATTATGAATCTTCCAAGACTTGCCGAATAGAAATCGAGAACATCTCGCAGATTTTTCATTTGAGAACAGTCTTTCCTACCTGAAACTCTAAATTTCAAAAAAGAAGGGAAAACTATGGACCTACACTGAACTGGGAGGCATACTTCTCTTTTCAAAGAGTATTTTCCGATCACAGAATCATCTCGGCAAAAATACGCCTGAGTTTTCGGAGAGAAAAGAAATAAACAGTCATACGTTATGGTCGGTGCTCACTTATTCATAGAGATATTGGCAAGAATCATTCGGTACTTGTTAGAAACAAATGTGATAGTCCTCAGGATACATCTGAAACACATACATCAAATGACGAAACGATATAACTTAAAAAATATTCTTAACCAGAAAAGGAACCTAACAAATACCAATGCACAAAAACTTTAGAAAGCCCTAATAGAACTAATCAACATATAACAAAAATGTATGAACTAAAATATATTAACGGCCAAATCAATAAAATGAGAAATTCAGTAGAATATATACAATCATGAAGAACATGGCTGACTGTAAATGAAGTGAGCAAAAGGAAGGGCATCTCGAGAGAAAAACTAAAAGCTGCAAGCCAAGAAGAAAGATTTCGCTAGTGGAAAAAACAGTTTCAGAATCTGTTCGGAAACCCTCCTGAAATCACTAATAAACCTATTCAAAAAATTATTAATGGACAACATGACATAACACTTGGACAGTTTACAGAGGAATAACTTGACACAGTATTAAAAAAAAAAAATTTTTTTGCAAGCTTCCTCGGAATACTCCCTGACATTTGGAAGACGAGAAAATCTAGTGACATACTCCAATTGTGCAACTCAGTCTATAAAGAAAACACAATTGAGAAATTGATGAAATTAATGAAAGACTAACATCTGCTCTTTATAGATACAGGATTCAGCCTAGAAGATCTACTGGGAGCGATGGATTATAGGGATGAATAGAGAGAGATTGTCAGAAAACTCCCTGATGTCAGCGCGACTTAATGATGATGATGATGATATATGTATATAGAAGGGTTCTTGAGCAGTTCATTGGCTGAAAGGTTCATATGATGGCATCATATCTTTTGTTGATAACTTTTCTCGAAATGATATTCAAACACTGCAATATCGATAGAATATGTATGTTGACCACAAAGAGGACTATGCTGGAAGATAAACCTCATTTGGTCATATTCCATAAGAGTATCTTGGTCAGCCTATGAACTTTCTAGTCCACCCTCGATGGTTTCCTTGTGGTGTAATGGTTAAAACGCTGGACTGCGGAATCGTAGTAAGTGAGTTCGAAATTCAGTCGCGCTATTACTTTCAGACAAATGCCCTTGAGAAAGGTAACACCCAATTGTCCTTCCAGTTATTGTTTAAATAGTACCACGGCTGGTCTTCTAAGAGGAGATATTTGGCATTCAATAACCTACGAGGTTGATATGCCATTAAACAAAGAAACCAATTGTCCACCTTCGTATTCGAGAATAATTCTTGTATCTAAGTTCTTCTTACATCTATATAGTTTTATTAAGTCTTATTGTGACTTATAATTCTATTAGTTGGGCTCAATAATCCTCGCGCTCTTCCTTCAAAACGAGCAAATGAATGCACAGTTGAAAACAGGGTATTTACTGGAAACATATATGCATCTAATAATTTTAATGGAGTTTATCGACGCCAGTGCAGACTGAAAATTACGGATAATCTTTTGACAAAGCACGCTTCGATCTCGGCTTGGCTTGTCGATTGTTGATCAGGCAGTAGTGATAAGAAACAACAGAAATTAAAATGAAAGAAATTTTAAAAAGAGATTGTTTGTAAAATATACGATGCCTTCATATTCTCATGCCGGCTCATTGGTCTAGTCGGTAAAGTGTTCGTCAATGGTGCGGGAGACCTGGTTTCAATCCCCGGTCGCGTCATACCAAAGACTTTAAAATGGTACTTGAAACCTCCTTGCTTAACACTTAGCAATATAAGTTACGTATCAAGGGTAAAGTGGAGCATCCAGGGAAAGGAGTAGTACCCTCCCCTATATCTCGGTGTAGTGGCTATTGAAAAGGGTGCCTTCTGGTCGCCCTCGATAACGGTCGCCAACAACAATTAACATAATCTTAGATCTCTTCGGTGAGTAGAGTGCTAAAATTTTTTGAAAAACTTTTACACCACCAAATACTTCTAACGTAAAATTCTTTTCTCCACAAATAGAAATAATAAACGATTCACTGAAGCCTTTTTTGCTTTTCTCTATAACCGTGAATGTTGTTTTATTAGGAGATATGTCATTACGATTTGTTTCGATCCATAATTTATGACATTATTGGTCATAAACGCGAGGGAAAGCTTTTTAGTTTTTTTATCTCATAAAATCCCCTACAGTTACAAACCATCCAAACACACTCGTCATCAGGCATGTTGTTTATGGCCGTATTATTGAAAAGGTAGTAAGGGCATCTCGCGGTCTTGAGGTTAAGATAGAATTTATTATTGTTTCTCATCGCTACTACTATAACTACTACTTAACATTTTGACATACAACTAACTTTATGGTCAATGTGCATTATAAAAACTGGTTGCCAAAGTTAGGTGAACTCGTATTTGGCAACTGAATCAGAATTGCAATGTTTAGAATTTTAAGAAAAACGAATGATTTTTTTACTTATGAATATGACATGTGTTTCCTTTTAATATCTAAGAAATTCAATTATTTTTAGTCCCGGTCTGCTTCGTGACGGAAATGAATACATATTTGCCATTAGCGACACGGGTAAAAACCTAAGAGTTGAGTGCGGATTTTCAAGACAGGTATGACCTCTTCATTAAGAAGACTGCTGTATCACAGTCCTCCAACGCTTATGTATCATTTTATTGTATTAGGCCAATCTTAATAAATACTAAAAATCTAAAACCTCACTAAGTATTCTTTAGTCTGATAGAAAAGAACAGTAGTCAAACTTCTGTAACGATGTCATGATCGCTGAGGCGTGTTTACTATGCACACTGGTAATGTGGACGTTTCTGAAGTAACATAAAGAAAAAGAATGTTAACAAAATTTGATAACTTGGTTTCATAATGAAAATAAGATAAAACCTTGATTGGTCGGTTGGTTGATTTTAGTGTTATTGCATATTAATCCTTGTAGGTTATTCAATGCCAAATCCCGTTTATACATATATATTAAATATATATGATTTGTAAACACATTTTATAGATAACATTTTTAAATGAGCCTGAGCTATTTTTTTGCACACAGTTAAATGATTTCAAGTATTTTATGTAATCATAACAATTTAATCTAACATCACTTTTTTGTTTGCACATATGAAAATATGATTTGTAATTTCCTTTTTAAGAGAGATTAAACTTTTTCTGTTTGCCCACAACTTTTGCTATTCCATCTACTCAGTTACATGCTTTCAATAATTGCTATCTAACACCAATCATTTTATTTAATAGTAATCATTTGTTTGCACATAGTGAAGTTGTTACAAGTGTTGCCTTTAATATAAATTATTCTTTTGAATACTATTCCTTCATTTGCTAACAGTTAAATGATTCAAAGTATTGCTATGTATCCCTTGCAATTTAATTAAACATCAGTCATTTGTTTACAATGCCGTTTAAATGTCAAACAGTTCTATTTGACCTAGAGATATGACCCTATCATGTGCTACCACTCTGGGTTAGAGTGAACCCGAGAGGAATGATAATGAAGAGGTAGTCCACATTATCCAAAGTTCCATGATTGGAGACTCACCATCAGATAATTTAGTATCCTGGACACTGGTTGTAGGGGGTCTTACCTCTCTGCAGACAACTGGGATAGATAACACCTTGGAATATTCTAATTAGTACACATAAATTTTACGACACGGGGGATTTGCTACTTGATTTTACAAGATTAACTAAAATAAAAGTTTGGTTTAATTATTTATATCAAGCAAATACAAAAGTTTGTTGCAGATTTTCGTGGCAGAGACTTATATTATTTTTTTTAAATTAGAGACATTATTATTCAGTTATCAGAATATTTATCGAGCTTTATGGAAGCACTTTCCAATTAAATTGAGTATTCTATCAAATTAATAAAATGCAATTTTACAAAGACATAATTCATATGAATAAATTATACAAATATTAAAACATTTTCCTTGACTTTCAATAAGAAGAGAGTTCCCGTTCTTTAGTAACTTACGTGCTGAACTGCGACATCGTAGTCAGCGAGTTTGATCTCGGTCGGAAATAACGTTCACTTTCGGAATAATACAATTGGGAAAGGGATGAACCTTCCTATCCTCACAGCAATAGGTTAAATAGTACTTCTACTGTTCTTCTATAAAGAGAACTTTGGCATTAAACACCCGACAAATTTCGATACGCCATTAAACAAATGTGACGTTATTGCACTTAGGGTGGGTGCTGTATATATGCAGAGGCACCGAGGTGTCTCTTCCATTCTTTCTCGCTACCGCTTGTCTCGTTTCAAATTCAACAGGTAAAAATCCCGACACTGACTCTGGGGTTACGAATTGCTTTATGATGTCGGGCGAAAGCTGCTCTCTCTTCCCTCTATGATAGAACCGGCTTTTATATCTATCATCAGACTTGAAGAATTCTCTAGAATCTTCTTGGCAATTCCATAACATTCGAGAAACAGAAAGTGACTTGTAATTTCCTGTTTCTTTTTCCTCCTTTCTCTGGTACTCTCATGATTACTTTGGTTCACGAGATTGTTTCGTTTAACCGCTAAAACCAGCGCCAACAAGACTTAACCATTATATATCACACCAATTCAACGTTTGTTTTGTGAGTGGGTCAAATAACAAACGGGTTCCTTTTTGGATGCTATTTGAACAACCCAGAGCCCGTAAGAAAAATTGCTTTTAATGTTTTTATTTTATAACAAAGCACGTCCGATATATATATATATATATATATATATATACACGAGGATTATTAAATAAGTTTCCAGACTTTTTTTGTATGGGCTCCTTTATTGATAGTAAACACATAAAATTCTAGTCTCCTTCGAAATACTCTCCTCCGGCTGCAATGCACTTGTTGTACCGTTCCAACAACTTCTCTAAGACCCCATGGAAGTCCTCTTGTGTGAACGTGTCAATGACCTTCGTCACAGCTTCTTTCATCTCCTCAACTGTCTCATAACGACAGACTCTGAGCTAAGGGGATAAGCAAAACTCGCAGGGAGCAAGGTCTGGACTACAGGGAGGCTGAGGAACTGTCTTGATTCCCATCTTGTTCAAATAGTCTGTGACAAGAATGGAGTTGTGGACTGGTGCATTGTCCTGGTGGAAATGCCACTGACCCGATTTGAAGAGTGCTGGCCTCTTCTGACCGAATCTCTTCTTGAACTACCATAAAACCTCAACATAGTAAACCTAACCCTAACCCTGTGGCCAATCAACTCTGGTGTATTGACTTCCTTACTTCTCCCACACCTCTCATCATCCCTCACAGACTCTGTGCCTTCCTTGAATCTCTTATACCACTCAAAAACTCATGCTTAATTAATGCAAGATAGTTGAAAAGCAGTCTGAAACATTCCATACGTTTCTGTGGCATCATTTTTTCCAAGTTTAAAACAGAATTTTATTGCATATCGTTCATCTACAGAGTCCTCACATCCAGATTGCATTTTTGAAATTCTCTAGCTGTGACAATCAGGCTTTAGTAGGGTGTATTCCAATTCCTGCTCTAACTGTTCCTTTGAACCTGAAAACATAAGAATTGGTCAGTCATCAATCAGGCTTTAGTAGGGTGTATTCCAATTCCTGCTGTAACTGTTCCTTTGAACCTGAAAACATAAGAATTGGTCAGTCATCAATCAGGCTTTAGTAGGGTGTATTCCAATTCCTGCTGTAACTGTTCCTTTGAACCTAAAAACATAAGAATTGGTCAGTCATCAATCAGGCTTTAGTAGGGTGTATTCCAATTCCTGCTGTAACTGTTCCTTTGAACCTAAAAACATAAGAATTGGTCAGTCATCAATCAGGCTTTAGTAGGGTGTATTCCAATTCCTGCTGTAACTGTTCCTTTGAACCTAAAAACATAAGAATTGGTCAGTCATCAATCAGGCTTTAGTAGGGTGTATTCCAATTCCTGCTGTAACTGTTCCTTTGAACCTAAAAACATAAGAATTGGTCAGTCATCTATATTATATAGCAATAACATAGTCTATTTTCAAGAGTCTTCGACAATTTTAAATGCCCGTAGAAAAAAAGTCTAGAAACTTATTAAATGCACCACATCGCTTAGGCAGGATGTGACACAAGGTCAATTTTTAAGCGGAATATAATAGGTCTAAATTCAGTGATATATATATATATATATATATATATATATATATATATATATATATACCTTTTTTTTTTCTTACATGAAAACTCATAAAAGTGCCTCATTATGCCACACAAAGATACTAAATCGAACGAATAGCTTTCTATAAAATTAAAACAATCTTTTTGCTAAATGATTTATTCAATTATTGCAAAAATAATTCTTGGTTTAATTTGACATATTTATCGATATCTTAAAATTCTTAGAAACTCTACCAAGAATAATATAGTTTAGCATGAAATAAACGATAGTCCAACTGTGACTGGTCTGAAGAATATACGTCATAGGAAAAAATGTCGTATCTTAGCTCCAATATTCGCAACCCAAACACAGCTGACATCTGTCAATAGCATTGCATGCTTTCTCAAGACGTATGTTGACATCAGCTTCCATAGGAGAGATGTTGCTTCTTGGCTATGTGAACTTGTCTACTAATTTTAGAGGCTTGCTCCTTTGAGTGAAAATGGCTCCTTTTTGTTTAAAACACATGCACTCTGTTTAAGTCACATTCCTGTAGAGGTTAATGCCTCCTGTTGTTTGCTCTCGGCTATGCTAAAGGGATTCGGCTTGAGCTGATGTATTTGCGAAAAGTGCAAGGTCATCTGCGTCTGTCATAATTTCTGCGGGATATCTTCTGTTTCTTGGCTTTTTCAATGGGAAACCATTTACTTTTATTAGATCTATGGATGTTCGAAGTATGTAGCCAAGGCTTCCCACTGATTATTGATTATTGCTAGAGACTTTATCTCGATGGGAACAAGCTTTCTTTTGAAGGAACATTTTTTAAGTTAAAACTTTCACCCGGTACCCTGGGTACGACACTAATCTGCATCTGATATCGAGGCTCTATAACTATAGCTTAGAGGAATGTGGGGTACATCTTCATTACCATTACTGTTTGGCCTAATCACATTCGGTATGGTAAAACCTATTAGGGTCCCATCAAGGGGTCATATAAAAATATTCAATCATTTCCTAAGAATTCTTTTATCATTATTACTAGTTATTTGAAAACATACTGCTGTGTACAAATTACCAATATCACATAGTAATACTTGATAAATTATTTATATCACATTGTAATACTTGATAAACAGAATCATTAATGTTGAATAAGAAAACTTAAAATTGTTAACTGTGCAAACAAATGATTGATATTAAATAGAATTATTAGTTTTTAAATAGAAATATTTGAAACTATTTGGTGGAGCTTTGGGGAATACGGAGCACCCCTTCATTACCATTGCTCCTAGGTCCACTCTGGTCCGGAATGGTAGTACCTGATATAGCCCTATTTATGTGTTGAATAGAAGTAACTGCATACTTATGCCAAACTGAATTGTTTGAATTAGAACTGTTTGACTAAACTAAATTGCTTGAAATAAAAATGGTTTTGACAAGTAAACTGTTCTTACATTTGAATAGTGTTGAGGGAGCCTTACCCATCTCACCATAATGGACTCTTCTCACCGTTATTAGTACGGAGAGACTTCGCTGCCAGAGGGGCAGATCAATATCGGTGTTATCCGAACAGTACGAGACTTCTTACCTTTTCTATGTAACTCTATCTTTCTTGTGTAATATAATCTGTTATCTAATATCCGTGTTTGTGTTTTCATTAGTGACCCTTTCCGGGGCCACAACAAATAGCATGCGTATACTAAACTGAATTGTTTGAAATAGAAATGTTTTTGACATTGAAACTGTACTTACATCAAACTGAGTTGTTTAATATTGAACTGTGTTGACATTTAACTGAGTATAAACAAAATCTGTACATATACTAAACTGAATTAGCTAAATTAGAACATTTTGAATGAACTGAATTGTTTGAAATTGAAACATTTTTGACATACTCTGCCATTTCCTAATCTATTAAAATATTAAGAACTGACGTTTTCATATGAGAGGTTAAAGGACATAAATACGTCTTTGAAAAACGGACTCTAAGGAGATGATATCCCATCGAGATATTTAAAAGCCTAAATAAAACGTAATAACTTAAAGGACGTATAAAGGTACTTCAAATGATTATATATATATATATATATTTGTATGTATTGGGGTGAGTAAAAAAAGTAATGCCTTTTTCTTTAGTACAGAAATAATTACCGACACAGGAACAAGTATCATGCATGAAAATGAAACTTCTCTTCAGTGAATCACTTTCCTACTTCTCAACATAGTCACAGGTTCTCTCAGTAGCAATATTCGGCCTTCAAATTAGAACATGTATCTCCTATGGCTCAGTCGGATGGGACTCTAGATTACACCAACTGCGTCTCTGATTATGACACGAAACAATCTGATGGTGAGACACTAGTAATACTGGAGCTAGGAGGAATATGAAGCACCCCTTCATTGCTATCGCTCCCAGGTCCACTCTGGCCCGGAGTGGTAGCGCCTGAGAGGGTCCTATCCGTGGGTTAAACATAACCAAACTGTGTGCTTATGCTAAAATTAATTGTTTGAATTACAACTGTTTTGACCTTTAAACTGCGTACTTATGCTAAATTAAATTGTTTGAAATAGAACTGTTTATATGAATAAAAATGGATTTGGCATTAAATAACCTACAATGTTTTATATGTCATAAAACAAAACATAACCAAACATGCCATGTAAAATTCTGGACTTTTCTTTGACCCATTTCATTGCTGCAATTTTCACTTCGTTGTCACTGGCAGAAAGTTTGCAACTTAAACCCTCTTTCATGGGGCCGTAGAGACAATAGTCTGAAGGTGCTAAATCTGATAACTATGGAGGTTGCGGTAAAGTTATCCACCCAAATGAAGCGGGTGTCTCCGTTGTCTTGATGCTTGCATGTGGTCGAGTATTGTCATGCAGTAGGAGGACATTATCTATTGGCAAGATTTAGCGGCTTCAGAAATTGGAGAGTCTCGTTTTAATACAGGGTTATTCATTAAAAAAAAAACAGCCCTTCTCTTTTACTGATGAAGTAACTAATACATTTTTCTTTCAAGCTCTTTGAACTGAAATATTTCCTACGCTAGCAAGTTGCATGATTCATAAAATTTATCAGAAGCGCATTCTCTGTGTGCGTGCGCGAGAGCAGTTATGTTTTTAGCTAAAAATTTAAAATACGTATTAACATTGCGAAGAAATCCCTGTTTTAGAATTTTTCTAATACTCATAAACTGTGAGACGACTTTGCAACAGATCGGCATTTTATCATAACAATTGTTTTTCTGAAAATGTTTTTATAGGAACACCTTTTCATAGGATGAATTTAGATTTAAAATATAATCGTTTTAACCGAGGAAAATGATGCTTTAAATTAGTCGTATAAACTTTTTCTCTAAAATTATTATGGTGTGTTCCCATGATAAACGTTCGACCTCCAGTCATGACATAAAGTTTACGTTTTGACTAATAGCTTTTGGGAAATGTATGAACTCCCTCCCCGCCTCCAGCAGTGGGTTTAATAGTATCACCACTGATCTTCTGTAAGGATGACTTTAGCATTATATAACCCACGAAGGTTAGATGATATTAAAAAAGAAACAAAATAAAACCAAAACTAAAATCAATGAGTTATTCAAGTCATTCTATAAAAGTCTGTTCCATACAAAATGTTTCGATTTAAAGTTATTTTGATAACAAATCATTTGGGGAAAAGTTATTTTGATAAAAAAAAAAGAATTTGTTAGATAAAATTAACATTCGCAGGTCATTTACTACAAGATCCGTCCTCTTAGGACAATTTTGATACTGTTTAACCCATAGCTTGTGGAGTGAAAAGTTGGTTTATACCTCTACCAAGGACAATAGTTCGAAAGAGACGTAATAGAACGACTGGGATTCGAACTTGCATGCTACGATGGGACAGTTCAGTGCCTATTCTACCCGGACGCTTACCTGAATATTGGAAACAGATATAGGTATTTAATTTAGATGTAAAGAAACGGCTTCTCAGCTGCTTATTTAATTTGCATTTCTAAATTGTTTTTAATACGCTTATCTCTATTATTGAATTTTATACTTTCATTGATGTTGATTTAGAAAACAAAATGAATAGTTACGTATAGATTTAATAGAATAAACAAGAAACATTTAATTCTATGAAATCCCGGCAATATATCCAATAACAAATATCTTATTTCGATGAAAGGAAATATTTTGAAATTTAAGAGACGTTAACACATTCTGAGAAAACCGAGACATGACAATCTTTTTACTCAAATCTTTAAGCATATAATTGGGGCTGTGTCCTACTATGCTAAATAAATCTGAAATTATCAACAAATAACTTTGTTAATGAGGTAGTTGCTTGTTAGATGATACAATATAAGAAGAATCTAAAAAAACGTTATTAAACTTTATTTTTATCAATGTGAATAAATAAATAAATAGGTTAATGCTTTCATGAGTCAAATGTTTTGCAATATTTTGGCAGTACGTGGGGTACAGTTCTGCAACTCCGGATGCTCATACTGATGTCGTCAAGGTAACGAACTACTCTGAGTGGCAAGCTGCCATTCTTACCTGATAATCTCTGAGTACAACTTGCAGAATTTGCCTCTATATGACTTGTAGCTCGGCTTTGGAATCCATAGTTTTTGCTTGGGCTGAATTTGCCTGATTGTCGTAGTTTTTGCAATCCGAAAAAAAATTCTTCGACCATCTGCTTGCTGATCTATTTCGCGCTCACTTTTTAAACCACAAATGTTTTTGGTTGCTTCCACAGCGCTCTAGTTTAGTTCAAACTCAGAGTAAAGCTTAGATTCCTGATTTTGACTTCGTTGTACATTCATTAGAGGGAATTTCACATCATCATCATC
Organism: Sepioteuthis lessoniana; assembly: GCA_963585895.1. NCBI lineage: Eukaryota > Metazoa > Mollusca > Cephalopoda > Myopsida > Loliginidae > Sepioteuthis > Sepioteuthis lessoniana. Next base: position 66,000,011 of record OY757911.1, on the reverse strand, counting down.
ATCATCATCATCATGTCGTGCCGCCAGCACGGATATGAAACAATGCGCAACATGTCAGCACACCAAACTACCACAATACTACTAGCCACAGCGGGCACCTACCATGTTTTGAACAGTATCGGTAATGAGATATAAGTCAAGTTAAGATGACTACTGTAGTCGAGGGCAACTCGAAGGCTCCCTTTTCAATAGCTACTATATCGAGGTAGAGGGGAGGGCGCTACTCCTTTCCCTGGATCACTCTATTTTACTCTTGATAAATTCCTTATCGTGCTGCGTGTGAGGCACGGAGGTTTCAAGTACCATTTTTTGAGTGTGCGGTATGATTCGACTTAGGTTGGAACCCCGGTTTCCCGGGCAATTGACGAACACTTTACCCACTAGAGAATGCAAAACCTTTGACTCACCTTGATGAATAGAATAAAATAATTTATGTTTTTATAAATTATAAACCTATTCCGATGGAAAGATGGGGATTAGGAGCTTCTATTTTCATTTTAAAAAGCTCTTAATCTCTAAACACTTGTGCCAATATCCCAAAGGGGGAAAAATACAGTAAACAAAAACGTTGACCTACATTTGACAACAAAAAAAGTAACTTGGATGCCAAGTCCTTCATTAATTGGGAATTATATGATATCGTCTACAGATTCACGCTTTTATTATTAGTCTGTTGCACAAAACATTTCCGATTTGCAATGATTCATGAGTTGGTTTAATCAGGATGGATTAAAGGAAGTGTGTTTTGTATTATATGAGTTGCTATTATAAATCTGCCTATTTTTCTGTAGTATTAGCTAGTATCACATGAAGTCTTCTATTTATAACAATTCATTAACTGGTGCGATCAAGATGGACTTAAGTAGGTGTCTGTAGTAATATATATATATATATATATATATATATATATGTGTGTGTGTGTGTGTGTGTGTGTGTGTGTGTGTGTGTGTGTGTGTGTGTGTGTGTGACTATTCTATTGTTAAAGTTTTACAACTTGAAATGTAGGATTCTTTATGATTTGTGATTTGGTGCGATCAGGAGATATTTAGCTGTGCGTGTACTAGATCATTTTTATTGTAAATCATGCTATTTTCGTAATGTTCCTCACACTAGATATGATCTATTCAAAAGAAAGTTTGTTTTCTGTCCTTGAAAATATGTCATTTGTGGAGCAAAGGATAAAAGAGAATCGAAGCATTAGTTAAATATTTAGAGAAGAAACTGTTCACGATCAGATGATGATTTCCGAAATGTTATTCTAACGATGAAAATATTCAAAATGAACTCATACGAAGACTCCCGAATATCATGAACGACGAATAAATAAAAAGACGATGGTGAAACAGTCATTGAGAGAGTTTTTATCATCAGTTTTGGTGATATTACCCAATTCCTAAGTAGTCCGTCTAATTTTATTGAAATTTAAAATTTACCTCTTTGACTTCAGTAGATTCTAAAAGACAAAAACCCTATCCTAAAACTCAAATCAGATCCAATGACGTCAAGCATAACTATAAAAGGAAAAAACTCAGTCAAATCTCTCTCTCTCTCGCTTTCTTTCTCTCTCTCTCTCTCTCTCTCTCTCTCTCTCTCTCTCTCTTTCCTTTCCTCAACTATCTTATCGACCTATCGGCAGAATTTTGAATAAGCTGACTACATTCTCTTACAGAGAGTTAAGACACCTCTACAAAAAAAATATAGGTGTCCTGAGTAAACCCTACATTACCTCTAGTGGTAAGGCTCCACTTTAGGAGTCTGCAATGCCCTTTCATTGCCATTACTCCCAGGTCCACTCTAACCCAGAGTGGTTGTACCTATTAGACCTGTTTGAAAATAATTCGTATTTGATAGAGCCGTGAGCAAAAAAAAAATAAAATATGAAATAACTCCACAAATATGAATGTCGAAAAATGAGTTCTGACGCTATTATATTAAGATATTTGTCACACACACACACACACACACACACACACACACACACACACACACACACACACACACACAAGTACATATAAATGTACAATGAATGTGTTTCCCTAAAATCAGAGATTAAATAATCCCAAACGGGTTGACATGCCGTTAAAGTCAGTCAATCAGTCCTCTATCTCGAACTATGGAAAGAAATTGATATAACCGTGGAGAAAAAAGCTCTTTGGACAAAAGACATCCTTTAAAACAAGATCTCTTAATTTTATATGACAGATGAATTACGATGAGAACTTTCTTCTTTGTGTCATTTAAATTTTTTTTTTCCTTTACATGAACCCAACACGGGTAACAATCATTTATTTAGCAGAACTCTTTGATGTTCACTACATTCAAAGGTACACTAATACTTTTATAGGATTTCACGTGAAAATATACCACCTTCCTTATAAGCCATTAGGAACTGAAATAATTTTTTTCTTTCATACACTCAACAAACATCACTTAAGTTGTGTCTCTTTTATTATTAGAACTTTACTCTCGTCAAACCAATGTATTCTCATTTCATTTTCTTTTAATCGAAATGCTGACAGCTATAACTTCGTTATTTAAGATATGCAAAACAACAACTCTTTTAATATCAATATATCGATATTGTGAATGTAGACACTTTCCTCTTAAGGTAACAAAGTATATTCTAATAAGTGACTTTTTATTCATAATTTTTTATGCTTCTTTGGGCCTCTCTGCTTTTTACTACCTTCTCACAACCTTAAAAAAAGAATCTTTGTGCAGAACATATACACAATTGATACTATATCTCTCTACACATCAAATTCTAGTTTAGTAATTCCTTCGTTAGTTCCCACAAATTTTCTCTTTAATTCTTTTTCTTACCATTTTCCCGAAATCATCCAGTTTAATCTTAAACAACAAAAAGTCTAATTGGTTAATGAATTTAGTTTTTTGAAAACTGTCCTGATAGTAAATTCCCAGTTCGAGGAAAAATATCGAAAATTTGTCTACCATAGTTAGAAATTCCATTGTTTTGATAGTATCAATTAGATTTTTTTCTCATTCTTCTTTCTAGAAAAGTAGTTAATCCTAATTTGTCTAATTTCTTCCAATAACTTTTATCTTTTACTTTATAACTTTTTTCATTTTTTGTACGTCCTCCAATCTCTATATTACACTCCGATTGCCATGTTTACAGCCTGTCTGAAATTGTCATGTAAACCAAATAAAACGTTCATAACTGAAACATTCAGAACCGTCAACTTTAAACTCGTCTATTTCCACAATTATTCAAATATTCAACTAAATTTTCTATCATTTTTATCAATAAATTTTGAAATATTTGGAATTAATGAAAATGGATGGACTGAAGTTTGTTTGCTGATTAAACGAAGACTAATTTCAGACCTCTGACGTCTAATAAAAACTAATTTTTCTTTTTGAACATAATATATGTTGAAATATGGATAAAGGCACGGATATAACAACTTCTGAAAAACCGAACGATAATAAAGGCTGTTGAAAATACGGCTAAGTTGAAAACTCGAAGCAAAGAAATAACTTTAAAGAATTTATTTCCTCTAGGTGAATATAAACTAAAGCAAGTTATATCGAAACCACCAATTTTGACTAGTTCTCAGATCTTTGAAAAGGCTGAAATTGAGAGAACTAAGAAGGAAAAAACATGAAAAATACATAAAGATTGACATTTCTAAAGTAATTTTCATGAACAAATCTCATTTGATGGATCTGACAAATAAGCCAAAAATCGACTTTACCTCATTTAGACGAGTGTGTGGCTAAAAAAGGCAACAAGGAGGCGGTAGTATGATGATATGGACAAGAATTGTCAACTAAACCATTATTATACCATTCGAAGTCAATGAAGAGATTAAACTGAACAGTGCTAACTACTGCAATTTTATGGACAAGAGATTCATTTCATTGTAAAATCCCAGTCTCCCATTTCTAAATAAAGTGTGTATTTATGCACAATACTTCATGACAATGATTTTTTACAATAAAAGATTTACAGAAGAGAAGATGACGTAATGGCTACCATCAAGTCATGATCTTAATTTGATAAAAAATCTATGGTCAATTGTGAAGACGAAATTATATGAAGGGGACAAAAGGTATTACAGCAAAGAAGACCTATGGAAAGTAATTATATGACCAGATCAGAAATTGAACTAACTGAACTTGATAAAAAGCACATGTGAAAATCAACAGATAATTCATTTTTAATGATTTTATTACCTTTTTATCGAAGTAAAATATAATTATTTAGTTTGGCCTAATAACTTCAAATGGCAACTTTTTAGAATACATCAAATAACTGCAACAAAATATATCATGTTACCATTAAAAATTTTGACTCGGGTCTTTTTGACATCTAGAATGATTAGAATTTAACAAATTTTTTCTAACCAAATTTTAATCACTAAAGTTTATGGGATTTGCTTGATAACTTGAGACAGGATGTAAACACAGAATCCCAGGCCTGGGTACAATATTCGATGTAAGGTCTTATGAGGATTTATATGCTTTTAAAACAACATTTATCTTGGAATAAATTTTCTAACCATCTAGCCAATCATTCTGTTTTCCCTCAATGCAATAGAAAATATATAATTGTCAGTTTTAGATATATCATCAAATCCAACCCTTAGATTCATTCCTCTTACCTTTTTTTGATTTTTTTGTTGCTTAATTTATATTTGATTTAATATTTTTAATCCAATATGTAGAACTTTACATTTTTCTGAAATTAAGTCTTACTTTCGTCACAACATAAATGTGTTGTTTCTTTTGATAATGGTCTAAGAGATTGTTTGGCATCAGAAAATGGTTTAATTTCTGATTTTATATAATTAAGTAAATGATTTTTTAAGATTAAAAGCAACAAAGGTCTCAGTACTGAACCCTTAAGAACACTGAAAAATAAACTTAGAATCATTTTAGAACCATTCTAATTAATTTTTACTAATTTTTTTTTTTTTTTTACCTTCAGAATTAAATCTGTTAAAAAGTAACTTGGAATATTCATTAATTTTTAGAAATACGCAAGTATTTTTTTTCACTCGTTAGTATTAATCTTTCCAACAATGTATTTTATTTCCCAATCTTTGACTGAGAAAATATCATAAAAGTTATTTGGAGTTGATTTGAGATCCTGAGATCAAATATTTTCAATATATTTTTATTCATTTCGAGTGATTTGTAATTGTTTCTTTTTGTCATCGGGTTTTAGTCGATTTCATAGTTGGGATTTAGAGTCTACATTCAAAGGAAAAATTGCCAAAGAAAGTTGTGATTTAAAATTGAGCTCATTTCAACAAATTTTAGTTAGAAAGAATGAAACTGATCCTTAATATCTTAATTTTACTGATTTCTTAGTTTAACAGTTTCCAGTGAATTAAAGAACTTTTTCGAGTCATGATCGTTATATATATATATATATATATATATATATATATATATATATATATATATATATATATATATATAATCCATGGAAAATATTTTTTCCATGGATTAAATAAAAATAAATATAAACAAATATATATATCTAATATATATTTATTTATCATTATTCTATAATTGCTCTATCCTAGATATTGAGCACTCTCCATATCATATTGTATTTGGTTCGACACAAACCCACAGTGATTTAGTGACAAGCAACACTCTTAAAATATATATATATATATAATTTCAAGAAAAAAAAATCAAAATTCGGTCACATTAGGATTATAGATTTATTTCCATCCTGCTAAGAGTATTGATATGAATCAACAACTCAAAAAAAAAATTAACATGACTTCTTCAGATCCAATATTGATTTAAAATTTTATCACGATACTGGATCAGAAGAAGTCATGTTAATGCTCTTAGCAGGATGGAAACAAATTTATAATCCTAATGTGACCGAATTTTGATTTTTTCTTGAAAGAATATTTGTTCTGTGAAATCATTTACATTGAGCTCTTTACAAGGAATATTTAAATATTTGAAATTTCAATAATTTAATTGTCCTGACGGAATTGTTCCCTACTCTGGATTTACTTTATTTAAGAATACATACATACATACACACACACATATATATATATATATATATATATATATATATATATATATAAACTGGAACGGGTCATCATGGTAAACGAGTTCAAACTCCAAGTGCACTACTACGTTCACTTTCGGACAAAAACTTTGGGAGCAGTAAGAAATTCCTTATCCCCCTGACTATGGGTTGAATAGTACCACTATTACGGGGATTACTTTTGCATTGAATAACCCACAAAGGTTGATATGCCTTTAAACAAAGACTTCTTACCTGAGAAGTTCATTGGCTGAAAAGTTTATGTGATGACGTTGTATCTGCTGCTGCTGCTGCTGACTTTTTTGACCCAGGTGATCCAAGCACTGCTAACACTATGGAAGAAGTGTCGGAACAGCAAGGGGTACTACAATAAAAAATAAATCTCATTTGGTCTCATCCATGAGAATATCTTAGTCAGCCTTTGAAATTTAGATCATACCCTAGCGTTTATATATATATATATATATATATATATATATATATATATATATATATATATACGCACAAAACTGTATTTATTACCCTATATGTCTCCAAATTTCAACTTTGAAATCACTTTTTATACTTAGGAAGCAAAATAAGTTGCAAGGAGATATACCGACTGAGTTTGCGAGGAGAGGGTGTTGCACTTACATAACCCTGTGTTTTGCCAAAAAAGTTCTAAGTATTAGCACTGACTATTTATGCACTTCATCTTGTTGTCTTGACAGCAAACCTAACACAATCACTTTATTTTACTATTTGCTTAGTTGGGCTCTTGTCTTCATTTAAATTCTGAAATAAAATCGATGATTCAATCTCGATATGTTTATCGTACAACGTATTGAGTTATTTACTAAGTTTAGCATATAGTTTGGGCACAAGAGTAAAAATCGAAGCATCCGGTGTGTGTGTGTGTGTGTGTGTGTGTGTGTGTGTGTGTGTGAGAGAGAGAGAGAGAGAGAGAGAGAGAGAGACCTGTTTTAGAACTATATTTTTCTTAGCATGACTAATGAGTAAATAAATATTTTAAATAAAATAACATTAATATCGCATGGGCCCCAGGGTAATGGTGATGTCTGAAATCGTTGAGATTATTTAAGTGAATATTTATTCACTGGAATCACAAAAATAATTTTAAAAGTTTTTTTTAACTGTATTTTAAATCACTCGAGTTAAAAAAAAATATTTAAAATCTTATGATTAGTTTCTGCACACGAATGTTTTTAAAATTATCTACAGGCCTTCAGGGGATAGTTTTACTCTACTTGATATATATATATATATATATATATATATATATAGAATTGAGTATAATAAGAACATGTTACATCAATGAAGAATATGTAAGGATTTTCTTAAAACTAGGAAAGTGTCTTTATGATGTAAGTCTAAAAGAAAAAAAAAGTTTACTTAATATGAGAAAAAGTCAATAAAAAGATTCTATACATTTATTTTCATACAATACTGATTCATTCAATAAATGCAAAGTCAATGTACAAATACATGTGTGTGTGTGTGTGTGTGTGTGTGTGTGTGTGTGTGTGTGTGTGTTTTACGGTAACTGACGATGAATAAATGTGCCATTACAATTTTATCATGGTATAAACTGAAAAAGCTCTTGAAATATTATTTGATCAATTTTTCTCCACATAAACGAATGAATACACCATTAACCAGAAAAATGTTTTCGTATATTTTATAGTATAATTTATATCACTAATATCAAAGAAACTAAATATTTTGTATGAACGAAAAAAACGGAAAATAATCCGTTTCTGCAGGAAATCCGTATTCTTATTTCTTTTTTTTTCAATCAAGTAGTCATAAGATTTTTTATTACTTACGACGATGGTCATTAGTTCATCATTTATGAAAAGGAAAAATGTCAATGACTGATGAGCCTTTCCCCATAAACGGAGAGGAGGGTGTCCTCGTGGTGTAATGGTAAAAGCGTTGTACTGCGGAATCGTAGTAAGCAAGTTCGTACTCTATTCGCGCTATTACGTTCACTTTTGGGCAAATACTCTTGGGAAAGGTATGAACCCCCATTTTCCTTCCAGTTATGGGATAAATAGTACCACTACTGTTCCTCTAGGGGAATAGCTTTGGCGTTAAATAACCTAAAAAGGTTGATATGCTGTGAAACAAAGGAACCAAACATAAACGAAGAAGTAGTTTGCTATTATGCTAGCATAAAGTAAGAAATTAGAGGAAGACCCATTTTTTTTATTTAGCAGCAAATAAAAAATATCCATGTCACAAAACATATTTTTAATAATCGAATAATCCAGCTTCGTAGAATATTCCTTAAAAAACTAGTTTAAACTTGTATTTAAAATAATGGTATCATTTTTACAAGCCATGCAGAGGAAAATATTATGAAATAACCCAATGTTGAAAAATGATTATGGAATAATCTCAAAATTAGCATTTCTAAAATCGAATGGAGTGCGAAGAAAAACGTTGATAGTTTCCATTCAGCTCTGAGTAAAATTTTGTGCTTATGTAAAATGGGGCAGTTGAAAAAGGAAAGCATACTAGTTGACCACAAAATACTTCAAGGCGTCAGGAGAGAAAATTCAAAGTAATGTGCTTTGAAAATAGAAAATTTGCAACAAAACAAATTTTTAAAAATGGCTTGAAACAAGGAATCGTTTATGACATAACTACCAGAAATCGGGTGAAGGGTTGGTTGGTTGTTTTGTTTTATGGCGTATCAACCCTTTTTAGGTCATTTAAAGCTGAGCTAAATTTCAAAAATTTCAGTTTTGCATAAGTATATTTTTTGTTTACTCAGTTAAATATCAAAACAGTTCTATTTCACACAATTCAGTTTAACATAGGTACACAGTTTCGTTCTGTTTGATCCATAGATAGGACCTTGTCATGTGGTACCACTTAGAGTGGACCTGAGGTCGATGGCAATGAAGGGGTACTCTGCATTCTCCAATATTCCTGCGTTACTGGAACGTCGCCATCAGATTGCTTAGTGTCATATCCGGGACTCTCGTTGGGCTGGTCTTACCCCTCTGAAGAGAAGTAGTCGGTATATTCTACAGCCTTAGCCGACAAAGCAATCAGCTGAAGGATATGAATTTCCATTCAGAAAAACCAGACGAAAACCAACAAAACTAAAGTTAGCAAAAGGGAAACAACTCTGTAGTGTGGGCAATTAGACTAAAGTTATTCCTAGTTATAAATCTATAATCTTCGATGATGCTGAAACTTTTGTCTAGTGCCAGTTCAAAAGAAATATATAAGTATGTCTGCCTGAATAAAAGTCATTTAAAAGACAAGAGAAGATGGCAATTATTACCTGAACATTCAAGCACGTCTATTCATTGAAATCCTGAATAGTTTTTTCTTTTCGTCGAGAGAAAATTTGGTCAGTGAAATGAAGTCTCTTTACCGGACGATAATGCATTTTGTCACAGCGCAAAGGAGGTTCACTTCTTCTTCAGGAAAGGCATAAAATATCAATAAGAAAGCCCATGAAAATTCCTGATATAAATCCTATTCAACATTTATGGTGAAATTTTTTAAAATTTTCTATGAGAAGGAACTATCTACCAAAGATCAATTATCTAGCATTTGATAAATTTAGAAAGACTTTGATAAAGAATATTGCTTTAAATTAGTGATATCTATGCCTAAAAGAATTGAGGCTGCTATAAAACCTCGATAAGAAGCAACTGATTCTTAGTTCTTATTTTTTGCCAATGAATTCTATTCCATTTCCTCAATATTGGAATTTTTCATTATTTCTTCTGCATAGCTAAGAAAAATTATCACATTAAATTAAATAATCTAATCTATTATTATATGTATATTCTGTGAAACCACAATGTTTGGCTTTTAAAGTGTTTTGCGTCTTATCTTTCATAAATAGATTTACAGGAAAATGAAAAGAAAACAAGGTGATTATCTTCTAAATGTGTTAATGATAACATTTTTACTAGGGGTACCGTTCACACAAGAAGAACTCGACTCGGTTCTCAGAAAAATTAAAAATAGGAAAGCTGCAGGGCTGGACAAAATTCCCCCGGAAGTATGGAAGACCAGACAATTCGACGACATACTGCTCCGACACTGCAACGCAGTATACAATCAAAATCCGATAGATAGATGGATGAAGGGATGCATACCCCCCTTCCCTAAAAAGGGGGACCTCGGATTAGCCAAAAACTACCGAGGCATAACACTTACTTCCATAGCTACCAAAATCTACAATGCCCTACTACGAAACCGAATAGAACCCAAAATCGACAACATACTTAGAAAAAACCAAAATGGCTTCCGAAGAAATAGATCCACGACCTCTCAAATATTAACCATCCGCAGAATCCTTGAAGGTGTACGGGCAAAGAACCTACAAGCGACATTAATATTTGTCGACTTTACCAAGGCTTTCGACTCCATTCACAGAGGAAAGATGGAACAAATCCTACTAGCGTACGGCATACCTAAAGAAACCGTAGCGGCAATAACGATTCTCTATAGAAACACTAAAGTAAAAGTACGATCACCGGATGGAGACACAGAATACTTTGACATTGTAGCAGGAGTACTACAAGGGGACACACTGGCCCCGTACCTCTTTATCATTTGTCTAGACTACGTACTTAGAACATCGATTGACAAAATCAAAGAGAATGGCTTCGAACTGACGAAGAGAAGAAGCAGAAGATACCCCGCAAAAACAATTACCGACGCCGACTACGCCGATGACATAGCGATACTGGCAAATACACCTGACCAAGCCGAAACACTTCTGCATAGTTTGGAACGAGCAGCAGCAAGCATAGGCCTCCATGTTAATGCACACAAAACGGAATATATGTGCTATAACCAAATGGGGGACATCTCCACTCTAGAAGGAACCCCACTTAAACTAGTAGACAAATTCACTTACCTAGGAAGCAGCGTCGAATCAACCGAAAAGGACATCGAAACGAGGTAAACGAAAGCATGGACAGCTATCAATAGGCTATCGATTATATGGAAATCAGACCTAACCGATAAAATGAAACGCAGTTTCTTCCAGGCAGCGGTCACATCGATACTGCTATATGGATGCACTACATGGACGCTAACAAAACGGCTGGAGAAGAAACTAGATGGCAACTACACAAGAATGCTGCGTGCAATCCTGAACAAGTCCTGGCAGCAACACCCCACAAGACACCAACTGTACGGCCACCTGCCCCCTATCACGAAAACTATTCAAGTTAGATTAACCAGACATGCAGGACACTGCTAGAGAAGCAGAGATGAACTCATAAGAGATGTACTCTTATGGATCCCCACACATGGCCGCGCAAAAGCAGGACGTACATTCAGCAGCTATGTGAGGATACAGGTTGTTGTCCTGAAGACCTACCTAGGGCGATGAACGATAGGGAGGAGTGGCGAGAGAGGGTCTGGGATATCCGTGCTGCCAGCACGATATGATGATGATGATGAATATTACAAGTTTTACTGGACTTCGAACCAAAGAAAAAACATCTTAACAATAGGGCAATAAACAAACAGTTTTCAAGAATTTAGGGAGTGTCAACTGTTTACTTTTTCATTTAATTTTGCTTTTCGTGGATGTTAGAATAACCACAGTTGACACCAAAGCCAAATTTCAAGTTGAGTTCTAAGTTGTTTTCGATCTCTTTTGCCCTAACGACTTATAACTTCAAAAACTAAGTCAGTTGAAATAAACGGTCACAATAGTTGAATGAAGTAAATCTGAAATTAAATAAAAATAGTGAAATCATTCTCTGTAAATTTTCCCCATAGTAGTTATTTAATATGTAGAACAGAGAAGTGTTCAATGAGAAGTTTCTAAACAAGTGAATTATTCTGCTAGACAATTCTACTGTATATAAAAGTTGTAGCGTATAATTTATGCTCTTGATAAAAAAAAATCTGAAGATGTACATTCCGTTACATTTGTATTTTGGTATATATATTTTTTTTTCTTTTGGTTTATTGAAACGAAAAGGAAGTAAAAAATGATGTCTGAAAAGTGGCTCCTGAGAGTAGAGAAATGGTTTGTCTAACAGTTGATAACACTGGCTTGTCAAAATTGCGTTATTGTGTCATACCGGGCTACATTTAGTTTTTTTCCTATTCCGAACTCGATTTTGTTAAGGCAATCGATTCGTGTTCAAGGGTTACAGACCATGATTTAAAAAATGGTTCGAATCAGAATTATAATTTATCTTTCGTAATTGGCAATTTAAACCCGGTTGTCCTTGCGTGTTTTGTCTGCCGGAATAGCAAGGAAAAATGAGACCAGTCGAAGAGAAAAATAACTTGCCAAACCTACAACAATGACAAGACGGTATTCAGAAATGTTTCCGCCTGACACAGACAACTCATCAGATTTAAACTTAAACAAGAAAAAATATGACCAAGAAGTTTGCATGTAATATTTGTATGCGGTGGTAGCAGAGATACGAGGTTCTTCTTTAAAAGTTGAAGACTAGCGAGAAGCTCTAATCCGTAAAGGAAATTAGATGTAGTTGATTATGTATGGAAAAATAAAAGCCATACTAGTTCTAGGATTAATGAACTAGTGCCATTATTTCATTAGGACGTAACCTCTAATAGTCAAGTTTTACAGTGTCAATGTTGACTATCGAGATAGATACTTTTATTTTACAAATACTTTGTGGGCCTGTGGGTTAGTTTTGAGAAAACAATAAACCAAAATCCACACATATGCACCCTCTGTCTGTCACTGGTTTTCTCTCTCTTCTCTATCATTGATCAGAGCACTTGACCTTCAAGATATCTAGTTAAGTATCTAGCAAAAAACAAATGCGGAGAGAAGTTGGTTCAGGATTTTATTTATGATATTAACACAAAGTACACATATAAGTGGGATTGGCGATAAATACTACTCTATCAACTACCATTAATTATTATCATTTTAATCTCTGCGAATTTTTCACATAAGTTTTAACTGTTTGTTTTCCAAAGAAAGCTAAATGACAGCAAGTCTCTTCGAGTCTTCAGAACTATTCCAGCTTTTAAAATTGGTCAGTACCTTTCGCCGGAATTGGTTTTTCAATTTATATTTCAAACTCTGGGAATCTTGTGCGTCTCTCTCCTTCGGAAAGATTCAAGGTGCTGTATATATTCATCAGCATAGGTAAAAATTAGTCTCTAGCATAATTCCCAGAGGCTAATCTTTCCTTACCGACACAATGTTTGTTGAAATCGCGATGGTATGAATCTTATAAAAATAATGTAAACCATTCTTGAACATGGTTAGAGTTTCAGTTGAAAGGTCTAGAAACACTGTTCTTTTCGAAAGATTTCTACATCCATTTAATCCAGATTTTAAGTTTGTCACGTCTTTCTCATTGATGCCTTTTGTTTGTTCTCTTTAACGAAACATCCATAGATAGATAGATAGATAGATGAAATAGCTATTTGAAAACTAGTATATTTTAAATGAAATTTTGACTTGAAATAACCAATCGGCGGTTGGTAGGTCGTTAGTCTAACGAACCAAATCGAATCAAATTAAATTAAATGGTACAGTGACTTGAATTTCATACCAAAGTCAATCTTCAAAAATACCTCTATTCCTCTACTTTTTAGATATTGACCACACCAGAATTCTCTCTCTCTCTCTCTCTCTCTCTCTCTCTCTCTCTCTCTCTCTCTCTCTCACACACACACACACACATATATATATATATATATAATTGTCGCTTCTATTTCCGCTGATCATTTAGTTATAATAATGAATACAAGCTTCAAGTATTGCCATTTGGAGTATGTTGTAACATTTTTAAACTTGGCCTCAAAGCCACTGAGGAAAACCATAGAATTCGAGTGGCACAAGTAAATGACTCTCAATCTTAATACGATCTCCAAATCTGTTGTAATTTATATTAGATTGGTTCATCCCTTAAAAATAAAATCCGGAAGTTGGTGACCATCCATAGTCTATTTAAGATGCAAGTTAACGCAGCATACAGTCGTCCTCGCCCAAAAACATTAAGAAAAGCAATGATCATTAAATGATATCATACTGATAGAATTGCATAAGATTTTAAAAACCTTATTGGCTTTTGTGAAGTTACCCATGAATTCTCAGTAAATAAAAAATACAGGAACTTACTTTTGATGTATAATAATTGTTTACTATTCTTTCAAGGTGACATTTTCAATATAGTCTCAATGTTTCGTGTGGTAAAAGATTATAATCGTCATGAACTTGGTCAAGATCGATAGAACAGTTCTTATGGTCAGTGAGACTAGCTTATTAAACAACAAGTGAGTTAGGAGCACATAAATTAATTGCTAATTTCAGTTAAATGTGGAAGAAAGATTTCGTCTTACAGTATCCAATAAAGTATCAAAATATTCTCCTCGATATATAATACATAAAAGGATTGTGTATGTAATCTGTATTAAGCTAACCTCTCTGCAAAGAGTAGGATGTGACAAAAAGCCGGTGTTTAAGTGGAGTATAATTCTTTTTCTTTCCCCAGACCGGTGTCTTACTAAGGAGAAAGAATCAAGCCTGTCTAACTATTTACCCATAGCTAGAAGGAGAATGATTAGATTCGTACTTTTTCCCAGGGTTTCCAATGTAAAATGCAAACAGCCTCGTTTAGAACTCCATCCCTATATGGGGTACGGGTGGTTTAATGGTTAAAGTGCAGGACTGGGACATCTTAGTAAGCGAGTTCAAACTCCAGTCACGTTATTATTTTCACTTTTCAACTAAATACCATAGGGAAAGGTATGAGCCTACGTATTCCTACAGCTAAGGGTTAAAAAGTATTGTTACTCTTCTACAAGAATGGCTTTGGCATTGGATAACCCGAGACATTAAAACGAAACATTAAACATAGCCTAATATTCAATTTGCTTAGATAAGACATTTTAATGTTTTTTCTAAGAATGCAGTGGAACTTGCATAAAATCGGTGTTGTATACTCATTTACATTGCTCTGTTTGACACAAGAGTTTATAGGACTTTACACTCCTATAAATTATTTTGGGCGGTATGCCACTTGTTCCCACAAAGATGGCGGATGCTCAATATTCAGTCTCGGGAAACCATTGGCCAGGAGGACCACGTGATATGCTTACAACTACGTCGGCGCGCGTACATTCAAGTCCAGCGTTTTTGAGCCACCTACAAGACGGTATTTTCTATAAATACGTTGTCTTCAAGCACCCTCTTTCTCTTTGACCAATTTTCTTCGCAGCGGCAACACTCTCTTTGACCAAAATTCTCCGCAGCAGCAACACCATGCCTCGCAGACATTCGTATACAAGGACTATGAGACGCTTTCCCGTCTCTGAGAAACTACCTGTTTCAAACCATAGAAAAAGGACATTTTAAATTTGCAATTCTTTTTGTAGCTTAGTTGTGTTACACACACACACACACACACACACACACACGAACTCACACATATATACACACTATTATTTTGTTAGATGAGTCAGTAATATTTTTATGTATTAATGTAAATTTTGTTATTATAGAATATAAATTTGTTTTTGTTCGTTCGCCTTGTTTTAAATGTTCATTTTGTCCGCGCCGTTTTACAACTTTTATTTGTTTCATATCTTCACTCATTTATTTCACTGGCTTTATTCATTCACTATCTTTATCCATGTGCTTATTCTACTTTAATTCTAAACTAAAGCATTAAACTTGTGGAGAAGCCTGACTACTAAACCCTTATTTTCAATATACAAAAACTAAACATTAAATAGTCGGAGACCATAAATAAATAGATAACAAATACATTCAGTCACTCATCCTACAAGTTCAACTAACTAATTGATAATAGGATCTTCTCAGCAAATGATCTCAAACTAGGATTTCATACTATATTCTTTTTAGATTTTAATTTAGTGATTATAGTAGGTCATGGAAATAATATAGTTAATCCCAATAATTTGATTAAATTGAAGTTTCTGATGATACGAGGACTATAACATTCACTTTTTGACTAATACTCTTGAAGAATGTATGAACTCCATACTCTCCACCGCCGAAATAGGGTAAATAGTATCACTACCGTTCTTCTACAAGAATGGCTTTGGCATTAAATAGCCCACAAAGGTTAATATGCCATTAAACAGAGAAACCAAACCATTTCTTATGACTATAGTCGTTACTTCACGAGCGCTTCCAAATGCGTACGTAATTGTAAATGTGGGAATAAATGTCATAACATGTCGAAAAATATTTTTGCTCTCAGAAGCAATAAGACAGGAAAAGTATTTTGACACTAGAAATATGGAGAACTTTTAGAAGAAGAGTGGGGTCAAGATTCCACAAGGATGCTGCCAAAAGATGGCAAAATTCTTAAGAAAAAAGACCCGCCCTACATAGTAATTGCCGAAGTTTTGAAACTAAATAATTACATAGTCCGATTCATGCGTTCAAATTATTTTTTTATCATTTTTGTTTTCATAGTAAACAGAAAGCTCTTCATATGTGTAACTATTTTTTGACGTTCGTGTATTTTGGCTTTTCTGAAATCTTCCCGTTTTATTATTTCTTTTCTTTTTCCCTCATATTTGTTTATCAGTTGAGTCATTCATTCGATTTTTTTGTTTTTCTTATTTATTTTCCTCATTTTATATCTTATTTCTTACTTTTCTTTTTCTATGTTTATTTTATCTTTACTTCTTTTCATTTTTCTATCTCAACTATTTCTTTTGGTTTTTTCTTTTTTTCTAGTTCTATTTTCATTTGCTAATCTCTATTTCGTTTTCTTTCTTTCTTTCTTTCTTTCTTTTATCATATCTTTTTGTTCTTTACTTCTATATTTCTCTTGAAGTATTCCTCTTTCTGTGTATTTCTTTCCTTCCAGGTCTCCTTTTTTTCTTTCATTATTTCTTTCAATCTCTTTATTCTTTTATTTTGTTCTTGATTCCTTTCTTGTTTACTTTTCCATATTTATTTCCTTCTTTTACTCTGAAACTATTATCAATCTTCCTCAACATTTTCCGTTCATACAATGCAAGCCATTGTTAACCTATTTTCTTTTTATTCTTCACCAACAAAAAACGTCATTTCATATTTTCCATTATTATCTACTTTCAAAGTAAACAACGTTCCCAACATTTCTATGACTATAAAATTTAATCTCAGAATCTATGAAAATTATCTGTTCTTATGAAATAAAAAATCTATTTTTCCAGAATGAATGTTTGCAAAATTAGGAAATTGATTAAAATATTTCTTTCCACTAAATATCATTGTTGTTTTATCTTCTTTTTCTTTCTGCGAGGAAACTAAGTCTTCTAATTTTCTTTTATAAATTGAAACTACATAATCCCTCGAAGAATGCGTGGACAAAGAAAGAATATATTCATTAAATTGTTTGTTAGTTAATATCGTACAAAAAAGGAATATTACTGCAATCAAAAATCTGTTTACAAAGTGTCACTTCTCCTGTATAACTAATGAAATGTCATAAATAATTCGAAGAGGTTTGGTTTGGTTTCTTTGTTTAATGGCAGATAAGCCTTTGCAGGTTATTTTATGCCATTGCCATTCTTCTAGAAGAACACTGGAGGCACTATTCAACCCATAGCTTGGAGGATAAGGAGGGTCATACCTTTCCGAAGAGTATTTGACCGAAATTGAACGTAATAGCGCGACTGGAGTACGAACTCGCTTACTACGATTCCGCAGTCCATTGGTTTAACCATTACACCACGAGGACACCCGACGAAGAGTTTTGACTCGACCCTGTATTGCAAAATGGTTTAATGTAGAGCAATCAAAGTTGATATGCATAATTATTAAACGCAGGAAAGATTTTAACGTAAAACATTAATTTCTTCATTGGAGAAAGGACACTAATTGATAGGTAACTTTTACAATTAACAATAATAAACAAAATACCATGGTGCTACAGGACATGATAAACTGCAAAGTATAATTCCTGAGTAACAGCTACTTCCAAATCATAACATGATTGCCATGTACATTAAAAAGCTCATGGTGAATTTCAATTTGACTTTTGCCCTTGGCATGCAAATAATCAGAAAAAACTTCGTACTATGTTTCTCCAAAGTTTTACTATGCTTTTTCTCTTTGTAAAGATATCTCATACGCATGCGTTGAATATTATAGTTGCTGTAAGAAATATCACGATCTGTTTATAGATTACAGAATGTTTTAATTCTACTCGACTTATGCTTATTTATTGTTCGTTTTCTCATTAACCATACTGTACAAAATCGCTTATTTGTTTTCTGATTTCATGCTCACAATTCTTGAGCAAATTTGGTTGATTCGTATTTTGTGTATATAAAAGTATTCAAGCAGAAAATTAATATTGAATTCAATTATCATTGAATATTGTTTTTTTCGTCTTTTGCCAAATTAAACTGAGCTTTGTAAACTATTTCATTTTCTTACAGTTCTTTATTCGTGAGTTCGATCCACATTGGGTAATTGATCAATATGGTTATGTACTAGAATAAACTCACGTTGAAGAATCACCAAATTTTGCCTAGAGCTGTGAGGTAATGATTTGGAAGTTTGCTTAGCAGATCATTAATAGCGTTTAGAAAGTTTTTTCCCCGCCAGGTGCTCAAAAGTTCCTAGACTCGGCAAAACTTTGTAAGTGTCGCCGATGCAACGAAAAGCAGTCTGTCATTATTGATGAAGGTATGATTAACCGTTTTGACACAAAAGATTTCTGCGTAGTGATCGTAGAATGATGAGAATAAATAAAACCGAAGTTGGTACACCAAAGAAAATACAATCTTTTCAACAGACAATACAAAAAGCAATAATGAGAGGAAAGTGATTTAAAATATATTGCTAATACATTTCCTTACACTTTGTAAAGAGATTTCTTGAAGAAAGTTTACAGTTTTTATAAAAATTCTCTTATTAAGTATTTCTAGGCGCTTTCGATCGAAAAGAATATTGTATACTCTCCGGAAATTTCATATACTCTTTAAAGAGGATGATATTGTAAACTCTCCTGAAATTTCATATACTCTTTAAAGAGGATGATTTTAAAGTGGATGGCTAAAGTGCTTGACTGGGACATGGTAGTAAGCGAGTTCAAACTCCAGTTGTGCTATTACTTTCACTGTTGGACTAATACCATAGGGAAAGGTATAACCCACCTAATCCCTCAAGCTATGGGTTAAATATTACCATTACTCTCGTTCTACAGGGATTGCTTTAGAATTAAATAACCCACAAAGGTTGATATGTCATTAAACAAAGAAACCAAACAAAACCATTTTTTAAAGTATTAAGGAGTTTAGTTTAAATGGAATTACAATAGTAAACTGAACACTAACTTTTTCTCTGTACTCTCTATATTAGTGTTTTTCTTATTTTTTTATTGTGTTGGGTATTTTTACCCAACTGAATTGTTAAAATCTTTCCACGGGTCTGCAATTTCCACGATCTGTTTTCAAGGATAGTCAGGATTGTTTCTAGAGCTTCGAATCAGGATATTCAGGTATACCTCGAGTAAAGTCATTTCGAGTTAATTCCCTCTCGATTATATGTCCTTTGTCAAACATTTACAAATATGTATGTACATGTATTCGTAAATTTAGATTACTTCTTTCTCTACAATATCAAAAACTAAAATTTATTTGTTTGTAAGCTTAAAAATAGATTCTTATCAACCATATATTATTAAAAATGCATTTATAAAAAAAAATACAGAACGGAGAATGGTTATTTTTGGTTTAGACTGGTGACAAGTAAATTCAGGGACAAGTAAATTCGAATTAAGTCGTTTTTCGAAATAAGTCATCTCTCCTGGAACGAATTACCGACGGAAGGTGAGGTATACCTGTAAATCTTTTTCATCTCTCTTGTAAGGTATTTGTTTTTCACTTTGGTTTAATTTCATTCAATGGTCTGCATGAACGGCAAAATGAACAAGCTAACATGTTGTTTCTTCCTTGCTAAGCAAAACAAAGTATAATCCATTGATCAGGATCGATGATCCATTCCTATCTCAAAATCCTAGATAATTTTGTCTATCTCATTTTTCTGGGCAGTTTCTGTCCTATGCATATACAATTTTCTGTATTTTCAAAATTGGTCGCTTGAACTGTTCCCAGTGGATCATCCTCATACAGTTGTAACTACTCACGTACTTCTTCTATTCCAGTTTGCTTCATTCATTTATTATATTATTTATTGTTTCATAGAATTCTCCTAAAATCCTACACTTGCTATTCAACTAAGTATCGGATATTTGGCCGTTTATGGAGTTGATTAATATGACTGCTATCAGGAACAACTCGATTTCTTTCAATAAGTTTCCTCTGGGTAGCCATTCAATGTCATTTCGTTAGCGATTTCCATAATTTGTCTTCTGACGTATCCATGTAGTTGTTATTCTACAGATTTTCATTCTCGAATTTATTTTTGTCAAAGTTATTTTAGTTGTTGCAATTTTTGCCAGTGGTAATTACTTAGTCGTTATTATTATTATTATTATTATTATTATTATTATACTCCAAGCGAATTTTTCACAGCAGCGTTAACTGATGGTCTTTTACTGGAGTCAGAATGACAGCATGTATCATCAGTTCCCCACGACTCTTCTTCGTATTCTGCCTGATCTCAACGATGCTATAGTTTGAATACCCTTGGCTCGTCCTCCAATTTCCAACTCTACCATACCTCTCTTTCAAAGGGTTTGAGGATTGTTTCAAGCGTGCCAATTAAAATTACTATATCCGTTACTCTCACGTTCAACAGCCTGCTTAGTTCTCTTGCAAGATCCAAGTACTTGTTTGTCTTCTCGTTTTCTTTGATTTACACTCTGAGGTCCGCTTTGACAGTGGAATTTACAACATGGCAAATTCTCTTTCCTTTTTAAAATTATTTTGTTAATTATCCCTAGGTCTGATCTTTTGGTCGGGATAAGGTGATCTGTTTGTATAATCAAAATCCCAGATAATTTTTGTGTCTCACTCTCCAGGACGGATTATGTTTTCTGTGCATTTACTGTTTATTAATATGGTCAAATTTAAATCTTTTGTACAATTTCCTGTGGATCGCCTTTCCCACTCAGTCATGTCTAATCTCA
This sequence comes from Sepioteuthis lessoniana, assembly GCA_963585895.1. Taxonomy (NCBI): domain Eukaryota; kingdom Metazoa; phylum Mollusca; class Cephalopoda; order Myopsida; family Loliginidae; genus Sepioteuthis; species Sepioteuthis lessoniana. Next base: position 65,978,909 of record OY757911.1, on the reverse strand, counting down.
TCCTCTTTTTGTGCAAATTTGCGACATTCGCTTAATCGTTTCATTTCAATCATCACATAATCTACACTTGCTATTCTATTGCACATTGTTAATTTTCGCTTTAATATAACTGCTCCTTATGGTGTTTTGTGCTGCTATTCGAAGACATTCAGTTTCTCATTTAAGATTTCCACTTCGTAGCTATATCCGTGTAAAATTTTCCAAGTTTTTACTTGAAATAACCATACAATTATTCCTTTTCCTTCTTTCTTTGACACATATAGCCTGTATATGACACCTCTCTGATGTAAGGCTTTGTGAATCATCATTAGTTTTCTTGTCCTCTGGCCAATTCATTGAAGTTCTTCCCTTGTTAATGTCAAGAATTGTCTCGAGTATCTTACAAGGGAGACAGCACAGGTGTTTATCCCTTTGATGAAATTTCTGCTGCAGAGCTTGGTTTCAAGTTTTCACGTTCGTCTGTGTCACTATTTTTTAGTTTGTTTCTTTCATTTCCGCTTGTTTGATGGTGTCCACTTCCAATATTCCCAAATACTTGTAATTTTTCTTTTCCTCGAGCGTTCTGATTATTTATCGATTTCTCAATTCTATTGCTTTCTTTGCTTGTTTTTTGGGGTTTTTTTTTCCTTTTTCGTTATGAAATTTTTCTATGCCATATTCCATTCCTATATCCTGACTATATATTCTTATTGTTTGTCTGAATCTTGAATTCTTTTTCAGTTTTTGCAAACAGCTGGATGAAGGCTATTATTATCATTATTATTATTATTATCATTATTATTATTATTATAATTGCTGTTTTTGTTGTTTCTGCTGCTGTTGTTGTTGTAAAACATGAGAAAGAGAAAAGGCATTAAAAAAGAATTTCAATTTACAGCCATACTTTTGTAAGACAGATATAAAATAAAGATCCCCCTTCCTATCGATATTGCTCAATAAAATGAAAGTTTCTTAAAAGAAAAAAATCATTGTATTTTACAAAACTATTAATTTCTCAAAACTAGTATTTCTTTTAGAAAAAAGCGAAGGTCTTATAGATAAAACTAAAAAGTTACTTGTATCCATTAAAACAGTAAAGTGACTCTTGACAAAAAAATTGTCTTTATTTTGCATCATTAAACTACCTAATATATTTCCTTACAAAGTAAAATACATTAACCCTTTTATTAAATGAGAAAATTCTATCATCAATAAATATACACCTGAACTAAAATATGGGAAATTTTTCGTTTAAATTAAATCAAACCTGTAAATTATATTTTAATCTTTTTAAAAAAGCTAAGACAAAAGACCCATACCTAAGAGTTGGAAACGTAAATTATAATTGAAATCATTATTGGATACATTTCTTCAAGTCAATATCGACTTAGTGTAAAAGTTCCAATTTCATGGTGACAGAAAGAATCAATGAAATATCACTTAAGCCTTCAATAAACAGTATGAGATGTGCTGCAATCATCATTCGGCAAGTTGTTTGGACGAAAATTATCTTTCTTGGATTTTATCTCTAAGTGGCGGATAATACATTCTTTAGTCTTCTGAAATTCTACGATTTACCATTATTGGTCAGAAAATTATTCTCATCTTGAACAATCTAATCAATAAGTGGTGACTGATAGTCTTCAGCGTTTCACGTTGTTTAAAGTTATGAGATAAATCATCATTCCACACTTTTCCGGAACTGAATATCTCATGATTAATGGTTTTACTATGAGTAACAGATAGCAAAATTAATCAAATACAGAGACATAAATAAAAGCGACTTAGTGTCTTGCCTATCGCCTCAAATAGTCATAAGTTCCAAGACTTTGTTATATATTTCGATTTTCAATCCTAGATAAAATTCAATATTTTGAACGCTGATTTTCAGGACGGAAAATCTCTATCTACTTGCAATATTCGCGTAGAATAATATGTCTGTCCTCATAGCGCTTTATGGTGACTAAATTAAAACTTATTGACGAAAATTTAAAAAAAAACATCGAATATAAGCTGACTCAAACTAAATTATTATTATTATTATTATTATTATTATTATTATTATTATCTACTCATTAAAGTTTTTCACATCAGCGTTAGCTGATTGTCTTTCACTGTAGTTCGAGTGACAGAAAGTCTCCTCAAGTCTCTAGGAATATTCTCAGTATTCGTCCTCAATAATGCTGAAGTTTGGATGGTCTCCACTCACCTGTCAACTTCCAAGTCTTCCAGTCCCTTTAATAACCCTTTAGTTACTGAACCAAAAGCACCAATTACAATTAGTATAATTGTCACCTTCATGTTCCATAGTTTTTCTTTGATTCCCTAGCAAGGTCGAGATACTTATCCTTCTTTTCACTTTCTTTCAGTTTTATTCTGTGGTCAGCCGGGACAGCAAAATCTACAATTTTGCAGGTTCTCTTTTTCTTGTTGATTACAATAAGGTCTGGTTTTCTAGCCGAGATTAGGTGATCCGTTTGTATGTCAAAGTATCATAGGAGTTTATGTGTGTCATTCTTCAGGACAGCTGCTGGATTGAGTATATACCATTTGTTCCTATGGTCAAATTTAAATTTCTTGCACATCACCGAGTGGATCACCTTGCTCCCCAGTCGTGTCTAGTCTTATATTCCTTCTGTGCTAATTTGCTGCATTCGCTTATTATGTGATTGGTGGTTTTATCTCTGTCACCGCATAGCCTACATTTGCTATTTTGTTGCGTCTTATCTATTCTCGCTTTGATATTATTGGTTCTTATGGCGTTGTTTTGTGCTGCTATTAGGAGAGATTCTGTTTCTCTTTTAAAGTTTCCTTTTCTTAGCCACGTCCAGGTTTTTTCGCGCGAGATGTTGTTTATTAGTCGTTTAAAGATTCCACGGAGTTGTTTTTCTTCCCATTTTTGTTTCCTAGTTATTGTCATTCTGTTGGTCACCGTGTTGTCAGTATCGTTTTTGGCGATTGTAATCCGTCTTCCATAGTGTTTTCCTCGAGTCATTGTATGGGTGCATCAACACTGTCTGGCAAGTCCTCTTCCTCCCTCCTTTCTTGATACGTATAGTCAGTCAACGTCGTCTCTGGGATGTAATGCCTTATGCATGGTTATTAGTTTCGTTGTTCGTTGGTCTATTATTATTTTATTATTATTATTATTATTATTATTATTATTATTATTATTATTATCACTGAAAAGTTAAGGTCAAACTGAATTTTTGGCAAGCACATCGTATTAATTGATATACTGAGTAAATGCATTTAATAAAATACTTCATAAAGTTAATGACACGTTATGTGGCTCTATCGAAAATTTACAGCCACAAATATTCTCATCGATAGAGAACCTTTTTAATATTTTTTTACCAAAAATAACTTGGTTTAAAATAAAACATTAAGTATTAAAATACAGAACATCATGTCTTTAATTGGAATCATTTTGAGATTAGGCTTCTTAATCTGAGAATTAATTTTTATTTATTGCCGGCTAGAGGTTTACTTGGTCAAAAACGTGGTGCGATTGACAACAACTATGGAAGGCAGTAATTACTGGGGATACGGTTACAAGACTCAGCATTCCTATACGAGGTCGCGGTAAATCACCTGAAGAAGGCCAGAGGTGAAGTTTGGCCGAAACGTAGTGAAAGAAGAAACTACACAAAAAAAAAAAAAAAAGCTACCAAGATAAGGACAAAAAGTCCGCAATAAATAAAAATTAATTTTACAGAACATCAGCAATGAACTTTATGATATGATTTATTTGTATTATTCAAAAATTTTTGTTTGCCAAATTCCTATAATTTATTGCCCTGCATGGAGTCATGGCTATCGTGCTGGACTGCGAAACCATCGTGTTCGAGCTCCTGTCATGCCATTACGTTCACGTTCAGACAACCACTCTTGGGAAAGGTATGAATCTTATCCTTTCACTTAAGGGTTACTTCTGTTTTTCTATAAGCTTGGATTTGGCATTAAATAACCTACAGAGACAGGCATGCTATTATACAAAGAAACCTCATCTCTAATAGAATTTTGCGTTGGATTTTCAAATAAAAGACGGACATCATCATCATCATCATCATCATGTCGCACCGCCAGCACGGATATCCCTGACCCTCTCTCGCCACTTCTCCCTATCATTCATCGCCTCCGACAGGTCTTCTGGGTTACATCCTGTGTCCTCACATAGTTGCTGTATGTAAGTTCGTGCTGGTCGTCCTGCTTTTGCACATCCATATGTGGGGGTCCACAGGAGTACATCGCTTATGAGCTCGTCCTTGCTTCTCCAGCAGTGTCCCGCGTGTCTGGTTCGTCTAACTTGTATAGTTTTCATGATGGGGGGCAGGTGTCCGTATAGTTGGTGTCTCGTGGGGTGTTGTCGCCAGGACTTGTTCAATACTGCTGTATGTATGTCCGAGCTCGTCGTCCTGCCTTTGCTCGGCCATGTGAAGGGGTCCACAAGAGCCCATCTCTTATGAGCTCGTCCTTACTTCTCCAGTAGTGTCCCGCATGTCTGGTTCGTCTAATTTTGATAGTTTTCGTGATGGGTGGTAGGTGGCCGTATAGCTGCTGCTTTGTGGGGTGTTGCTTCCTGGACTTGTTCAATATTGCTCATAGCATTCTTGTGTAGTTGCCGTCAAGCTTTTTCTCCGTCCGTTTAGTTAGCGTCCACGTAGTGCATCCATATAGCAGTATCGAGACGACAGCTGCTTGGAAGAAACTGCGTTTCATTTTATCGGTCAGGTCTGACTTCCATATGACCGATAGCCTATCGATAGCTGCCCATGCCTTTGCTAGTCGTGACATGATATCTGTCTCGGTTGAGGAGACACTGCTTCCTAGGTAGGTAAACTTGTCATCACTAAATTAACACATTGAAAAGATTAGGTTCAAAACTAAATATTTTTTTGTGCAAAATTATTTACTTTTTATATATCTTTACGATATGGATCGTTTGATATAAATCTTTATAAAAGATGAATTCACGCCTCTTAGCACCGTATTCATCGTCTTTTATTTTGATAAATTGCTGCACCCCAATTATTGACGTAGAAGTGAGGAAGTACTTGAAAAAAAAAAACAGTATCCAGTTACTTTTTCGAATAAAGAGTGTAGCAGCAAAAACCTGAGATACAACATATTTTGAAACTTGATTAATTTTTTTCCAAAATGATGCGATCAATCTTATCAAGAAAATTGCAGATCAATTGAATTGATTTGTTTAGAAATTTTATACGTGCCAATAGATATAATCCAACTTTTGAGTAAAAATATTCTTTATTTTTTAATAAAATCATTTAAAACTTATAAAAGGAATATTTTAATAAACACAACGTTTACTTTTTGTGGCATTCTACAAGCGGTTCTACTGTTCACACGTGTTTCTCATAGCATACATAAAATTAAAATCGTAATTTAACTGGCTGGCTACTTATCCAACTTCCCATCAAGCCGGCATGTGACAAAAGATCATTTTGTTGTTGGAAGCGCGCACAAATCGAGACTCATGTGCAGCTAGACCAAAAATGCTTAGTTGCTTCGGCATTCCTCATACTGGGGCACCTCAGTCACCAAGCCATAAACTGAGTCTTGAAAAGCAAGTATTGCCAAGGAGAAAGTAATTTTTGGTTTGGTGCAGTTTGGTTTGGTGCGTTTTATGGCATATCAACCATTGTAGGTCATTTAATGCCAAATCCTTTTTTATACATATATATTAAATATATAACTTCTAAACCTATTTCTTAGATATTTTTAAACGAGCCTAGGCTCATCTTTTGCGTATAGTTAAATGGTTTCACTTATTTCTATCTAATATCAATACCCTGTTAAATGTAAAACAGTCCAATTTCAAATAATTCTGTTCAGCATAAATACATAGTTTTTTGCTTACACGCAGTTAAATGATCAAGCAGTTTTATTTCAAACAATTCAGTTAAGCATGTCAACAAAGTTAAATGGTTCCAAATAGTGGTATGTATCACTAACAATTCAATTAAACATTAGTCGATTGTTTATACAGAGTTGAATGATCAAACAGTTCTATTTCAAAGTTTAGTATAAGCACAAAAGATTTTTTGTTTACACACAATTAAATGTAAAAACTGTTATATCCAAAACAACTCAGTTTAAAAGTCTAACAGTTCTATTTGACTCAAAGATAGATGCTAACTCTCCGAGCCAGAGTGGAACCGGGAGCAATGGCAATGAAGGGGTACTCTGCATTTCCTATGACTCCATCATTACGGAAGCCTCACCATCAGATTGTTTAGTGTCATATCCAGGACACTTGTTGGGAGAGTTTTACCCCTCTGTAGTGATGCAGTAACTGTAGAGATACATTACTCAATGTATTCTACACCCCCAGCCGACTGGACCAAGTATTTTTTGAATAGACGAACATTATTGCTACTCTGTCTACAAAAGTAAACTGCATCGTAATGTAACTGGCTATATAACTGACCCCACACCAAGCCAAAATGTGGCACAAGGCCATTTTATTGTTGGGATCACGTATAACTCAAGGCTAATGCAAAAATACTTAACCCCATAGGTATTCTCCAGACGCCGAGCAATAACCCCAAATCTGCAAACTAGAGTGTGTCACAGGGTCTTTTTAATGTTTGGAGCCGGGCACAAGCCGAAGCACAAGTTCGCGTTGGGCAGAAAAATATCTTAGCCCCGTCACCATTCCACTTAAAATGGGCACATCAGTCACCAGGCAATAAACCTAACCCCGCCGAAGCAGGTGAAAGCCTGGGTAGACGGCTCCCAGAGGCCAATTGTGTGTCGGTCTCACCCACCAGACACGCATGCTAGGCTTCCCAAGTACGCATGTCAGACGGCTTTGACCGACTTAAACAAGACCATGTGAACAAGACCACGAGAACCGGTCCGTGTACCGACCAACACGGCCAGTCGAAGTGTAACACGTTTGCAAGTGTCTCGTAATGTAACTGTCTGCCAACTCTCTTCTGCCTTCCTTTTTATGAGGCTGGATTAGACTATTTTACTTTTTGTCCTTTGTCTGATACAGTAGATCTTCCTCTTTTCATCAAAACATTACTCTATTTTTATGTATATATGTTTCAGTTTTTCCGTTTGTATCTTATTCTTTGGAAGAATTCATTTGTGGCAAATAAAATTCGATCAAGTAGAATTGGATTCATATGCAGCAGATGTGTGCAACCATTTGTAATAAATATCAATCATTGGGAGATGATCATTTTCCCCTCTTTTAATTTTTATAAATACCAACGGTCCTTTGTTTTAATATATGCTTCGTTTAAAAAATTTTTAGGGTTTTTTTTTTATTTGCTTGGGGGTTATTTTACCCTTTTTGTTTACAAGGAACTTCTTGTTCCTTCGAGGTTATCTAATTGGCTGATTTATTTTCCCTTCTTGAGATTCCATGAGCTAGAGGTTCATACTTCTCGAAAAAATTGTTTTGACCAGTGTTTCTTCAGGTTAATGTGAGACTCATTTGTCGTTTGTTTCTCTAAAAGTTTGCCAGAGAAATAAGTTCTCATTCATTTGCAAAAGGTACGTATAAGTTTGAATAATTCTATAATAATTCAATATATTCTTGGAATTTCTAAATTCAATTATTTCTCGTTTTATTTTACTTTCTATTTTGTATGATATGAATTTGACTTTTGTGGCCAGGTTTTTCTTCTTTATTATCCTTTCTTTTTATTATCTTTCTTCCTTATTCTATCCTTTCTATGATTCACTATATTTATCTGGTCAACTGTCGGTTCTCTTAATTTCTTTTATTCGATTCTAATATCAAATTTCTAGATCAATTATTTACTAATATTTCCATCGATTTCTTTTTTCTTACTGACACTTAGTCGAATCTCTTTGTAGCAATTGTATGACCGACATATATCGACACATCCTATTCAAATTCTTTATTTCCCATCATGTTTGGGTTAATGTTCCAAATATTTTTGAACCACATTGATCCATTTCGTTTTATATATTTTATATATTTTGTAAATCCCAAATATAAACTTCTTTTTTCTTTTCTTCCAAATATTATCAATCTCTATCCTTATCTTCATACCGGATCTATTTCATAGTAAAAGTGATATTTACAAAACTTGGCATATTATCATTATTATCATCATTATTTGTAGTAGTTGTAGTATATCACTCCTTATGATGTTTTCACACCAGCGTTAGCTAGTCGTCTTCTTTCACTGGAGTCTGAGTGACTGCAAGTCTCCTCAGTTTTTCATGACTTTTCTCAGTAGTCAACCAAATAACAATGCTGTGGTCTAGATGGTCTCGATTATTCCTCTGATCTCTAATTCTTCCAGTCTTTTTCCAAGCTTTTGGAGATCATTATAAGTGCACCAATTGCCTCATGTTACACAGCTTTTTCAGTTCTCTTAGTAAGTCCAATTATTTGTCTGTCTTTTTCAATTTCTTTTATTTTATTTTCACGCTGTGGTCCGCTATAATGGCAAAATCCACTATAAGACAAGTTCTTTTTTTAAATCAAAACTAGGTCTGAAATTCAGACGTAGGTTAAGTGATCCGTGTGTATCTCGAAATCCCAAAGAGTTTTACGTGTCTTATCTTCGAGCAACGTTTCTGGTTTGTGCCTGTTTCAAATAGTAGTATGGTCAAATCTTAATCTCTGGCACATTTCCTTAGTGAGACATCTTTCCCTTTCAGTCGTTTTTATGTAATCCGAGCCAGTTTGGTGCATTCGCCTATTATGTGCCTAATCCTTTCATCTTTTGCTCCACATAGCATACACGTGTAATTATTAGTTTTTATGGCATTATTTCGTGATGCTATTAGAAGAAATTCAGTTTGTATCTTGAGGTTTTCTTTTTCTTAGCCATGCTTGGGTCATCTTGTATGCAATCTCACTAGTGAGTCACTTGAAGTATCATAAGTAGTTTTCCTTCCCATTTTTTCTAGTTTTGTATTTTTTGGGGTTTTTTTTTTAGTTTGAATTGCAATCACTTTTACTGGATTTGTTAGAAATTGATTTTCTTCTCTCTTTTTAGTGTATATCTCAAATCATTCAATTGATGCATCTACACAAACCTCAAAGCTCGTGAATTCCCTTCCTCCCGAGCCAGTTTTAAGAACAGTCCAGATTATCTTACGAGAGAGGACTGCGCATGTGTTTATTCATTTGATGAAATTTCCACTGCAAAATTGGCTTTTTCTTCTTTTGATTTTCTCTTTAGGGAACAAAATGTAATTGTCTCCCTTTTCTTGTTATTCTTGGGTAGAGCTTCCAACTATCACGTGATCCTTGGTCATGGGACAGTTTGAAAAGTGAATCCCCACACTTTCTGATCTTGAAGATCTTACTGATAGGACGTCTACTTCAGCCTCTGGTATGTGAAAAGCATCAGCGTACAAATCACCTTACGAGACCTCGCACTAAGCTAGAACAACGTAAGTGTACTTCTGCCATTCATCACCTTGTTCTTAAAGCAACTATTGCGCTTTTATTTGATATGGTTTGGGACAATTATTATTGTGTACTATATTTGTAAATATTAAATGTTTGCAGTTTAACTTTTCGTGTCATGTAGTCTTTCGTTACCGAACTATTCATTGTTAGCCTATCAACAACATAGTCTAGTGCATTATGAGAAAGTAAGGTTTGTAGTTCAGGCCAATTTCATACACCACATAAAATTCTTATAACTCTTTTCTTATTTTTTTTTCATTTTTCCCAGTTTGATTATCGTTGCTTCCAGTATTGCCAAAAACTTGTAATTTTCTATCCCTCGGAGTATTTTGATATTTTCCTGATTTAGTAGTTCTATTCCCACTGCTGTTTTTTCTTTTCCTCTCCTTCATTATCAGCATGCTACATTGTTCCATCCCAAATTTTTATATATTGATTGTCTAGTCTTGTCGTTGGCATGACGGTTTCTACTACTTTTTCGTTTTTGGCAAATATCTTGTCATTGTGGATAAGTTGGTTTACCTTTTCCTGTGATTTTTAAAATTTGTAGGCCTCCCACCCAATGCATTTTATAAATATATATTTGAGTGGCATCGGCGCTATAGCAAATAGCTATGGCGAGAATAACCTCCTTGAAGATACCTCTTTGGATTTTCACTTCTGCTCGAGTTTCTTCTCCTGCTGCTGATTCCACTTTCCAGTTTTCTATGGCTTTCTTGATAGGATTGATGATTTTATCGGATGTTTTGTACATTTTCAAACATTCTTTTATCCAGGTCAACGGGACCTTACATTTTTCCGTCTTGTTTCAACTTTCTTAAGGATATGTTGATCTATATATAGTAGATCATTTTTTCCCTTGAAGCATCCCTTCTGTTTTTTAGAAAGAGTCCACACGTGGTAGGTAGAGTGTTCGCTAATGGTCCGGGAGACCTGGGTTCAATTCCAGGTTACGTCATACCAAAGACTTAGAAATGGAACTTGATAACTCCTTGCTTAGCACTCAGCAATGTAAAGTACGTATCAAGGGTAAAATGGAGCATCTCGGTGTTGTAGCTATTGAAAAGAGAGCCTTCTGGTCACTCTCGACTACGGTCACTAACTTTACTAATATTTTTCTTATTTATGGGGTTAGGATTTTCCGCATCAGAGGTCGGTACTTTAGAATACACTAACTGCACCTCTGCAGAGGGGTAAGACCCCCCCAACGAGTGTCCTGGATATGACACTAAAAAATCTGATGGTGAGGTTCTAACAGTGCTGGAACTTTGGAGAAAGCGGAGTACTCCTTCATTGCCATCGCTCCCAGGTCCACTCTGGCCCAGAGTGGAAGCACCTGATAGGGCTCTATCTATAGGTTAAATAGAACGAACAGCATTCTTATGCTAAACTGAATTGTTTGAGTAAACTGAATAGCTCGAAAGAGAAATGTTTTTCACAATTAAATCGTACTTACATTTAAACTGCGTGCTTATGCTTAACTGAATTATTTGAAATAGAACTATTTTTAGACATTGAAACTGTATTTACACTTAATTGAATTGTTATATATAACTGCTTGAATAGTTTGATATAAAAATGTTTTTGATAATTAAAATGTGTACTTATGCCAAACTGAATTGTTTGAAATAGAACAGATTATTTACATAAAAATGGATTTGGCGTTAAATAACCTACAAAGTTTGAAATGCCATAAAACCCAACAAACCAACCAACCAATCAGATCTCAAGATTTTCCATTGCACTTTCTTCTGAGTTGTTTCAAGAACTTCAGTTATGATTGGTATTATCATCAGCTTCATGTTATACAACAATTTCACCTCTTTTACAAGTAATTGTCCAAATGTTTACTTTTCTTTATTTAATGGTCTTCCAAATCAGTAAAATCCACTAGCTACAACTTCTTTTCTTCATTTTAACAAATACTTGGTCTGGGATTTTAGACAGGTTTAGGTGATCGATTTGTATCTAAAATCCTGCGGAATGTTGTGCTTTATTTTCCAATACAGAATATTCTTCCTGCGTAAATCATTTGTCTGCGTATTGAAAGACTAGTCACTTGCACAATTCTCATTTAGTTATCTACCCCATGAAGTCACGCTTTCGCTTGTAAACGCCTTCTGTGTAAGTTTGCTAAATTCGCTTATCATCTAGATGACGGTTTCATGTTTTTCTCCACATAGATGACTCAGATATATATTTGCTATTTTCCCGATTTTTCTCGTGCTAGTTTTGTTGCTGTTTTATCTGCGATAATTAGTCCTTCTTTTGCTTTTCTTGTGCAATCTTAAAGTTGGAATTGACGCATTAATTTGATCCCCAGTACGAGTGATTTCACTTCCTAATCCATTTCTTATTGCATATAGCCTGTTAGTTTAATCTTTTCAACTTAAATCCTAATGTATTTTCATCAATTTTCTCGTTTTCCAAGATTATTGCCTCCTCTGATCTCCAATTTAAGATTTATGAGTATAATACAAGAGAGACACGAGTTCAAATCCTGATTGAGGCTGATTGCATTTCATATTGCTCTAATTCCCTTGGAAAGGTATGAATCCAACAGTTCTCCCTTCAGCTATAGGTAACTAGAAGGGCAGATTTTTTAACCTTGGTATAGCTATCGGAAAAAGGAAAACTCTTAATTCAAACCTGTTGAACGCTTAAAAATTGAACTTGTATCACATCCTACTCGGGGAGTAGAATAGGATATATATATATATATATATATATATATATATATATATATATATATAATCCGAGGAGAAAATCCAAGGAGTAGGGGCATCTAATTGGAGTGCCCAATGTCAATGGCTATCGACGTATAATTAATTTGGGATTAGAAATACATCAAAACTCAACTTGCAGAGCCAAAAAATTCCTTTTATATGAAAAGAAAAAGAAAAATATTCACTTCAATGGCGTCATTATGAATATATTTTTCGTTGTGATGACCATCATCAGATGTTACATGAAAAAAAAATGTATTTCTTAGTTTGATTCTGGCGAGAATGGGAGTACGATTTTTTTAAACTAAAAAAATTTTTTTCTCAAAATAATTTTTAAGGTATTTTTTTATCATTTATTTTAATCGAGAAATAATTTTTACTGAGGAGATATTATAGCTATTATTATTCTTTATTTATACAATGTTTATACATTCCTTTATCCCATATTTAGATACAATTGAAAATCAAAGAAACTAATTCCGGAAAAATTAGATAGTGATACCGTGACTTATTTAAAATTATAAATAAAATATGCATTCTTACTTCCGTTGAAACTATTATGTTTTATAATATTGAATAATATAATTCGTGTTATTAGGAAACAATAATTCAATGCCGATATTAATTTACTAAAACTAATCTTAACAATTAGAATTATCGTAAAAGTTAATGTTATTTATATTAGGAAGAAATTAACCTGTCGAATGTTAAGTTAATCTGTAATCAACATATCGAATGTTAAGATAATCGTTATAAGCAAAGAATTAATATGCAATATATATCTTATAAATGTAACTAATAATTCCTAACATATAAATAAATCAAATATTAGTTTCCTAAGATTATGTTTACATATTGAAAAAGCGATGTAATAAAAACGGTGTAGTACAGGGATAGTTTCTTCTTGTCATAAGGCTATATCAATTTCATTTTTTGTTTTATATTCTTATTTCTTTTATTTTACTGTCTTATTATAAAACATACATTTATACTTTATCTTTTAAATTTAAATGTATTCTTTATTACAAAAACCTATTGTAAATTATTTATTATTTAATCAATTGTTCAAAAATTATGGATCAATATTGTAATAAACTTAAACAAAATATGAACATCTAGGTAATCTCTCATATATATATATATATATATATATATATATATATATATATATATATAAGGGACTGCCTAGATGTTTATTTTTGTTTAGGTTTATAATACAGAGTTTTATATATATATATATATATATATATGTATGTATGTATGTATGTATGTATGTACTAGGTTCATATATATATATATATATATATATATATATATATATATATATATATATATATATATTGTTTTCACAGACACAAATATCGCAACCTTATTCTACATATTCAATTCGCCTCTTCACGAAGTAAAATTTAGCAAGACAGAATAATCTTCCTTTTGTTTTTTTTCTTTTTGGCTTTCTTTGCTTTTGTTTTTTGTTATTTTGTTTTTTCAGCATCCTACCTTATAAGCGAAACTCGAGCGAAAAGAAAAATACCTATCCTCTTGTGTAACATTTAACCCATCCTGCAATGAAACATCAAAAGTATTATGTGGGAGTAAACACAATTATGTTCTCACGAAGAACAATCACCTCACCCAGATGACCAAAGTCACACAGGTAGGGTTAGACATTTACGCTATTTCCAAGACCATGAACGCCTTGTATTTAGATGATTTCTGCGCAAAGGCAAAAAAAAACCAGCACTATTCCTTACCCCAAAAACCTTAAGACACATAAAAGAGGATCAAATATGCAATTTTGATATCCACCCTAAATCTGCGAAGCAAAGCAATCTAATTTCGATATTTGACTACTGTTGTAGAATTCAAAAGATAGAGGCCCACAAAAAGTTGAAAAGAAATAAGAAAATAAAAAAAGGAAAATTTGCAAGAGAATAAACAGAAATTAAACGAAAGAAAGAAAGAAAAAGAAAACAGAGAGAAAAACAAAGAGGAGGAATAAGTTAATAGATTAAATAAAAGTGAAAATCTCTATCAATCCAAAGAAGAAAAGAAGGATAGAAAAAAAAAAGGCGGAGAGAATAATCTAACAATCCCAAGAAAGAGACGAAGATGAATGAAAGCAGCAACATAGAAAGCACCAATAAGAACAAATAAAAAAAGGAGGGAAAAAAAAAGAAAAGTAAGATTTATAAGACTAAAAAGGAAAACAGAAGAGAAAAGGAAAAGGACAGAGCAAATGAGTTCAGAAAAAGAAAGAGAATAACAAGAAGATTAAAAAGTAAAAGAAAAGATGAAAGCGAAAAACCGTGGAAGTAATAAAGTCACGAAGAAAAATCAAGAACAAATATTATTACAAGTTGCCTTCATCATTAGATATTTGCTGCCTTTGAAATAGGTCGGAGTTAAAGACCAAACAAAATCTAGTATGCTGATTTTCAAGGCTACCTTACTTGGAAGATTGGCCTTACAATCTTTCTAGACTTATTGATCAAATCCCTGGAGGCTTTTGGCGTTTGAAGTAAAACTCATAAAATATCAAGCAGTACAAGAACAGGAAAAGAAAAGAAACAAATAAAAAACGACAACAAATAAGCAAAAACAAGGGGAAAATGAAAAACGGATAAAGGGGAATAAAGAAACAAGTAGCAAGCAATCGAAAGAAAAAATATAACGAATAAAGAAAAATTTTATGAAGAAAGAAGAAAATTGAATTAACAGCAGTGAAAAAACATTGCGAAGAAAAGAACAAGACGATGACCAAGAAAAAGAAAATATGTTTTAAAAAGAATGAAGAAAATAATAAGTCCACAAAGAGTTTCCTCCCCAAAACGTAGAATAAAAAACAAAGAAAAAAAGTAAAAGAACAAAACTGGAAAAGTTGCACAAATTTCACAAGAACCTCCTGCTTAAGTGTATTAATCGATATTTCCAAACGTCCATTGGGAATTTAATTAGTTTATCGATTTTCTTTCTTTCCACAGGTTTCTTCATTCACTTATTATTTCTCAAATCAACAAGCTCTTTTGAAGAGTTTCACTGAATCACGCTAAATATCCTCGCACTAAAGGCTCAGAATTTGATCTGTCCGAGTGCAATGTTTGGGGATCAAAGATCAATAATTGAACACTAGATGATCTGTCCAAAAAGTTTCAAGTTCAATCCTTGTATTTATTTACCAAAACACTTCGTTACAGGCAGTATGTGGCGGAAGGTCTATTTTTAAGCGGCGTATTTCTGTCTGGAATTCAGTTTTTGTTTTATACTGGTAACCTTACCAAGACTAAAGAATACATTCTACCCTACTATTAACCCACAGCTTGAGAAGAGATAGATTTATGCCTTTTCCAAGGGCATTAGTGCAAAAATCGTCAGGATTTGAATTCGAGGGGTGATCAATTCTATTTCCTACGACAATAACCGTTATACTAAGCCCGCCTCCACGAGGTATAACCAACTCCTTATACTGAGTGCGTTTCGAAAACCTACGTCGAGGCATTCTTCAGATCGAATCAGTACAATGCCGGGGAGAAAAGTTTTAAAAGAAAATATGGAAAAGAAAGTAAGTATATAGAAATGAAAGGAAGAAAAAAGAAAGAAAGGAAAAAGAAATGTATAAAAATAAACAATAAAAAGAAGTCAAGAAAGAATAGAGCATAAAAGAGAGAGAACGAATGAATGAAAAGAGAAAGTAAGGAAGAGAAAAAAGATTAAAGAAAGGAAAGAAAAAAAGAGGGTGAGGTAAAGACATTTTAAAAGAAAAAAACAATGAGAAAGAAAGAAAGAAAGAAAGAAAGAAAGAAAGAAAGAAAGAAAGAAAAACAGAAAGAAAGAAAGAAATTCTGAGCAAGAGAAAGAAAAAGAAAAGTAGGAAAGAGAAAAACGGAAAAAACGAAAGAAGTATTTTTTAAAAAGAAGAAAAAGTGTAAAAACAAATAAACACAGTTTTGATCACATTTGACGTCACTACAAAAAGTATTGGTGCTTTATGTTCAGTGTCTTAATCCCTAAATGTGCAGAACGTAAAAATCGGGTTTACATTCGCAGTGAACTGGGTCAAAATCAGGTCATATGGATTAAAGACAAAGGAATTTACCGTTTTATCCTTTATAAAATGTTTAGAAAGTCCAAGAAATGTATTTGTAGTTTATTCTACTTTTTATTACTTTTGCATGCCCATTCTTTGTGGAGACGGTTGTTGTTTCTTTGTTTAATGGCATATCCACCTACATGAGTTGTTTGATGCCAAAGCTATCCTTGTAGAAAAGAAGTGGTACTATTTAACTTACAGTTTTGGAGATTACATGGGTTCATACCTTTTCCAAGAGAATCAGTCCAAAATTGAACTTGATAGCGCGAATGGAGTTCGAACTCACTTATTACAATATCCCCGTTCAGTACGTTAGCCAAGACGCCCCAGGAACTCCCCCACTTTTGGTGCAGAAGTGAAACGTTTTGGTTTATTTTCAATATAAAACACACATTCGATCCTATTTACCCTTCGTGTTTGATCAGAAAAAAGTGTAGCAATAGCTAAACAATCATTTAATTAAAGGGTAATGATACAGATGATACAAGAATAGTATTGTTGGTAAATTTTAAAAAGAGAAAAAAGAATTTTATACAAAATAGTTACTGTTGATAAAAAAAATGGATCTATTGAATTCCAAAGAAAATCATGATTAGATACACAAAATTCTTTAACGTTTAAACAATGGATGTCAGTTGCTCCATCTTTGTACTCTTGATGCGTCGACTATCAAAATGGACGATTGTTATATCGCCATGAAGAATGGAGGAACAACAATACTTGGTTATTAAAAAACATAACACTTTTTATTCTTTGTTGGAGACAAAGCTTCTGTGGTATGAAAGAGACAAAGACAAACGGTGTGAGACGAATAGAGACTGCCACATTGACCCATAACTTTTTCTCTTGAAAACACCTTTGACGTATATTGGACCGCTGGACAAACAACGAAAAACTCGTAGATATATAAAAATATAATTCATATTTTTTTTATTCTTCGACGGCGACTATTGTGTGTAGTATGAATACAGTTAGAGAGAGTTCGCACATATCTTTCTTCTGAGGCGGGGACCCTTTTTGTGAAGTAATGCAACAGCTAGAGATCACACACAGGGAGCTAACAGGTCTGCTTAAGTAGCCAGCGGTTCTTTGCCTCCAGTCCAAAGTTACAGACCTTATATTGTCTTTTCAAGTCCCATGCAGAAGTATGGACATCCTCTCCACCTCACGTATTTTTCTGTTTATGGCTGGTTATCATAACTTACTTCGGTTTTTTTTCTGTAATTTGTTGATCTTATCTGCGAATGGAAATATCTGTCATCGCCATCATATTTTATTTTTCTCTTTCCTGTGAAAACCATTTTGTGATGTTATCTTGCGACCACATTGAATCTGCTAAGTTCATCGTCGCCAGCTAAACTAGGATATTACACCATGCTGTGTCATCTTCAAGGCCGCACTTAGCACTTCAAATTCTCGGCTGTGTGGTGGGGGGACTCAACCGGAGGCCCGCTGTTTATCCTCACTTCAGCGGCGCGCCCAGCCACCCGTTGGCGCTCTCGTAACTGACCCTTTTCTTCTCGGCAAGAGCTGAGACTCCAAGACTCACTCTGACCTTGGACATCTTCAAATATCCTTTAATAACACCCTCACACTTCCATTCAACCACGTGACTGCTTCTGTTTATTTTCACACGTGCATCCTGTGCAGAGAATCTCTGATTGACTTTTCGGTCAAGGGTCGATATGGAACAATTTCTAAATGATTAGTTAATTCAGTACGACACTACGAAACTAGAACGATATTCTTTAATCAGCCTTCCAAATCATACCTTTTATAAGTACCTGAACATCAACTACAGATGCCATTTAAAGATACACTCCTATCCAATCCATTAAATAGAATACTATATATTTTCAAATTTTAATTTACTTCAGTGCAAGTTAGAATCTTAGAAAATTTCAGAGTACAGTACAATAATCAATACAGTCAATAAAAAAATTTTTGAATATTTCTGTATATCAGATGTTTACCCAACATCTACTTACTTAGCACGGCGCACCACGTGTATATTTATGGTTAACAAGCAAGAAAAGTGGACCTCAACAATTGCCTAGTCGGCTGGGGCTATAGAATACACCGACCACTTCTTTGCAGTGAGGTAAGACCACCTGATGAGTGTCCTGATATGACTCTAAACAATCTGAGAGCGAGATTCCAGTTACTCTGGAGATTTGGGGAATACGAAGCACCCCTTCGTTGCCATTGCTCCCACGTCGACTCTGGCCTGGAATGCTAACACCTGATAGGACCCTATCGATGGCTTAAATAGAACTAACTGCATACATGCTAAACTGAACTGTTTGAATTAGAACTCTTTGGCTAAACTGAATTGCTTGAAATAAAAATGCTTTTGACGATTAAACTGGGTACTTAAATTTAAATTGCGTGCTTATGGTAAACTGAATTGTTTTAAATGGAACTGCTTTTGACATTGAAACTGCTTACTCTAAACTGAATTATTTAATATAGAACTGTTTCGACGTTTAACTGTGTATAAACAAAATCTGTACTCATACAAAACTGAATTAACTGAATTAGAATTGAAATCTTGAAATAGAAATACTTTTTACAATTAAACTATACTTTCATTAAAACTGCTTGCTTATGCTAAACTGAATTGTTTGAAATAGAACTATTTACATAAAAATGGATTTGGCGTTAAATAACCTACAAAGGCTGATATGCCATAAAACCCAAACAAACTAACAAACAGACCTCAACAAGACAGATCGACTCTAGCTGGATATCTCTTTTTTGGTTTTCTGTCAAACTACACTTACGGGTTATGGTTTATGCTTTTAAAGACTGATCTTTGGAAGCCAATGAGTTTTTCCCTTATCTCACTAATCTAGATGACCATTACTACAGTGGAGAGAATTTGAATCTCACTGGATGCACCACTGATGTGGCATTGTGAAGTTTATTTATACCATTTGTCTGTTGAAAGAACATTGAAACATAATCATCCAACATTCTTATTTTCATACTAAAATTCTTTTTAACAACAAAATTCATGTAGGGATCATAGCTGAGAAAAAGTGCATGCGTCAATCATTTTACTTGAATAAATTAAACTTACTATACTAGTTGAAAAGAATACAGTTATTCCATATAAACCCGGAATAGATCTAAAAATTAGTTCCATGATTACAGAAATTTTAATCATACAAAATCTATGATTTTACAAATGAGAGCTTTTTCCTTTTACAATTATTTTAGTCTGTCGCTAGGCAGAGAATTCGTTGGAATGCCGTCTCCCCGAAAAAAAGGCAGTATAGCAACCATTTTGAAAATTAAAAGAAATGCGTGTGAGCATGTGCCAGTGCGCACGGTTTTTGAACAGAATTTCAAATAATGTTCTTGTTTTGGGGGGGGAATAGATCCGAAGACTGATTTAAATAAATGAACACCTTGGTTAATAATATCCATTAATAATTCTGTTCGTTGACATAAACATTAGTGATGTAAGTAAGTAAAGTTGGTGACCGTTGTTGAGGGCTCCCTTTTCGATAGCTACTACACAAAGGTGTAGAGGATTACTTCACTTTACCCTTGATCATTACCTTATAATGCTGGATTTTAAGCAAGGAGACATCAAGTATCATTTTTTTAGTCTTTGGTATGACTCGACCTCGGATTGAACCCAGGTCTCCCGGACCACTGGCGAACACTCTAACCATTAAGCCAGTGCGTTTTTCCTAAGACAGACTATGTAACAAAAAAACTGCAATTTGAACGAATGAGTATATAACTTGGCTGAGAAATGGGTAATTGTTTAAAAAGTTTAACTTAGTTTGGCAGACTGCAATAGCAATGGAGCATTTAGTTAGGATTAATCACTGATTTAACCCTTAAATCATAGCGAAGTGCTCATATTTTCACGTGAAACACGCAGTGAGAAATCAAAATGCGACTTCGTAAAATTTATTGACTCAAAGAACAAATAAACCGCTGTCGTTCCAAGAATGATTTACTGATTTCATAAATGCTTTTAATACGTAGGAATCTTAATCGCATTCTTTCGGTATTCTGTCTCTTTTTTTTTTTTGAAATGCCCAAATCCAGAACGAGATTATTTCAATTTCTCGTCAATTCAAGTATTTTTAAATCTTTAGTACGGTTCTTACACTCAATTACCATAATTCTAAAAAACAGAAAAGAATTATCAATTCTTTTGATCTTTTTAAATTAGGCGGTATTGTTTGTCTGTTGAAAGAACATTGAAACATAATCATCCAACATTCTTATTTTCATACTAAAGCTGCCACAAAGTAAAAACATAATAATAATAAGTCATCCTCTTTCACGGTAATTATTTGAAGATCTAAACGGAAAAAAATGTTCTTTTTAAATTGATGTCTCTATTTTAAGATAGGGATCAAAGTTGAAGTAAATTCGCATTATTGCTGAAAAAATTGTTTTCGTGACTATGTATATATTGATGATGTTATATGATTTGAGTAAAAAAAAAGTTTGGGACCTTAGTCAAGTATGACTCGAAGGCTCCCCTTTCAATACTTACTACACCTAGGTGTAGGAGAGGCAGCTAATTCATTCACTAGATAACTCCGCCTTACCCTTGCAAGGTGGCATCAAGTATCACTTTTTAAGTCTTTGATATGACTCGACCTGGGTTATATTTTAGTGTATACTAAAATTCTTTTTAACAACAAAATTCATGTAGGGATCACAGCTGAGAAAAAGTGCATGCGTCAATTATTTTACTTGAATAAATTAAACTTACTATACTAGTTGAAAAGAATACAGTTATTCCATATAAACCCGGAATAGATCTAAAAATTAGTTCCATAATTACAGAAATTTTAATCATGCAAAATCTATGATTTTACAAATGAGAGCTTAATTATTTTCCTTTTACAATTGTTTTAGTCTGTCGCTGAGCAGAGTATTCGTTGGAATACCGTCTCCCCGAAAAAAAGGCAGTATAGTAACCATTTTGAAAATTAAAAGAAATGGCGGCAGAAATTGTGAACGTGAGAGTGAGTTTGGAATCCTTTTCATTGTAAGGGTTGTTCCTGCAATTTCCCTAATCGTGTCGTGATTTCATGTTAATTTTTTTTTTTTTTTTTCATTTAAACAGATTCAGTTCAGAATGCGTGCTTCCAATCATTAGTTTTGAAGCAAATTCTCTAGAAAACATTCACCACGATAAAAGAAGAAAAATAGAGAGCTTCTCAAATTCTGAGGTTTAGTGTCAAAAAAATAAATAATATAAAATGAAAACGTCATAAAAAAATTAGAATATTGAGCTGAAAAATGTTTTTTAAAAAACGAGATTGAGCGGACTAGAGTCTCCAAAACATGTACAAAATGGCCGAAATACTGTGCATTATATGAAGTAGATTGGGCTTCTACTTTCATTTGGTTTCTTTCTTTAATAGAATATAAACCTTTCTGGCTATTTAATACTAAAGTTAACTTTGTAGAAGAACAGTTGTAGAAGCATTTAACCAATGGCAGGAAGATAAGTGGATGCATTGTTTTCCAAGTGATTTTAGGTTGAAAATAAACGTAATAACACCAGTGGAGTTCGAACTCACTACTATAGCAACCAGATTCATCCGTTAACATAAAATAAAACGTTGAGTCACCAGAGTGTTCAACCATCCGGCCAATCAAGTTGATAAGATTAGGACTGTTGCTTGTGCGCGTCCCACGTTCTAAATTTAAAATATTTTAAAACAAAAAAAAGAAAAGATTTTTCGGTTTGCTGTCGAAAGGTAAAGATACATTTTCTCTTTTCTGTTGTGGCTTAATTTCATACCATTACTCAAAAATTACTAATTAATTTTTTTTTACTTTAAAATATACACTGACATCTTTCTCCAGATTGCCTCTGACTTTTTCTTTTGTAAGATTTTTTGTAGTTGGCGTACATGATAAACTTTTATTAATTTTTGTGTATTTTTGTTACAATCGATAAATATTGTTTTGTTTAAATATCGGAAGTTTTAGTTCATTTATTCACTAACCTGATTCTATCACGCATATTTCGTTTTCACAAAAAAATAAAAATAAAATAAAATAAACGAAACTACGATGTTGAAGCCAAGCATGATAGCCACTACACGAGAGAAATTCCGACTTCTAGTTTGAAACTACGTTTTATTTGTATTTTGAGTAATAAGCTGAAAGTAATACTAAATTACATTTAAGATTAAAGAAAAAGAAATGTGGTGAAAAGGAAGAAGAATTATAAAAGGAAGAGATATAAATGTATAATAAGAAATTATGATAAATAAGGATAAATAACGATACAAATTTTACCTAGACCTTGACCAGAATCAGTTCAGAGAATGAAACATAAAAATTAAGAGTTATTTTGAAATTCAACTTGATGACTTGAAAGAATTCTTGTCGTTATAAATAAAGAAAACGAAAACGATTTAGTCATTATCAATAAGAAAAAAGCGTGCCATATATTTGACACTACTGATTCGGAAAACTGCTAAGTAAATCGGCCCTGTCGGCTAGTGCTGTGCAATATGCTGACTGTATCTTCGTAGGCGGAGTAAGACCCCACACCAAGTGTCCTGGATATGATACTAAACCATTTGATGATGAGACTCCTGTCTTGGAGCTTTTGAGAATGTGGAGTACCCATTCATTGCCATAACTTCTAAGTCTACTCGGAACCGGAGAGGTAATACCTGTTAGAGTCCTATCTATGGGTCAAAAATATCTAATTATTTTCTAACCTTGAAACCATTCAAACGTATGCAAACATATAACAAATGTTAAATTGAATTATTAGTATTACATAGCAATACCTGAAACCAATTTAACTATGTTCAAATAACACTATTACTGTTAGATACCAATACCTGACATCTTTTAACCATATGTAAATAAAACTATTAGTGTTTGATTGTCATCTTGAAACCATTTCACTGTGTACAAATAACCCCAGGATTTTTTTTAAATTATTACCCATTTACAAATCCCATATATCTAATATATAAACAAGACTTGGCATTAAGTAATCTACAAAGGTTGATACGCCGTAAGACACAACCAACAAACTGAATTTGAAAGAATGCGAAAAGCTTATTAATATCCACAGTCTTTATTCGAATACTGAAATGATTATGGAATGTAAAGATTACAGTCATAAGAATTGTTTAGCTACCTGAAGAACACTCTCAAATTGGCAAGCAGAGGATTTGAAAGACATGCATATCAGAAGAAGACAATCCAGACGATAACAATTCTAAAATAAGACGAAATACTGGTTATGCTGAGGATGATAACTGCTCACTTGAGTTGTTATGAAAATCAGCCGTAAATGTTGGTGCCAAAAATCAATGAGTACCAATGCAAAAAGATATATGACGCGATACCTCATAATTAAATATTCGAATACTTTATTATATCCAAGATTAACGAATCAGAGGTGGAATTCGTAGCTTGTGCCATAGAAATTAATTAAAAAGAGAACTTGAAAGACAAAGGAAAATCCAGGGCAGGAAAATCAGAATAAAGATATCACCTGTATCCTCTGTTATAGCAAGGATACCATCAAATCTTATTTTGACAAACGCATCAATTTCTCAAAGCAAGAGGAAAATATAACTTCCTTATATACGTGAATGAAATTGAATCATTTGTGACGAATAAGAAATAACTCGAAATATTAATCAATAAAGTTTAAAAGCAACGACATCGGAAAGGAACTTTAAAATAATATGCATTATTAGAAATGCACTCTGAAAGACCTGTCACGATAAGTTCGAATCAACATAACAAAGAACAAGACAATCGAGTCATTAACCACACAGCTTCGCTATGAATAAATAAGAGTATAAAATAAAACAGAGGTCAATAAAAGAAAAAAATAATAAAATAATATTTGAGGGAAACAAGAAAAATACGAAAAACAAATCTAAATAATAGACACTTGATAAACATTACTTGATGAACATAAAGCAGTATAATTTATGACGTAAGCAGTCATTCCAAGGTTCGACAAGAGAGAAACACAGTCTAATGACGATTCAGAATAGGAAACCCATGGTCATGCTCAAGGCTATACATTCCAAAGACAATTCTAATTATATGTGAAATGGAAAGAATCAGGTTGAGGATTCATCACACAATAAAATAGTATTGGAAAAATATTCAGCAATTCGATAAAATATCATGAATAGTTCTCAGAAGAATACAAAAAAATTAAACACAACAAGAAAATTTAAAAAAAGAAGAATAAAAACTCTTCATTGAGAATTTAAAAGACGGATGATCATAGGCATGTCTATGCAGAGAAAATCAAAATAAAGAAACTGAATCTTATATCATTGCAAATGTATGAGATCAAAATTTATCAAGGTGAAGACCGTCAAATTTCAGAAAAACTGTAGATACCATCTCTACTAAGAGAGAGATGAAACGATAAACCACATTGTGAATGTAGCAAATTGTCCTAAAGGACAACAAAATTTACCAAGAGAGAGACAGACATTGAATTCTGTTCATTAGAAAAGTTGGCCAAAGTCACTAGCACTGAGATTAAATAAACTAGAAATTTGAGGAAACTTAGCATAGTTCAGAATTTTATATTTCATGAGCAGATTGCAAATGATTTAATCTTCTAATAGTTCGAGATAGGTAAAATGAAATCTGTTACGTTTTGGGAACAGACAAAAAAATCGACAAAATTGAAATAAAAAAAAACGAAACCTCTTTCGGAGGAAAAACTCAAGAACGGTTCGTATCATAAATTACGTACTTTGAACTTGTTCAAAAATCTTACGGTGGATTAATAAAATATCTGAAGAAAAATTGAGACATGACGACAATATTAAAACATTGAGACAGGACGACAATATTAAAAATTGTCCATGACGACAATTTTAAAGTCTCCTGGGAAAGAGACAGAAATTCTAAAATCTATTGATCAAATAGATTTGTTTGAAAACTATTTGTTTTTGATAGCAATACTTCAAAGCATAATTGTGTTCAAATAAATAATGATTATTATTAAATAGTGACGTAATTAGGTTTCATGTCATATCAACCTTCGAGGGTTATTTGATACCAAAGCTATCGTGGTTAAAGAAAAGCAGTGATATTATTTAATCCAAAGACGGGATGATAAGGAGGTTCATACATTTCCCAAGAGTATCAGTCTGAAAGAGAACGTAATAGCGTGACTGGTATTCAAACTTACTTCGAGGCTGCAATCCTGTAGATTAGCCATAACAGCACAGGTACTCAATGATGCATAGTTGAAATCATATAATTTCACTTTAAAATGAATACTGAAAACTATATATAATGTGCAAATTATTTGTATTCGATAGAAAACCGTAGAAATTATTCATATCAAGAATACATGAAACTATATGACTTTATTAAAAACAGTCATTATTATTAAATAGGAAGTCGCTTGAAATTATATGATTATGTATAAACAATTCAGAGTTGCTAGAAACATTTGAAAGAATATTCTTAAGTGAAAATTATTAGCGTCAGATTATAATTCATAAAACCTTACATTTATGTTCATGAATCTTGATAAAGCAAAGTTGCTTGAATCTATAATTGTTTCCACGTTATTATTATTATTATCATTATTATTATTTACTCATTAGAGTTTTTCACAGCTGCATTAGCTGGTGGTCTTTCACTGGAGTTTGAGTGACAGCAAGTCTCCTCCAGTCTCCAGGACTCTTCTCAGTATTTTGGTCGTTCTCAATAATGCTGTAGTTTCGATGGTCTCCCCTTGTTCGCCAACTTCCAAGTCCTCCAGTCCCTTTAATAACTCTTTAGTTACTGTACCGAAAGCACAAATCACAATAATTGTGGTTTGAGCTTTGTATAATTGTCACCTTCATGTTCCATAGTTTTTTCAATTCCTTAGCAAGGTCGAGGTACTTATCCTACGTTTCACATTCTTTCAGTTTTATTCTGTGGTCAGCCAGAACAGCAAAGTCGGCAATTTTGCAAATTCTCTCTTTTTTTTTTTTTTTTGTTGATTATTAATTGGTCTGGTCTGATTTGTCTGTATGTCAAAGTCTCAAAAGAGTTTATGCGTGTTGTTTTGGCATATCAACCTTTGTATGTTATTTAATGCCAAAGCTACTCTCCTAGAAGAACAGTACTGGTACTATTTAACCCATAGCTGGGAGGATAAGGGGGTTGATACCTTTCCCAAGGGTATTTGTCCGAAAGTGAACGTAATAGCGCAACTGGAATACGAACTCGCTTACTACGATTTCGCAGTCCATCTCTTTAACCATTACACTAGGAGGTGCCCGTGGTGTAATTGTTATCGTCGTAGGAAATGGACACGGCGACTCGAGTTCAAATCCTGGACGAGACTGATTGCATTTCACATAGCACTAATACCCTTGGGAAATGTATGAATCCAATTATTCTCCCTCCAGCTATGGGTAAATCGTAGGACAGACTGATTTCTTCAGCCTTGGTGAGGAGAAGGAAAACTCTGAATTCAAACCTGTCAAACTCCGCTTAAAAATTGACCTTGTGTCTTATCCTGCCTGAGCGGAGGGGTTGGTAAATAGGATTACACCACGAGGACACCACCATGTTTCTAGTCTTATAGCCCTTATATAATAATAATAATAATAATAATTATTATTATTATTATTATTATTATTATTATTATTATATGCTGTTGTTGTTTTTGTTGCTGCTGTTGTTGTTGTTGTTATTGTTGTTGGTTTATTGAAAATATATAATGACTTGAAGAAGAAAACTTACTTCAGCAGTAAATAACCCAACAAGAAATTATGGCATAAAACAAACTCATTTTAGACGATAACACTTCTTTGGCTTTGTGCAACGTTCAGTTGGCAAGAGCTGTTCGAATTACCTGAAATCTTTGGTAACACCTTTCATAAACATATATATATATATATATATATATATGTGTGTGTGTGTGTGTGTGTGTGTGTGTGTGTGTGTAAATGTTTGTATTTTTTTCTGGCTGATGTGGTTTTCTTCGAAACTGGCGTAATGTAATCTAATCAATACCCTAGCGCTCGTTGCGTTTGTTAATATCATTTCAAAAATAGTCCTTATTGATTCATCTTCTCTTCCTTCACTCGCTCTTATAATATAATAAGGTGAAAGCTAAACATTGAAGAGAACAAAAAAAGTTGAAGGAAAAAATTAACCATTCACACAAAACAAAAACATAAAACCTAAATATTCTCTGATGTCTAGACAATTTTTAGTTGTTTCCAGTGAGTTGGAGTAGAAGTGATGAGGGTTACAATCGGGGTTGAGATCACAGTTGGAATTTTGATGACGCCTAAATTCGTTTGTGGATCATCTCTAGAATGTAATACAATTTTCTCACTCTTCATTGTTTTCTTCTTTATTCATTATATATCATTCTTTCTGCAGAATGGCTACTTAAATAAGATCCACACCCAACGCTTTTGTCTTTAACAAAGTTTATCTAGCAGATTTAACAGTAACATTATAACAATGGGTTTAAATAGCACTAGACTGATTAATCGAGAAATAATTTAGTTTTCTCAGAATGTTTTAGCAATGTGCTGCTTCACATTTTGTTACGTTTTTAACTTAAATGTTTTTTTCTACAACTTGAAATGATTCATTATTTCTTGCATCGCAAGAAATAGCATGAACTTTTTTAACTTGTGGAAACTCATGGTTTATTTAGAAACATCACAAACAATCGTTTTGTTTGGTTTCTTTATTTAACGACATATCAAACTTCGTGAGTTATTTAATACCAATGCCATCTTTCTGAAAGAATAGTCTTGGTACAATTTAGTTTGGTTTGGTTTCATTGTTTAATTGCATATCAATTTTTGTGGTTTATTTAATGCCAAAGCCACCTTTGTGCGGAGAACAATGGCGGTACTGTTTAACCCATAGCTGGTGTCACAAAGAATGAAAGATCAGCATAGAATTTGATTGCAATATCTATGTTTCGTGTATACGTTTTTAATATATATTACATTTATATTCAAATGATATATACATTTTTTTTTATATATGCAAAGCAAATAGAATTAATTAAATAAATGAAACTACTGAAATTAATATGATACTCATTTATGACTTCATAATGAACAATATTTTTTATAAAAGTAAATCCTCTTTTAATATCCTGGCTTTCATTATTTTATGATTAGATTTTCCTTTTTTTTTTTTTTTTGCGTTTTGTTTTTCCTCTTGACTTGGTGCATTTCAATGTTGCTTAACATTTGCCTTTCACGTTACTCTAAATTGCCCTTTGTATCTTTTCTCTTTCTCACAAATCTTTGAAACCACAGACTGTTTTCATTTTTCTTCTGGATAATATCATAAAAAAATACTTATTTATACTGAGTTAATTTATATTTTATATACATTTTAGTTGTTTTTTGTTCATTTGCTTTTTTTTCTTTTTTAAGTTTTATCTTTTGTTTATTTATTTACTTATTTATTTTTCCTTTTTCAATATATTTTATGTTAGCTTATTCTTTCGGGGCATATCGAGAAAATTCTACGGAAGAAAAAGAATGGTCGGAAAGAAGAAGTGTCATTCGTGCCTCTATACTTTCTATTTTCATGTGACTCCCAGGTAGATAATCATTATATATATATATAAATACGAATACAGAAAATACGCTTAGCATATAAAGAAATTAGGCAGATGGCAAAGTATATGTAGTCCAGATATCACAAGTATATTTATAGTTGAAAATACTAAATATCCATACCTTAATTATTTGAATTCTAAATTGCTTTTAACTTCTCCCAATTTCATCGGGATATTGGACATGCTTCTAATTAATCAATGATCAAAATTAATGAATACAGCTATTCTACTGAATAATTACATATCTAATTGAATAAAGCTGAATCGAAGTTAATCATTTATCCATAGAAACTTTATTTTAAATTTCATAAACGAATTTCCCGCTCTTAATCTGTATGATGTGTGTAGTAATTATTTATTTCAATCTAATCAACGCATGAATATCATTCATAGGGCTATAAATAAACGTTAACTACCAAAATAAAATTAGAGAGTTAAATATAGTTTGATCATTTAAGCACTAGATTTAGCATTTATCTAAAATTCAACCAAATATATTACATATTAGAAATCAAAGAGAAAAAGCGTTGTATGCAGAAAGAACTGATCTATAACATATAGAAATGTTTTTACTTACGTAAATGCAGATATTTCAAGTCCAAATTTGTTGGAAAAGGAAATCGAACAATAAATAAATTTTTCCCCGTACTTACGAAGAGAGAACATCTGCAGGAAACAACTGTTACTGCAGGTGCGTTTAAATCTCAATAGTTTCATCACTATCGTGTGTGAGTGAGCCTGTTAAATTTTGAAAATATTAACAATATCCTTTCACTTAAAGAAGCAAATTTTGAAAATTTGTTATCACCATTATTTACGCATGTGTTCCTCAGGGATTTTCATCATCATCATGTCGCGCCGCCAGCGCGGATATCCCTGACCGTCTCTCGCCATTTCTCCCTATCATTCATCGCCTCCGGCAGGTCTTCAGGGTTACATCCCGTGTCCTCACACAGCTGCTGTATGTAGGTTCGTGCTGGTCGTCCCACTCTTGCACATCCATGTGCGGGGGTCCACAGGAGTACATCGCTTATGAGCTCGTCCTTGCTTCTCCAGCAGTGTCCTGCGTGTCTGGTTCGTCGAACTTGTATAGTTTTTGTGATGGGGGGCAAGTGTCCGTATAGTTGGAGTCTCGTGGGGTGTTGTCGCCAGGACTTGTTTAATACTGCTCTCAACATTCTTGTATAATTTCCGTCCAGCCTCCTTTCCAGCCGCTTCGTAAGCGTCCATGTGGTCCATCCATATAGCAGTATCGACACAACCGCTGCCTTGAAGAAACTGCGTTTCATTTTATCAGTTAGGTCCGACTTCTATATGATCGAGAGCCTATCGATAGCTGTCCATGCCTTCGTCAGTCGTGTGTCGATGTCTTTCTCGGTTGATGAGACGCTGCTTCCTAGGTAGGTGAATTTGTCGACTAGTTTCAGAGGGGCTCCGTCTAGTGTGGCAATGTTGCCCGTTTGGTTGTAACACATATATTCGGTTTTGTTTGCATTGACATGGAGGCCAATGCCAGCTGCGGCTCGTTCCAGACTATGCAGTAGTGTCTCTGCTTGATTAGGCGTATTCGCTAGTAACGCCAAGTCATCAGCGTAGTCGGCGTCCGTGATTGTTTTTGCGTGGTACCTTTTGCTTCTTCTCTTAGTCAGCTGGAAGCCATTTTCTCTGATTTTGTCGATCGAAGTCCTAAGCACATAGTCTAGACAGATGATAAAGAGGTACGGGGCTAGTGTGTCTCCTTGTAGTACTCCTGCAACTATGTCGAAGTATTCCGTGTCTCCATCTGGTGAACGTACTTTCAGGGATTTTAAGGATATATAAACCATAATGATTTTGAAAGAATGCAATTCTTAGATAGTCTCAGTCGTACACCCGTGGCGTTGACATTAAGAACGATTTCTTTTGATGTCTGGAAAGGAATCATTCCAATTGACAACTCGGATATTCTCAGTATCGTATTAATTGATACATGCAGAACTTGAATGAACTGATCTCTCACTTAAAGTTTCATTTGAATGAATTTAATTTATAAGAGTGTCAAGCGTGGCAATTGTCAAACGCTGTTCCGAAAGTAAGATGCTTTAAGCTATATACTTGATTTCATTAATATCACACGTCAAGATAAGATTTATATCATATTTAATACTTTTTAATCAAAAGAGAATTGGCATTATATTCAAAAAGAAGATAAATAAGGATATGAAACTTCGATAGTCCATTTACAACTTTTGTGGTTTGGGGAATAAAGATATGTTCCTCATAAAGTTATTTTAGTTTGAGTAAGCTGTAAAACATAACTTGTTTTTTGTGTAGGAAATGAATATCTTGAAAAAAAAAAAAGGAATAATATTATTTTATTTGGTGGTATTCCAACAAATTCAACTACAGCGTCACTGTAATTATCATTGCATGATTTGGGGTGAGGTGTGTTTGTAATCAAGAAAGACCACGAGCCTTTCGCCTTCTTTTACCAATGCTTAAGGATACAAAGGAGTTGACATGGCATCAGTTACGAAGAAAGCAATTTGTTGAAATGGGATTTTCCAAACAAATTTCCCAAGAAGCATGTCTTCTTAATCATTTGTTTTTCTTGGTCTTTCTGTTCTCAGCATGTTCTTTACATCTGTTATTCTTGTGTGCTTTTCTACTTGACCACTGATAATTGTATTCGTATGGCATATTGACCCTCGATCGAGCCGTCAATCTGAAATTTCTCTGAACAGGAAGCACAAATATAAATAAGCAGAAGCAGTAACATAGTTCATCAGAAATTGAAATGATACATGCAGATGCCCGAGTGAGGTCTGAGTCAATTGGAATTAGTGTGTTTTGAGCCAGTGCCAGCTTGCAGTATAGTTTGATGTCAAATTAATCGTTAATAATTTTTGTCCATTTTTCCGTGATTTCAGTAAGGTTTTTCACAAGATTCTTTAAATGTTCTTTCCACTTCTAAGTTCTTTCTTCTCTGTTGGTTGCTTTTAGCTTTACTCTCGAGATGGTTTTCCTTCTGTACACTTCATTTACTGTCTGCTGTGCTAATCGTAATTTTTTATCTTTTACTGAATTTCTGATTTTATTGATTTGGCTTTGGGAGCATTGTGACGCGACGTGCAGTTAAATACTCAATTAATATGTAAAAATTAGAATTTATGAAATATATATATATATATATATATATATATATATATATATATATATATATATATAAGATCCTTAAAATAAGTATCTTTTTGTTCAAGACTTAAATTGACCAAAAAAGCTGGTTGATTGTACCTAAAGGTCAGTTAAGTGCGAGACAATTGTTGTCAGCGAATTTATTTAGTTTTTCGGTTGTCAACTAACTTCATCGATCATAATGATAAAACCGGTCATTTCGTAAAACATATTTTTCTGGTCCTCATCTTAAAGGTCAAAGTCAAAAGGGAGATTTAATTTTGTTCCACCTTAAATAAAAGTGAACTGGGCATGGCTCATCCAGTCATATGAGGCTGAGAATTTTTAGTTCAACTCCATTGCCCTAAACCTGTTCCCATTGGTCAAAGCATCTAAAAAGGGTTTTCCCTATACCTGTAAGATATAATCCGGAACTAGGATTGGCTGACCAATGGGAAAATGACCCTTAATTGTCTCCTATTGGACAACAAATCAGAAACCTTTTTTAGTCCAGATATTGATCTATAAAAATGGGATGGAAAAACGAATCATCAGGGAGGATGAGAAAAGGGACCAAGAGAAAACATAAATATCAAAACAGTTCTATATTAAATAAATCAGTTTAGTGTAAGTACAGTTTCACTGTCAAAAAACAGTTCCATTTCAAATAATTCAATTGAGCATAAGGACGCAGTTTAAATGTAAGCACGCTTTAATTGTCAAAAATATTTCTATTTCAAGCTATTCAGTTTAGTCAAACAATTCAGTTTAGCATAAGTATTCAGTTAGATCTATTTAACCCATAGATAGGGCTCTATCAGGTGCTACCACGCCGGACCAGAGTGGACCTGGGAGCAATAGCAATGAAGGGGTGCTCCGCATTCCCCAACACCCCAGCATCACTGGAACCTCACCATCAAATTGTTTAGTGTCATATAACCAGGACACTCGTTGGGGGAGGATTCTTACCCCTCTGCAAATGTGCAGTCGGTGTATTCTACAGTCCCAGACAACTGGGCAACAGCAATTACGAGCCATGTAATCATTTTTTTCAAGCCAATTCATATATTTTGCAAAGTATATATGATTAGTTCATTCACTCTGAGATCAGTATCACCAAATTTATAATTCACTTTAATTCTTTCACGGGGATTTTAAAGAAAGCAAATTCCAGTCGCGCCATTTCTCAAATAGGTTGTTAATGAAATGCATGAATAGAATTTTTCACCTTATTTGGAATATTTTCAATTAGAGAAATTACAGAAAAACGTGACAAAACATTTCATCTACTTCCAGACGTAAAATTTACAAATATTATGTCCAATAGATTACCTCGAAGCAAACTATTATTAAATACCACTATCACGGATATCCTGTTTTTTCCTCCTCTTCAAAAGTAAAGAATATGTTAACAAGAAAATAATATGAACATAAAACAATTAATGGTAATTTTGACAGCTAAACGTTTTTTGCATTTGTTTTTCCTTCTGCTATGATCATTATTATTCCATTTTATGAAAAATTCTGCAATAAACCTTCGACGGCTTTAGGGATTTTTCTTTCTGTTGCTGAAATACTTGACTCAATGTTGTCGATAAAATACCGTTAGGGCGGTAATCAATAGTTTCTTCGACGCTCAAAAAAAAGATTAATATTCACACAGCTTTTTCAAGAATTGCTGAGAAGTAGATTTACTTCAGCGATACAAAGATGAAAAAGTAGTAAGGAATACAAAACATTATTGCGATATCTTTATTGGCAAAAATATCTCGAAGGCAAAAACTCACTTTAAAATATTCAACGTCTTTTTTTAATGATAATGTCTTTGTTGTGCTTTTTTAATAAATCGCAATGCACACAAATTAGCGTGTGTGCCCTGATTGTATCTTGAAGACTCCTGAAATAATTTCCATAAATTTCAAAAAAGAGTATCTTTGAAAAATTTGATAAATAAATATTATTTAGATTTTCTGTTTTATATTTTACCTACATTCAGGGTGGAGAATATGTAATATTTCACGAGACATAGAATGTATACATATGTCAAAATGATATACAATAATATATGGTATATATACGTAATTACCGGCCCATTGTCTTAATAGTAAGAGTATTGGCCAAAGTCCCGGGAAACTGTGGTTCGACCTCAATTCGAGTCATACGAAAGACTCAAAAAATGGTACTTCATTCCTCCTTGCATAACACTCATCATTATAATGTATGAATTAACGATAAAGTGGAGCAATCCAGAGAAAGGAGTAGCGCCCTTATCTACACCTCGGTGTTGTAGCAATTGAAAAGGGAGCCTTCGGGTCACCAACTTTACTTCTTCTTATATATGTAATAATGATATCTCACAATGCGAAACATAATAACGAACGTAAACGGAATTTTATGTAAATCAAAGATCAATTTTTTGAACGCGTCTGTTGTAATATTTGTGTAAAACTTCCGACAATCAAAAAGGCACCTAAACACATATACAGACAGAGACACAGAGACAGATAAAACTACACACACACACATACACACTCATATACTTATTCAAAGGTCATTAAATAAAAAAGGAGACTTTGTGGGAAAAAGGCAAAATAATTTTTTTCAGAATTTTTTCCATAATGTAAACTTTGCATTGTTTGAAATTGGGTAAGAGCAAAAATATTTCCATTCCACCGAAGTATTTGTTTTAAGGCTATTCAAAATGGCAGCAAATCAAACCGAGTGCTCCAAGCTTGAAAAGAGGTTTATCATCAAATTTTTGGTTGCTGAGAAGTGCAAGAGATGTGAAATTTACAGAATAAGGTGTTATGTGTACAAAGAAGCCTTTTTAGTTAAAAGTTATTTACAAATGGACAAAACATTGGTTTGTTACAATGAACCTAAGTCAAAAAGACAGTTCATGAAGTGGAAGCATACTCTTCAGTGAAGAAAAGGTTCTGGGCGCAGTGGTCAGTAAAGAACGTGATATTGACAGTCTTCCCGGATATTTAAGAACCCATTACTATTGATTCCCATGAAAAAGGTGCAATTGTAGACAGTGCTACTTATTGCCAATTCCTTTGGTAAAATGCAATTAACCAATGGATTGTCCCTCGTATATATAATACAACACAATATATGTTCCCTCGTATATATAATACAACACAATATATGTTCCCTCGTATATATGATATAGCACAATATATGTTCACAATATATCATATATTTTTCCTCATATATATAATGCAACACAATTCAAAATAAATTTACGCAATGAGTAACTGATTTTTTCAGTAAAGTTACGTGAATGTGAAGAATCGAGTGAGCTAGATCTTTAAAATGAAGAGCATAATTTTCGCGTTTTCTAACACATTAACTAAGTACAATCTTTGGAGAAAAAAAACAAGACACGGTGACCATTATCATCAATTGTTTAAAAGTTCCAATTGTTTTAATAATGAATGTTTACTCCCTAAAATATGAAGTTCGCTATTTTCTGTCAGAAACGGCGGAGTTTCTTTATTCCTTTAACTGATTAATTAAATCGCACATGCCAGTTCAACGATTTTATTATCGACACGATAAACAAGAGTTCAAGAAACAGTTTTCCTAAGAAAAACAGTTCTATTTCAAATTATTTAGTTTATTCAACAAAGTTAATGGTTCCAAGTATTGATATGAGTCACAAAAAATTCAATTAAACATTTATTTACACTCAGTTAAATGAAAAACAGTTCAGTTTAGCCCACATCATCATCATCATCATCATGACGTGCTGCTGATTTCGCTGACCCTCTCCCACCACTCATCTCTATTGTCCATCGCTCTCGGCAGGTCTCCCATGCTACATCCTGTATCAGTACAGAGATGTTTTAGATAAGTTCTAGATTGTCGCCCAAACCTTGCTCGTCCGTGTGAAGGGCTCCACAGGAGAACATCGATAATGAGTTCGTCCTTTCTTCTCAAGCAGTACCCAGCATGTCTTGTGCTTCTAATTTCGATAGTTTTCGAAATGGGTGATAGGTGGCTGTACAGCTGCTGTTTACGGACAAGAAAAAAATTAGCACAAGTACGCAGTTTAGATGTCAAAAAAGTTCTATTCCAAACAATTCAGTTAAGCATGAGTACACTGTTTAGTTCTGTTTAATCCATAGATAGGCCCATATCAACTGCTACCAGTCCGGGTCAGAGTCGACCTGGGACCGATGGTAATAAAGGGATACTCCGCATTCCCCCAAACTCCAGCATTAGTAGAGCATCGCTATCAGATTTTTTAGTATCATATCTAGGACACTTGTTGGGAGAGTCTTACTCCTCTGCAGAGATGCAGCCGGGGTATTCTACAGCCGACTGGACTACAAGACAAAAGATGTAAGAAAATGACCGGATTTTCCTGATACATTATTTATAAATCCCATACTTTTGGCGATGAGTAATGATTAGAAAGTAGATGTCGTTAACAATTTCTTTTGTATAGAAAGTAATCCACACTGAATACTCAAAGCTAGGGCTTTGAATCAGCATAAACTATGCTTAGTAAATACTTGTAACTCTTCACAAAATATGCAAGTACCTAAAACTTATTAGTTTTCATTTTCAGAAATATCCTCTTTAGTCGTTTCTAAGAAAAAAATTCAGGAGGACTGTATTGCTTTTTAGAAATAGCTGAGAACATCTAAGCTCAGACGGATTGGGACTTTAGAATAAGCCGACTGCACCTCAGCTGAGGAGTACCTCCAACCAACCCCAATGAGTGTCTGGTATATGACACTAAACTGAATCTGATAGTGAAGCTCCAGTCTTGGAGCTTTGCCTTTACTCCCAAGTCCACACTGACCCAGAGTAATAGTACTTGCTATGACCCCACCTATGGGTCAAATAGAACTATTTAATAATTTACTAAACTAGAAACAAATTAACTTTGTGCAAACAAAGGATTAATATTTAATTTTAGTGGGTAGAGGGTTCATCAATGGTCCGGGAGACTTGGGTTCACTCTCAAGTCGCATCATACCAAAGACTTTTAAAATGGTACTTGATACCTCCTTGCTTAACACTCAGCAATATAAGGTGTGTATCAAGGGTAAAGTAGAGCAATCCAGGGAAAGAGTAGCACCCTCTCCTACACCTTGGTGTAGTAGCTATTGAAAAGAGAGTCTTCTGGGAACCCTCGACTACGGTCGCCAACCATGACTTATTACATAGCAATATTTGAAGCTATTTCATTGAGTGTATACGAATAGATTAGGTTGGATAGATTTATAAGAGTTGAATAGCAATAATTGAAAATTTTTAGTGTCCTGGCTAAGGCATTAAACTACATTTTATCCATTATTGAAGATTGTGGAATGTAGAGTAATCCTTCATTACGAAGTCACTCTGACCCGGAGTGGTTGTACCTATTAGGATCCGATAATCATTATCTATGCTTGAAACCATTTAACTATGTGCAAACAAATAATTAATGTCAAATACAATTATTAGTGTTTGATAGAAATACCATGTAAATGTGTTCAAACCATGTAAATGTGTTCAAACAATTTAGTTCTCACACGTTTAAAGATATTACCTACAAACAAATATTACCAATATATATATATATATATATATATATATATATATATAAACAAGACTTATTTTTAAATAACCGAGAATAAGAACATCTGAGCATGAAGACGAAACTCATCAATAAATAATGTAAGAGAGAAACGCCAAAAATTATTTAAAAAATATACGTA
Organism: Sepioteuthis lessoniana; assembly: GCA_963585895.1. Classification (NCBI taxonomy): domain Eukaryota; kingdom Metazoa; phylum Mollusca; class Cephalopoda; order Myopsida; family Loliginidae; genus Sepioteuthis; species Sepioteuthis lessoniana. The sequence goes on along the minus strand of OY757911.1, from coordinate 65,941,207 downwards.
CGAGGTGCATACGATAAGTTTCCAGACTTTTTTCGTATGGGCACTTCGTATAGTACACACATGAAACTCTAGTCCCCTTCTAAGTAATCTCCTCCGGCTGAAATGCACTTGTTGTACCGTTCCAAAATTTCTGGAAGGCCCCATGGAAGTCCTCTTGTGTCAGCATGTCAATGACCTTCGTCACAGCCTCTTTCATCTCCTCAATTATCTCATAACGACAGCCTCTGAGCTTAGGGAATAACCAAAAAGTCACAAGGTCTGAACTATAGGGAGGGTGGGAAACTGTCTTGATACATATCTTGGTCAAATAGTCTGTGACAAGCATGGAGTTGTGGACTGGTGTATTGTCCTGGTGGAAATGCCACCCACCCGATTTGAAGAGTGTTGGCCTGTTTCGACGGAATCATTTCCTGAACTCCCTTAAAACCTCAACATAGTAAGCCTAACCCTAATCCAAACCGTTTGGCCAATCAACTCTGGTGTATTGACTTCCTTACTTCTCCCACGCCTCTCATCATCACTCACAGACTACATACCTTCCTCGAATCTCTTAGGCCACTTGAAAACTGATGCTTGATTCATGCAAGTTGGTCAAAAAGCAGTCTGAAGCATTTCACACATTTATGTGGCATTTTTTCCACGTTTAAAACAGAATTTTATTGCATATCGTTCTTCTAAAGTGTCAAATTGCATTTTTGAAATTCACCAGCTGTGACAATCAGGCTTTTGTAGGGTGTATTCCAATTCCTGCTGTAGCTGTACATTTGAATGTGGAATCAGAAAAATTTGTAAGTCATCTAATAAGATGTATAGCAAAAACATGCTAAATTTTCAAGAGTCTACAACAATTTTAAATACCTTTACAAAAAAGTCTGGAAACTTATCGTATGCACCTCGTATATCCATATAGATGATGATTAGAAAGAAATCAGTTATAATATGAAATATGAGTGAGTACGTGCATGTGTGTGTGTGTGTGTAAGCGCGCGTGTGTAACAACTAAAAACAAGCAGTGATATAAAAATCAACGAACCTTACCTGATATAAAAATTTCAGGACTAAACTTTTGTAAACATACAAGTATATACGTTAAGTGCAGCGTATGGTCTAAGCACAAACAGGCTGACCCCCGACCTCTTCAATCTCTGCAGCAATGCTGACAGCATTCCTACGCCGATCTTTCAAAGGAAGCATTTGGATGTGATGCTCAGCACATGTGCTCAGCTTCTTTGGACGACCTACTCGTGACCTGTTCTGAGTGGACCACGCTCTTTTAAAACGCTGGATGATCTTAGCCACTGGGCTGCAGCTCAGTTTCAGGGTGTTGGCAATCTTCTTGTAGACTTGACCGTCTTCATGTAGCGCTACAATACGTCTTTTAAGATCCTCTGAGAGTTCTTTGCCATGTGGTGCCATGTTGAAACTTTCAGTGACCAGTATGAGAGAGTGTGAGAGCTGCACTACAAATTTGAACACACCTGCTCCCGATGCACTTGGGCCTAGCAACATATGGGCCTAGTAACACTATTGAGTCACATGACATTTTGGAGGAAAAATGACAAGCAGTACTCAATTTGGACATTTAGGGGTGTAGTTTCTTAGGGGTGTGCTCACTTTTATTGGCATGGGTTTAGCTTTTAATGGTTATATCTTGAATTATTTTGAGGGGAAAATAAATTCCCTCAGTCACACAGACTTCTTTTCATTGTGTCAAAGTGTCACTTTGTCAGTGTTGTCCCATGAACAGATATACTTAAATATCTGCAGAAATATGAGGGGTGTACTCACTTTTGTGATACACTATATATATATATATATATATATATATATATGGTACGTTAAATATTTTTCAACTTTCTTGTTAATGCACTTAATTTGGTAGTGTATATTAATCAAAAAGATGGAACATTATCCAATGAAATTGTTTAGTAAAAGGATATATATATATATATATATATATATATATATATATATATATATATATATATATATATATATATATATATATATATATACAGATGAACTAAATCATAACAGACAATGATGTGTCGCAAGAATAACACCAACAAATTAATTACCATCACGAATTTTATACCTATATTAGCAGGTAAGTAATCCTCGAGTACTTATTGCTGATACGTTGAATACCAAGATTATGGGTCCAAAAGAAGAGATGAATGACTTTTATAACAATCAAACTGTTATGACCAGATGAGGATGTCAGAGTATTTCTTAAACAAAAGTGTATTCAGATGAGTAATTTACGACGCTGTTCCTGAGAGAGAATCGCCAACCACCAACTAGGCATTGGAAGCGACCAATATCCATGGATGCGAGAAGGAAACAGAATGTTTCGAGACAAGTGCCAGACAACTGAATGTCTACGGTAGCACAAATTGTAGAGAACTGATCAAAATAAAGGAAGAAATACGCTTGAACTCACTGAGCATTGATGCTTGTTGTATATAGGGCTTTGGGCCAGGAAATCAGTAAAACTATCCACACCAAGTATATGTATCGTTGAAAATGAAATTAATAAGCATGCACGCCTGGAAAATGCACATTTCATTAATGGAAAATGATAACCTTGCTCGTATAAGCTGGATAAGAGTATATGCTGGTATCATCATCATCATCATCCTGAAGAAGTCATACCACGACGATGGTCGGTGGGGAGAGATTAAGCAAATTGAAACAGTGTTTGAGAAACGTTGTACAGTAAAAAAAAAGCTCATATTCATGTGGAAAATACTTTTTCATGTTGCAACTAAGTCAATACCATTTAAGACAATACCAATTTTTACAATCAATAGTCATTTATTATCACAGAAACATATTTCAGTAGAAGCCACGCAGCTCATCATAAAAAGAAATGTGTGCGTGTGTATTTACCAACCCCTCCGCTTGAGCAGACTATGACACAAGGTGAATATTCTAAGCGGAGTTAAACAGGTTTGTATAAAGAGTTGCTGTACTATAGTTAAAGGACCCAGTGTGCCATCCTATTTAGAAATAGTTAGAGGGAGAATAGTTGGATGCATACCTTTTGCAAGGGTATTAGCACTATAGGAAGAGCAAAATGCTTCGTTCAGGATTTGAACTCGGTTCGCCGTATGCATCTCCAACGAAGATAACCATTTTACCATGGGCGCCTCCTCGGATAGATAGATAGATAGATAGATAGATAGATCTGCGTAATCAATGACAATAATAGTAACCCTATCACATTTTATATATAATGACTTAAAAAAACAATTATTTATCGTGATGAAAGTCAAAACATAAAGATAAAAAAAGCAAGATCTAGCTAACCGTTTTCGTACCTCGTTTTACAAGGCAATTACCGAGGTAATTTTACGACTAAAAAAGGGAAACTATATGTAGCGAGTGAAGAATGGTAATAGATAAAGGTAGGGAAGAGCGATTAAATAGGAACTACATCAAATTCAAGCAAAATTTCCTTCAGTTTACAAAGAAAAGTTTGCCTGGATTTAATATAGATACTTTTTAGAAATTTTTGCTGAAATGAAAGGCGTGCTTTACTTAAAATGGAAAACAAGTTGACACTAAATTTGGTGTCTCACTTAATTCATTAAATTATCTGAGATGGAAGACCTTTATGTCTTATTCAGATCGTCCATAGAGAGATAGCTAAAATTCCAAATTTTCGGAGGTGTATTTTTGATCTAGCCTTTGTAATGCTGGCTACAACTACCATTAAACAAGTAAACAATAGAGCTATTATGATAGGGCGGAAGAACGTCCTTTCGTGTAGATGTTAGGATAGGTTTGGTAGAAAATACAACACGTGAGTTAGCTAAAAAATAGTACTGTTGTACAACCTAGTAGCTTCACTCAGGAAACCTATCACTAATATTATTTAGCTAATGAAAGCGTAGATAAACATTATATCTGTGAAGAGGTCGGTTTTATTTCATTAAAATTAGAGTTTTCATTCTAATTGGAGATTGTACTAGGTTTAATGGAAAAATACTATCACCTAGAGTCCTGATAATACATTTAATCTCTTCAAGCTTCGACAAATTCATTCATTAATTTTTTGTTCAATAGGATAGAAGAAGCCCCAATCGGTATATATATATATATATATATATATATATATATATATATATATATATATATATGCATGGTGCAATTTCTTACAGACTATTTCAGGTTATCTTCGGGTTGGTTGCAATCAAGATCTGTTCGAATCCCTTTATTTTCGACTGCCTCCTTCGATAGAATTCAGGAACTGATTGCACAGACTTTTGTTCGCCCATATCTCCGGCTGTTATCTATCTCATAATTCTCATGCATACGTTCTGTAGGCTTGGTTATCGCAATACTGATACCGCCTCCAACAAGCTTGGCAGATCGGATAATGAAAACTAAACTAACCGATAATAATCACGTGGTCAGGTTGTCACCTACACAGACATTAGACAGTCATATCCAATATCCTGTTAACTGCAACCCCGTCCAACTAACAATATTGCAGATAGATAGATAGATAGATAGATAGATAGATAGATAGATAGATAGATAGATATGAATAAAGTAAGAGACAGATACGAGGATGATTCAATAATTAAGGAGAATTTTTCCTAAGGAGTTGTCAATAGGAATCATTGTTTACAATCGCATCTATTGTAAGGAAATCAATAGTTATGGATCCAATTGTATTCAAGAAGACTGTCGACGTGACCTTCTTGAACTGTCTTTTCGACTCAGGCACTTAGTGGCAAACCAATGTTCAGCTCATTTGTTAACTTTCTTCTCCGTACACATCACACACTTTTCTGTGAATTTCTCATGGTTTGGACTTCTCAGACTCTAAAACTTGGATCAAACACATCTTTTTTTAAGCCTGAAGCGCACAGATTTGTTGCTGCTTTGAATAGGTGCAAAATAAATATTGTTGCTAGATTAAAATAATTTTTGCTTTCAACCCATTCCAAACAATTCAGAGTATACATTTATGGAAAAAAATTCAGAAAAAATTGTTTTGTTTTTAAATAAAAAAAGCCCCTTAGTTATTGAATGAAGCTCGTATATGAAGACACTGAGATAGATAGATAGCATAGCATAGCTTAGCATAGCAGAGCGTAGCCAGGAAAGCAAACAGACTAACTCATTATTTTAATGCTTTCGTTTATTTCAGTACGATTCCCCCCCCCCCGATTATTGTTTTATAATGACTTGTCTATATGGATATTCGCGTATAGAATCAATGATTTTACAAATAAGGAAGTGTGAAAAGATTCGCAAAATATGAATGCAGATTACAACATGTAAATCAAATTGACATCGTCTCTTTCATCATAGAAAGCAATAAAAATTTCGCGATTCCATTCATTTATGTATTCTGCTCTTTTTCTATCATCAATGCCATGACGAAAAGTGAAATGACTCAACATCCCCAATGAAAAGCAATTTGATGCATAATGATCAAATTTCAGCTAAGGATTTTTATGTTGACATTTTTTCGAATACTTTGGGAAAAGAGATAAGTCCACTACTCATTGCACCGTCTCAGCAGTATATATCGTTACAAAGTATCTTGTTACTAATATGAAATTATGGTTAATATCAAAATAGAAAATTGAGCAAGTGGAGAAACTACTGTCATCTAACAACCTTATTTACCTCAGAAAGCAGCAAAACCTTCTTTAGTCTCGAGTTAAATTTCATAATTCTGACATATTTTCTTTTTTTCATGTTTTAACATTCTTGTTTGAACTCAAGTGATTTAAAAACTAACATCGTTACAGTTGTATTAAAGATTTGTTACTGGATCATCATCATCTACTTCAAGGCCAGAATACCCTAGAATTCCTCTCTCTCTCTCTCTCTCTCTCTCTCTCTCTCTCTCTCTCTCTTTCATTATCATCATCATCATCGACAGACACAATCTGCCATCGCCCTTAGTACGGCACTCAGAGTCGGCATAGAGCTGGTGAGCCAACACTGTTATGTCCATACGTAGGATTCCATAAGAGAACGTCATTTATGAGTTTTTCCTAGCTTTTCCAACAACGCTCGACATGTCTTCCGTGTCTTCCTTAGATGGCTTGTGAGATGAGAGGTAAGTGGCTGTATAAATGCTGTTTTGTAGGGTACCTCTTCCAGGAGTTGCTCCAAAGAGTACGCATCTTCTTTGTTTAGTTTCCATATAGCTTTTTATTCAAGCATTTCGTTAGAGTCCAAGTTCTACAACCATTGTTGTATACCGTGACGGGATCAATCACAACAGTGACACAATACATACACAAATACAAAACACAGGCAAATAAAAATGCAGGCGGACTCGGTCGTCTCAGGTAGGAACGGTTTATTAATTTCTTGACTTCAGCCCGTATCAACACGAGGAGAGAGACACAATTCTTAAAAGCCTATGCTGATCATACTATCTGTCCCCATTTCAACGCACGGCGCATCTTGTGATGCTTAAGATCTCTGTCGTTAGAGATCCGAAAATCCTAACTACGTCTTTCAACGGTCAAAATTCAACTCTCAACGGCCTAATATCCAACTCTCGCCTCAATAGTCCAATCTCAACTGACTCTTTTTCAAAATCCTCAAATTCTCAGGACCATCTCTTCCGGGCATGAGGTCATCCACACTCCAGCCCTCTTTTCTGTCTGGGGGTTTATTATGACAATGGTGATTGTCATATCCTTTGCGCACGAGCGTAAAACTGCACCCAGTAACTATGCACCTGAACTCTTAACCCGAATAGTTCAAAGTCTTACCAAACTGTATGATAAAATATGATTAACGAAAAATGATTAATATAAAAAAAATCAAACTTTAATTATATAACACGATTCAGTAGTACTTACACTGCTGGAGTTTGGAAGAATTCCCAAAATTAAAAAGACGAAAAATCGTAATGATGTATCTCACAAGAAAGAAAAAAGCACAAAATCATATTTATTTATGTACATGTATCACTGAATGTTTAAAATGCCCACGATAAACAAATAGTTTATTGCCAATGTACATATTAACACAAGGAACATATGCTGTTTTCCTTTCAGGGTTTAATATATTGGACGACTTGTAATGGAATAAAGGTTAAAAAAACAAGCCCAACAACAGGCCATTACAACTGCAGTAAGTTAGAACTTTATCATATATCCCGTCTCCTAAGTCAACCTTGGTAATTATCTATTTACACTGTATATTATTTATATTTTCATTTAGTTAGCTTTTGTGTCGTTGACACCGTTGCTGTGTTGATGATGACCAACTGAAAAAGATGATGAATAAAAACACGACTCGTTTCAAACATAGGACCTTCCGTTGTTTATTTTCTTTTTCTTCGTTTAGTTACCGCAAACGTAGAAATATACTGAAACCGGTGACGTTCTCTAACTATTCGGTTGGTTGGTTGGTTGGTTGGGGTTTTTATGGCATATCAACCTTTGTTGGTTATTTAACGCCAAATCTATTTTTATACAAATTATCAATTCTATTTCAAACAATTCAGTTTAGCATGAGTACACAGTTCAATTGTCAAAATCGTATCTATTTCAAGCTATTCAGCTAAGTTAACCAATTCTATATTAAACAATTCAATTTAGTGTAAGTACAGTTTCAATGTAAAAAAAAACAGTTTCATTATTTAGTTTAGCATAAGTACGCAGTTTAGATGTCAACGCAAATCTACTTCGAGCAATTCGATTGGTTGGTTGGGTTTTATGGCATATCAACTTTTGTGGGTTATCTAACGCCAAATCCATTTTTATGAAAATAGTCAGCTCTATTTCAAACAATTCACTTTAGCATGAGTACACAGCTTAATTGTTAAACCAGTTCTAATTAAGTTAATTCAGTTTAGTATGAGTACAGATTTTGTTTACACGCAGTTAAATGTCAAAACAGTTCTATATTAAACAATTCAATTTAGTGTAAATACAGTTTCAATATCAAAAACAGTTCCATTTCAAACAATTCAGTTTAGCATAAGCACGCTGTTTAAATGTAAGTACGCTTTAATAGTCAAAAACATTTCTATTTCAAGCTATTCAGTTTAGTCAAACAGTTCTAATTCAAACACTTCAGTTGAGCATAGGTATGCGGTTAGTTCTATTTAACCCATAGATAGGACCCTATCAAGTGGTACCATTCTAGCCCCGAGTGGACTTGGGAGCAATGGCAATGAAGGGGTGCTCCGCGTTTTCCAAAGCTCCAGCATCACTGGAACCTCACCATCAGATTGTTTAGTGTCATATCCAGGAAATTCGATGTGGCAGGTCTGCAGAGAAGCAGTCGGTGTATTCTACAGCCCCAGCCCACTCGGCAAGAGCAAATTAAGCAATTTATTTCTATTTGACTCATAGATAGGATCCTATCAGGTACTACCAATTCGAGCCAGAGTCGACCAGTGAGTGATGGCAATGAAAGGGTGCTCCGTATTCCCCAAAGCTCAAGCATTACTTAAACCTCACCATCAGATTGTTTAGTGTTATATCTAGGACATTCGTTGGGGTGGGGTTTTACCCCTCTGCAGGAATTTAGTCGGTGTATTCTACAGCCCCATCATACTGGCCAAGTAGCTGTTTGGGCAAAGATTCGCAAGATTTGTTTCTAAGTGCACCTTTCTGTGTTATGGTATGAGCCAGTTCTCTGATTTTTTTTAGATTCTTTCTGGCTCTGCTTCTCTCCTTCCTAACTCTCACCGCGGAGTAACTGACTTGACGGGAGGGTTCTCAGGATAGCAAAACTTATTTCCCTCTGTATGAGATAATTTCCCTCAGTGCTAGTAAATGTGAAGTTTTGATTATTTCATCAACTTCACATTAATTGCTATTTTCTCAATATCGTGTTAGATATAGCGTTTAAGTCGTTATCGCTAATTTTATTACAATTAACTTTTAATTTTGTAAACTAGTCTCCCTCTGCATATTGGACTTTTACAAGTTATTTAACGATTAAGATTACGCGACTACTTGATTTTAGTACTCAATTACAACATTACGCTTTGCTTATTCTGCTATAAAACTCATTGATTCAATACAGTACAGGCTGTTCCTAAGTGGCCACTCATTTAAATAATAAAATTTATTCGTCGTCACCTAACTTCAACTTTTGACAGGACGTAGTAATTTCACAGTACGTCGACATTGAGATACAGATGGAATAATTCATTTATATAGTTACTCCTTACTTAGTACGGCCCAAGACCAAACTGAGGAATTCGAGGGTGAGGAAGAAATATTTGAAGCGCCTTTTTATTTTTTTAAAATTAGCATTAGAATAATCTTCTGTAATTAAACATCGAACTCAGATTCAAGTGAAAAATAGACAACTCTAACAGCTTTGAAACAATCACCTTAAGTTAATCAATTAGATACTGTGGAATATCAGGTGTGGACGAAACTCATTACAAGAGATTTTGCCACGAGACTATAACTTTTATACTAACGAAAATAACAAGATACTTGCTCATATTATTTGATGGCATATGCGGTGAAACAGTTTAATTTTCATAACAAAAAAGCTACGTTTTGTTCTTCTATTTTAAAGAGTAAATAACTGAATTTTCAGTCGTCTTTCCAAACTGAAAATGTTTAGAATCCAAAATACTATATTGCTACTTTGTGTCTTAGAAAGTCACTTTTGAAAAAATAATATATATATATATATATATATATATATATATATATATATATATATATATATATATCGTCTTTGGGAGGATCCTTTTTCTTCTGTCTTTTTTATCTTCATCTCAAAAACCATCCAAGTAAGACGAACTAGGGGACGCTGGGTACTTTTGGGAAGGTAAGGACTAACTCTCAAGCGACGTTCATTTAAGGACTACAACATATAGACACACCAGTGTTCGTCGACCATCAAGGAATTATATACATCAACTCTTTGAGAACACTGAATGCAGGAAAGATTAATGATAGAGACGCATGGTGAGAGACAGAGAGAGAGAGAGAAAGAGAGAGAGAGAGAGTGAGAGAGAAATAGTTAGGGGACTCAGTGCCATCTGCACGACTTCATGATATATGTATATATTTTAGATAGATAGATAAAGAGAGAGAGGGGGTATTAGCTTAAGATTTAGTGAGTATTAGAAATTATACATGTGTGGGGTGAATCTTTTCTTGATGCAATGGAGGTCCTAAAATTGTTGGGTATTGTCCGAAATTTAAATCCAAATCCATTTGTGAAATGATGGGCACTGCTATTAACAACGCCTACAGTAGTAATATTCCCCTACTCAGACAGCTTAATCTTAGAATTTTACTGATGCATCACATCCTGATGTGAACAATGTCATTTGTCTGGTGACCTCAGATTAGCTCACACGGATGTGTTATAGATGACCAGTAATGTTAATGAGAAAGTTGCTGTTTTCTTATCAGTTCAAGGTATTGGCATTTGAGCTCAGATCAAAAGCCAGGAATTTGTACAATGATTGTCAAAATAGAATGTTGTTCCTTTCAAAGATTGATACAACATAATCTTCCTTATCCTAATTTACAATTTTCAGCTTGATAAAGATCTACGCTGTGTTCCGTTATTCAATACTGTCAAAAGCAAAAGCCCACTCACATGCAAGAGTGTGATTCAAAATGTTCTAAACTCCACCAAAATAAAAGAACCATGGCTGATCATTTTGAGTGAGATCTTGAGGATAGACAATTTGTCCCGAGGTTGCCTACGCAAAAACTCAGGCTAAAAAGACCTTGTAGGTGAGGATTAGAACTTTTTAAATAACACACGTGTATGTATATATATATATATATATATATATATATATATATATATATATATATATATATGTGTGTGTGTGTGTGTGTGTGTGTGTGGGTGTGTGTGTGTGTGTTTGTGTGTGTGTGTGTGTGTGTGTGTGTGCGCGCATACGTCGGTTTGTTATGTTTTATGCCATATCAAGTCTTATGATGTATTTGACGGCAAATCGTGTTTATAGATGTGTTAGGTATATTTGATTCGTAACTTTATTTTTAAATGAGCACGAGCTCTTTTGTTTGCACACAGTTAAATTATTTTACCTATTATTATAATAATACGTAAAATGATTATCTAATACTTGTAGTTCTATTTATACACAATAAAAGGGTTTGAAGTATTGCTATTTAACAATAGTAATTCTGTTCATCAAATATTCTACATAATTTGATACGAATCCTTTGTTGGCACAAACTTAAAGGATTTTAAGTATTGCTATTTAACACAAATAATTCTATTCAACCTCTATTTATTCGTTGGCACACAGTCAGAGGAACTTAAGTCTTGCTATGTAATACTAAGAATTCAATTCAACATCTGTTATTTCTTTGCGGACAGTTAAAAGGTTTCAAGTATAGAAAATGGTGAAATATTTCTATTTGATCCATTAAAAAGACTCTAACAGGTATTGGTATTCCAGGTCAGAATAGACCTGAGAATAATGGTATTGAAGGGGTAGTCCACATTCTCCAAAGAATCAGGGTTGGAGTCTCACCATCAAATGCAGTTTAACGTCATTTCCATAACACACACACACACACACATATATATATATATTGTTTTGTTTGTTATATATATATATATATATATATATATATATATATATATATATATATATGTGTGTGTGTGTGTGTGGGTGTGTGTGTGTGTGTGTGTGTGTGTTTAACAATTATATACGTACACCTTTTTTAAAATACTAAATTACTTCTTTATTTAGCAATTGAAACCATGAAAATATACTTCACTGAATAAATTCAAATTTCCTCTTAAGTTACACAGTGTAAGTTTAGGTTCATTTTCCACTAGTTCATTTAAATGTTTTACTTGCTCCAGCTTTGAATTTATCAGATCTGCTATCTTTTCTTGTGGTATATCCAATTAGGCTGCATAAAAAAAGATGAATTAAATATTCTTTAGTAGACGCTTTTCTGGATATTTCCTTATTTTACAATCGAAAATAGCGAACATTTTGATGGACAACTAACGTCGGAGGGAGATTCATTTCTTGACATTGATATTCTAGAATAAGATAAGAAATTCTATCTCACTCGATAAAGTACCATTTTGGCACAAGTAATTATCAGGAAAATATTAGAAGCACCGCCTTTGAAATTATATACCTTTTTTTTTTGTTTTTGTTTTGCTTTGTTTGTTTGTTTGTCTGTTTCTTTCTTTCTTTCTTTGGATGTTTTTGTTTGTTTGTTTGTTTGTTCTGTGTTGTTTTTTTCGTGGGGGGGTTGTTTTTGGTTTTTTTAAGGGGCATTTAATGAAAGTTCAGAATTAATCTTCTCTGCTTCTCTTCAGATACTTGGCACATTCGAGACTTGAAATTTATCACTGCTCACTCTGAATGAAAAACTTTGCGGTCAGGTTATACTGAAAGCACTGCCTTCTGTCGGCAGCAATGAACCTGGTAAGAACATAGATGGGTAACTACTTTGAATCAAAATTTACGGAAGAAAACCTGGAAACTCTCTTCCAGATTAAATGTACACTTTCTACTTGACAATAAAGAAAAATATTACGATTGAGAACTTTGTTATGAAATAATAATTAGCAAACTATTCTTGTAGATATTTCATATTGAATAGTTATTTCGATTCTCCCTGGGTTCCCCTCAAACCTGGACTTTTATCAAATTTAGGCTACACGTAGTAAATAACTAATGATTTAAAACTTCATTTAACAGATCACTACTATTAACCAGTCCGCCAAGTCGACGATGCTTAGGATACACTGATTGTACCCTCAGCAGAGGGTTAAGACACCTCCCCACCCACCCCCACACACACAAAAATGGTGTCATGAGTATGACATTAAACTGCATCTGGTGAGGAGGCCCCAGTTCTAGATCTCTTGGGAGAGTTGAGTGTCTCTTCATTAACATTACTTCCAGGTTCATTCTGGCAGTACCTGCTAGGGTCCCATGAATGGGTCAAATCAATCTCTGCAAATTATTCGTATTAGATAGGAATACTTGATATCACTATACCTAGTGTAAAATGTCAGTCCACTCTGCTGGGGCTGAAGAATACACCGACTGCATCTCTGCAGTGTATCTATACACTATGAAGAATTTTCAAAGAATTTTAGGAATGTTTATAATTTTTTAGAAATAATGATTGAGCCAATCGACTGGGTTTATAGAATACACCAACTGCATCGCTGCAGAAACTTAAGAACCAATCCCCAACGTGTGTCTCAGATATGACATTAAACAATTTGATGACGAGGCTCCAGTAACGCAGGAGCTTTGGGTAATACAGATTACCCTTTAATTGCCATCGCCTATACGTCCACTGTGGCCCGGAGTCGTAGCACCAGATAGAGACTTATCTATTCGTTAAATAAAACTGTTTAACACTTAAAATAAGAGCAAATAAATGAGATGTAAAATCGAATTGTTAGGAATAGAACTGTTTGATCCTTTTAATTGTGTTTGATCGTTTAACTGCGTGTAAACATAACTGTTGTTTAATTGAATAGTTAGTGATACATAGCAATACTTGGAACCATGTAATCCTGTTCTCTTTGATAAATTAAATTGTTAGAAATAGAACTTTTTGATCCTTTAACTGTGTATCTAAAAATGTATTTAGAAATCATATATTTAATATATATGTAAAAATAGGATATGGCATTTAATAACTAACAATGGTTGATATGCCATAAAACCAAACGAAATCAATTGTGTAAAAACTCTTCTCTAACATGAAGGCATAGAATAACCCCAGATGGATTGGCAAACCATTAAAACCAATCAGTCGATCAATCAATCATATTTAATATTAAGATTGATCTTCACCTGTTCCACCAAGAATACTCGTACGTCATGCTTTGTAAATTACAAAAAGAAAAATGGGTTCTTCACACGATCATTGAAGGATCAGTTCGATTCTCAATAAATGCTTAATACTTTTAACCTTGTTCCTGAACTAAGCTCATAATGACGATTGATTGCCAGGTAATATGTAGCTGATCTCGAACTCCATTATGCTTGAATAGATAGATTGATCTTTGAGTATTGAGTGTCCTGTACATCTTCCCTTTTGTCAAAACAAACTAGACTTAGAAATTACATATATTGAAGTACTAAGCCTTATTGTCACGTGGTCTGCCACTGAGAGGAGAGAGGTAAGATCAATTTCCCCTGACCCTGCGTGTTTGAATTAGCAGGCTCGAAAGATTGACCGTTAAAAGAGGAATAGGAATGTAGGTCAACTCTTCGGCCTGCCTGTTGAACGAAGTAACGAATCCAGGTCAGAATGAAAGCCAAAAGCTGCCTACACTCTGTGACCAGGTGGACAGAAAAAGGGGATACAGAGGTCAGTATAGTAGCCCGAATGAATAGCATGATAGGGGGATGTGGAGGAAGAGGCCAAATGATTGGCCAGAACCCTAAAGCCGGAAGTAGTGCCCTTTTCGTCAGAGGAAATAGGGATAAAGAATTTTCAGTTTTTAGGACGGAGGTTGCCGTGAAAGGACGTGCTGATCTGATGCCAAAACTCCGGGCGAAGAAGCGAAACCGAGTTGGACAGGAGATGACAGATACCTTCCAGCAAATCCCACTAGCCCGTGAAAGCATAGAAATCTCAGAGGAAACCCGTCGAAAAAGCTAAGTGAACCTTAAAACCGTTTTCTCTGTCCACCCTTCCTAAATATTGCAATTAGATGCTCTCTCTCTCTCTCTCTCTCTCTCTCTCTCTCTCTCTCTCTCTCTCTCTCTCTCTCTCTCAATTTAAAGAAAGAAGCATATAAAGAATTATATGCATTAAGAAAAAAGAGAAATTGAATGAAAAGATTAATTTCATAAACCGTAAACGTATGAGTGGACTTTTCTACCTCGAGGTTCAAGAGTAAAGAAAGAAGAAAGAAAAGAAAGAGAAAGAAAAAAGAAAGAAAGAAAGAAAGAAAGAAAGAAAGAAAGAAAGAAAGACAATTATGTTGGAGACTGTTTGCCGGGGAAATATAGCCGGCCCCCATAAACATTTGTTTGGACCTCGACTATTAAAATTGTGGTTATATTTTAAATGTCCCCTCGTTGAAATCTATTTGTCGTGTTATTTACCCAGCGAGTTGCCTTCTTTTGCATGCATATCTGTTACAGCTTCATTCGCCTCAATTTATTGTCGCTAAATGTCCTATTCGCCTTTAAAAATATTTCACAGGAAATTGGAATTGCCGACTACAAATAATAATATTTCATCTCAACCTAGAGGCCCATATCTTCTGCTATCCTAGGGAGTAGGAAGACGAAGTGGCCTGGTGAGTGTGTGTAACGTGAAATTTGGAAAGCCCCTTGCCGGCAGCGGTCAGTCTAGCCCCAAATTAACCCCCACAATATCTGACAGTTCCCATATGCTCGAAAAGGAATCTTAAACAGGACTTATTTTGCGAGGGGTCAAGTGCCAGACTGCCATGACGTGACCCGTACGTAAAATAAACTCCCGTCCTAGGATAAATATTTTATGCACCGTCACACTAATGATGATTATTTTGTATCCCAAGTGTATATGGCAGATAGTCATTGGAGTAGAGTATTCATTTTAAAAACCTTTAATATTAATAAGAAGGAATTAACAGAAATGGCCGCTTTGAATTTCTATCGTTTCGTAAATGGAATATAAATAGTAATAGTCAATCATTTAACACGAGGAACCAAAATGAAACAATGACAATGGAATCAAAGACGAAAGAAGAAAGATTTGAAAATTTTGAATTTAAAATCTCTTAGATCTATTTTCATTCAATAAACCATGTGGATTTAAAGACATTTTCTTTAAAACATGACAAGTGCATATATCATTATTGGGTGGACTTTCTTAACCATCGTTTATCTATATAATTAATATCTCAAAAATTCATTGTTTTTAAAAAACAGAAAAAAACGCAGATGGGGCTAACTTAACATAAACACGAAAAAGGGGTGGTGGTGGTGGTTGTGGTGGTTAAACTATATTTACCTATATTTATATAAAGTATAAAGATAGGAAGGAGGTGGGGGAAAACACCAATAATATATATATTTAAATGTATAAAGGCAAGAAGTTTTGAAAAAAGAAAGAAAAAACGAAAAAAGAAGAAAAATTTGGAAGTCACGTGGCGACTTTCAGAGTAAATAGTAGCGAAACGTTGTCTACAGACAATAACAGAAATCAAAAACAAAAGAAATACGACGGAATGTTATATTGAGGATTAAAAATATTATTATTATTATTATTATTACATTAACCTTGCGGTTTGAGTAGACCGGGGTTCAATCCGAGGTCCAGTCATACCAAAGACTCAAAAAATTGTACTTGATGCCGTCTTGCTTAACACTCAGCATTATAAGGTACGTATCATGGGTAAAGTAGAGCAATCCAGGGAAAGGAGTAGCGCCCTCCCCTACACCTCGGTTGTCGTAGCTATTGAAAAGGGAACCTTCGAGTCACCCTCGACTATGGTCGCCAACTTTACTACTACTACTTATTATTATTATTATTATTAATTTCATTGTTCTCTAAATAAGTAATTTGTATTTATCTAAACCGGATATTGACTTAACATAACTCGAATTCTGTATTAAACCATGTTAGCCAAATTTTACATAAATTTAAGTAATTCCATTTGTAATGGGGAAACAAATGATATGAGGTCGACAATGGAATTAGAGAAGTTGAAAGTAAGAAATAAATAGTTGGACTTTAACTCAGTCAAAACTTAAGGAATATACAGAGAATTTTTTTAAATATATACCCACAAGTTAAACCTTGGAGCCCAAGTGAAGTAGCATGGTGGGTGTGATGTAAGGTGGATGAACCCAACGTCAGGCCCACAGTGCACTTCACTTGATGCTAGGCGGAAGGATCAAATAGTTCAGTCAGGAAACCACTGCTACACATCTATACATTGATTAGATAAAAATACAGCTATCGAAAAATTACCATGACTCTCACTCAAACTATATGTTCAAAACACATCGCCCCATGCGCGCCTAAACAAGAGGCACGTTTTACTAAGGTTGGGGCTCTGTCTCAGTGTTCGAAAAATCAGCTACAGAACTCAAAAACAAACAAAAATTACTTCAGTGTAAAAACACACTACATGTAGGGACTCTTAACTTTAAAACTTTAAAGAGAATAGGCTAATCACTGGAACTGACAGCGTCTGCGGTAGAGCAAAATATAGACATAGTATGCATATAAGAATACAGATACTATCATAGCAAAGAGGGAAATAAAATACCATAATACTGGCAAAGGATGAGCTTTTATCTCAGCATTTGTAAGGAAAAACTCTGTCGCTGTCGTCATAGGGAGTGTAGGGGTTCTTCTCAGTATTCGTGCCCCAAAATCAATAGCATCGAGAAAATACAACCGAGATGATGGTAGCTACATTTAACAGTAACCCCGGTACAACGATCTTCGTCTGCAACAGCTCTATCAATGCTAGTGATGAAACGGAACTCATCACCTTCTATAATTAGCTATCCTCCCTCGTTCGTAGCATTCCCAGACTCTACGTTCTAATCATCAGTTGAGATATGAATGCCCAGATAGATAAAAACGAAAACAACAAATTCAGCTTACAGAACTTGTCAAACATAAATGAGGAACATCTAAAAGATTTCTCACTTGTAAACAGACTAACATGACTTAATACTAAATTTTAGAAAAGGAAAGAAAAACTAAAGACCTACACTTACGCAAATAATGCTAAATTACAGATAGATTATTTCCTTATCAAATAGAAACGGGTTAATAGCGCTCTGAATTGTGAGGCATATTCCTTTTTTGTAGGTGTAACTTCTGATCACAGAATTATCACAGTAAAGATACATCTGAGCTTACGCAGGAATACAACGCAAACAACCAAAACCAAACGCTATGATTAGTCCTTGCGTAACAATAGAGATATTATCGATAAATATGCAATAAGACTAAGAAACAAAATTAATGTTCTTCAGGACATTTCCGAAACACTTCCTACGAATGACAAATATGAGAACTTCATCAATGCCAATATAAAAGCAGCAGCAGAATGCATATCGACCAAACTAAGAGCCAAACATAGAGTTCCGTGAAAGACATTAATAGTTAAGAAAAAATGAGACAACGGGAAAACAGCATCCCTATGTAATAAAAGAAACCTAATTAATACCAACGCCCAGACAATTAAAAAGGTACAAAAAAAAAAACAACAAATTAATGCATACAATTCAAGGCCAGATCAATAAAGTTAGAAATTCAGTGAAAGATAGACAACCTCAAATAGTGTGACAGACAGTAAATGAAGTGGATAAACGGAAGAGCACCTTCAGAGCTAAACTAAAAACTGCCAACCAAGAATAAGTAAACAAGTGGAAAGAATATGTCAAGAATCTGCTTTGAAAATCCCCTAAACTTACTGATAAAGCTATCATGAAAATTATTTATAACCAACTAGATATCAAACACGGATAGTTTACTCGACGTTGTACGAACAAAAATTAAAAACAGGAAAGTTTTCATGAATACCACCAGAAATATGGAAGACAAGGGAATTCGATGTCATACAGCTCCTATATTGCAACGCCGCATATTACCAGAACACAATAGAGAGATGGACAAAAGGCTTTATCTTCCTTTTCCCAAAGAAAGGTGTCATCGGAATTGCCAAGATCTGCTGAGGTATAATCCCCACTTCTATTACAACTAAGATTTATAATGCTGTGCAACTCAACCGCATCGAACCAAAAATTGAGAAAATTCTTGGGAAAAATCAAAAAGATTTTCGGAAAAACCGATCCACAACATCACAGATTCAGAAAAATCCGTGCTAGCCGCATGACATGATATATATATATATATATATATATAGTGGGGAGGGAAGCGAGTTTAACAAATTGATATGTATAGGAAACGGCTCAAATATGAACAGAGTAAGAAAGAGATAGATAGATAGATAGATAGATAGATAGATAGATAGATAGATAGATAAAGTACGAACAGTGATGCAGAAGAGCAGGCTTAGACAAAGAGATGTAAAATAAATAGATATGTTGACAGCTAGGTTGAGAACAAAGGAAAACCGTAATACACAAAGAAGTTTAAGGTTGTCGAAAGTAAAGAAACTAATTAAGGGTTGAGACAAAAGAAAAAAAGCATATAAAAGACAAAATAAAAATGCTACTTATAAATAGATGCCAGAAATAACAAGAGTAACAGCAAAGGAAATAAAGAGAATATAAAAAATGCAATAAAAGAAAGAAAGAAAGAAAGAAAAACTTTGTCAGAGAAAATAAAGGAAAAGAGGAAGAAGAGAATAGTTAAAAGGCATAAGTAAAAAAAAGAAAAGAAAGCCGGAGTTACAGTCAAGACACAATTAAATGGGTCGGTCCTGCCAGACAAACATCATATATAACATAATATTAGTTTAACAGAGATGAACCTCTTCAATTGTTAACTGGGTAACCACTTAATAATAGCAACTACTGAAAGAAAAAATGAAGTTTCTGTGCCTGATGAAGTAAATGATAAAAGAAAGGAAGAAGAGAAAAAGTAATGAAATATGATTTGGTTTCTTTGTTTAATGGCATATCAACCTTTATGGGTTATTTAATGCCAAAACCACCCTTTCAGAAAAACAGTTGTCATACTATTTAACCCATAGCTTGGAGAATAAAGAGGTCGATACTATTCCCAAAAGTATTAGTCTGAATATGAACGTAATAGCGCGACTAGAATTCGAACTGGCTTACTATGATGTCGTAATCCAACACATTAGCCACTGCGCTAATAAAAAGATGGAGAAGAAATGATGGTAAATCTAAAATAAAATTTGTCAGAAAGAAAATTATGTAAAATGTGCGTTAGATAGAGGTGAGAATAAGTGATATAAGCAAATAAGAAACAAGTAAAAGAACATTCAAAAATGTTAAATGAAAGAAAATAAAAAAAAAACAACAAATAAAACAAATAATTTCAAAAAGGAGAAAAAATTGAATCATCATATTTTTCATTGCGATTTATATAAGAATATTTCTGTACATCTGGTAAACATATTCTTCTGAATTCAAGTTAAACAGCTGAAATAAAGAACAACGAAATTATTTCAGATAACACTATTATAAGCTTTTAAACCTACATTAGTCTGACCTAAACGAGACTGAAATAAATAAAGATAGGAATGATGGATAAAAATTACATGTCACTTTCAGCTGTTTTGGTAGGACTTACAACAAGATAAAACAAGCTTTCCTGTTGTGAGTTTCCATTGGAGTTATTTTATTGTTTCGACAATCCAAAATTTAGATAGAAGGCCAAAGAGTCGATCAGTCAAACGTGGTGTGATAAAAAAGCACAAAGATCATTAATGTTCTCTTAAATATGAGTAGAATTATTAATTTGTTTTATCCCAGCACCTCTGACAACTACAAGTGATATAATCGACTTTTGGTCATACATTCAACCCCAATCTCAGTTGAGGCTGTAGAATATACCGACTGCACTATACAGTAATGCTAAAGGTTCGGAATCCGAGTGGCTGAGTAGTCTGTGACCAGGCAAGAAAAGTGTTCAAGTAACTTGCAGCAGTCTATTTTGACCCTTACTGAGCTAGAGGCCCGATTTGATCAATAGGCTGGTCATTTCAAGACTTAGTACCAATATTATTGTCCCGGCTCTATTCTTCAAATAGTTCTTAAGGCAAATAAGAACTAATCCTATTTTATCTTAAAGATGCTTGAAGGTCGTGGCAGAAGGTCAATTGCGCTGAAATAGCAATATTTGAAACCATCTGATTATGTGCAAACAAAAGATCAGTATTTGATAGAATTGTTAGTGTTGGATAGCAATACTTGAAACTGTGTCTTGTGTAAAACACTAAACTGTATCAAATAATGAGGCTGTAGTCCTGAAGCTTGTGAAATGTGGAGTATCACAATCATTACTATTACTCTTATATCCACTATGATCTGAAGTGGTAGTACCTATTAGAATTCCATCTTTGGGTAAAATGGAACTGTTTAGTCTTTTGATGGATTATTATTATTATTGTTATTATTATTATTTGAAACCATACAGCTGTGTACAAATTGTTTATATCACTTGATAAATAGAATTACAAATATTAAATATCAATACTTGAAACTATATAAATGTGTGCAAATAAAACTATGAGTATTAGGTAACAATACTTGGAACCATTTAATTGTGTATAAACAAATAATTGATCTCTGACTTGTTTAAAAATAATGTTGCCTACAATTTGCCGACAAATTATATATATATATATATATATATATATATATATATGTGTGTGTGTGTATACGAGGTGCCTTCAATAAGTATCCAGACTTTTTTTGTACAGGCATTTAAAATTGTCATAGACTCTTGACTGACCAATTTTTATGATTTCAGCTTTAAATGAACAGCTGCAGCAGCGATTGGAATACATCCTACTAAAGGCTGATTGTCACAGCTGGTGAATTTCAAAAGTGTAATCAGGACGTGAGGATACTTTAGAAGAACGATATGCAATAAAATTGTTTTAAACTTGGAAACAATGCCACAGAAACCTATGGAATGCTTCAGACTGCTTTTCAACCATCTTGCATGAATCGAGCATGAGTTTTTGAGTGGCATAAGAGATTCAAGGAAAGCAGAGAGTCTGTGAGAGATGATGAGAAGTGTGGAAGGAGTAAGGAAGTCAGAACACCAGAGATGATTGGCCAAATAAAGAATTTCATGGATAAGGACCGTCGTCTGTCTATTGTGCACAGTTTGATGTCAGTTTGGGAACTGTACACACAACTATTTGCGATACTGAAGATGCGGAAGATTTGCGCGAAGTTTTTCCCAGATGTGCTCAGAGAAGATCAGAAAGAAAGACGTTGTCATGACAGCAGGGAGACCTGCAATGAAAGGTGGATCTACTGCTATGACCCAGAGACCAAGAGACAGAGTTCCCAGTGGAATCATGCTGGCTCTCCCAGACCCAAGAAGGTCAGACAGAGCAAATCCACCCACAAGACTTTTGATGATCCCTTTTTTTGACAGCACTGGCATGAGCTACATGCATTGGGTTCCCACTGGACAGACAGTTAACAAGGAATACTATCTTGAGGTTTTAAGGGAGTTCAGGAAGAGATTTCGTCGAAAGATGCCTGCACTCTTCAAATCGGGTCAGTGGCATTTTCACCAGGACAATGCACCAGTCCACAACTCCATTCTTGTCACAGACTATTTGACCAAGATGGGCCTCAAGACAGTTCCTCAGCCTCCCTATAGTCCAGACCTTGCTCCCTGTGACTTTTGGTTATTCCTTAAGCTCAAGGAAAACTTACAGGCTGTCGTAATGAGACAATTGAGGATATGAAAGAGGCTGTGACGAAGGTCATTTATACGCTCACACAAGAGGACTTCCATGGGGCCTTCCAGAAGTTGTTGGAACGGTACAATAAGTGCATTGCAGCCGGAGGAGATTACTTCGAAGGGGACTAGAGTTTCATATGTGTACTATCAATAAAAGTGCCCACACGAAAAAAGTCTTTTTTAATGAGCCTTGTATATATATATATATATATATATATTAAAATGGATAGGTCCGCTAATGAATTTGATTGTGGTAATTTAAATTTTATTTCATATACTTATGTTCTGCATGTGTTTCAGACTTTGTCGTTTTTTACGGGAGGCAGGAGGTTAGGGCAATCATTTTTTTCACGCTTTTAGCTTGACTATTGTTTTGATAGACTTGTGGTTCTTTTTAATTTCAGGATTTGTGTCTGGTAATTTAATAGTCCGTGGAAACCTTTAGCCGCTGTTATTTTTTATGTGTATATTTACTTGAGTATTCTCTGTGCATATATGTGTGTGTGCGAGTGAGTGTATCAATGTACACATATATTTTCAGAGGTCTTGTTTTTTCCTTCTCTCTTTTTCTCCCAGATTTGAATGTGAGATAGTCTGCGTATGAGTATGTGCTATAGTCTTTGAGCATGTACCTGAAGCTTGGTTCTGTTTGCGTGTGTGTATGCGTGTGTGAAATTAGGCTCCTTTTAATGTAGGTTTGAAATTATCAAAGGAATTTTTTTCTTTTATTTCGAATAATAAGTGGTCGTCAGTTTGGTCTGTATGGATTATCTTGAAGATCCATTACTGCATCTGTAAAGGTGTTTTGAAACGTAGAGTTTTCTATTTTCTGATGATTTCATATTACTTTTATGTTGGGAAACCCTATTGTTTAGAGCCTAAATCGATCCTATGTATACTTTTTTTGTTTCAAGCTTCATTATGTAGACAACGTTTTTTGTTTAAATTTCTGAGACGAAGCTTGTTGATTTTTATCATTAAGGGTTTTCGGACTATTGTCTTCGTCTTTATTGTTATTTCCACAACATTTCGGCCGATATGTCTTCCGGCTTTCTTCAGGTGTTTGTCGAACTCGATAAGCTTCACGGAACTTCGAACAACGTCTTTTATTGAATCCACGGGGGTCGCCTGTTCTGATTCCGTTAGCCATAACCAGGTACAAGTGTTAAGTATTCCTGTATTGTTACTCGACTGCAGTCAGGATTGAGCCTGCAACCTCCATATGATTGTCTCTTTAGAAGCTTATGAAACCAACGCCTATAACCGTTACGCCATTTGTCCAGCTGGCATAACGGTGACAATTCGAATTCCTTAAATTGTAATATTATGAAATGCAAATATTTCTTTAACCATTTGGGCCTGTTACACCGGTATACCCGAAGTACTTTGATCACCCCCCCATCACAGCCTAACAATGGTTTACCTGTGCAAAGACCACGCCCAAACAGCAGAGGGTAAATTTAGTCTCGGGAACCTGTAGGCTCAAAAGGTTAATATTCTTACTTATGACCATCTTTAAGTCATACTGATAGCACAAAGTTCCCTGACACACACACACAAACACTCTCTATCTTTCTCTATCTCTCGATGTCCGTCCCTATCTCCTATCACTCTAAGCAGCAGGATTTCTTAGACTGTATCATGTTGTGTAAATATGTTTCGAAAGACAAGTTTCCCAGAAATGCAAACTATGAAAACCAGAAAGACTATTTAATCAGCACAAATAAATCGTAGAAAGAATCTGTCATAATAGACTTCTTCAGTATTATAGTACATATGATGTTCTTCCAACATTAAAATTCCATACCATTTCATTGACCAAAACGCCATTAGGATATTAAATGGCATACGTCTATCATGGCATACCTCCATAACGGAGGGAAGTGTCGTGGTTCAGCAGTCATTCTCACAGGAAATGAACCAGCGCTCAAATTCCGGAAGAGACTGTTTGTATTTCACTTGTCTCAAATGTATGAATCCATCAGTTCTCCGCCAAGCTGTGGGCAAAAAGTAGGAAAGACTAGACTATTTAGCCTTGGTAAGGCATTCAGTCAAGAAGCAAAACTCTGAATTCACACTAGTTTTCCATTGAACCTAAATTTCATCCTGCCCCTGGGAGAGAGGTTGGGTAAATATTTACCTGTATAATGTTCAAACGATTTGGTTTGGTTTAGTTTGGTTTGGTTTAGTTTTGTAGCATATCAACCATTGTAGGGTATTTAATGCAAAATCCAGTTTAAGATTTGTTGACATGAGTAAAAGATAAATGGTTCCAAGAAGTGCTATATATCACTAATAATTCAATTTAACACCAGCCATTTTTTTACGCACAGTTAAATGATAAAACAGTTTGATTCAGGCAATTCAATCTACCAAAAGTCATTTGTTTTCTCATAGTTTGAATGCCAAGTTGTACTATTTGACCAATATATAAGATCCAATCAGCTACTACCACTCCGGCCCAGAGTGGACCTGGGAGAGAAGGCAATAAAGGAGTGCTCCACATTCCCAAAAGCTAAAGCATTACTGGAGCCTCACCAGTAGATTGTTTAGAGTCATATCCTTAACACCCGTCGGTGGTGGTAGTGGTGGAGGAGTCATACTCCTCTGAAGAGATGCAGTCAGTGTATTCAACAGCCCTATCCGACTGGGCTGCAACTTTTTGGTTTAGTATATTGACTACGAAGAAGTAGTTTTTTAGAATATTTTTTGTGTAAAAGAAATTTTTTTTTTTATTAAAGTACCGACTTAATCACTTAAGTGCATATAGTAATTCAATTCTACCAATTACACTTGAATTAATTACTTCGAGCAATGACTTCCTGCTTCATCTTAAATGCATTTTTATAGTTAGATAATTTACAGTGAATTTCTGCAGTTAAAATATTTGTAATGCCTTGATATGATGAAGTAATCACACACACACATACACACACACACACACACACACACACACACACACACATATATATATATATATATATATATATATATATATATATATATAATTGAAAACACTGGTTCTTGTCAGATCAACAATGTTAATGAGCAAAGAACATAAGTTCTTAGATGGGGGGCTATTTTATAACAGCAGATATTGTAAGAAATCGAAGTCTAGTGAGCCATACTAAGTGAAACTTAGTAATTTATAATACGAAGTGAATATATCTTATTGAAACTATTTCTCTGAGCAACAAACATGTTATTACGTAAGTTAATTCCGAGAACGCTCTCAGAACTGTTCAAGCTCGTAAGGACTTTCTACATGTACATCATATGCTACTGTTAGACCCCAAAATATCTTTCTATCATATAGAATTAGCGGGACTCTAACTTTTACAGATAAGAGTGAATCTGGAAGTAATGGCAATAAAAGAGTGACTTCATGCTTCCCAGGGCTATAGAATATGAGCCTCACCATCGAATGCCGTATAGTGACATAACTAGAACGCACAAGCATCAGCGTTTTTGATGATACGAAAAATCATGTATTTTACATTCAATCGATTATTTCCAAACGTTATATAAATTACTGTGACGATAAATTTGCGTGATACATCACTAATACTATATCGATATTTTATTTCCTTCGATTGTTTATATGTTATGTATTATGATATTGAAGAATAAGAAAAATGCATTACTGAGACGATTCGGAGAACATGTTCTTAATGAGCGTGGCCGATTTAATTAAGTCAAGTACATTTTTCTCAGTAGCACAAAATAATATGATTTGTTTTATTTAGAATGCTGGAAGAGAAGTACTATGAATATTTTATGTGGAACAGAACTATGTATTTTCTGATAACTTATGTACTCTAATAAACATGCTATGAGTCATTCAAAACCTAAAATTTCCTTTCAGTAAAAGATTGTTTCCGTACCACCTACCCACATCGAAAACTAGGTCCCCAAAACATGATTGGGTGAGATGCATCTTTCCAACTAATACCTCAGCAAAATGAACGACGTTTATTTAAAAACGGAAATGCCACTCCAAATGTTTGCCGGAATTTTTCTTCTTTTCCTTTTTAAAATGCCTTTGAAATCAATCAATTCATTTTATTAAAAATAAAATGCACTCAGGAAATGGTGCTATTTTCTTTTATGTTTACAACAAAATAGGAAAACTGGCTTTCAATATTTAAATGGATTTAATTCTTTTAAATTATTTTTGTTTCTTTAGGTTAAAATAATTTTCTATTGATTTTTTCGCTTTTCAGTTTGGTAATAATACTACTTTCTGCGTATAGCTTCACTGTACTTCGTCATTAGGACATATCACATCTATGTATCCATTTGTCTGTCTGTCTGTCTATTTTATATCTGCCTCTGTTGTTAGATTTACTATTTTCTGTCTGTTTATCTACTGATGTGTTTTTTTTCCATAACTCAATATGCTTTCATCAGTTAGTCTTTCTGCGTGTTTGCCTCTCTCTTTGTTTCTCTCTCTCTCTCTTTCTCTCTCTCTCTATTTCTCTCTATCTATCTATCTCTCTTGATAGATAGATAGATAGATAGATAGATAGATAGATAGATAGATGTTATGCCTGACTGCCTCAGTCTTTCGTTCTATCTACCCTTCCTTGACTTTTTATATAGCTATCTTTATCTACTTATGTGTTTTTCTATAACTCAGTCTGCTTTCATCGGTTAGTCTATCTGTGTGTTTGCATCTCTCCCTCCCCTCTCTCTCCCTCTCTTTCTCTCTCTCTCTCTCTCTCTCTGTCTGTCTCTGTCTCTCTGTCTCTGTCTCTCTGTCTCTCTCTTTCTCTCTCTCTCCCTGGATGGATAGATATTATGTTTGTCTGCTTCAGTCTTTCGTTCTATCAACTCTTCTCAGACTATTTATATTGCTATCTTTATCTACCAGTGTGTTTATCTGTACCACAGTCTATTTTCATCTATCTATCTATCAATCAATCAGGGGTGTCCTCATGGTGTAATTGTTAAAGTGATGGACTGCGGAATCGTAGTAAGCGAGTTCGAAATCCAATCACACTATTATGTTTACTTTCGGACAAATACCCTTGGGAAAAGTATGAATCCCCTAATCCTCCTAGCTATGGGTTAAACAATACGACTAATGTCCTTCTAGAAGGTTGGTTTTGCCATTAAATAACCAACAAACATTAATATACCATTAAACAAAGAAACCAAACTTATCTATCACTGTTTGTATGTACCGATTTTTTCTATTAATCTTAATCTATAGTAGTCAACTATCATCTCATTTATTACACATTTCTCCCTTTTCCCACTATCTTTGCTTCGTAAATTGTGTCATTAATCTCTCTTTCTCTGTCTCTCTCTTTTATTGCTGAAATAATATCTCATGTGTCCCAAGATTTTTTTAAATGTATTCTTAATTGTTAATTTTCTAAATTCATTTTTGTAAACGTTATTAAAAAAGGTAATTTCCTTTTCAATAAATCTGAAAAAATGTTTATTAACAAAATTATTAAATCTGAACCCAATTCCTCACTTACTGGACTGGTGTGTGTGTGTGTGTGTGTGTGTGTGTGTGTGTGTGTGTGTGTGTGTGTGTGTGTGTGTGTGTTGGGTGATATTTGCTCTGGCAGATGAGGTATTTATTTCTTTCCGATTTCCACTTGTCGTCGGATTGGCACGACGCATCCATTTTGTTTGGTCTTAAGCCTAGGTAATCCGATCTGATACACACACATCGACAAAGACTGAATACTTTGATATGCAGTAATGGCGAGCCAACAAATATTTTAAATTTTACTACTGTATGCATTTACCCAGCCCCTCCTCCATGAACTGGATGTGACACATAATCAATTTCTAAACAGAGTAATATAAGTTTCAATTCAGTTTTCCTTCTCCTATACTGATAGCCTAACCAAAAGTACAGAGTCTGACCTACTGTTTACTCGAAGAAAACAGATATATTCATACTTTTTCCCAAGTTCAATAACGTGAAGTGACACGCAAGCAGACTTGCCCAGGAACTGAACTCGCATATATTTGAAATAGAAATGCTTTTGACAATTAAACTGTGTACTTATGCTAAACTGAATTGTTTTAAATAGAACAGATTATTTACCTAAAAAATGGATTTGGCGTTAAATAACCTACAAAGGTTGATATGCCATAAAACCCAATAAACAAAGCCAAATAAGATCATTTTTGCCTGCATGATAAAACTCTAAACGAAAAAATTTAAATGCAGTTACTATTTCTCTCATGGAATAGAATTTCGTGGGGAGTGGGGAGCATAAAAGTGTCTAGGTGCTTGAAAAAAATGGTAGTTGGCAGGTTGTACCACAGCCAGAATCGAATACGTGAAATGGACATATTCTTACCGGTACACAAAACGTTCATAATGTTCGTAACATATATACATAAAACATAGGAATCTCGAAACACGAAAAACACGAATTCTCAGTTCAGTTACGAAACTTTTATTACCTTTGAGTTTAAAGGTTTTTCGACATAAGGAGAGAGGGACACAATCTTTCTATTCTGGCCTTTTCATCTGCCCCCACCCCCATCTCGTGCAACAGCTGCCCAAGGCCTCTTCGAGCAAGCGAAAGTCAACCCTTCTCGTTCGGTGTCTAGTCTCAAATCTACTGACTTTTTCAAAATCACCCAAAATCCTTCGTGCGCTCTCTAACCCCGTTTCCCATCTGGGCTATTGTGACATCTCTGAGTGACACGTCCGTTCCGCCCGCGCATGTGTGAACATCTGCATTAATGTTGCACCTAAGTAACCCATGCACTGAGCCGAAAGGTTCTCAGCCTAACTAAACCCAAAGGCATAAAACAAAATTCCTCTGCCATTATATTACAAGGTGAGCGATCAGGAAATTATGGTGGATGTGGCAAAGTCTCATATCCTAAGTCAGTGGGCTTTTTCAGTGGAATACAAGCAACATGTGGCTGAGCATTGTCATGAAGAAAAAGTATTGTACCTAACTTGAAATGTAATCGTATCACTTCTTTTTTTCATATTCTTCATTCGAGGCATATCACCTTCAAAAACCAATTCTGAAAGAAGTAACAGAAAATTAACAGAGTCCTCTTTCATCATTTGGAATATGAAATTCTATACAATCATTTTTAAAATATGTTAGATCGAATTTAAATAGTCTACACTAAAATCAGACAGTATTTTCTAAACAAACTAATACATGTTCTTTTTACACGTAGCATTTAGAGAATAGATCGGGAAAATCGTTGAAAAATTAAAAACATAAAATAGATAAACTGAGATTTTAAAAGTATTTTTTACAGGCTTTTCTTATTCTGTCCCATACAGTTGTAGTAATGTTTTTGACGAGGTTTGCCTTCCTCTAAAAGAAAGGTTGAGAAACATTGAACATCTACAATTTAAGCAAGAATATTAAGACATAATATATAAAAATAAAAGGCTCATCATCGACACTTCTGAAATGAATCTATCATAATAAACAGAGAACAACATAATATGAAGAGATTGAAAGAATCAATGAATGTAAGGCTCTAATAATATTCTTAATCATCATCGTATAAAAATGAATATCATATGCAAACCAATGATGAAGGAAGAACAGTAGACTTGACACTCAAATTTACACCGCTTAATTATGATATAAATAAGATACTTCGTAACTATGATAACAATCAAGATGTGGAAACTAACAATATTCGAATGAATAAGAATAATTCTACCTGAAATATCGAAACGGATATTTTCAACATGTAATTAGTTGCTTACATGATGGACTGCGACATCGCAGTAAGCGAGTTCAAACCCCAGATTCGCAATTACGTTCACTTTCGAATTAATACTCATGAGAAAGGTATGAACTCCAGCTATGAGTTATATTGTATTATAACATTTTTTCTTCAAGAATGTCTTCGACAGTAAATAACCCACAAAGGTAGTTATGCAATTAAACAAAGAATAAAAACAAACCTTATCAACATGTAATCGTAAATGGCTGATAAGACAATCACAAGAAAAGTGTCTCATATAGGTGCATTAGTAACAGATAAATATTATTCATGTTCAACAATTACTATTTAATACCAATTAATCTAAATGTGAAAAGAAATTACGATTGAAAGGAATATATTTCTATGACTCAGATTTTAGACTAGAAATAATGGCAAAATCAATGTCTTGCTCTGTATTGAAGTCGTTGAATGTAACCAGCAAATCTTTTCCGGTTTGAAAATGGAAAAAATGTGTACTGAATAACAATATATATTTTGTTGAACTTCTCAGAGCAAACTTTAAAACACTGACGCCTCATATATTACATTCTTGTGCAACGTATTATATGCAGTAATCCTGTCTCTCGTTTCTAACCAAAGCCTAAGCTTAGTGTAAGCTCACTAGAATACATATACTTATATATATATATATATATATATATATGTGTGTGTGTGTGTGTGTGTGTGTGTGTGTGTGTGTGTGTGTGTGTGTGTGTGTCGCGTAAAATTTACAAAAGAATCAAATTTCTACATTGAATAACCCATAAGTAGTTGATATGTCATTAAATAAATCAGCCAAATTGAACCAATTATGCACTCATTGATACACTGAAGTTACCGTATAAGGAAGAATTTGTTAGAAAGAAGTTGAATGAAGATTGATAATTTTTACACAACATAACAGAAGGCCGGAAAAAAAAGGTTGTTGACAAAAAAAGAGATGTTCCCGTTGCCTAGTGGCTAACGTACTGAATTGTGTCAACGTAGAAAACGAGTTCGAACTCCAGTCACGCTTATGCATTTATCTTCGGAATAATATCCTTGGTGAATGTATGAACCCCTTTGTTCCCCCAGTAATGGGTTGAATCTTACCACTACCGTTCTTCTTCTAGGATGGCGTTAGCATTAGATAACCCAAGAATGTTGATATGCCATTAAACAAATAAAGCCAAAAACAAGAAAAAAAAGAAGACAGAATTCTTTAAATTACCAAATAAGCATTTCTAACTAGGAACCAAACTTATTACTAAATTCTTCCATAATAAATCCGTGGTGATAAGGTTTTGCGATAGGGAAGACATTCATTAAGAGCCATAATAGAAAGATTTTTAGAGAAAGAACTCGTTAACCTGACGATGTAATTTTTGGAATAGATAAGTTTACCTTTTGAATGGAAAATATCAATGTACGAATATAATCTATTCTGCAAAGTGGAAGAGGAGAATGTACCTTGTAAAAGATATTTGGTATCCACTCCGGTTCCGAACCTACATTTTTATTTAATAATATTCAATATGAATCAAGTACTTTCTGTTTGCATTATGTGTGGCAATATACTAGTGAAAAGAGTGCAATACCTAATATCAAATGGAGTGGGGTAAAAAGAGGACCTACGTATAGCAATTGTAGTGATGTATATTAATTGTTCTTAGTGAGGAAAGTGATAGACACGTGCCCGAAAGAAAACATTGCTACATGAACATAAAGAACTCATTTCAAAAAGCAGACATGAAATGGATAAGCTAATTTTATACCACTTGTTACCTGACTAAATGTGAAAAGCAAAAATAACTTTTGCTCTTGGGAGAGCGCTGATATGAAGCACTGAATAATTCCTGCTCGAGGTAAGTCTGGAGATCACTTATAGCATGAAGTAGAAGTCGCTAGTACCTTATACATCTTTTCCTTTTATGTTAAAGTGAATATATATATATATATATATATATATATATAGAAATATATATATACTTTTTTTCTTTATGCGGACGTTCTAAGCCCCATCCAGATTTTAGATTCGTCGCATATCTCTCCCCTTTTCCTGAACTATAAATTAAGACAGAAGTCAGTATGAAGTTTCGATCTTTATAAGAAGTGGTAGTGTAGTTCTGATTTTGGGGTAATGATTGGTATTATCTGAACGACCCTGGTATATATATATATATATATATATAATTTTTTAAATACCTTGTCCGGTGGCAAAAGGTTCTTGGTAGCGCCAGGAGTGGCAGTACCACCTTGAGCTACCGGAACTGTGTTAGCACTTCTGGTTGGCGGCTGATGAGGGCTGGGTAGAGCATCGCAGTTGCTTTCACACGTTGTATGATGAAAAAAAATGAATAAAAACCTATTTTATGATTCTGGCGGTGCGAAAAATCTCACATGATACAATTTGTAAATAAAAAAAATGTTATAAAAACTTATCTGGGGAAAAATTTGCTAAAAGAAAAGAATAAAATCATTCGTACTGTTAAAAATAATCAACCAACACAAAATGCCTGGTCAAAAGAGAAAAACACCGACAGAATACCTTAAGCTAAACTTAATACACTGAGAAGAGCGAAACAGAATACCCACAGAGTCAGAAATAATCTATGTAAGTGTCACCTCACCGGATCATCGGGATAAACTTTTGTCGGAATTTATCCAGATGACTCGGTTAGGGGAACCCTTGGTAGATTATTTCTAACTAGGTATTCGTATATATATATATATATATACATATATATATATATATATATATATATATATATATTAGGAGGCGACTCAAGGTCAGTTTATTCAGAGTTTAACAGATTTGAATTCAGTGATGAGATTTCCTTCTCCAAGACTCAGTCTGCTCTGCTGTTTATCCAGAGCTGTAGGGAGAATAATAAGATTCACACCTCTCCTCGGGGCATTAGTACTATGTGAAAATGTAAATAAACTCGTCCAGGAGTTTAAATCAGATGAACGTATCCATTAACTTCGACCATAATCGTTAAATCCCGAGCAGAGTGTGTCCATTATATATATATATATATATATATATATATATATATATATATATATAATGACATTTATATGACTAAATTTTTAAAAAATTCTACAACATTACACAGGTATAAATGGAACACTTAACATTTAATTTTTACTAAGTTGCATTGTACTTGCAAAGGTTGTATTATGGTGTGTATGCCCTGAAGATGGCCTATGATTGGCCTGAAAGTACTTGGGAACAAATCAATCACGTAAAATTTATTTGCCGATTATGGCAAGATATAACAACATCCATTCAGCGACTTGAATGGATCAAAATAAGAATATATAGACTAGAGACTTCTATGATATTTAACCAAATATGTATATATATATATATATATATATATATATATATATATATGGGAAAAATTCGAAATAAATCCGACAGTTGAAAATGTGTCGAGACAAAAAAACAGGGGATTCTTTTATATGTAGAAATATTTACCAACGCGAAACATTTCGATTTTTGAACCTTTCATCAAGGCGTGTAAGTTATTCTATAAAACAAAAAAATTAGGAATTTTTAAAACATTCATTTCTGTTAGTTGCGTTCAGTTTCAAATTTGTGTGAGGTATTAAGTGTTCTAAAACTTACTTTAAAAACTCAATATCTCATTAGTTTATCAATCTATCTATTCATCTTTCCACACATACACACACACACACACACACACATATATATATATATATATATATATATATATATAATTCATATCTATTATAAATAATATATCAATCGTTCTTAATTGGTGTTAACTATCTCTTTTCTATCACCGTTTAATTTCACTGTTTATCTATTTTTTCTAAACATATATAAACGAAATATTTTTAAAAAGGGATGTTGTTACTTTTCAGTATCCATCTGACCAAATAAGGAGGCAAAATGAAAAAAAAAAGCGGTCAGAGTTTGATATTATTGTGGTTTGAAATATAAAACACTCAACAAATTTCCGGTGTTTTTATTACGTTTGTAAACTAACATCTTGTAGTCTTTAGAATTAATGTTTTGATCATTTTTTAAATTATGTTTGGCCGAACCGTTATTTACGCCTGCTCTTTTTAGATTTCTTCTATGCTCGTAAATTTCTGGATTAATACTACGAGAAGGAGATGCCCGTGGTGTAATGGTTATCGTCGTAGGAAATGGGCACGGCAACACGAGTTAAAATCCTGGACGAGACTGATTGCATTTCACATAGCACTAATACCCTTAGGGAAAGGTATGTATCCCATTATTCTCTCTCCAGCTATGGGTAAATAGCAGGGCAGACTGAGTTCTTCAGCCTTGATGAGGCAACTAGTCTAGGAGAAAGAATACTCTGAATTCAAACCTGTTAAACTCCGCTTAAAAATTGACCTTGTGTCATATCCTGCCCGAGCGGAGGGTTTGGTAAATATGAATATTACGAGAAGTGTCACCCACATATTTTTTATTACAATCCAGACATTTCATACACACCAGTTCTGGCTCCGTTGTGGGTACTGCTATTTTTACAATCAATAAAATCAATAATTGTCTTTGGCGACTTAGCGATTGTTTTAATTCCACAATTCTTTTTGTTTTTGTTTTTTCGATATTTATAGATGAATTGTTGGATAAAATGATATATCTATGTAATGCATAATCATTAGAAAAATTATTGTTTTAAATTACTGGGGAACATTTAAGTTTGAGAATTTTGAGAACTTTATCGTTTATATATATATTCAGAATGAGAGACAGATAAATCGATTGCCGAATCAAACTGAGGTAGAGAGAACGTTAACACAGATTAAAACAGAGAGATATATTCTGGAATGTAGATATGTAATAAATAATATATATAGGTAGATATTAACTAAATAGTGTAAATATTAACATAGATAGATAGATTGATGGATAGGGTATGGAATTTTTT
Organism: Sepioteuthis lessoniana; assembly: GCA_963585895.1. Taxonomy (NCBI): domain Eukaryota; kingdom Metazoa; phylum Mollusca; class Cephalopoda; order Myopsida; family Loliginidae; genus Sepioteuthis; species Sepioteuthis lessoniana. The sequence continues at coordinate 65,906,238 of OY757911.1, read as the reverse complement.
TATTAATAAATTTTGGAACGCTGATTACATTACACAAATATGAAACAGAAACCTACCAACGGAAATAGAATGCTTTTAAAATTTCTCTTCTTTCATTTAATAACTTACACGCCATGAGGACAGTCAGAAAATCGTAACTTTAAGCATTGGCAAATATTTCTTCAAATAAAATCATCCTCTCAGGACATTGCTTTATATATATATATATATATATATATATATATATATATATATATATATATATATATATATATATTGGCTAAAGAGGTTATTTTCATCACTCTTGCATTATCCCATGATTTGAAAGAACTTGCTAATCATCACTCCTTGACAAAACAACAACAACAAAAAAGTCATTCAAGGACAAACACAAAATGATTTTTGAATTCTTCCTGAATGTTGTGAGTTCACTCTCTGGATCCGGTAGTTTGGGCGTATACACCAGATTAGTGAAATGCCAGAGCAGCCTTATAAGAAATGAATGGACGTTTACGAGTTCTGACATTTTCTTGGAGAAACCCCAGATATGTCAGATAAAAAGATTTAATCTAGTATTGTAATCGATAAATCAAATATCGCATTCTGTTCGGCATTAACAGACGGTTGCTAACTATGACAGAAGCCCAAGGAAGGTCACAGAGATCATCGAAAGAAAGATAGTCATAAAAACAAAAAAAGACAAGAAAACAAGCTCGAATTAATCAATATATAAGAGTAAAATCAAATTGTCTCCAAAATTCCGATATAATGAAAGCCACAGGCTTCAACCGAAGAAAAGACTATGATAAGAATCTGAAAGAGAAGAGCGGTCCCTATTTAGCTGCATCCCCCGGGAACATTACGTAACATGTACAATGCTCCAAAGTGTTTTTCAGTAGCCAGGCTATCACTTGTCCCTCTTTGGGGTAATGGTTTCTACCGTAGAGTTAGATGGAGTGTGAGCTCTAAAAGAAATAGCGAGAAGATTCCAATTCTCGACAATTTTCAAATCTTTTTTCATTCTATCTTCAGCCAATGCAATACAAAATTCCCCTTTTTTAATAATGTGACACACCCACACAATTTCGAAAAGCCATTGGATCTGATTTCCACGGAAGCAATCACAATACAGCTGGCTGTTATGTTTAATTAATATAAAATGATAATTTTCATAAATAATCTCATTGTTTGAGTGCCAATCTCGTGTTGAGACAGTCTCATAAAATATAAGTCGTCTTTAACTTTTGTTTGATTCGTTGTCATATCTCACTTAATATATAACTTAGCTTGGATATAGCAACGCGCGTGCACGTGCACACACACACACACACACACACACACACACACACACACAAATAAAAAACTCAGACATACACACAAACAGCGCACAAGTACCTGATAAAAAAACCTATCATTTTAGCTATTCATTCCGTGTCGACAAACAAACGCCCTCAATATAAACAAAACGTTCTAATCAACTTTTAATCTGATTAATGGAATATCATTTTACTAAAGAGTCAATTAAAGGAATTAAACTTATAAGGCTCATAAGTAGTTCCTACTAATGGAAATCAGAGATCAAAATCATTGAAAAATAATTTTAAAGTATTTGGACCTCAAATTTAATAAAGAATGATAAATTCTCAAGTTAATTATTTAGTAGGCTTAGAAAAGCAATTGTACAAACATTCCGCAATATCTCGGACTTCACATACAGGGGAATTATCAAATTTCAAAAAGAATTAATGAAGAATCAGAGTGGCATTATATATATATATATATATATGTGTGTGTGTGTGTGTGTGTGTATGTGTGTGTGTGTGTGTGTTTGTGCGTGTGTTTGAGTGTATTTGAACTAGACATACATACGAGTATGCGCTGTGGTATATTTTTATAAATATTCAACTAATACCACATATACGTATTCATATCATCTATAAAATTCATGTTGTTTATAGTCGCTGTAAAGTTAGCGACCATAGTCGAGGGTGACCCGAAGGCTCCCTTTTCGATAGCTACTACACCAAGGTGTAGGGGAGGGCGCTACTCCATTCCCAGGATTGCTCCACTTTACCCTTGAACCGTACCTTATAATGCTGAGTGTTAAGCAAGGTGGTATCAAGTACCATTTTTAAAGTCTTTGGTATGACTCGACCTGGGATTGAACCCAGGTCTCCCGGGCCATTGGCGAACACTCTAACCGCTGGGCCACCAAAAAAGAGAGGGCAAACTATGGACATACACGTACGCAAACAATACTAAAGCTCAGATAGACTACGTCCTTATAAACAAGAAATGGAAGAATAGTGCATTGAATTGCGAGGCATACTCCTCTTTTGAGGGTGTGTCCACCGATCACCGAATAGTCACAGCGAAAATACGGTTAAGCCTACGAAAAAACGACAAACGAACAGCGACCACCAAACACTATGACTGGGCCCTATTAAACAACAAAGATGTCAGAGATAAATACGTATTAGAATTGAGAAACAGATTCGAAACACTACAAGAAAAGACGGAAAAAAGTACACCAAACGACGAATACGAAAATTTTGTCAATGCACACCTTGAGGCAGCAGCAAAATACATTCCAACAAAAATTAAAACTAAATATAGAGTCCCATGGGAAACCTTAGCGGTGAGAGAAAAACGTGCACTAGTGAAAACAGCCTCCAAAAACTATCGAAAAAACCCAACAAACACAAATGCCTTAAAACTAAAAACGGCACAATATCAATTAGCAGGCATATATATAAAGGAACAGACAGAATACATTCAAAATCAGATAGATAAGATCAGAGACTCGGTAGAAGATAGACAATCTAGAATTGCCTGGCAAACAATAAACGAAGTGAGCAGAAGAAAGAACACAACCAAAGCAAAACTTAAAGCAGCAAACCAACAAGAAAGAATAAAACTGTGGAAACAGCACTTCGAAAACTTACTTGGAAACCCACCAAAAATAACGCATGAACCAATCACCAGAATAATTAGCAAACAATTAGACATTAAACTTGGACCGTTCACACAAGGAGAACTCGACTCGGTTCTCAGAAAAATTAAAAATAGGAAAGCTGCAGGACTGGACGAAATTCCCCCGGAAGTATGGAAGACCAGACAATTCGACGACATACTGCTCCGACACTGCAACGCAGTATACAATCAAAATCCGATAGATAGATGGACGAAGAGATGCATACTCCCCTTCCCTAAAAAGGGAGACCTCGGATTAGCCAAAAACTACCGAGGCATAACACTTACATCCATAGCTGCCAAAATCTACAATGCCCTACTACGAAACCGCATAGAACCCAAAATCGACAACATACTTAGAAAAAACCAAAATGGCTTCCGAAGAAATAGATCTACGACCTCACAAATACTAACCATCCGCAGAATCCTTGAGGGTGTACGGGCAAAGAACCTACAAGCGACATTAATATTTGTCGACTTTACCAAGGCTTTCGACTCCATTCACAGAGGAAAGATGGAACAAATCCTACTAGCGTACGGCATACCTAAAGAAACCGTAGCGGCAATAACGATTCTCTATAGAAACACTAAAGTAAAAGTACGATCACCAGATGGAGACACAGAATACTTCGACATTGTAGCAGGAGTACTACAAGGGGACACGCTGGCTCCGTATCTCTTTATCATTTGTCTAGACTACGTACTTAGAACATCGATTGACAAAATCAAAGAGAATGGCTTCGAACTGACGAAGAAAAGAAGCAGAAGATATCCCGCAACAACAATTACCGACGCCGACTACGCCGATGACATAGCGATACTGGCAAATACACCTGACCAAGCCGAAACACTTCTGCATAGCCTGGAACGAGCAGCAGCAAGCATAGGCCTCCATGTTAATGCACACAAAACGGAATATATGTGCTATAACCAAACAGGGGACATCTCCACTCTAGAAGGAACCCCTCTTAAACTAGTAGACAAATTCACGTACCTAGGAAGCAGCGTCGAATCAACCGAAAAGGACATCGAAACGAGGTTAACGAAAGCATGGACAGCTATCAATAGGCTATCGACTATATGGAAATCAGACCTAACCGATAAAATGAAACGCAGTTTCTTCCAGGCAGCGGTCACATCGATACTGCTATATGGATGCACTACATGGACGCTAACAAAACGGCTGGAGAAGAAACTAGATGGCAATTACACAAGAATGCTGCGTGCAATCCTCAACAAGTCCTGGCAGCAACACCCCACAAGACACCAACTGTACGGCCACCTGCCCCCTATCACGAAATCTATTCAAGTTAGGCGAACCAGACATGCAGGACATTGCTGGAGAAGCAGAGATGAACTCATAAGAGATGTACTCTTATGGATCCCCACACACGGCCGCGCAAAAGCAGGACGACCAGCACGAACGTACATTCAGCAGCTATGTGAGGATACAGGTTGTTGTCCTGAAGACCTACCTAGGGCGATGAACGATAGGGAGGAGTGGCGAGAGAGGGTCAGGGATATCCGTGATGCCAGCACGATATGATGATGATGATGATAGTCGCTGTAATTAGTCATTCTTTGCTCTTTTTATGTAGTCTTCTCGTCGATTTCGACGCTATCTCTAAAGATGGCGAATCCTCTTCTTCTTTATTTTCTTTTCATGTAGTCTGTCAATATCATCTTTTTGATGTAAGACCTTATGAATGGTCATGAATTTTCTGATTCTCTGGTACATTGGTTGAAGTTCTTCTCTGGCCCACTTTAAGAATGGTCCCGAGTATCTTACGTGGGTGATAGCCCAGGTGTTTATCCTCTTGATGAGATTTCTGTTGTATAGTTTGGTTTCGGGTAGTTTTCTCGTTCTTCAGAGTTATTCTTTTAATTTTTTTTCTTTCATCTCCAATTGTTTGATGGTTTCCGCTTCTAATATTCCCAAGTTTTCGTAAATTTCCTTTTTGATTTGGTAGTTCTATTCTTCCGTCATTTGTTTATCGTTTTCATTATTAGCATGGTATATTTTTCTATGCCTAACACCATTCCTATATCCTCAATGCCTCTCTTAGGGTTTCCAATTCTTTTTGATTTTTGGCAAACTATTTGACGTCATCCATATACATTAGGTGGTTGATTTTTTCTTACGATTTATGAAGCGTGTATCTTCCAGTACATTTCCTAACTATGTCATTGAGTGGCATCATCGCTATTACAATAGTAATGATGATAGTGCATCTCCCTGGAAGATCCCTCTCTGCATTTTCACCTCATTTAAGCTTTTACTTTCTGCTGTCAGTTTCACTTTCCACTTTTTAATGGTTTTCTTAATAAACTTCGACAGATATATTGAACATTTTGAGACTGTCTATTATCCAGCTTTGCGGGACTATATCGTACGCATTTTTGTAGTCAATCCATGCATAGCTAGACTTTTTCGTCTCGTCTTCTCTTCTTCTAGGATGTGTTGATCAATGTATTCACGTTCCTCTTGTTCCCTAGTGGCATACTTTATGTTCTTTGGGGAATAGTAAATCTCCAACTGGATTTTTACCGTTAGTATTTTATATATCATCAGTAAGCACATTATGGGTATGTAGTTGTTGGGAACGGTTCCTTTTTTGGAGGTCTTTTGAATCAAGGTTGTCTTTCCCTAAATCATCTATTCCGGTATGTCTGTTTCTTCTAAGCGTGTATTCATTTCGATAGCCTTTCTGTTGTGGCTGGAAGTGATTTTTTTAAACCATTATCCATGTATGCCACCATCGTTTGGCGTTTTCGAGTTTGATACTTTTTCTGAGTATCTATCTGAATGAATCAAGTTGCATTTTTGCCTCAGGTCCTTCTTCGTGTCCTTGTAACTTTTGGCCATCTTGCACATCCATTCGGCTATTCTGTTGTTCTCTTTATTCCCATACTTTACTCCAATTATTTTTGTTCTTTTGGAATGTCCTGCATTGTCTCTATTGCTTGATCCTGTCTCAATATATTTTTGTCTTTCTTCTTTTACCAGTACCTTCAGATTTATTTCTTCGAATTGCATTGTTGAGTTGCTTTTTTCTTTTCATCCAAAGATATTCCAGCGTTTTACCTCTGTGTTATCATTTTTGCTTGTTGTCGTAGATTTCTTAACGGTGATTCAAGTCTAATTTCCCATCCAGGTTTTAAGTTTATCTTAGTGTTCTTCAAGGGAATTCCGATTTTATCAAAAGACTAATTGAGCTCCTACATAGATTAGTTCGTTTAATTCGGTGATATCATTCGTTGAGATATGTATAAATAATTCCTTTATTTATTCTGTTTTTGCCTTGAGTGTTTTCCTGTCTTGGTTTCTTATTGATGGTAATATAGTCTTCTTTTCACCCATAATATCTATATTCATTTTTCTTCTTATGTTAGTCTTCGTTTAGTATGGTTTGGGTGTGTTGAGTTTTAATTATTATTACTTTCTGGTTCATTTTGTTAAGAGGATTCTTGTTTCTCAGTATTTAGTGTGCTGATTATAGTATTGGGGTGTTTTTACCTTTATTTCCTATTTATTTATTTGTGTATTTCTTATATTTCAATTTCCTAAATTGGTCAGCAAGTCTTTGGCAAGTTAATTTAAATCTAGCGCATTCTTCCCAGATTACAATCAATCTTTTCTATAGCCTCTTTATGAAGGGTTGCTCTTAAAATTATAGAGATACGCAAGTTTGTGGTCTTCCTTTATTCCTTTTTTGCGTTGGTTTCTTTGGTTTGTGTCGTTGCTCAGGTCATTGTTCATGTACCTGAGAAAAGAGCAGCCAACATTTGCATGAGGTCGAACGGATCCTCCATGTTGGCTATCAAGGGAGTACCTGCCGATCATGACACCCAGACCTTTTGTCTATGTCTCACGTTGAGTTATGTTTCGATTTGTCATTTTTATCATGGATTGTATATTGTGATTATACCAGATCCAGAGGTTGTTTATTATCTGTGGACCTGTCATGGTATTTTCAAGTAAGAGAGCTCATTAGCGAGTCACAAAAATCTCCCCTCGTTAATATGTTTAAGATAAAGTCCACACCATAATTATTTTTACTTCACTGCATAACTGATATTGCGTTCTTGAAATCCTGAGCCTTTCGTTTTCAAACAGTTGTGAATTGCCCTCTGCTTTTAAGAGTTTTATATAATTTGGGTTACCATACGACACTTCAGTGATTTTCGTTGAAAATATTCGTCACTAGCCTACCAAGACTATTCCGACTACTTCTTTTATTTAGTCTTATTCTTCAGTTTCCACTGCTACTTCCTTTTTGGCCACTAGTGCCAATTTTTACATTATTTCTGCACAGACATAAACATTATACACAAGTCAGACATAAAATTACAAACACATACAACGGACTTCGATAATTTACTTAGAGACATTTCAAAAAGAATAAAAAGTTCATTTACGTTACCATTTTCCTTTATTTAAGGTGCGTGTCTCCTTGAGCGTATTCATTTCTAATAGAGCGGCGTTTGCTTTTCTTTATCATCTTGTACCGGGCTAGTCATCGAATATGCACTTTTTCTTTTTTTGTTTTTATTTCAAAAATTCCTCACGTGACTGCCAACACTATCCCGACTACTTCTTGGTTTACCTTTTATTGTTCAATTTCGACCATATCTTCCTCTTTGACCTATAATCCCAATTTCTACATTATTTCAACTCAGACATAAACTTTATACACAAGTCAGACAGAAAATTACAAAAACTTGTCAAAATTCAGCACGTGACTGCCAACGCTATCCAGACTCCCTCTTTTGTTTACCTTTTATTCTACAATTTCCACCACCACTCTTTCTTTGGCTACGAGAATCAATTACTATTACTTACTCCTTTTCGAGTTTTTAACATCAGCGTCAGTTGATGGTTTCACATTGGACTTTGAGTCACATCATATCTCCAGGAATCTTCTCAGTATTCTGGCCGATTTTTAAAATGCTGTAGTTTGGATGGTCTCCACTCGTCCTCTTATTTCGAAGTCCTTCAGTCTGTTTACCAATCCTTCGGTGACTGTACCAAGAACACTAATTAGAATTGGTATCACCATCAGTTTCATGTTCGACAGTTTTTCAATTCCCTAGCAAGATCGAGGTACTTACCTTTCTTTTCGCATTCTTTCAATTTTACACAGTCCTCAGTAGGACACTATGAAAATTATACTTCGTTATATTCAGGTATACAAAATACGCGCACCCTGATAGCTGTGTGTCAAAATATCTACCACCACAGAACTTCCTTGTAAATTGGATAATCATTGAGTGTCTCTTTATTATGAACTTGCATCAAATCTAAACGGAATTAATATCTTCGACGACAAAATGAAATTACTGTGAGAAATTTAATTCATTTCAATTACTCCGGACATCTTGAACACTGAATACCAGTAATTCAATGCTTATCAAAGGAAAAGAATAGACTCATTGATATCTCATTGAAATAGTATATGTGTGTGTATGTGTGTGTGTGTGTGATGGTTATCATCGTAAGAAACAGACACGGTGACCTGTGTCAAATTCTGAATCAGGCTTTTAGCATTTTACAAAGCTCAAATACTCTTGGGAAATGTATGAAATTATTTTGTATCCAGCAATAAGTAATTGTAAGGCAGTCTGATCTCTTATGCCAAACGTTCTAGGAAAAGGAAAACTCATAATTCAAACCTTTTAAACTCTTCTTAAAAAGTTGAACTCGTGTGACATCATGCTCGTGCAAACAGGTTGGGTAAATATACATACTTAGAATGTATATGCGTGTGTGTGTGTGTGTGTGTGTGTGTGTGTGTGTGTGAATTTATAAACATGAATTTTTATAGGGCATTGATAATTGTCATATGACCGTGTATGTTTTCAATTTGACAATTTAAGTTTATTGAAGCTAGAGGTAAACAATTTTTTGGTATATCTAATTAAAGATGTAACTGTAAGACGAAATATTTTTAGAAAAAGTTACTGCGAATAATCGACCAAAAAAGGTTTGCAAAGTTTGGTGCTAGAGATTCTTCACTGAAAAATGTTCCAAACGTAATTTTCCAACACTAACCACACCAAAGACTGAACGTTATCCAAACAAAAAATGCTGAGTATATGATGGGATTGGAGCCAATTTAATTTTCGTAATAAAAAAGTTTATCTGACACTAGAAAATAGAGCACTGAAATATATTGCAATTTTGCAATAAATAAAGCATCTATTTTCCAAAGGTTATAAGAGGAAACGTTGAAAAGAAAAACATTAGATGTCCTGGAAATTTGAAACTAATAAATTTGGGGAAATTTTGAGGGAAAATGCGGAAGAAACACTGGCCGAATTGGTTGAATGAATCAGTCAATGTAAACTGTCTTAATAAAAACGTTGAAACAGAAAATATTTTCCTTGAAGCAAGTAAGAGGACCAACGATTTTCTTGCTATGTCCTCATACTGCAAATACTTCACAGCAAACCATTATATCGTCTGGATGGTCCTCAGCCCATTTTCCAAATCTGTCTCGTTTCAGATTCCTTCTTCTGCAACATTCCTTGCCAAATGAATTTTCAAACAGTAAAAGTTTATCAAACAATTCATTGAATGAACAAAACGATGGTTCTTTTACGATAAAACACTGTTCAGCAAAATGTTCTTTTACAATGCGACACAGTTTAGCTAAAAGTTCTTTCACGATGCAACACATTTCAGCTAAAAGTTCTTTCACGATGCAACGCAATTTGGCTAAAAGTTATTTTACAATGCAATACAGTTCAGGTGAAAATTCTTTTACGATGCAACGCAGTTCAGGTAAAAGTTCTTTCACAATGCAACGCAGTTCGGCTAAATTTTCTTTCACGATGCAACACGGTTCAACTCAGAGTTCTTTTACGACGCAACACAGTTTGGCTAAAAGTTCTTTTACGATGCAATACATTTCAGCTAAAAGTTCCTTAACGATGCTACACAGTTCAGCTAAAAGTTCCTTAACGATGCAACACAGTTCAGCTAAAAGTTATTTCATGATGCAATGCAGTTCAGCTAAAAGTTTTTTCACGTTGCAACACAGTTTGACTAAAAGTTCTGCCATGATGTATCACAGTTCAGCTAAAAATTCTTTCACAATGCAACATAGTTCACCCAAAAGTTCTTCTGCCATCCAACAAAGTTCAGCTAAAAGTTCTTCTGCAATCCAACAAAGTTCAGCTAAAAGTTATTTTACGATTTAACACAGTTCAGCTAAAAGTTCTTTCCCGATCCAATACAGTTCAGTTCGGCTAAAAGTTGTCGCAAGTTCATAAAGATCTAGACAAAATTTTCAGACTTAATATAAATAGAATTTTTGTTGTCAAACAAAATTGCAAAATTCTGTTTGAATCTAATAGTAACCCATCACTAATTTCTATTTGTGTGTAGGTGGGGTCTGTTCACCTAAGAGAAATCAATTTTCTAAAGCATTTATTTATTACCAATTTGTATCTCTTTGCTGCATTATTTTCATAATTTTATGTTTCAAATTGTTTCATAAAATTCAAATTTTTTAAATCTAAGTTAATAACTCAGTGATTTGCACCCTATTTATATTAACAAAATGTACATTTTTTTAAATTCTTTTTATAGAAATAATCTCTTTACTATTTTTATTAACTTCCTTTTCGTTTATGTGTGCCGTCTTTACTAATTGGAAGTGAAAAAATGGTGACTACAAAAACAGAATAACCTTTACCTGCTATTAGTCTGTATTCATCAACGAGTCAAAACAAGTTTGATTCCAAGTTCGTACGTAAAAGTGTTGAATAAAATAGGAATTAAAAAGAAATAATAGGTCGTTAGACAGTATATTTGTTTCCAAACGAATTGTGTTCCGGACAAAATGACCTTAAAAAAGATAAAAAAATAAAAAAATGAGTGCCACAATAATTCATCTTTTTTTATTTTAAACTCACGTGAAAAGGTATTTTTCTTGTTTTTATTAAGGCTTTTTTTGTTTGTTTGTTGGCTATTTTGTTGAGGGGGGGTCTGTGTTCACGCAGACAAATTATACGTTGAAGAAGTTGGTTTAGAAACAGAACAATAACTTTCTGCTATCCCGTGTGATTGTCTGCAAAATAAAGAAACAAGTGTTTGCCAAGAATGGTAAACCAGTGGCAACTTTCGTTCTTTCCTTCTTATCTTTTTCTTTTTATCTTTTTTCCTATTTCTTTCTTTATTTTCCCTCCTTCTTTCTTTATTTTTTTTTAGTTTCTTTTTCTCACTTAATATTTCTGATTCAGTTTTTTTTTTTTTACTTTATTATATATTCTTTTTTCGTTTAATTCCAAATTCTTTCAATTTTCTTTCTTTCTTTCTTTCTTTCTTTATTTATTTATTTATTTATTTATTTATTCGTTTATTTCCTTCCATATTTCTTATCTTTTTCTTTTTTTCCCCTTTTTCCTTTTCGTTCTTTATTTTCCCTCTTTCTTTTTTCTTTTTTAGTTTCTTTTTCTTTCTTAATTTTTCTTTTTTTACTTCATTAAATATTCTTTTCTCTTCAAACTTCTTTCAATTTTCTTTCTTTCTTTCTTTCTTTCTTTCTTTCTTTCTTCGTTCGTGTATTTCCTTCCTTCTTTCTTATCTATTTTCTTTTTTCACCTTTTTCCTTCTTTCTTTATTTTCCTTCCTTCTTTCTTTCTTTTTTTAGTTTCTTTTCTTTCTTAATTTTTCTGATTCAACTTTTTTTACTTCATTATATATTCTTTTTTCCTTTAATTCCAACTTCTTTTAATTTTCTTTCTTTATCTATTTCTTTACTGTCAATACTTTGCGTTTTTGCTAAACTTTAATATAAGTTTTTGTCCGCGGGCCATAAACGATATTATCTGCGACAAAACAAAAGAATGCACAAAATACTTTTTTTTTATCTTCATTTATGTTGTTTTCGCTTTAATAATCTGATACACAGAAACACTTCAAAAAGAAAAGTGCTATTAGACAACATACACACATACGTCGTGTTCATGGATTAAGCTCAATGATAAGCGAAATGGGCTGCTTCTTAAAAGGTCATCAAAACTGCTGGACTAACGAGATTGCTACAAGACAGTTTCAACTAGGAAATACTTTTCTTTTATCTGAATTAAAAAGTAAAATTTGTGACTGTAGTTGAAGGCAACCCGAAGTCCCCCTTTTCAATAGCTACTACGCCGAGGTGTTTGGGAGGACATTACTCTTTTCCCTGGATTGCTCCTCTTAACCCTTTTTACGTACCCTATAGTGGTGTGTGTAAAGCTATGAGTTATCAAGTACTATTTTTGAGTCTTTGTTATGACTCGACACCAAATAGAACCCTGGTTTTCTGGGCCACTGGCGAACACTATTTACGTATTGATGACGAATTCATAAAAAATCGTAAATGCTCACTCAAGTTTCCAGATTAAGTATTTTCATTATAATGAACTAATATTTTGAGAGCTTTATTTTACTAGCAATACTTGTTTTAATTCTTGACCACAAACAATCTATTTCGATTTGAATTTTTATGCATTTCTACCGCAGAATCAGTTAAATTAAACTCTGTTTCCATTAAATCAATTGATTTTAACGCTATATCAATATGTCTGGGGGTTATTTATGCCCAATTGTATTATATTTACATTTTTTCTGTGGTTGTTTCTTCGTTTTTTGCACACGGTTATATGGCATCAATTATTCCTATCTAATACAAATTATTTTAAACAGATCTATTTGACACGTTGATAGAAACCTAATCACTCCAGACAGAGTAAATCTGGGAGTAAGGCAATTAAGAGGTACTTTCCAGTCCCTAGATCTCCAGATCTGGAGCCTAAGTGTCATACTTAGGACACACATAATAGTGAGACAGTCATACTTAAATTAATTCCTGATCGCTGATGATTCATTTCTTTCTGATTTTAAGTCTATTTCTCTATTTAATTTTTAAATATTATTAGTAAGTAAAGTAATTTGGGGGACCGTTGTCGAGGGCGAACTGAAGGCTTCTATTTCAACAGCTACTACACCGAGATATAAGGGAGGGCGTTTCCCTAGATTGGTCTACTTTACCTTTGATCCGCACCTTATAATGCTGAGTGTTAAGCAAGGAAGCATCAAATACCATTTTTTGAGTCTTGGGTATGACTCGACCATGCTTTTCACAAACACGCCTCGCGCATCATACATCTTCGCTGGTGTCGCTGCTGCGGGCACTTTTTTTTACCGCTACCGAAAGTAGCAGCAAAAGAACAGAAGCAGCATTGAATATCATGAATATTACAATTTTTTAAAACAAAAAACGGGTATTTATTATTGATTGTTGAATTTTTTCAATCATTAAAAAAGCTCAAATCTGGGCGTCGAAAAAATATGAGAGTCATAAACAGCACAATTCCATATTTACTCATTAACTGTTTTCTACCTTCCGCTATTACGTTCACTTTCGGGCAAATACCCTTGGGAAAGGTATGAACCCCCTTATTCTCCCTCCAGCTATGGGTAAATAGTAGGACGGACTAGGTTCTTCAGCCTTGGTGAGGCAACTAGTCTAGGAGAAGGAAAACTCTGAATTCAAACCTGCTAAACTCCGCTTAAAAATTGACCTTGTGTCATATCCTGCCCGAGCGGAGGGGTTGGTAAATAGTACCTTCCGAAATGATGAGTTTGTTAGTGCAGAAAGCCAAAAGTGGTTGTGGGCGAGTAATGGTAAAGTCAGTGGATAGCGGCATGAAAAACTAAACTCAGCCTCTCTATCCCTAATTAAAATGGCGCCGAATACAACTGTTTTTGTTACAGTAGAAAATACTGAAAGCCAGAAGTGAGAATAGCAGACAGGAATAGAGTCAGTGGACACTGATATGAAAAACCAAAACTAAACCTGTGTCTCTCGAATTAAAATGTTATCAGTACAACCGTAACGATTGCTTACCTTTCCTCTCCGGTCATAATTTGCCGTAGATCTATACATGCACTCATTAAGGAAAATAAAAATATTGTCATATTCGATTCATTTGAGGGATTAAACGGATTAGATAAATGTTAATTTATTAAATTTTCAAACTTTAACTTCTTGCCTATTTATTTTCAATACAACCATTAGGCTAAAATATTCCACTCTTTTTACATTTAGATTGTATCTGATTTCCATAATGAGTTGCGAAAAATGTGCATCATTGGAACTTACGTTCAAGGAAAACCTATGAATTGCCAGAAATTTTGCTGTTTTTCTGATTTTATTTTGTTAAATAAAATCTGCCATATCGAATACGATAGTTCAAAAACTTCATATGTATTTTTACCATATTTAAGGCCACCTGAATAAAGATATCTCCAAACAATTTTTTATTGGGCTTTTCTTATCAACTTGTCCCAGATATATTATAGATTTTTATTGTATTGCTTCAGCCAACCGTTTTCGTTTTCGCTTTTTTTTTTCAGGGCACAAAAGTCATGTCTTAACTGAATTGTTAACGGTTGGTGTTCGTAAGCTACATTAAACACAGTCCCATCTTCCATTTATTATCTACTGATTAGCATCTTCCTGAAGAATATTATTTTCTTCTTCAGGTTTATTTGTCAAGTTTATATTAATAAAAGCGTATTTGCTTATTTATTACTGAAAGAAAAAACAAGTCTTGCCAGGAAAAAAAAATAATACATCAAAGTATATTTTGTTAAATGGAAATTATTTTTTCTTCCGAACAAATTTTTCAAGTTGAGTTGATTTTCTTGTCGACAGCTTTCTGAAAAAAATACTGATCAATTGTAAACGATAGGGGTCTCCACTGTGCCCCACTAATATGATCTTTTACAAGCAGATAATTTCAAACCCCCCGCCCCCCACGAACATAAGCAAGTTCACATGTGAAGTTTCAAGAATTTCCTATGTGTATGTTAATTGAATGTAATTATTTCAGACTGTGTTTCTTTTCCCACAAAGTTTTCGTGTCTGTTAAGGAAAAGAACATTCCAGCAGATGATTTTCGCTCTGAACGAAACTGGACCCCTTCCCCTGTTCAGTTTTAAGATAGAATGTTCAAAGCAAGAAATCGCCTGGATAATAGTGATAATAAAAACAATTTTAATTTTTTCAGATACACTAGGCTGCACCGCTTTACATCGTTCATCCTGAATCAATAAGTCGGTTCACTTCCTACATTTCTAATAGACTCCTTCTGAGATCCATTGATCCATTCACAGATTCCTAATAGTCCCCTTCCAGGATCCATAGGATCACTTCGTACATTTCTAAAAGATCCCTTCTGGCATCTATAGGCTCACTTCCCACATTTCTAATAGACTCCTTCTGGCATCTATTGGTTCATTCATGCCTTCCTAATAGACCATCTCTTGAATCCATAGGTTTACTTCACACATACCTAATAGACACCCATCTGAGATTCATAGATTCACTTCACACATCTCAAATGAAACCCCTTTTTACTTCCTAGATTATAAAGTGTAGATATAGTCTAACTGTATATCTGGTTCCCAAAACCCAATGCAGTTCCTAAATACCTTCCCCTGACACAAGAAACGAATGACCTTTCTACAGTGGTAATATTAAGTGAAGAAACTTCGCTAACCATTGGTACATGTAGAGGAACACTCGAAGAACAATCAAAAAATTTGTTAAGAAAATTTCTGACTTCAATATTTCAATGTTTGTGGAAATAAAGATGTTGATAATTTAACGCAAATATTTTACAATTGAAATTTAAATCAATGAAGAAATTTTAATAAGCCACCGCAGAGGACAGTTTCGTTTGTTGTTGATGCTGTTGTCTTTAATTTGAATAATTCTGATTTCTTAAAATAAAATGAATTCTTAATTACAAAATTAACAAAGATGTAGTAGACTTATAGAAGAATATAATCACAAATGAGCAGTTGGAAAACATTTAATTCCCTTCTTATTCGTTTTTTTTTCTATTTAATTATAATATTTTTGAAAATATTAATAAATTTAATTACGAACTTTTTCTGGTGGATTTCTTATTTGTACAAATTAATTGTTTGCCTCCGATTATGACTGAATACAATAAACGATGTCAAAAGTGTTCGTTTGATTTTTAAAAATTCATTAAATCGAAAGAAGAAACATGTGGCAATGGTAATGAAAGCATTAAGCCTGTAGTCATGTCATTTATTTCTTGTACTAGACTAAGCAAAGTTTCCCCATCTCATGCTGTTAGAATATTTTTCGGTCTACAACAGAATCTAGACTTACTGAAAGGTTTGTCATATATGGCATTGTTCTGACACGTTGGTCCATAAAGTGCTAGAAACGTGTTCGAATTAAAATGTGTCTTTCTCAATCAAGGATAGAGAGCTTAGACTGCCCTACTATTTTACTGGAAGAAGAAAGGATAGACCCGAGCCTTCCGTGAAGGGATTGCAAAAAATATCAGGTGGAATTTGAACATATTTTCTCATTTCTATTTCATATGATTATTTTGTAATGCCAAATCCTGTTATATATATATATATATATATATATATATATATATATATATATATATATTGTCATTTGTAAATGAATTGTTTGTTGGTAACATTACTTCATTACTTTTAAACGAGTTCGTTTGCACTCAGTTAAATGGTTTCAAGTACTGTTATCTAACACAAATAATTCTATTTAATATTCATCATTAGTTTGCACACAGTTAAATGGTTTCAGGTATAGGGAACACTCATTATTCTATTTGGTATTATTCATTTGTTTATGCACATTTCATCATCATCAACATGTCGCCCCATCAGCACAATCTCCCTAACCTTCTCCCGCCACCCTCCTTTATCGTCCATCGCTTACAGGAAACGTATTAAACATACTTTGAAAATACTAGCAAATACACTCCAAATCGAACAGAGTTCAAAAAATTTGTTTGTAATTTATTGCCTTTTACTATATATTCATTTTAAAATGCATGAATGATTATATTTTTCATTTAGAAAATCACTTATGTATACTATCAGTACTTTAAATGCAAAGACATTTACTGTAATTCCAAGTTACAACTGAACCTGTTCAAGAGAAGCTGATACTATTGGACTTCATTAAAAACAGAAAGCCTAAGTTAGCGTAAAATAGAATGCCTGTCAGGATGCAAAGAATCATGAAGAAGGACTTCGATGAAATTCAAAAAGAAAGTAATTGTGAACTTTAACTAAGTTAAAACTTAATCACAAAAGGGGTAAGAAAGAGGAAAGGAAAGAAAAGAAAAAAATTACGAAAGCCATGGGAAGCAGCATGGTGGACATAAAGGTGAGCGGATAAAGCCTCTGATGGTTCAATGCAATGCCTAACCCGGTACTGGGCGAATGAATCCCACTGTTCAACGGCCAGGATCAAATAGTTCGATCGGGGAACTACAACTGCTCATCTATAAGGATGGCTTCTATAGATCAGAATAAAAACAGCCATCGAAAGATTATCGTGACACACACTCAAAACAAAAAATGCTCAGTTAAATGGATCCAAGTATTGCTATCTCAACGCAATCGACCCACAGCCACCTCCTTGTAGCATCTTTAAGATAAAATAGGCTTGTGAGATTGTTTGCCGCAAGAGTAATTTGAAGAATATGGTCGGCACAATCATCAATGAGATTGAGCTTGACAGGACCAGCCGATTAATCAGATCGAGCCTCTTCAACCGCTCCTTGGGCCTAGTAAGAACCCAAATTAAGTTTTCCTAGTCATTTGACTACTTTGATCACCGGGTCACGAACTGCTCAACCACTGGCTCAAGCATAACAGTCATCACCTATGGCCAGCAGTTGGTCTCGTTAGAGGAAGGGCTGAATCTCTCTGCAGAGTAGAAGTCGGCATATTCTACAGCCCCAGCCGACAGGGCAGGATTCCATTTAATATATCGATTAATGTTATGTCATCTGCACGTCCAAGCTATACTTATTAAACATTATCCCAGGAAAAAATATGAATTATTTAACTCTTATATCTCTTTTGATCCTAATTAATGAATAAGTCAGCTTTTATTTTTAGTCAATAAGCACTTAGTTTTTTAGGTGTTCACCGTGCTGAAACTCTAATCGTGCTATTTCTTTCCCTTTGGAACTAATACCTTTGGGAAAGGTATGGATCTATTCATCCCACCTCCAGCTCTATGCTAAATGGATTTCTCCTTGGATTGAAAATTTACTCTCAAGATAGATTTCAAAAACTAACCAATTGGATTTTTGCCAAAAGAGTCATATATTTTTGGAACAAATTGCCATCTTAGACAAAAACAGAAATAGTGCAAAGAATCTCAAGATTAGATTGGATGATTTCAGAAAAAAATGATTAGAAAAAGAATTTAAGAGGGAAATTTGGGGAACTATCGGATAAATTACTCAATTGAATTTGATCCCTGTATAGATACTGTATTAAGAGTATATATATTTCGTGCAAAGTTACTTTTTTATGACTGGTGTGAAAAGAGAGTAATAAGTGGAGATAACCAAGGATGTATCAATTCATGTGGAAAATCTTCGCCGGAAAGATCAGAGAAGAATTGTAATATTCACTGGGATGCTGCATAGGACAAGAAGAACAAACGTCCAACAATATGTCGACCTGCTCATTCGCAAAGAAGCCAAAATTAGGAGGAAAACGTAGCTATGTCATGGATTGATTACCTGGAGGCCTAGGATATTGTATTGCAAACGTGGATAACAGAGTGTTTGAAAATGTACAAAATATCATTGACTGAATTATGAACGCCATGGAAAACTAGACCAGGTAATTGATAGCAGAGGTCGAACGCTAACGTATGCAAAAATCCAGAGACATCTACCAGGAAAACTCTCTCTTGCTACTGCTATTCGTAACGATGATGATACCATTCAACTACGTACTTGGGGAATGTGCTGGGTGGAGTGATAAATTTTCCAAATCACAGAAAAAGATTAATCACCTTATGGTATAAGGATGACATAAAGGTATTTGCAAGAAATGAAAAAGAGTCCCTCATACAATTATCATCATCATCATGTCGTGCCACCAGCAAGGATATCCCTGACCCTCTCTCGCCACTCCTCCCTATCGTTCATGGCTTCTAGCAGGCATCAGGGCTACATCCCGTATCCTCACAGAGCTGCTGTATGTAGGTTCGAGCTGGTCGCTCTGCTTTTGATCGGCCATGTGAGTGGGTCCATAGGAGAACATCACTTATGAGCTCGGCCCTACGTCTCCAGCAGTGTCCTGCATGTCTGGTTCGTCTAACTTTGATAGTTTTCGTGATGGGAAGTAGGTGGCTGTGCAGCTGCTGCTTTGTGGGGGTTACCTCCAGGACTTGTTCAAAATTGCTCGCAGTATTCTTGTGTAGTTACCGTCAAGTTCTTTCTCCATCCGTTTAGTTAGTGCATCCATATAGCAATATCGACATGACCGCGGCTTAGAAGAAACTGCGTTTCATTTTCTCGGTCAGGTCTGACGTCCATATGACCGCTAGCCTATCGATAGCTGTCCCTGCCTTTGTTAGTCACGTGTCATGTCTTTTTCGGTTGATGAGACCCTGCTTCCTAGGCAGGTGAACTTGTCAACTAGTTTCAGATAGTTACCGCCTAGTGTGAAAATGTTGTCTGTTTGATCAAAGCACACGTATTCCGTTTTGTGTGCATTGACATGAAGGCCAATGCCTGCGGCGGCTTGTTCCAGCCTATACAGTAGTGTTTCGGTTTGAGCGGGTGCATTTGCCAGAATCGCTATGTCATCGGCGTAGTCGGCGTCGGTAATTGTTTTTGCGGAGTACATTCTGCTTCTTTTCTTTGTCAGCTCGAATCCGTTTTCTTTGATTTTATCAATTGATGTTCTAAGCATGTAATCTATAGTGGAAGATCACCAGCCAACAACTGACCAGGTATACAGTCACCAAAGGATTATTAAACGGACTGGAGGATTTGGAGGTGGGAGAACGAGTGGAGACCATCCAAATTACAACATTATTGAGAACGGTCAGAATACTGAGAAGATTCCTGGAGAATTGAGGAGATTTGCTGTCACTCTAACTACAGTGAATGACCATAAGCTAAAACTGATGCGAAAAACTCTCCATAAATAATAATAATAATAATAATAATAATAATAATAATAATAATAATTTGCAAAATTGTCGACTTTGCTGTCCCAGTGGACCACAGAATAAAACTGAAAGAATGTGAATGTGAAAAGAAGGATAAGTACCTCAACCTTGCTAGAGAATTGAAAAAGCTGTGGAGCATGAAAGTGACTATTGTACCAATTGTGATTGGTGCTTTTGGCACAATAACTAAAGGATTATTAAAAGAACTGGAGGACTTGGAATTTGGCGGACGGGTAGAGACTATCCAAATGACAGCATTACTGAGAATGGCCTGAATACTGAAAAGAGTTCTGGAGACCTGAGGAGACTTGCTGTCACTCGAACTCCAGTGAAAAACCATCAGCTAATACTGATGGGAAGACTCTAAAGCAGTAAATAATAATAATAATAATAATAATAATAATAATAATAATAATAATAATAGCAAAAATATTACTTTAAGTGCCACTAGACTAGAGTAACCATAATCTCCTCAAGAGGCGTATTTTAGATTTTTCTGATAGGAATTTATAATTATTCATTTTTAAAACTAACTGTGAGGATTCCTCAAAGAACCTAATTTACTTCATAGTATTAGTGGTCGTCTCTATAGCCACCATCCCATGACGAAACAACCAAAATATTTGTATTATGTCTTCAACTAACCCTAAAAAAATCAGTGTCTAGTGTCCTTTTAACGTACATGCTTCACGGTTTTGATATTTATTTGTAAACTTTAATTTTACATGCGTTTATTCGTTGAAAATGTTTTTCCTGACACTATTTGAAACACTGAAATCATAGAGCTCTAAAGTAGGTTTCATTTTGTCTCCGTCGATGGACAAATAATGTCACAATACATTGTAAAAGCCCAGTCGGCTGGGTCTGCATAATACGCCGAATGCGTTTATGGCGAGAAGTAAGACTAACCCACACCCTCCCAACAGACTATTGGTTTGTTTTGGTTAGGTTTTATGGCATATCAACCATTGTAGGATATTTAATGCCAAATCCTCTTTATATATATATATATATATATATATATATATGATTTGTGAACACTTTTTGTTGATAACATTTTTAAACGAGCCTGATCTCTTTTATACACAGAAATGTTAAATGTTTTCAAGTATTGCTATATAAAAATCACAATTTAACATCAGTCATTTGTTTGCACACATAGTTTGTTCTATTTGATAGGACCTTATCAGGTGCTACCAGTCCGTATCTGAGTGGACCTGGGAACGATTGCAATGAAAGGATAGTCCACATTCGCCAAAGCTCCAGTAATACTCCAAATTATATTATGTCATATCCAGGAGATACGTTGAGGAGTCGGTGTATTCTACAGTCCATCGAACCAGTGTCCTGGATATGAATCTAAAATTCTTATTGTCAGGTCTCGGTTCTAGAACTCGGGTGAATGTGAAGTACTTCTCCATTGCCATTACCACAAGATTCACTTTGACTCGGATGGTTGGTTGGTTGGTTGATTGGTTGGTTGGTTAGGTTTCATAGCATATCAACCTTTGTTGGTTATTTGATGCCAAATCCATTTTAATACACATGATCAGATCTATTTCAAACAATCCAGTTTAGCATGAGTTCACAGTTTAATTGTCAAAAATATTTCTATTTCAAGCTATTCAGTTTATTCAAAGTTCTAATTCAGTCAATTCTTGTTAACACAGAGTTAAATATTTTTAAAAATTCTATATTAAATAATTCAGTTTAGCGTAAGTACAGTTTCAATGTCAAAAATAGTTCCATTTCAAACCATTCAGTTCACCATAAGTACACGGTTTAAATGTAAGTATACAATTTAATTTTCAAGAATATTTCTATTTCAAGCTATTCAGTTTTGTCAAACAGTTCTAATTTAAACATTTCAGTTTAACATAAACACACAGTTTAGTTCTATTTAACCCATTGATAGGTTCATAGGGCCCTATCAGATGCTACCATTCCGGGTCAGAGAGGACCTGGGAGCAATGGCAATGAAGGGGTGCTCCCCCAAATCCCCAGTATCACTGGAACCTCACCATCAGATTGTTTAGTATCATATCTAGGGCACTTGTTTGGGGAGGGGGTATTACCCCTCTGCGGAGAAGCAGTCAGTGTATTCTACTGCCCCAGCTGACTGGACAAATTTTAACTCGGAGTTGTAATAACTATAATGTCCCATCTATGAGTCCTATAAAATTAATTGTATTGAATAGCAATACTTGAAATTATTTGTGTGCAAATAGAACACTCAGTAGTAAATAGCTATACTTGAAACCATTTACCTGTGTGCAAACAATAAATAGCAATACTTGAAAACATTTAACTGTGTGCAAACAAATGATTAATATCAAATAGAATTATCAGTGTTGGATAACAATACTTGAAACCGTTAGACTGTGTACAAATACATGAGATCTGACTCGTTTGAAAATGTTATCTACAAATTATTCACTCATAAATCATATAGATAATATCTATAAAAAGAATTTGACATTAAATAACCCACAAAGTTTGATATACCATTAAATACGACCAAACCAAATACATTCTAATGCTAGCTCTTTCCCAACGTGATTTTTTTAAAAATCAGATCCGCTTTCTAGGAAAAGCGGTAAATTGTCCTTTCTCATTAAGCTTTACAGCCAACATAATCGAATGATTTTTGGAAACAGAAAGACAGTTGAATTAATTATGAAAAAGCTGATGATTGGTTAAAAAAAAAAAGAAGTGACGATAGAAAAATGCGTATATGTGTTAATATATCTTGGAAAATATAGATATTTACGAAGGTTTGGCAAGAGGTCATGAGGAGGAAAACTTGTAGAATAATTATGTGACAAAGTGAAGCACTCTTTTAAAAATCGGTAATTGACTAATTTATCATTAGCTTGATTTCTTTGTTTAATGGCATATCAACTTTCGTAGTTGATTTAATGCCGACGTCATCCTTGCAGAAAAACAGTCGTGGTAATATTTAACCTATAACCATGGGTTAAGTGAGTTCATACCTTTCCCAAAAATTTTAGTCCGAAAGTGGATATAATTGGGCGACTGGAGTTCGAACTCGCTTACTTCAATGTCACAATCCAGCAGGTTAGCGACCCCACCAATGGGATTTCCCCATTCATTTCTGCTAATAATTGAAATTTTTTTCTTAAATTCTTTATGGGTACTAAAAACTTGAAGCTTCGTACCAGTATGAACTAAACGCAGTAAATATCTAGCATAGACGAGTTTGGCTGCGCAATTTATAATTGTGATCTTGTGTCAGACCACATTAAACTCACTAAACACTTCGTATTAAGAAAATGTTTGAAAAATAGTCTCTCAAATGACAAACAACATAGATAAATAGATAGACCAATAGATAGATATACAAATAGATAGTAATGTGACACTGATAACATAAGGTACTGTGATAAAAGTTTTATTTTCTGAGGAAAAAAATTAGAAATATCTCAAATTCAACTGTGAGTAGATTTATCTTGTCATTCACTACCTTATTTTTATTTAACGACACACTAAGTGATTATATATATATATATATATATATATATATATATATATATAAGAGATAAAGAGAAAGAAAGAAAGAAAGAGAGAGAGAGAGAGAGAGTTACTTTTTTGTTTTGATTTTTGTTTTGCTTTGTTTTTTTCTCTCTCATTAATCAGTTTTTCCAAGAATTTCTTTCCCTGAAACTTTTTATGGAGAGTTTTTGTCAATTCCTTGGTCAAGTGCATGAACTTTAATTTTATTCGTATTTTTCTATTTCGACAGAAGAAAAAAATGAGTTTGAGATAATTTTACGTGTGTTTTGACGCTGTGTGTGTGTGTGTGTGTGTGTGTGTGTGTGTGTGTGTGTGTGTGTGTGTGTGTGTGTGTGTGTGTGTGTGTGTGTGTGTGTGTGCGTGAAAATGTTTCTCTTTATTTAGTTTTGATTTTTTTTCTGCTTACAATAGACACACGCAAACAATCAATTTCACAGTTCGCTAATTTTCCGTTTTTTAAGTATCACTCA
The DNA here is from genome assembly GCA_963585895.1 of Sepioteuthis lessoniana. NCBI lineage: Eukaryota > Metazoa > Mollusca > Cephalopoda > Myopsida > Loliginidae > Sepioteuthis > Sepioteuthis lessoniana. The sequence goes on along the minus strand of OY757911.1, from coordinate 65,882,225 downwards.
AATCTATTTGTACGCTCGAAAAAGCATCCGGTGTAGCCAGAGATTAAAAAAGAAAGAAAGAAAGAAAGAAAGAATTCTTGAAATGAATTAGCATACTATGATAGAAGTCTAAAAATATTTGCTTCCTCGCAGTGAAATAGAACACAAAGTTATCTCTATAAAATGGCAAATGTATGGCACCGATCATTTTTACCGTCATGATTTCGACCTTCATTGAGGATCGAACTCTTAAAACTTCACTTCATACAAAACCAGGCTAATAAAAATTCAAGCTCCCTCGCCTTGCTAGATTGATTCAAAATTTCGAATCACAGACTATAACTAATATGGCGAATTTAATACTCAGTTTGTCTTGCATTTTTCCATTCTAAGCTAAATGAAAAAAATACAAAATGCCTCACTTTAAACCAACGGTTAGCAATTTTTAATAATGTAAGTTCAAATGTCACTGGGAGCCCCACACTAATTGTCTTGTACAAGAATAAGCTACGCTTAGTAAATAACTAATCACTTCACACCCTACCTCTACCCCACGAGCAGGATGCGACACAAGGTTCATTTTTAAGCGGATTAAAGCTAATTTCCAAACCAATGATAAAGAAATCAGTCTGCTCAACTATTTACTCGTTGATGTGGGAGAACAGATGGATTAATACCTTTTCTACGGGCATTAGCACGAAGTGAAATATGATCAGCTTCACCTAGGATTTGAACTCAGAACGCAGACATTGCAGTACATAGTTAATGGTTAGAATAGTTGTCAGATAAAGTAGAGATTATAAATCCTGCATTGCATCCCATAAAAACTAAAGAGTTTAATCTTCACTAAAATTCTTAAAATTTAAGACCATAACCCACTCTAAGTTAACTTAGTAAATAATTAAAGGCATATAAAGGGTTCTTACTACAACAAAACAATTCACTTTAATAAGTCTTTGAAATTCTTATACTATAATTTTCAGTGCTTTTAAGCTTTTGCTGTGATTGCATAATTCTCCTGTTCTCTATCGTAGAATATAACCATTTCCACCACAGAACTGTAATTTCATTAGTTGTTATAACAACCATCTTGAAATGCACTAAGCTAACATAAAAAAATTATGTTTCACTTATTAATACATGTAAGAATCAAACATTCCCAAGTGTATTGAAAACTGTATGCTGCTCACGTAATCAGTTGAAACCAATAAACATGGCAAAATTTAAATAACGAAAATTCCAAATAGATATAATTATATTTACAGCTATACAAAAAGAATATCAGAAAAGCAATCTAAAAAAGCATTTAAATACTCCTACCACAAAAATGAATATATAAAAAAAATCCCTCTAATTACATCCCATCATTTTTTATATTAGAAAAATGTCCAATACAATCGTATTATTTGACAAATAAGTATATGTTGCTATTCACTGCAATGAATCTTTTTGGAAATTGAAGCTGTTTAAATACAATTAGACAATCTCATGTGTTGTAAATTGAATAACCATGACCAGAGAATCTGGCAAACGCTTACGCAAGACATACGGAAACACTGGACAGCTGTTTCGAGATCACGATATACACTGCAGATGAAACCTAATAAGTTCGAAACAGCTGTCCAGTATTTCCGTATGTCATGCGTAAGTGAAGTGTTTTTCTGGTCGGATTTTCTGGTCATAGTAATTCAATTTACAATATAATTTCTCTTCTTAAAAAAGAAACTGTAAATCTTATGTGGGATAAGAAGTTTTATCCATGGAAATTTGTTTAATGAATAATGAGTGAGTAACGGTTGAATTTGTATTTAAATTTCATGTTAATCAAATTGAAAATATTTATAATCCTTTCAAATATATTTGATATTATTTACTGCATTACACTGCCAATTCTAATTATAGGTATATCCATGTTTTCCAAAACAACGTTACATAATTTCAATAAAACTATCAACTCTAATGAGAGTGATAAATAAAAATTCTTTATATGAGCTACACATAATGAGTATAGTACGTGAAAACATGAGCAAGTAGCTGTTAAACTCGATATATATATAAGGAATCTCACATAGTCTTCAAATTTCGCTCGACAAAAGAAACGAATTATTATCTAAGAGTAGACTTGTCAACAAATTTAATCCAATGTGATCTATCACCCTGTTCAATTCAATAATTTATTTTATCTTTTTTAGACTGCCAAAGAGATTTTTCTTGTTTGACCCTCACTCCAAAACACGCAAATCTTTCCTGAAAATGCCTCGTGCAATAACATCTTATTGCGTGACAGCAACTAACTCTATACAGACGTTAGGGTAGGCACTTCCATAACGAACCCCAATGAACATTATGAAAAAACCACTTACATCTTAGGTAACAGACTTATAGTGTCTAAAATTCAAATAGATAGATAGGTAGATTGATTGATTTGGAATGGGTGATATGTCTTGAAGAAGAAGGAAACTCTGTATTCAAAAGTTTAGGAGTGTTGTTCAGGAGAATCTGTCACATTTGTGCACCATTGTCTTTTTATCAGCATATCCAAGAAGAGCGATTGGTTCTGCACAAAACCTTACTTCTATTTACTAATCACCTGTGCAGGTATTTTAGTAGTTCGTTTATATAACCGAACTGTTGGGCCCAAATACATTAAGATCGACGGTAGAGTCCATTATATATATATATATATATATATATATATATATATATATAGTATTATTCGGTCCAGTTAAACCAGAGTTGGGAGTAATTCTTTCAGGACAAGAAAATCATTCAAAAGCTGAACATTTAGATTTTCCTCGTAGAGAGCTCAATGTAACTAATATTATAGAGCAATACTTTCTTTTAAGAAAAAAATCAAAGACCAGTTATTTTAGGAGTATAAATTTATTTCCATCCTGTTTTGTGTTTCTGATGTAAACCAAAAACACGAAGGCGGTGCCCGTGGTGTAATGGTTATCGTCCTAGGATATGGACTCGGCGACACGAGTTCAAATCCTCGACGAGAATGATAGCATTTCACATACCACTAATACCCTTGGGAAAGGTATGAATCCAATTATTCTCCCTCCAGCTATGGGTAAATAGTAGGGCAGACTGGGTTCTTCGGCCTTGGTGAGGCAACTAGTCTAGGAGAAGGAAAACTCTGAATTCAAACCTGCAAAACTCCGCTTAAAAATTGACCTTGTGTCATATCCTGCCCGATCGGAGGGGTTGATAAATATGGTAAACAAAAACACGGAGAAAAATATAACAGGATTTCTTCAGATCTTATGGATAAAATAAATCAGAATAGACACCGAGGTGGGGAAGGGGTGAAGAGTTATCTCCTCGTTTTTTTAACTTCCGTTTTTTTATTCGTTTATTCATTTTATTTATTTTTATTTTTCTAATTTTACCGTCGGTTGGAATTATGGTAATATAACTTTTTTATTTATTTTATTTATTTTCTTTTTTGTTAAGTTCGATAATTAACTTTTTTAGTGTTTTGCTTATATCATCATCATCATCATGTCGTGCCGTCAGCACGGATATCCCTGATCCTCTCTCGCCACTTCTCCCTATCACCCATCGCCTCTAGCAGGTCTTCAGGGTTACATCCTGTGTCCTCACATAGTTGCTGTATGTAAGTTCGAGCTGGTCGTCCTGCTTTTGCACGGCCATATGTGGGGGTCCATAGGAGTATATCACTTATGAGCTCATCCTTGCTTCTCCAGCAGTGTCCTGCGTGTCTGTTTCGTCTAACTTGTATAGTTTTCGTGATGGGGGGTAAGTGTCCGTATAGTTGGTGTCTCGTGGGGTGTTGTTGCCAGGACTTGTTCAATACTGCTCTCAAGATTCTTATGTAGTTTCCGTCTATTTTCTTCTCCAGCCGTTTAGCTAGCGTCCATGTAGTGCATCCATATAGCATTATCGACACAACCGCTGCCTGGAAGAAACTGCGTTTTATTTTATCGGTTAGGTCTGATTTCCATATGATCGAGACCTTATCGACAGTCGTCCATGCCTTCGTCAGTCGTGTGTCGATGTCTTTTTCAGTTGATGAGACGCTACTTCCTAGGTAGGTGAATTTGTCCACTAGTTTCAGAGAGGCTTCGTCTAGTGTGGCAGTGTTGCCCGTTTGGTTGTAACACATATATTCAGGTTTGTGTGCATTCACATGGAGGCCAATACCAGCTGCGGCTCGTTCCAAACTATGCAGTAGTGTCTCTGCTTGATTAGGCGCCAGTAAGGCCAAGTCATCAGCGTAGTCGGCGTCGGTGATTGTTTTTGCGGGGTATCTTTTGCTTCTTCTCTTAGTCAGCTCAAAGCCATTTTCTCTGATATTGTCGATCGAAGTTCTATGGACGTAGTCTAGACAGATGATAAAGAGGTACGGGGCTAGCGTGTCTCCTTGTAGTACTCCTGCAACAATGTCGAAGTATTCCGTGTCTCCATCTGGTGAACGTACTTTCGCTTTGGTGTTTCTGTAGAGAATCATTATCGCTGCTACGGTTTCTTTTGGTAGGCCGTATGCTAGTAAGATTTGTTCCATCTCCCATTTGTGTATGGAATTGAAGGCCTTGGTAAAGTCGACAAATAGTAATGTCGCCTGAAGGTTTTTTGCCCGAACGCCTTCAAGGATTCTATGGATGGTCAGTATTTGTGAGGTTGTAGATCTATTTCTCCGGAAGCCATTTTGGTTTTTCCTAAGAATGTTGTCTATTTTTGGTTCTATGCGGTTTCGTATTCGGGCATTGTATATTTTAGCTGCTATGGATGTAAGTGTTATCCCTCGGTAGTTCTTGGCTAGTCCGAGGTCGCCTTTTTTAGGGAAAGGAAGGATCCACCCTTCGTCCATCTTTCTATCCTATTTTGACTATAGACTGCGTTGCATTGCCAGAGCAGTATATCGTCGAATTGTCTAGTCTTCCACACTTCTGGGGGGGATCTCGTCTAGCCCTGCAGCTTTCCTATTTTTAATTCTTCTAAGAACTGAGTCGAGTTCTTCTTTGGTGAAAGGACCTAGTTTAATGTCTAATTGCTTACGGATAATTCTGGTGATTGGTTCATCCATTATTTTCGGTGGGTTTCCTAGTAGATTTTTGAAATGCTGTTCCCACAGCTTTAATCTTTCTTGTTGGCTTGCAGCTTTCAATTTTGCTTTGGCTGTGCTCTTCCTTCTACTTACTCCGTTTATTGTTTGCCAAGCTATCCTGAATTGTCTATCTTCTACCGAGTCTCTAATCTTATCTATCTGAATTTGTATGTATTCTGCCTGTTCTTTGAGATATATTCCTGCTAATTGATATTGTGCCTTTTCTAGTTTTCTGGCATTTGTGTTTGTTGCGTTCTTCCGATAGCTTTTGGAGGCAGTTTTCACGCGTGCACGTTTTTCTCTCACCGCTAGCGTTTCCCAAGGGACTCTAGGGAAATATTATTACTTATATTAATTTCGAGTCTATTTCCTCAGTTACCTATTTTTTCGTGTACGTATATGGGATACGTTTTTTCTTTTCTTTATTTTTATTTTATTTTATTTTATTTAGTTCATTTACCTTATTTCTCAACTTATTTCTATGTTTTTTTAGGGACATCTTTTTTTAAGATAATTAGTCTATAGTTTAAATTTAGCCTTATGTCTACATCTTGCTATTAATTCAGATTTCTTATTTAATAACTTTTCAGGCACTGGATAAGTCATTATTTGTATTTTTTTCTTCTAAGCACGGGTTACATCTACCATCAAAACTTTTTGGAGTATTTGACTTTTTCTGTATAGACCATTGAATCTCAGAGGCTAACCCTTTATTTTCCAAACTCCAGAATTGCTTAGATAGTGCTGTTTGGTGTTTTAGATGTTCGTGGGAGAAAGAATATTTGTGATTTGCGTACCTCTCTTTCCATTTCGTGGAGGAAATTCCGATATAAGTTTTTCTGTTATATTCTCTTTTGGGTAAATTATTACTTGATATACTACATTATTTAAGTTACATAATCCATTCATAAGACAACTATTTCGAGATTTACAATTACATTCTTTTTTTTTATACCGTTATCATTATTATTATTATTATTATTATTATTATTATTATTTATTCGGTCCTAAAAGTCCTTAATTGTATCTTTATTATGATTTGCGTGTATATATATATATATATATATATGATACCCCGTGGTGTAGTTGTAATCGTCTTTGAAAATAGAACGATTAACCGAGTTCAAATCTTTTACGAGGCAGTTTTCATTTTACATAGGGAAAACACACTTACGAAAGGTATGGATCTAACTATTCTCTCTCCAGCTATGGGCGAATAGAAAGGCAGACTAGGCTTTTTAATCTTTGTATAGCATCCGGTTTAGAAGAAGGAATACTCAAAATTAAATCCTGTTAAACTCTGCTAAAAATTGATTTTGTGCTACATCATGTCCGTGCAGAAGGGTTGGGTAAATATTTATCTATGATGATTGCGTTGACAAAAAACTGATTGTCACCAAATTCCGTTGATTCTGTATCTAAGATAAAATAACTTAAATATATACGCTCGGTGCCCGATATTGACCTCTTCATTATATATATATATATATATATATATATATATAAGAGAGAGAAACAAGGAAAGTTTAAAATACTTATTTATGAATTACTTTCTACGATTAAGATCGATGACTAGCCACATTCTTCTGATAAATATAACTTTATAGTTAATTGCAAATACATCTGGAGATGCAATTTAAAATTTAAAATTGCTGATTATCCCTTGGGAAATAATAAAACTCGATGTGAGTGTCTTGCACACACCACACCATCTTTTAATGTTGCAAATTGATTGAAAATTACATAATTCGCATGGTTAGAACAATTAAATACTTTTACGTTAAAAATAATGTTGCTATGATATTCCTTTTTTGGTACATTACATCGCCTAAAAATGGGCTAAAAATCAGATTATTAAATTTATTACAGTTATTGAGCTATCGTTTATAATATTACGTTACGTATTTATTCAGAGTACTAATTATACATCTCTTTCTCTCATTCATTCTCTATTATATGGCTCTTACTCGACAGCACTCATCTTTACACTTCAATTCTTGCTTCTGTCGTCTTGTGTTGCTGTTTTTAAAATATTTGTTCCTGTTCGTTATCTTTTGTTTTCCTCTCTCACTGTTCTAATTTTTTTCTCAGCTGGGATAAAAATGACAACGTGACCACAATTTTATGTGCACATATCACTTTTATTTCATGGTGACTTTTCGATTTTTACCCGCCGCGATGTAAACAGGGCATCAGTAAGCAATATGGAGCATTCAATCACTTTAATTGAATGTTTCTCACTAACTGATTAATTTGTTTCTAATTTTAGAATAATTTTACTCACCTGATTGAAACCATCCCTTGACAGCAATGGATTCACATTGAGCTCAAGTTCAATAGCTTTCTATCCTATCCATTGCCACGCTTTGTTTTTCCACGTGTTTGCGGTTTATGAATTAATTTGAATACTACAGTAATAGATCTCATACAATAAATATATGGTATACGAATTTGATAATCAATGTTTCCAACATATTTTTCAGCTTTTAATCACATAAGAAAATTGTTCGGCTATAAAATTAATGCCTTATGAAGATAATTTCTGTATTCCATTGACAAACAGCAACTTTGCTTTAGGTTTAGTAAATTCTAAAATGAATTCTTAAAAATATTTCGAGATCCCAGAATTGTTGTGATAGCCAGCCTGACAATGAATTTTCTAGGACTTAAAAAGCTAATTTGAGAGTTAACTTTTTCGTCTCGAATTGTTTGTTTTTTTAAGTTCGCACACTATTTTTAAAATATTTAGTTAATGAATTCTCCAGTTCATTAGACTTTAATCTATGTGTTCTTCCCACTCAATTCCTATTCTACATTTCAAAGACTCTTTTTTTTTTTTTATTCAGAAAACATTCCAAACATGTGATTTTACCCAACTTAATACTATACGCTTTAGTGACGGATTGCTATCAATATTTTTTTCTTGCTTGTTTTTTTTTTTTCTCGTGTGTGCATTTGTTTTTGTTTTTGTTTTTTGTTTTGTTTGTTTGTTTGTTTGTTTGTTTGTTTGTTTTTTTGGCAAACATAAAGTAACATTTACCACAACTTTAAGAATAGTTCTTGGATGGAGTACTTACACGAAGATTTAAGCATTGGGTAAACTCCAAAATCATCCCTAAGATTTCTCTAACAAAATGGATTCATTTCCGTGGTGTAATAACAAAAGTACTGCACTGCAGCCTCGAAATAAGCGAGTTCGAACCCAAGTCACGCTACCACGTTCACTTTCAGACTTATCATCATCATGTCGTGCCTCTTGCACGGATTTCCTTTACTCTCACTCTCCACTCGTCACTATCGTCCATCGATTTCGGCAGGTCTTCTGGACTACATCCTGTGTCCACACAGAGCTCCTGTAGATAAGTTCTAGCTGGTCATTCAACACTTGTTCGTCCGTGTGAAGGGAGAACGTCGCTTATGTTCGTCCTTACTTCTTCAGCAATGTCCAGCATGTCTTGTTGGATCTTATTTGGATGGTTTTAGAGACCGGAGCGGGGGTGGCCGTATAGCTGCTTCGTAGGATGTTAAAGCTGACAGCATTCTTGTGCAATTGCCGTCAAGCTTTTTCTCTATACGCTTTGTCAGCGTCCATGTGATGTATCCATATAGTGGTATGGACACGACTGCTGCCAGGAAAAAAATTGCGTTTTATTTTATCGAACAGGTTTGACTTCCATAAGACCGATAGTATATCGATTAATATCCATGCCTTTGCAAGTCGGGTATTGATGTCGTTTTCGGTGGATGAGACTCTGCTTCCGAGGTATGTGAACTTGTCCCCTAGTTTCAGAGACCTACATTTTAGTATGGAAATGTCTCCTTTTTGATTTTGATTAAAGCACATGTATTCTGTTTTGTTTGCTTTGACATGGAGGCCTATGCCACCAGCTGCCTTCCCTAGACTATGAAGCTAGAATTCGGCCTGGGTGGGTGTATTTGCAAGAAACTCTATGTCATCAGCGTAGTCCACGTCCGTAATTGTTTGAGCAGGGTATCGCTTGCTTTATGCCTTTGCCAGAGTAAAGCCATTTTCTTTCATGTAGTCTTAGCAAAATATGAACAGGCATGAGACTAACACTTCTCCTTGCAGGACACCTGCAACAATGTCGAAGATCTTCGTGTTTTCATTTCATAAGCAAACGTTTACTTTCGTATTTTTATAGAGCATTATCATGGCTGTGACGGTTTCCTTGTGGAGACCATAGGCTAGAAGTATTTTCCATATTCCGTCTGTGCAAGGAGTCAAATGCCTTAGAGAAATCTACAAATTATAGTGTTGCCAAGAAGTTTTTTGGGGTTTTTCTTTTTGGTTTTTTTTTTTGCTTTTACTCCATTTCTGTATTTGATGGATCGTCACAATTTGTGATTTTGTGGATCGATTTTTACGAAAACCATTTTGATTCTTCCAGAGAATTATCTCACTTTCGGGTTCGATGCGGTTGTGTCACAGAGCGTTGTAATTCTTAGCCGCTATGGAAGTAAGTGTGATACCTAGGTAGTTCTTGGCAATTCCGTAGTCAACTTGTGGGGGGGAAATGGGAGGATGCAGCCCTTTTTCGATCTGTCAATTATGTTCTGGTTATACCCATTTAAAAATAATGAACTCTCTGATCCCCCTCACATCTATGGGTTAAATAGTGCCACTACCATTCTTCGACAAGGATGGCTTTGAGCATTAAATAACCTATCAAAGTTCATATGCCGGTTTTGTTTGGTTTGATGTCATATCAACCATTGTAGTTTATTGAATTCCAAATCCATTTTTATACACATAATAAATTCAGTTCAATATATATACAGTGTAGTTCTATTTAACCCATTGATAGGACCCTGTCAGGTGCTACCACTCCGGGTCAACGTGGACCAGGAAGCAATGGCAATGAAGGAGTAGTCTGCATTCCCCAAAGCTTCTGCATTACTGGGTCCTCCCCATCAGATTGTTTAGTGTCATGTCAGGGCACTCGTTGGGGAAGTCTTACTGCAGAGATGCAATTGATGTATTCTGCCGATTGAGTCAGGTTCATATGCCATTAAAAAAAGAAAACAATGAATATTTTCTCGAGAAACTCCAAATAAATCTCATTTAGTAAGCGGCTATATCACACAATCGAATGACACAATGGAAAATGGTATTGTTTTTAACTTGCAAGCTTATACTAAGCGAACAATCTTGTTCTTTTTTCAATTCTTTTTTCCTACTTCCAAACAATACAAGCATATCATGGCAGTTTTAATTATAATGATAGCAGGAATATTCAATGGTATATAAATAGGTATAATAAGTGGATCAATATGGTAAATGAAATTTTTAAGCATTTTTTACTCGTCAGCTTTCGAGCTAAGTCAGCTTTAAACTTTGATTTTTAGGCAGACAGACAGTCAGCCATATTTTTCTTTTCTTTCTTTATTTTTTTTTATTTTTAGGAGTAGTTTCTGTTATTCACTGGCATTAGTCTACTAAAAAAACTGATAAAAGGTTTCCATATTGAATCCTTTTTAGCTCTTCTGTCTTGTTGGCAGTTTGCTGAAGACTAAGACCTTTCATGCACTATATTCTTCCCTCTTTTAAAAAGTGACCTGGCCATTAGAGATGTAACTTGTAAATAATTGCCTACATGCTTGTGATTTCAGTCTATAATAATGCTGTCCATTATAAAAGTATTCTATTCAAATAAGCGGGAATGGCAGAGGTAAATGAAACATAAGGAAGTTTTAAAATACCAGTATTAATTACTTTAATCCCAAATCCAATTATTTGTAATCCTGAAAAATTTCTGAACCGATTATGTAATAATTATTCCACTAAAAAGTATAGACAGATATTTTCTTTTCGCTCCATGATTTAATTTATCAAATCTAGTTATCTTCCATTAAGATTTGAACAACATATTTCAGTATTTTTGGCAGGTTGTTTGGGTAGAAATGCCTCTTGAATAGTTCGCGAAACAATAAATTATCTGATAGTCGATTGTATTTAATTCTTAACACAGCAATCGAAGAACTTCGGTTTGTGTAATATAATTTAAGAACGTTTGAGGCAACGCCGAGGAGAACCTTTCAACGTGTATGTGAAAAATTTGTCATTTTCTGATTACAAAATAAACAGAAAGACTAAAAATTCTTTTGATGATAAATTTTTCGGTAGTCTGTACCAACAAACCTGAATAAGTATGAGCTTTGTGAAAGGCCCAAAATCAGTGTAAAAAGCTTTCTTGCTAACATTTGAATATATGATGGTGAATCATGAATCCTCATTTTCTGCCATATGTTAACGTGCAGGGCGAAAAAAAAACAGAAATATGTTGATCGCAAACATAGAACATGTCTAAAAACTAAAGATTTTGATATTCATGTTAAATATTTATTCCAGCAAATACAACGACGCGCACAAAAAAATAGATGGTTTTATTCAATGTGATTCTCTTAATGCAAAAAAAATGATTTTTGGTTGAATTTTTTGTTTGTTTGTTGGTTCGTTTGTTTCTTTGTTTTTTATTGTTGTGTTATTTTTTTTTCATTTTTCATTTTTCATTAACTGTTATTTTATTTATTTTTTTCTTTTGGTTTTTACAAGCTATAATGCATTGTAAATATACCCATCAAATATCTCCGCTGAAATGTGAGATATTTCGCTTCAAAACACATTTTTTAATGTAATCTATAGCTATATTCTTACAGAACATTCCACTATACACATGACTAAGCAAAAATGTTTAGTTTGCACGACAACAATTACTGTCTTCGAAAGATGAATTTCTTCTTTTATTGCATTTGCTATTTCCTAAAAATTTATTTTATGCATAAGATCCATCAAGATGGCAAAGTTATATATTTCATTCGAATGGTTGGTCTGCTTTTACATTTAAATATATAGTAAGCTTAGGATAGGACAAGATCACGAATTTCATGAAACCTATGAGAATTTAAGTCACTGCCGAATGGAATTAACTTAAGAGGTATCAATCAGCTTACCATTATGGGTGTACATGTAAATATCTATGAAACTTACCATTATGGGTGTACATGTAAATATCTATGAAACTTAGTTTGATCAGACACAAAGTTATACCACTTAAACATCCAGTGAAACGTTAGCTGATTAGAAATGCCTTACTTGAACAATAATCATTCTATAATTGGAAGTTCGCTCATCATAATTATTATCGTCGTGTGAAATGGAATCGGTGACCCAAGTTCAAGTCCTGTGCGCGATTGTATTTCAGTTTGTACTAAGGTCCTTGGAAAAAGCATGAATATATCTTGTTCCCTCGCCACTTATGGATAAATATTACTGCAGACTGGGTTCTTTAGCCTTGATTAAGAAACCAGGATAGAAGAAAAACTCTAAATTGAAACCAGTTTTATTCCCCTTTAAAATATCCTTTTCTCACAACCTGCGTGCGGCGGAGGAATTGTGTAAATACAGTCCTTCTAAAATGAACACCAATTCATAAACGTAAAGATAGTCGGTAGTATTGGTGTCATCTGGCACAGGAGTATAAAAATAGCGCACCGACTGAGAATTCAAATCAGAGAGTAAGTCAAGTTGGCGACCTTAGTCGAAGACAACTTTTAAGTAGCTACTAAACCGAGGTGTAGGGAGGGCGCTAATCCATTCCCTAGATTGCTCCAATTTACCCTTGACCCTTACCTTATAATTCTGAGTGTTAATCAAGGCAGCATGAAGTACCATTTTTGGAGTCTTTGGTATGACTCGACCCGGGATTGAACCCCAGTCCCCCAGATCATTGGCGAACACTCTACTCATTAGACCAATGAGCTATCGTATGATTACTTGAATAACGATTGCTATACAGCAGCCACCATTGCTTATAATGTAGTTTAGTCATTTACTAAGCCTAGATTATTTCAGCACAAGGTCACCAGGTTTTGGTGTTAGATTACAAAACTAATTGGTTTGCCACCCTTCTTCTTCAATTATCTATATAGATACATCTATACCGGCATATTGTATATATCTATTTACGTGTATATATTTTAGCATATGTTATGATTCAAAATTCTTAATTTTTTTTTATGAATATCGGAACCTTTGTAATAAGTACAATTTTAAAATTTAGATTTTCATACAAACCAAGATATATCAAAAGTTAGACTCTATCAATTATATTTAATGAAATTTTATCAACTAATGAGAAGCATCCTCTAAAACAATCAAAAATCTTAAGTGTGTGGTTGAAATTTACTTTGCTCTGTGTTTTTCTACGCAAGAATCCACTCAAAGAATAGCTAGCGGTAAATTGGTAATTTTATTTTTGTGACATTCGACACGATTCAATCTTTATGTTTAATCTGTGGAAAATCTAGCAGGGGGGGCAATATATCAGTGATGTCAAGATGCTGTAGGTACAAAAACATGTGATTTGTTTTAATTTTCAGCTCAAGAAGGAAAACGTTTTGGAATACCTCAAATCATAAAAAAAACCTGTTAAAATGGAATGATCTTTGAAGATAGATGCAGCGCAAACAGCACATTCATTGCCCAAAATATCAGAAATAGATGTCAATTCATTTAACTGATGCATTGGGGAAAAATCTTTCTTTCTGGAAGCAAATATATTTTGGGACTTCGCTGCATAACAACGTAAGTCATCAATTTGCAATTGAGATGCAGTAAATGATCATGGAGCTGATCTGAGAAACATTTATTTTTCTTCAGAGTACCCAAAATGTTGCACCATAAAGTATTCTTTGTTTAATCTGAGGTTATTAAAATTTTAAAATATTGAAAAATTCCTCGATTTCATCCAATCAAAACCGGAAACGTTTTTTTCTTGGAACACATAATTGAGCTGGAAGGTTACCTAAGGTCTTCGAAAGCTATAAAACTTAATCAAAACTGAATAATAATGTTAGGAATGTATTTACTTTAAAAATCTTAATGCTTAAAGTTAAAATTAAGCGGTTAAGTTAATGACAAATTTTGACAACTGAATAATTATACTATTAAATTTTTTGAATAAGATATTTTGTCAAAAATACTCTGAAAAATATTGTATCACCTTAATAGATTAATCATTACTTTAAGTAGAAATTTATCTATAAAATTGAAGGAATGCAATTTGAATAATTGAAATAAGATTAGTAGCTGTTTTCATTTTTTAATCTCGTAAAATTACAGAAATAAACATTAAAAGATCAATCATTTACACAAAAAATCTATTCGAGAATTAAAAAACTTTAGAGCAATCAATATATTAATTTGCATGCTTACGATAAAGTAATAGAAAAAGTATCAGTTCCCGACAGATCACCGGAGTAAAGCCACGATGAGCCTGTTCAGTACTTAGATGGGTGATCACTTAAGAACAGCAGTTACTGGAAGCAATGTGACGTTTATAAATCAGCCTAAGTTAAGCTTTGTAAATAATGTCTACTTAAAACACCCATTATTGTTGTTTTAATAAGAAATGGGATATACATATTCACCAACCCCTCCGATCGGGCAGGATATGACACAAGGTCAATTTTTAAGCGGAGTTTAACAGGTTTGAATTCAGAGTTTTCCTTCTCCTAGACTAGTTGCCTCACCAAAGCTGAAGAATCCAGTCTGCCCTACTATTTACACATAGCTGGAGGGAGAATAATTGGATTCATACCTTTCCTAAGGGTATTAGTGCTATGTGAAATGCCATCAGTCTCATCCAGGATTTGAACTCGTGTCGCCGTGTCCATTTCCTACGACGATAACCATTACACCACGGGCACTTCCAAAATTGGGATATAAGAATATTAGGATTTAAACATTTTGTATTAATTCTGTTGCTTGTTCTTAACACCAAACTGTTAGTGCTGATCTCTCTTTCTAAAACAAGAAGTGCCAAATTGTTCTGGACGGTTTTCTCATTGGCAACTAGCAAAAAGTCTGTATTATTAGATGAGTGTGTTAATAACAGCAATACGAGTAATTTCCTTTGAGAAAAATAAGCAAGTTTCTTTTTAATTGCTACTGGTTAACATGTGTGTCAACACATTGCCAAAATGAGTAAACATTCACTAAGTAAGTGTCTTTCTTAATTTGACTGTTTACGACTTTTTCCAGGGAAGTGTAAATGCGCATGTATACGCCGAGCCAGGCAGAAATAATTTATTAAGCATACGCATGCGCAGACGAAGAATACGCAAACATCTCATCGACTGCAGAACACGTATCTGGATAATGATAAATTAGAAAAAAAGTCTGTTTATAAAATAATAAAAGTAATAAAAATTACAGTACACACTCAGCGTAAACCATTTGCATACATAAATACTTATCGTCTAGGTCATGGTGTGGAAGTATCGAGAAGAATTGAAAATGTGACTAGACTTGATGCTAATCCTTTCTTTAGAAAAAAAAACTGAAATCACAAAAAGAAGAGTGGGACTGTGATCCATGATTATTCCGAATTTTATGAATTTTTGTGTTTACTTTACTTTTTTTTTCATTTCTTTCTTTCATTCTCTTTCAAAATTTATTTTTGCTCTCTTTTTCCTTCCCTTTTCTTTCTTTCTGTTTTCCTTCCTTTTTATTCGATATTATATCTTTCATTTCTATTTTTATTATTATTTTTCTATGTCATGATTTTCCAATCTTTCCTTTTGTTTTTTCTTTCTTTCTTTCTTTCTTTCTTTCTTTCTTTCTTTCTTTCTGCTATTTTCTTTCTTTATTGTTTTTGTCCTATCTTCCGTTATTTTTCGCATTCTTTATTTTATTCATTATTTGTCTTCCAATATTTCCCTCTTTTTTCTCCCCTCTGTCTCTCTCTCTCTCTCTCTATCTATCTATCTATCTATCTATCTATCTATCTCCTCTCTTTTTTCTTTGTTTTTATTATTTTCTACGCCTTCTTTCTTTTTCTTTATTGCTTTAAGTTTCCTTTTCATTATTTTTCTTTCATCCTTTTTATTATATTCTTTCTTTCTTTTTCTTTCTTTTTCTATGATTTTCTCCTTTCTTTCCCAGACCTTTCATTACTTTTCGTTTTTTTTTCTATCCACTTTTAGCTTATTTATTCTTTCTCTTACTTATTTGCGCGGTTTTATGTTTATTTCTCTCTCCCTTTCTTTGTTTTCTTTATTTCCAAGAACTATATATTCCGTGTTTCTTGGGAAAGGTGACTACTAGTGCCAAGTCACTCACCTGACCCTCAACTATTGCCGAATAATTTGACAGATCAGGTAATGATTTCAAACTCATCCACTACAAAAACCGTCTTGTTTTCTCAACATACAACGAAAATTTTTTATTATTGCATAAACAAGAGAGGTTAATGAGAATCAAAACCAAAAAGATTTACTCCACGTCTTCTATTATCAGGATATCTCTTCTCAACTATAAAGCCTTATCTTTTTGATCTTATCTGTAATCGACTACCTCTCAATAAAGCCAGTACATTTGAAACAGTTTATGATCTTATTGATCTGATAAATATGAGAATACTTTAAGGAAGACAGACAAAAAATGGAAGAAACTTATTCAGAAAAAATGGTAAAAAAACGAAATTCTTTATTCATGAACTAAGTAGATTCAAGAGATTTTTAAAAGGTCAAAAGAGACAAGGGACATGGGTAGTTTAAATAATGTCAACATCCTTCGAATCGTTGACTCTCAATACTTGTCTAAACAGATGTATGTATGTATCTATGTATCTATGTTTGTGGTTTTATGTCAGGAAAGTTTTCTAGATTTCATGAAAAACCTAAGACAGATGACGAACACGTTTTTCACTCCACTCTCTCACAGACAAACAAATGGAACTATAATTGAAAGATTTCTGGGTAGTATGTTTCTTTTCTTGTGAGAATGTTAATTTTTCTTCTAACAAAGCTTTTTCTATTGAAAGAGAGGTGCCATTTTCTTTCTTTATTTGGCCTTGTAAATACCCAACTAAATTTGGTATATATCATTAAAAGGACTTAAGTGTCTTATTATATCTCCCTTAAAATGGGCCATGTCATAAACTTATTTTCTTCCAACATGTTCATACAGCAATCTGAATTTATATATTTTTTAATCTTCAGTCCAATTTGGATATTTATTACGGAAAATAAAGAATTGTATTATTCCGATTTATGTAAATCGTTTCCAAATGAAAGCTAGTTGGATGAGTTACTCTCATTTATATATATATATATATATATATATATATATATATATATATATATATATATATTCTATCTTCAATTCGATTACGATATTTACTACGGAAAATATAGAAGAGTATAATTCCGATTTACGCAAATCGTTTCCAAATAAAAGCTGGTTGGGTCAGTTTCTCACGTTTATAGGTTTTTTTAACTTCAATTCCGTTAGGATATTTAATACGGAAAATAAAGAATTGTATAATTCAGATTTATGCAAATCGTTTAAAAATGAAAGCTTGTTGGATGAGTTACTCTCATTTATATATATATATATATAATTTTCAAATATATTATGATATTTAATACAGAAAAAATAGAAGAGTATAATTCCGATTTATATAATTCGTTTCCTTTCGTTCATTCTGTTTCCCTTTTTCGTCTTTTTCTTTTTCTTTAACCTATTCTTTCTTTCCCATTTACGTTTAAGACTTTCTTTTCCATAACTTCTCTTTCAGTTTCTGCTTCTGTTCTTCTGCTTACTTTACTCTTCCTCCCTTTTTTTACTCCATTTTTTTCAATAACTTCCTTTCCTTTCTTTCTTCATACTTCTCTTCCTCCTTTCTTTCTTCATATTAATCCTCATCCTTTCTTTCTTCGTACCTCTCCTTTCTTTTTTCATACTTCTCCTTTCTTTCTTCATACTTCTTTCTTTCTTCATGCTTCTCTTTTCTTTCTTCCTACTTCCACTCCTTTCTTTCTTCCTACTTCTCCTTTTTTCCTTCATTTCAGTTTTTTCTTTTTTTTTTTTAAATTTCCATATTCTTCATTTCCTTCTATTTATTTTCCTTCCTTTTATTTTCTTTACTTCTTCTTGCTTTACTTTCTTCAACCTTTTTCTTAAAATCATCTTTGAACATTTCTTTTTTAGTACTCTCTCTCTCTCTCTCTCTCTCTCTCTCTCTCTCTCTCTCTCTCTCTCTCTCTCTCTCTCTCTCTCTCTGGATCGGAAAGGATTAAACTATCTTCTGGTATTCAATCAGTTTTTACATATATGAAAATGTTGGAAAATGTATACATCATTTCACAACCTCTTGTGATAATTGAGGGTTTTTCGTCCATTACAGTTCTCTGATTTGACATATGATCTTCTTGTTAACTTCTCTCTTCAACAATTGTTCATGTTTTTCCTTTAATTTTGATTTTTTTTTCTTTTCTTTTTTCGCCTCACCTCCTAAGCACTTTGATTCTTATTTTGGCTCTGATTTCTGTTGTACTCAATTTGTATCACCGTATTAATACTTCACAACAATATTTTTTTCAGGCTGTTATTTTTTTATCTTCTTTTCTTTTGTTTATATAAGTTTTATTTTTTCCCCTCTTTTACCTTCCTTTTCTCTTCTGCTTTTTATATTCTGTTCTCTTTTCTTTCTTCTTTCTCGAGATTCTTTTCTTGGTCTTCTTTTTCTGTGTTATATTTTCTTCTTCTTCTTCTTCTTCTTCTTCTTCTTCTTCTTCTTCTTCTTCTTATTATTATTATTATTATTATTATTATTATTATTATTATTATTATTATTATTATTATTATAGGGACTGGAGGACTTGAAAATAAGAGAACGAGTGGATACCATCCCCTCTACAACATTATTGAAACCAGCCAGAATATTAAGAAAGTCCTAGAGACTAAGGGAAACTTGCTGTCTCTCAGACCCCAGTGGAAAACCATCAGTTAACGCTAGCATGAAAGACTCTCAAAAGAGAAAAAAAATGATAACAAAACAAAAATCTTTATCTTCTGACCTCTTTTTGATAGAGTACTGATGGTATATGTGATTGTAACCATTACAAATGGATACATTCAGGTTTATTACACCAATAATGTCATTTTGCCATCAAGAAATGGTTAGCAAGCTAGTATACCAGATTCTTTCCACTGTTGCGAGTTTAATCTTCATTCTTGGTGTCAGAATAAACTTAAGTAATAAATGCCAATTCATATCCTTATATGATATAAAATCTGATCTGAAGGTTTTATAATATGATCAGTATGATTTCAGCAGAGATCACAAAAATACCTCGAATATAAATTTTTAAGTGCAATATTTTGAGGCAATGAGAAGAACAGATCCACAGCATTGAGGCAAAAATCTCAGTGGCTCTATCTGGAAATAATGTACAAAAAAGGAAAACGATTTCAATATGGATATTTATTGAGCATAGATTCTTCTGATAAAATGCAAAACACTTGAAGGAATGGTATGAAATGATTTCCTATTCTAATCTTCGAAATGAAGATAAACCTACCTAGCTGAAAAAACAGTAAGAGTTGGACTTGAGTATCTACTACAGACCATGGTAAGATATATTCAGTTGTCTCAGCGACAAGTTGGATCGCAAGTAACAATATGAGTCAAAACTGAATATATATATATATATATATATATATATATATATATATATATATATATAT
Source organism: Sepioteuthis lessoniana (assembly GCA_963585895.1). Lineage (NCBI taxonomy): Eukaryota > Metazoa > Mollusca > Cephalopoda > Myopsida > Loliginidae > Sepioteuthis > Sepioteuthis lessoniana. Next base: position 65,862,618 of record OY757911.1, on the reverse strand, counting down.
ATATATATATATATACCTTGTTACGTATTCCGGACCCTTTTTGAAGTAAACCAGAGAAGAACTTAAGCAAATGGACTAAATAACAAGAAATCTAATGACCATGCATAAAGCATTACATCTCAGAGATGACGTTGACAGACTATATGTTTCAAGAAAAGAGTGAGGAAGAGGACTAGCCAGCATTGAAGACTGCGTTGACGCATCGATACAATGACCCAAAAAGTACATAGAAAAACACGAAGGAGGACTGATTACAGCCATCAGAAACGATACTGACAACACGCTGGTCAACAGAATGGCAATACCAAGGAAACAAAAAGGGGAAGAAAAATAACAAAAAGGACGTTTTAAATGACTAATGAATGACACCTCGCACGAGAAAACCTGGACGTGGCTAAGGAAACTTAAAAAGACAAAAATAATCTCTCCTGATAGCAGCACAAAACAACGCCATAAGAACCAATCAAAGCGAGAATAGATAAGATGCAACAAAATAGCAAATGTAGGTTAAGTGGTGATAAAGACGAAACGATCAATCACATAATAAGTGAATGCAGCAAATTAGCACAGAAGGAGAATAAGACTAGACACGACTGGGTGGGCTTGGTGATCCACTGGGAGATGTGCATAAAATAGAAATTTAACCATACCAATAAATGGTATATGCACAACCCAGCAGCTGTCCTGGAGAATGACACACACAGACACCTATGGGACTTTGATCTCAGCCAAAAACCAGACCTTATCGTAATCAACAAAAAAAAGAGAACTTGCAAAATTGTAGTCTTCGCTGTACCGGCTGACCACAGATTAAAACTGAAAAAATGTGAAAAGAAGGATAAGTACCTCGACCTTGCTAGGGAATTAAAAAAAAACTATGGAACATGAAGGTGCCGATTATACCAATCGTGACTGGTGCTTTTGGTATAGTAACTAACGGATTATTAAAGAGACTGGAGGACTTGGGGTTGGAGGAAGATTGGAGACCATCCAAACTACAGCATTGTTGAGAATATCCAGAATACTGAGAAGAGTCCAGGAGACTTAAGGAAACTTGCTGTCACTCAGACTCCAGTGAAAGACCATCAGCTAAAACTGACGTGAAAAACTCTAATGAGTAAATAATAATAATGAATTATTTAAAGTATAAGAAAAAAGGAATAAGTAGTTGTCCTTAATGACACTAATAACAACAATGAATGCTATTTTCAAATACAAACTGCAACATTTTTTAATGTTCTGCAATTTGGTATTGACGAACTTCCAAGGACAATATTTAATCAACAATTGTTCCTGTTATTTTGATATCACAGCACAAAAATATCCATTTCAATTGAAATAGCATAGATTGTCATATTTTCTTCTTTGGATTTTAAGTCATGTATTTTTTTTTTTTTTTTACTATTATTATATATTTCTATAAAATATATTTGAATGAATTGCATTTTGTTATATTTATTCCTCCTCTCCTTTTCTAATTGGCCTTTTCATACATAATTCATTTTGTTATTTATTTATTTTTATACTTTTTTATTTTTCTTATATTTTTTTAAAACTTTGTTTTGGAGCTCAGGGAATGATTTCCACATCCAAATACAAATTGATTAGAACGCCCCGCAATTTAAAAAAATATGTCTCTGACATTTTTGGATTTAAAAGAAAAAAAATGCAAAATCAAACAAGAGCATCAAATCATTTTCGCTGCAAAAACAAAGAAATCAAAGTTTCGTGGCCAATCGGTTACGAAGACAAAATTGAATGTTTTGACTGCTCGTCTTTTTCATCACTTTACAGCGACAATACTTTATCCCTAACGAACACACTGACTTCATGCAATTTTCAATTAGAAAACGAACGGAGACACTCAAAAAGTGATCATATTTGGCTAGCGATAAATATATATATATATATATATATATATATATATATATATATATATATAATACCAACGTCCCGCACGGTTAGGATGCGACACAAGGTAAATTATTAAACGGAGTTTAACTGGTTTTGATTTAGAGTTTCCTTCTTCTAGACTGGCTGCCTAACCAAGACAAAATAACCCAATCTGCTCTATTACTTACCCATAGCTGGAGAGAAAAGAATTGGATTCATAACTTTCCCAATGTAAAAGGCAATCAGCTTCGTACAGGGTTCGAATTCGGGTGACCGTGTCTATTTTCATCGACGATAACCACGATAACCGTTACACCACTGGTGATATATATATATATATATATATATATATATATATATATATATATATATATATATATATATATATGAGTCTGTGTATGTGTGTCTCTGTGTGCGTTAAGTGTGATTTACTTTAAAATGTCACATGTTTGAAGCTGCTAGTTATAATGATTGCTTTCTAACGAGACACTCCGTTTCAGCATATGAGGTGGAGGTAGTTTCCGTATTGCCGGTGTTAATGAGTTGAAGGGAGAGATCGTAATAAGTAAATTTTCACTCTAATCACGCTGACGTTCACTTTCGAAAAAATTTCCTGGGAGACCAGGGTTCAATCCCAGGTCGAGTCATAGCAATGCCTTTAAAAATGGTACTTGATACCTCCTTGCTCAACACTCAGCAAAATAATCTACGTATCAAGAGTAAAGTGGAGCAATCCAGAGGAAGAAGTAGTAGCTATTGAAAAGGGAGCCTTCGCATCGTCCTTGTCTACAGGCGCCAACTTTACATACTTATGGGTTGAGTAGTACAACTACTGTTCTTCTACAAGGATCGATTGGCATTAAATAAACCTTGAACGTTGATATACCATTAAACAAAGAAACCATACATACAAGAATACATCAAGTATTACTTAACCTAACCAGAAGTTATTACCGTAGTTGACGGCATATAATTCGCATGGGTGTATAAGACGCACTTAATCTCGGCAGGGCAAAAATCAAGAAAAAAAAAGAAAGTACTAATATTAAACGTGATTAAATTTATATAATGAATATTATCTATGATAACACTTTTAATCTGCATAATAGCCTTTTAAATAGTTATATAAAAGTTTCTCTGAAGTCTAAGCTAACAGGGGTTGGCAGTTAGCTTATTTCGGCCGACTATCGCGAATTTTAAATCTCATCCTCATCATCATGTTGTGACATCAGCACGGATCTCCCTGACCCGCCACCTCTCTCTGTCGTCTATCGCTTTCACATTGGTCTTCAAGGCTACATCCTATATCTACACAGAGCTGTTGTATGTAGGTCCTAGCTGGACATCCTGGCTTTGCTCGTCCATGTGAGGGGGTCTACAGGAGTAGGTCATTTAAGAGTTCATCTCTACTTCTCCAGCAGTGTCCCGCATGTCTTGTTTTTTTAACTTGGATAGTTTTTATGATGGGTGGTAAATCGCCGTACAGCTGCTGCTTTGTGGGGTGCTGCCTCCAGGACTTGTTAAATATTCTCACATAATTCTTTTGTAGTTGCTCTCAAGCTTTTTCTCCATGCGTTTAGTTAGCGTCCATGTAGCGCATCCATCCAGCGGTATCGACATGACCACTGCTTGGAAAAAACTTTGTTTTATTTTATCAGTCAGGTCTTATTTCCATATGACCGATAGCCTATTGATAGCTGTCCATGCCTTTGCAAGTCGCGTGTTAATGTCATTCTCGGTTGATGAGACACTGCTTCTTAGGTAGTTGAACTTGTCTACTAGTTTCAGAGAGCAAACGTTTTGTGTATTAGATTGGATTAAAGCACATTTTAAACCTACACATGACATATAAGACGCAAGTAAATTCAAAAAGGTATTTTAGCAGAAAAAACTGCGTCTTATATGCTGTCAAATACGGTAGTTGATTTTTTTTTTCATCTGAAATTATCACAATAAGATATTCGATCTATGTCATGAATATTCTTGTTTAAATGATATGCCTTAGCAAAGAAGGAAATTAATTGTTTATCAACTTATCCTAATCGAAGTTTAGGGGTTAGTTAAATGGATTTTACCTAAATTTGCTGTAATGGATATTGTTCAGCTCATAAGCAATTATCCTTCTCTCTTCTTGCTCGATGCAGAAAAATTTATCGTAGGTCAAAATAGTCATCGATGAGGAAAAGTGGCTTATTGCATGAAAGTAGGAAGAGAATAGTAACCTCAAACATGTAACCGGGATCCTCTGGGATTTTTTTCAATACAAAGGAAATGCACAATTACTAATTCCTTGAAACTGGACTAGTTATGACTAGTTATGACATTGAGTCAGAACGACCAAATGACTCTTTTGATTGGGTCGGAATAATATATGATGATTTTGCTTCATGACAATAACAATTATTCAGATACATATGATTGTCTAATTTAATTGCATCACCAATTAATGAACGTATCTGTTTATTTGTATGAAATATTAAATGAGAAAAGCAAATCAAATATATTTCTAACAATTTTATTGGTAGTTTGGAAAATTCAACTGCAAAAAAGTTGGGATAACAGTGGCCGTTTGTTGAGAATTCAGTCACTGCTTAGGCAGCCTTGTGGAATATCTACTGAGTGTCTTTTGTAAGAAGCATTTTAAATCATGGAATCACGTATCAGCAAGTGTTAGCAAATCTACAAATCCTTAAATAGTACGTCACATAAAAATGTTTACTTTATGAGAAATCTACAAACCTCGAAAAAATAAGAAACACTACTCAGATATGAACTCTCTTATCCCTTTAGCTATGGGTTGAATAGAATCTCCACTGTTCTTATACTAGGATGGTTTTGGCCTTAAATAACCCACAAAGGCTGGTATGCCATTAAACAAAGCAAGAAAGAAAATAATAGAATACCCGTATTGTTAGATTTGAAAAAGAATCAACTTTTAATTTTCAAGATATTTTTTCATGGGTGATATATAGATATATGCGTATATATATATTTATATATATATATATATATATATATATATATATATATATATATATGTGCGTGTGTGTGAGTGTGTGTGTGTATGTGTGTGTGTGTGTGAATATATATATATTTATGTGTGTGTGTGTGTGTGTGTGTGTGTGTGTGTGTGTGTGTGTGTGTGTGTTGTGGATGATTTTTAAGCGTATTAATTCTGAATATTTTTTATTAATTGTTGATTTACTTCTAAAGATACTCGTATATTATTATCTTTACCTGAACAGTATACATTCAAAATACATTGAATTAGTAATTATTTATTACGAAAATTTGTTGCCAAAACATACTGTTGATTTTTTTATTATCAGCAATGCACAACGAAGAAGCAATGCTTTCTAAAGTATATGAGCATACGTGGTCTCGAGCAAGTTCGAAGAGGCTTTTCAAAATCCAACCTCAGACCGTTGGTTATTCCGATGTAAGCCGCGGTGTAAACGGCACGGATCTGGTCGGGTGTGTCTCATCTCTGGACTGAATACCTCGAGCCTCAGGGGGCCGTCCCCAAGGATTTAACCCTCCTCGGAGGGGTGAGGTTTATCGCCGGACGCCTGAGGCGCTCCTTTTTAGGGGAATGTCAACGGGGGATCAAGGCATTTTTGGGAATACCGAGTGCGTCTAGGCTACGGCCCAGCGTCATAACCCACCTTAAAAAGGCCTTGTGCCATATTCGTCCGGAAGGTGGCACGGAAGACAAATACCGTTATACTGATGTAAACACATGATTTTTCATCATGTGTTTACAAATAGAAACATTTCAGTAGTTCAATGTGCTGAAAGCTGAGTAGAATCTTGCATAGATGATAGATGAGCCGATACGTCAATATTCAAAGCCAAGAATATTTCTTAAAACGTATGATTTTGCAACATGCAGTTTGCGTTGTAATCAAATGATAAGACACACGCTAACAAGCCCAGTCGGCTCGGGCTGTAGAATACACCGACTGCATCGCTGCTGAGGCGTGAGGCCCTCCCCCAACAAACATCTTGGATATGATACTAAACAATCTGATGGTGAGGCTTCAGTAATGCTAGAGATTTGTGGAAGACGGAGTACCATTGCATTACCAACGGTCCCATGTCTACTCTTGCCCGGAGTGGTAGCACTAGATAGGGTCCTATCTATGGGTCAAATAGAACTGTTTGACATTTAAACTGTGTGCAAACAAATGACAAATGCGAAATTGAATTGTTAGAAATAGAACTTTTTAATCATTTAACTATGTGTATCAAAAAATAAGTAAACAAATCATATATTTAATGTATGTGTAAAAATAGGATTTAACATTGAATAACTAGCAATGTTTGGTAAGCCATAAAACCAAACCAAATCGAAAACTCTTTAACTGATTAGTGAAGATTATTTTTTTAAACAGAGATTAGTGTAGTTCTCTCAGTTGACAAGAATATCTCTCTAAACTGTCTGTTTTATTACAGTTTTACACTTCATGATAGATGACATCCTTTATACTCTATTAAAAACAGATGTGACCCTAGTTTTCGTAGAGGAACAGGTTCATCTTTCATGATCAACTATTGTTTCTTTTGGTGAATATTATAATGAAAGATTCCCTTTTTATCCCTGGGGACGATATTTTCCAAAATTCGATAGTCAGTCTTGAATGTGAAAACGAACACATACTAAATCTTTCATTGAACTGAGACACTGAGAACCAGTCAGATCATGTATAATTCAATAGCTAAGTTTTGGGCATTTTACTGAGTTCATGAAGATAAATTACACTTGTATGCGTTGTATTTAATAGTTCCTCGAGTGAAAATATGTATCACTATTTTTAAAGCTGTTGAACTCCTTTTTTAACTTGTGTCCTAAAAAGTTCGCATCTATACACGTTTATGTAGGTGACAGCATTTGACATTAAATACTTAAAATATTTTCGAAGCTGCTGCTATTTCACTCTTTATTTCCCGAAATACTCGTCCTGGCTTTTATAATATTTCTCCTTACTTGAGCAAATCCATTTTAAATTGCTATAATATATTCCATCTTTAGTTAATATATTCTACATATATCATAATGGTATGCTTTTTCTTTCTCTTTCTGTCTATATTTGTCTTCCTCCTTTTTGATTCGAAATTTTTCTCGATAAACAAACGGAACATAAATTCTACACAATTTTTCTAATAAGTCAAATGACGTAATTTAAAACAAACAAACGCTGATTTACAAATTAAACGGCCAACTTTTTCTTGTTATACAAATTTTTCTTCGGATTTTGTATTTTGCATTTTTAAACATCCATCGTTGATTTAAAATCACTAATATTATTCCTCTCAGTCCCGATGATGGTTCATTAGAACCTAAACGCTATAGTGTCGACTTTGCTCCTCAATAAATCTCTCCTTCTTCTTGGATTACCTTGTTATAAATTTTTCGTTATATATTAAATACTTGAAAAAATTGAAAAAAACTAATATTAGAACTCAAACCTATAAGCAGAATTTACTTAAATCTAAATTCTGATATCGGCTCCATTTTTATTTTTTTAAGTCAATGAATCTTTGAAATGAATTGATGCAATTATGAAATAATATTTCTTAAATATCATTAATTCTTGCAGTAATTACCCTAAAAGTTCTGGTTTATTAATTACTTGTTTGTTAATTACCCTAACAATTAAATGTTTATTAAGACCAAACACCGTTTACACTTTTTACTTCACAGATATAACAGGATACAATGGCGAAAATGTCGTCTAAATCACGCAAAAAGGAAAATAATAATGACATCTCACTTTATCTGGTATATTTACCGAACTTACGAAGGATGGGCTGTTGTGTGATGGTTATCGTCGTAGGAAAGGACACATCGACACAAGTTCAAATCCTAGACAGAACTGTTTGCATTTCATGAAGTGCTAATACTAGAAATCATCATCATCATCACATGAATTAAACTATTCTCCCTCCAGCTATTGGTAAATAGTAGGACAGACAAGATCTTTGGTTAAGCCACCATAATAGGGGAAAAAAACTCTGAATTTAAACCTGTTTAATTCTGCTTCAAATTAACCTTGTGTTATATCTTACTCGTGTGGAAGGGTTGGTAATACATCTTGAAACTCTATAGATTATTTTTTTCAAAGAAATCAACATTAGTTTCAACCATAGGTTTCAAGTGAATTCGGGATCTTCTGCAAGCCTTTCCAACGGTTTCCTTGTTTGTATTGATAAAAACTGTCGTTATCCTTTCCTTCAGTTCAGTATGGAGTTTGGTTAGTCGCTCGTTAAACCGCGTCCTATACATAATTACCAAGTGAATTGCAGTTTGGGAAGTTAAGCAGCTAGATATTTGGGTGATGCGGTCGTAGAAATTTTGTCAGTGTTAAGACTGGGTTCTTCTGCCTGTGTGGTATGTCGCAGAGTCCTATTGCCAAGGGTAAGTTCTTTCAGCAGCCACCCTTTCGATCCAAGGCAACATTACCTGCTCCGTTGACTTGACGTCGGGCTTATTTTTGAGTCTGAAACGTTGAAAAATGAATTAAGGCTTTATTTGTCTCAGTCTCCCACCAGACACGACTTGACACAAGGTCAGTGACCCGAAGGTCGGCTTAAAGTGGAGATTAGGGGAGGGGAAGGTCGGGCACGAATTGAAGCTCGAAACCTGCAGAACTTTGCTGGTCATCGGCTCACTCAGTGCAATCTGAGCCTGATGAGAATAACTGGACATGGACTCAAACATGGGTCCAGGCACGAATTCCTGATTATAACTTAAACTGGACAACGGGGTCCAGTGCTGTTCAAAGGTGACAAAGGTGTCACTGATGCAGCTCGCCCACCCGAAGGTGGCCCACTCGAAGCTGAGGTCTTTTGCCCTCAAGTCTGCCTTTACATTACAATGCCCTGTCCGTCACGAATGCCAGACAGTCCGGCTAAAATGTCGGCTAGGGTCAAAGCCAACTGCAAATTAATGCCGTCGTCTTAATCCCCGGAAAATGAATGAAGGCATAACAATACCATCACTAATGAACACAGAAAATAATAAGATGTGGACTAGTTGTTTGCTTTTCATCAATATAAGTATGAATCTGATCTGATGGACTCCAAAACACTCTGAAATCTTTGTATTGGAGCTTCTGACGCAAATGTCATGCAGTAGATTATGCCGTTTCCAAATTTCTTGAGGAATAAATTGCGTCATGCTGCTGCTTTCTTCACAAACAATGTTCACAAAACTTTAGTTTTCTACGTAGTAGAAAAACCTGAAACAAATAAAGCACATACAAGGAATTAATAATTTAAAATGGTGAAAATTCTCCAATCGAATCCTGTATCTAAACAATCTCAGTGGTCGTATCAGCATCTTCATTTATTCGCAATCACGTACAGTTCATTACGAAAACTTTACTTGCTTATGATTTGGGATATGCGCAAAAAATTTGGAATGAGTAAAATTTCACGAAATTCATTTCTAGATTAACTTGTTTTCTAAAAGGGATTTAAGTGCCTTTTTGATAAGTTGTATATAAGATTATTTTGAAAAAAAAATAGCTGAACTCTGTTAATATAGCTTCTAAACAGGGTTTTTGAAATTAAACGCTTAGACACCCTTGTAAAAATTTTAAACCAATCTGACCTCATTTGAACCTGTATATTCTCGATTTTACAAATTTGAAATTGTCGACAGAAGTTATGGTTGTAGAAATTTTACATTAAATTCAACTCTCAAATGATTGTATGATTTATACGCGAAATTACTTTGTCCTTGGAAAATGACATTAGATAAAACAGCACAGAAAAAGGGATATTAGAGTGGGTCTAGCGCATGATAAAATTTCTACTTTTAAATACTGTCTCTGAGTACAGTGTTGTGAAGTGACAAATGCTTTAGTTTCGAATTTATGAACTCATAACTTTTATTCTGTTATCTTTGTGATAGCGTATTTTACAAAATCACCTCTATCAATATGTTGGGTGAACACGATGATACACATTAGCTGCATCACTGCGACGTAATTACCATCTTGGATTCAACTCTATTGCAGAGGGAGGGGTGTAAAGAGATTGTGCTAGAGGAAAATAAATATTTGGAGTATTTAGATGTTACTACATTTATAAACATATACTCCAAAAGTTTTGATGATATGAATAATTGAAATCAAGGAGGGTTAGCAGTATTTTGACTTTTTCTCTAGTTCTGAGTCTTCTTTAGCTGTTTCGCTGTAGACGGTTGTTTCGTTATAGTTTTTTTACAATTTCATTTGATAACTAAAATGCTAGACAATTATGAATTCGTAAAAGATTACTTTGTCTCATTACCAGAAGTGTCCTCGTGGTGTAATGGTTAAAGCGATGGACTGCGGAATCGTAGTAAGCGAGTTCCTACTCCAGTGGCGCTTTTACATTCACTTTCGGGCAAATACCCTTGGGAAAGATATGAACCCCCTTATCCTCCGAGCTTAGGGTTAAATAGTACCACTACTGTTCTTCTAGAAGAATGGCTTTAGTATTAAATAACTTACAAAGGTTGATATGCCATTAAACAAAGACACTAAACCAAACCAAACATTTGTTCATTACCCGATACAGTAATATTCTGTGTGAAGAGAAACTGTCGAGATAACCATTATTAAAAAATTCTCCATATCAAGATTATAGAAGAATAATACAGTTAACAAACGCAATGTTTTTTAAGCCTAAAATATCCATGAAACTGCTGAAGTTGTTTTAATTATGAGGAGGAGAAAGTACCCCTTGCGTTGTGGCTAACATGCTAAAAACCGATATTGTAGTAAGCGAGATCGAGATTCAGTCACGCTATCACCTTCATTTTTCGACATTCTCTCGGTAAAGGTATTAATGCCCTTTTTCCCCCAGCTATAGGTTGAATTTTTTTTTTTATGTTAATGCACACAAAACGGAATATATGTGCTATAACCAAACGGGGGACATCTCCACTCTAGAAGGAACCCCACTTAAACTAGTAGACAAATTCACGTACCTAGGAAGCAGCGTCGAATCAACCGAAAAGGACATCGAAACGAGGTTAACGAAAGCATGGACAGCTATCAATAGGCTATCGATTATATGGAAATCAGACATAACCGATAAAATGAAACGCAGTTTCTTCCAGGCAGCGGTCACATCGATACTGCTATATGGATGCACTACGTGGACGCTAACAAAACGGCTGGAGAAGAAACTAGATGGCAATTACACAAGAATGCTGCGTGCAATCCTGAACAAGTCCTGGCAGCAACACCCCACAAGACACCAACTGTACGGCCACCTGCCCCCTATCACGAAAACTATTCAAGTTAGACGAACCAGACATGCAGGACACTGCTGGAGAAGCAGAGATGAACTCATAAGAGATGTACTCTTATGGATCCCCACACATGGCCGCGCAAAAGCAGGACGACCAGCTCGAACGTACATTCAGCAGCTATGTGAGGATACAGGATGTTGTCCTGAAGACTTACCTAGGGCGATGAACGATAGGGAGGAGTGGCGAGAGAGGGTCAGGGATATCCATGCTGCCAGCACGATATGATGATGATGATGATGATGATAGGTTGAATATTAGCCTAATGAGTAGAGAGTTCGCCAATGATCCGGGAGAGTGGGGTTCAATCCTAGGTCGAGTCATACCAAAGACTCGAAAAATGATACTTGAGGCCGCCTCGCTTAGATGTCAGCACTATAAAGTAAGGATCAAGGGTAAAATGGTGAAATCTAAGGAATGAAGCAGCGCCCTCCCCTACATCTTAGTGTAGTAGCTATTGAAAAGAGAGCCTTCGGATCACCCTTGACTAATGTCGCCAAATATATTTACTTACTATCACTTCTGTTCTTGTACAAATATGGCTTTGGCGTCAAATAACCCACGAAAGTTGATATGCCATTAAACAAAGAAATTAAACCATATCGATGGGAATATATGTATGTGTGTGTGCACGCGCTTGTATACATAGCGCATGTAGTGATTGATTGATTGATTCTAACAGTACGTCAACCTGTCAAAGGCTATTTTATGCCTTGAGCTTATGGAATCGCATTCATTGTACGTTTGTATTTAGATTCTTGTGTAATTGTTTCTTAAGAGTTTTATGGGCGTGTGAGTTGCATACGGTCCAATCAAATACGATTAATTCTTAAATTTACCTGTATGACCCATAAATAGATGCCTAACAGTTTCTAAATCTCCGGGTGAACTTGGAAATAATGGCAATTAGGGGTACTCCACATTCATCCCATCTTCACGAGTTAAGTCTCACCATCGGGGGTAGTTTAGTGTCATGCGCATAACACCGTAAATTCAAAACGCTGTTTCAGATAACTCGTACAAATGTATCTGCTGCTTTATTAAAAGAACGTGCAAGTCACTTTGATACCGGATCAAGAACTGAATTTCACAATCAAGAAGGAAAGAATACGATTTATTGCATTAAATGAATTAGACAGCAATTTTTATGAATATCTGATCTCACTGCATGGGAGCAAGTTTTTGATGGTGAAACATCTGCTTTATAAGAATCCTACGAGTTGTCTTGAACAATTCCTGGAAGCAAAATCCTACGAAGCAAAGGCCACATACATTCCATCTTTAAAACCATCCAAGTAAGACGAACAACACATAGGACCACAGCTGAAAAAGTAAGGAGGAACTCATTAGGGACGTTCTTCTATGAACCACAACACATGGTCTTACTAGCATGGGCCGACCAGAAAGAACTTATTTACATCAAACCTGTGCAGAAACAATATGTAGTTTTGAGGACCTGCCAGAAGTGATGAATGATAGGGACGGGTGGAGAGAGGGAATCAGGAAAACCATCGCTGACAGCTCGATTTGATGATAATAATGATTCAACCAACATGATTCCGCATGATCACGGTGCGACACTAGGTCAATTTTTGAGCGTAGTTTAATAGGTTTAAATTCTGAGTTTTCCTTCTCCTAGAGTGGTTGCCATACCAAGGTTAAATAGCCCAGAAAGCTGGGTTAGAAGAATAAACCGACTGCATCTCTGCAGAGAAGTAAGACACCTCTAACAAATGTCCTAGATATGAAATTTAACCATCTGATGGTAAGGCTCCAGTCCTGGAGTTTTGGAGAATGTGAAGTAGCTCTTCATTGCCATTGGCCTCAGGTTTCACTCGCCCGGAGTAGTAGTACCTTAAAGGGTCCAATCTATGAATCAAATAGAACTGTTTGACCTTTTAACTGCGTACAAACAAATTACTGATGTTAAATTGAAATGCCAGTTTTACATATTAATACTTGGAACCATTTAAATGTATGCAAATGAATAAATAAAGTTGAATACAATTATTGATCTCAAAAAAAATTAATTTAAATTCTTTATCCATGTTCCGAAATTTAATTATTGGTATTACATAGATATACTGGAAACCACTTCACTGTGTGTAAGCAAATGGTTGGTTGGTTGGTTAGATACATGATTTGTGAACACATTTTTAGATTCACAGTTAAATGATTAAACAGTTCTATTTGAGCCCTAGATATGACCCTATCAGATGCGACCATTCCGGGCCAGAGTAAACCTAGAATCAATGGCAATGAGAGGATAACTCGCATTCCCCAAAGCTCCCGCATTATTGTACCCTTACCATCAGATTGTTTAATGTCATACTCAGGACAATCGTCTTACTCCACTGCAGAGATGCAGTAGGTATTTTCCCCCAACCCCAGCCGACTGGGATTGGAAGCAAATTATTCATATTAAATATAATTGTTACTGTAAAATGGCAACACTTGAAACCAATGAATTGTACGTAGAATAATTAATTGTGTACTAATGAATTAGCTCTAACTTGTTAAAATAAAACTACCTATAAATAATTCACTTACAGGTCATAATAATAGTCATTTATGTTACTATATGCAAAGAAATGAACTTTGGCTTGTTTAAAATGTTACCTACAAACCATTCATTCGGAAATCATATATATTTAATATATACGTATAAAGAGGATTTGGCATTAAATAGCCTACAATAGTTGATAGGACATAAAACCTAACCAAACTAAATCATATATATTTAGTATATATGCATAAATAGGATTTGGCATTAAATTACCTACAAGGTTTGATATGCTATAAAACCCAACCAAAGGACTATTTGCCCATGCGGGTGAATAGTTGGATTCATACTTCTCTCAAGTGCTTTGCATAATGTAAACAGCCTTGCACAGGTGTTGAACTCTAGTTGTCGTTTTCATTTACTAAGACAAGCGTCTCTAAAACATTCGGTTTATGTTCATGTTTTTAGTGCTTGCAAAGCCATTTAGAATAAAGTCTTTCCTGCTTAGAGGACATTTATAACTAAGAAGAATACACTCGTCAATAATGACGGTTAAATTTCAAATAAAATATATTTTTTATAATCCAAATGATAAAGGTTTCAGAATCTAAAAAAAATAAATCAATAAATAAAAAGTATCTCGTATGTTATTATTATAAAAAGCACAACATTCATGTCGCAAACTAAGAATTATCAGAAACATCAAATTGTCTGTATCGTTAATAAATGGAGACTCTTTAACATTCCCTCTCTTTCTCTCTCTTCCTTGTTGCTGTCAATGTAGATTCAAAAGATACTTAGTCAAGCACACGAACTCAAAAACTAAAGGAACGGTTCCGTTTTACGTCAGCCTGCTTTACCGACAATTTGTCTGCTTTCTTTTCCTTTCTCTTTCGATGTGACAAGCCACAAATCCCATTATTCGTTCTTTCATTTTTTTCTTTTTCATTTTAATTTTTTCTTTCTTTAAAGATTACAACAAAAACGTCAGAGATTTCACTTTCCGTTCTTTCTTTCTTTCTTCCTTTCCTTCTTTTATTTCGTTCTTTCTTTTTCGCTTTATTTTTTTTTCTTTCTTTAAATAGTACAAACAAAATCGGCTTTCGTTCTTTCTTTCTTTCTTTCTTACTTTTATTTCATTCTTTTTCGAACATTATGTATACAGACAGACAAATGTACACAAAGAACGCTACACTTTTGTTTTATATTATTAGGAGATAGTGAAACATTGTGCAATATATGGAACTCCGTTACAGTTGGTTCGATCAGTATATTTTCAATCACGTCTTTTCTGTTTGCAATAAAATGGTTTGTAGAGTTTATGTTACAGAACATTCAAGTAAGTCTTTAGAAACCATCTCAAGTTTCCATTCAATGCTTCTACTCTGTGACACTGCCGACAAAGAATGTACAATACAAAATAAAGTCAGCGTGAAATTTCCTGAGTAGCAGACTTTGGTAATTGCTGTTGGCCAACGTCTTTGAGCACATCAGACCAATTCAAAGAGTGCAAACCTAATGACACTTCCTTTGAAACGTTTTTCTTTTAATTTCTTGTCTTATATACCCAAAGATTCCCTCGATCAAAAAAGCCGTCAACAAGTATTAACCTGAATTTCTTCAACGGGAACGGTAGCTCTTCAGAAACTAATATCTTAACATGTCTCCCTCTCCCTCTTTTCCTTTTGTTATTTCTGAGTCAAACTCTGGTGAAATTTTAGACACGATAGACTTTCTTTAAAATCTCTGAAGCGTTTCTTATTTGTTATGTCGATGCTAGAAGTAACAAACAAACATTTCATTTTAATTTTTAGATTAAGTATTGTTAATCATTATTGTTATCACTAATTTTAGCAAGTACTTTTTTCAACTTAATTTTTAATTGATTTTTCTTGTAAATTACACGGGTTTTCAATTTATGCAAACGAGGCAACTACTAATCAAAAATAATGAAAGATAAGCTCTTGCCGAGATACTAACACAAGCACCTTTTGCATCTAAGAAGCCTTATCAAATGCCCCAGCTGCTCCAAACAGCTACGAAGAACTATATATAGGCAAATCGCAAATCAAAGTTTTTACTCATCTCTTTCTATCTCTCAAGATATTTTTATTTTTACACTTGTAGTGTTTGTGACTAGAAAAAAAAAAGATCAATTGAAAATGAAGAAAATAGAAAATGCTAGGCAAAATTTCTCAAAATAATGGTTTTTCAATGTTCAATGCAAAAGGGAAATTAAATAAAAGATGCTTTTAATAACAACTGGTGGAAAACTATATTAAAAACATAAGCAACCTAAATATAAAAAAGTAAACTTTATTTTTAAAGTACAAGACAAAAATATCATTATTATTATTACTCATTAGAGTTTTTCACATCAGCATAAGCTGATGGTTTTCACTGCAGATTGAATGACAGCAAGTCTCCTCAAGTCTCCAGGACTCTTCTCGGTATTCTGGCCGTTTTCAATAAGGCTGTTGTTTGGATGGTCTCCACTCGGCCGCCAAATTCTAAATCTTCCAGGTCCTTTAATAATCCTTTAGTTACCGTGCCAAAAGCACCAATCACAATTGGTATAATTGTCACCTTCATGTTCCATAGTTTTTTCAATTCTCTAGCAAGGTCGAGGTATTTATCTCTCTTTTCACTTTCTTTCAGTTTTATTCTGTAATCTGCCGGGACAACAAAGTCGACAATTTTGCAGATTTTCTTTTTTTTTTTTTTTTTTTTTTTTTTTTGTTGATTATTATAAGGTCTGGTCTTCGGGTCGTGATTAGGTGATCCGTTTGTATATCAAAGTCCCACGAGAGTTTGTGCGTGTCATTTTCTAGGACATGTGCTAAGTTGTGCATATACCATTTGTTGGCATGGTCAAATTTAAATTTATTGCACATTTCCCAGTGGATCACCTTACCACCCAGTCGTGTTTAGCCTTTTACACCTTCTGTGCCAATTTGCTGCATTCGCTTATTATGTGATTGATGGTTTCATCTCTGTCACCGCATAGTCTGAATTTGCTATTTTGTTGCGTCATATCTATCATCGCTTTGATATGATTGGTTGAGTTTTTCAACCCAGTTTTAATTGTTTGTTTGTTTGTATACGTGTTTATTTTGGGTTTTTTTCCCTAGAGTCTAAATGACAGGAATCGTTTATTATGTGATTGATCATTTCAGCTTTTTCTCCACATTATCTACACTTGCTATTCTGTAGCATCTTGTCTATATTTGCTTTAAAATAGTTGGTCTTTGTGGCCTTGTTTTGTGCTGCTATTTGAAAAGATTCAATTTTTCTCTTTAGATTTCCCTTTCGTAGTCATATCTTCTCATGTGCAATCGCGCTAGTTTACCGCTTGAAATACTCATATAGTTATTTTTCTTCCAATTTCTATTTCCTAATTTTTGCTGTTTTTCTGTTTCTACGTATATTGCAAATGCTGCTATTAGTTCCTGTAATCATATTTACCAACCCCACCGCTCGGGCAAGATATGACACAAGGTCAATTTTTAAGCGGAGTTTAACAGGTTTGAATTAAGAGTTTTCCTTCTCCTAGACTAGTTGCCTCACCAAGGCTGAAGAACCCAGACTGTCCTACTATTCATCTGGAGGGAGAATAATTGGATTCGTACCTTTCCCAAGGGTATTAATGCTATGTGAAATGCAATCAGTCTCGTTCAAGTTTTGAATTCGTGTCGCCGTGTCCATTTCCTACGACGATGACCATTACACTACGGACACCTCCATAAAAGTTGCTGTAATTATCCCTTTCTTGTTCTTTTTGTTGTGATCCTTGAATCTTTGGGTTGACGTATCTACACAATCATCTGTGCTGGCGAGTCCTTTTACTCCTTCTCCTTATTATTATTATTATTATCATTGTTATGACTATTATTGTTAATAATTATTGTTGTTGTTGTTGTTGTTGTTGTTTATATCAAAATCATAATAATTATATATATATATATATATATATATATATATATATTTTTACACCCACCAAGCGAAAGGTTGGCTAGTTTATGTCCGGTCCATTTCTTAAAACGTAATAACGGAGATTTCGAATTCTAATTTCCGATATAAAACATCAAGTCGATTGATGATACTACTGGCAAAAATGACCCTTAGTTCAGACAGGATAAAAAGTCGTTTTCACTTTGTCGCAGTTTTATTATAGTGGTGTTGTTAAATTGCTTGGCTTGTCTAAGCTATCAAATAATGAAATCGAATCGAAATCAACAATTTATGGTGTGAAGCTGCAGAAACCAGTGTGTTATTTGATTTGCTGGCTGCATTAAAGAATTCCTTTAGAATGTAAGAAAAGCCTTATGAGAAAGTTGAACAGTTATAGCGAAGTAAAAAAAGACAAAAATACGAAATAAACAGTAAAAATAAAATGATAAAGATTTGTACTTGTCTTTAATTGGAATCATTTTGATTCCAGGTGAGTATTGTCAGAAAATAGCGGTTTCAAATCCTACCCAAGCCGGCCAGAGGTTTACTTGGTCAAAAACGTGGTTCGATTGACAACAACTATGGAAGGCAGTAATTACTGGGGATACGGTTACAAGACTCAGCATTCCTATCCGAGGTCGCGGTAAATCACCTGAAGAAGGCCAGAGGTGAAATTTGGCCGAAACATAGTGAAAGAAGAAACAACACAAAAACTACCAAGATGAGGACAAAAAGTCCGCAATAAATTTTAAAAAATAATTCTCTGATAAAGATTTGTTATCACTTGTATTACAGTGTGCTTAATTTAGAATAGTACGATATTAAAAACATTTACATTTGTTTAGGAGAGTTGCAAATATAGTTGTCTTAAAAAGTTGATTAATTATTCGAAGTTAAGTTTAGTCATCGAAGAATCGCCGTATAATTGTGAAATATTTAATCATGTCTGTTCAAATGAACTTTGCACAAAAAAATATTCTATGGTGATCTTGTATGTCTTTTTGAGTCGTGTTGACGACAAATCAAGAGTTTGGAATGACTTTTCTGATCAGAAAGTAGCTGAAAGGAGTAAGTTGGGTTCGTCGAATTACTTTCTTGGGTAATTTTGAGGGTGGTGGTTCTGCCGAACGAAAGGAATGGAGACAAAATATTGTGTCTTCAGTGTCTCCAATTATAGAGTATGTAAAAGAGATGTTCTGGATGCTTTGAAACTCCTTCTTGTGAAATTTATGAGGGTAGAGATGCTGCTAAACAAAAGAAAGATTAAACGAAACGGTTGCACTCTGTGGTCGTAAAATGCATTTCTCCTAACGCAAATAAAAATGCCAATGATATATTACATAGATATTGATACTTTCATTTTATTTTCAGTGTTACTGGAGATAGTACATTTTAGTGCATAACAGCATCCCAATTTTCATTTAATTTTTTCTTTACTTGTTTTTTTGTTTTCGAAGTATATATTTGCTCTCTCTCTCTCTCTCTCTCTCTCTCTCTCTCTCTCTCTCTGTATATATATATATATATATATATATATATATTTGGAGATTTCCACTTAAGCTCTGGTTGAGGAGCCACCATTAGATGGTTTCAGCCTTAGGTGTAAACTTTTAGAATAAATTTTGAAGTATAAAAAAAGAACTGAGAGGTGACGACATTATTAGCTGTAATTCTTTTTACTTCTATTGGAATAAAAAAGTGATTACAATATATTAAAAAATATCACGTTTCTTGTGTTATTTTATTAACAGGAAACTCTTTATTTTAAAATACAAATAAGAAAAAAATTTTAGGGCGAAAAAATAAGTGTAACGAAAAATATTTGGTTGTTGTTTTTTTCGGATGCATGCGGGCGTGTGCTCGTGTGTGTATGTGTGCGTGTATGCTTGTATGTGTGTGTGTGTGTGTGTGAATTTATGTTTGTGTATGTGTGCGAGTGTGTGTGTGTGTGCGTGCGTATATGCGTGCTTGTGGGTACGTGTGTTTGTGTATATGTGTGTGCGTGTGTGCATGTGTATATGCGTGCTTGTGGGTACGTGAGTGGGTGTATGTGTTCACGCGCGCGTGTGTGTGTGTGCATGTGTATATGCGAGCTTGTGGGTACGTGTGTGTGTGTATATATATATGTGTGTGTTTGCATGTGTATATGCGTGCTTTTGGGTACACGTGGGTGTGTGTGTGAAAGACAGAAACAGAGATATATCTACTGGCGTTGTTTTCGACAAGTAAATCAAACTCGCTTTAAGAAAATAGATTATCCGACCTTTACTTACACCGTTGTATATAGGTCACCCAGAATATCTTGTCTTTCGGTTTTAATTTGAAACTTGTTTTCTTGTAAGCATCCATGTAACTAACATAATAGACAGTTCCAACACTTTACTCCAACGATGTCACAGTCCAGCAGGTTTGCAACTACGCCACGAGAACTCCCACCCAGTCACTCTAGTTACGTTTAGTTTGGTTTGACTTTATGGCATATCAAGCATTTATTTAATGCCAAATCCATTTTTATAGATATAAACAGTTCTATTTAAAACAATTCAGTTTAGCACAAGTGCACATTTTAAATGTTAAAAACAGTTCCATTTCAAACAATTCATTTTAACATAAGTACAGTTTTTGCTTACACATTTAAATGCCAAAACAGTTCTATTTCAAACAATTCAGTTTAGAATAAGTACATAGTTTAAACACGCAGTAAAATGTAAAAACAGTTTATTTCAAACAATTTAGTTTAGCGTAATTACAGAGTTTAGTTCTTTTTGACCAATAGATATGACACTATTAGGTGCTACCACTCCGGGCCAGAGTGGACCAAGGAACGATGGTAATAAAGGGGTACTTGTATTCCTCAAACCTCTAACATTACTGGAGCCACGCCTTCAGATTGTTTTGAGATATATCCAGGACATTCGTTGAGGGGGTCTTACCCTTCTGCAAAGATGCAATCCATATATACTACAGCTCCAGCCGACTGTGGCATCACATATATTCAAATATAAAGACAGTTCTATTTCAAGCAATTCAGTTAAGCATAAGCTCACAGTTTAGTTCTATTTGACCCATAGATAGGGCCCTGTCAGGTGCTACCTCTCCGGGCCAAAGCGGACCTGGGAGCGTTGGCAATAAAGGGGTATTTCACATTTCCCAAACCTCCAGAAATAATAAAGCCTCACCATCAGATTTTTTGTGCCATATCCAAGACACTCGTTGGAGGAGTCTTAGCCCTTTGCAGAGATGCAGTTGGTGTATTCGACTGGGCCATTCACTTAAGTTACAACAAACTTACTAACAAATAAATATGAAAAAAATTCTAAAAACTAATAGTATTGTATTTGTAGTTTTTGACTTTCACGGAAATAATTTTCTTTAAGCTCAAGTGGCAGCATGTCTTCTGCAGGACTCTAGCACCATTGACAGCATTCTTCCTGATCATAGTAATGTTAACGTCACTATAATCTGGATTGAACAGAAAACCATTACCCGGTGCTAACATGTTCCTTTATTTTGTTTGAGCAAGTATTGATTATCATAAGTTTTTCTTGAGACTGAACTCTAACACTTTTCCTTTGACCCTTTCTTCGTTTGGCAGTCGTACGAATCTTTCGACAAAGAAGTTTCTGGATTGATTATCTCTTAAACCTAAATGATCATCAAACCGACGAGTTTTTTTTTATAATTCTCTGAATTTCTGAGACGAAACTTGATGATTTTTATCATTCAGGGTTTTCGAACTATTTTCTTCATCTTTATTATTATATACACAACATTTCGGCCGATGTGTCCTCCACCCTGTTCAGGTGTTTCTTTTTAAACTCGGGAGCCTACACATCCTTTATTTGATCTACGGGGATCACCTGTTCTGATTCTGCTAACCGTAACAGGGTACAAGTGTTAAATATTCATATATTGTTACTCCCCACCAGTCAGGATTGAACCTGCAAACTCCAAATGATTATCACTTAGACGTTTAAGGAACCAACGCCTATAACCGTTACTCTACTTGTCACTGTCTAATCTAGTGATTAGAGAATTTTCCAAATGACAAAAAGTCAAATGCAACAAATACAGAGAACGAAGCACAACCATCTTTGTAGCTGAAATAGCTATGTATACTACAAAGATGCCAAAGATCAGACAAAGTTCAGGATTACACGAGTTAATTTTCTTGGCATTACACAAACTAAATCGATCATCTGTATTACGATGCTAAACTGAATAGTGTCATAGACAAAATCAACTCGACACTTTAACTTTAAAATGACGCAACATCAGCATCACCCCAAACCAGTTATTGTGCCTTTCTAAGATTAAAAAGAAATATCATTTATTAATCTGATGAAAAAGAATCCACTTGACTCATATCTGAATGGCTTTCTTATTTTGTTCTAACTAGATTTCGGAACTTTCAAATATGCAGTGGGATTGAAGAAATATTATTTTTAGTTGAACATTTCCAAACATTTACCTTTCAAGATGCTTGAAAGGACAGAAATACAAAACTAGAGATCGAATGAATTCTAGATAAAAGATATTAGCGATCGTAATACAAATGTTACAATTATACGTTGGCCGTTTCTGAGCAATCCTTTCGCATATATAGATTCCAACAGACTAAATAAAAAGACATTTGGATGGGTCAGTGAAACAGACAAAAGTGACATTTGCTCTTTCTTAAGCCAAATGTCAAAGAAGAGATAAAGATTGGTAAATATATCGATTTAAAGGGCGAAAGCTGTGTTCTTATCTTTTAGACACTGTGTAATGTCCTACGGTTTTCATCCTCAATTTACTTTCTATCAATGGACGTTTATTTTTGCAAAGAAGAAAACTGTTAGCCAAAAGTAAATAATACTTCATAGTAAATTTTTACCTTTTAGAGGATTTTTTCTTTCTTAAAAAAGAAACTCAATTTGTTTTATTTTCCTCTTTTTTATGTTTTTGCATACGTTTTTATAGTCTTATGTTATCTAAATTCTTGTAATAAAACAAGTTACAGAAGAACTTGAGGAACTTATTGAGCAAACTGGCGTCCTCGGAACAAAAAATTATAGAAAATAAACAGTCCAGTCGGTTGGGGCTGTAGAATACACCGACTGCATTTCTGCAGATGGGTAACTCCCCACCAGGAAGTGTTCTAGATATGATCCCAAAATCTGATGGTGAGACTCAAGTACTGAGGTTTTGAGGAATGTGAAGTACTTCTTCTTTGTCATAAATCCAAGGTCCTCTCTGACCTGGAATGGTAATGCCTGATAGGGTCCCATATGTCGGTCAAATTGAACTGTTTGAGCATTAAACTGTATGCAAACAAATGACTAATGTTAAATTGACTTGTGAGTGTTACATAGCAATACTTGAAACCATTTAACTGTATGTAAATAAATGATTAATAGAAAATAGAATTATTCGTGTTAGATTGAAATACTTGAGACCATTCAACTGTGTGCACACAATTGAGTGCTGGCTCGTTTAAAAATGTTATCTATAAACGATGCATTTATCAATCATATATATTTAATATATATGTATAAACTGGATTTAGCATTAAATAACCTCCAAGAGCTGATATGCTATAAAATTCAACCAACCATAGAAAATAGAGTTCTTTATATTCGAATGTAGTAACTATGGGAAATGGGTGAAATGTTAAAGGAGACAAGAGAAAAACTTGACCAATCTGTTCAAATTCTCCGTAATCGTTGGCATGCAACTTTTATGTAATCATCTACAGATAAGTATTTCTTTATAATAGTATTTTTCATTCCTCTTATTCTCCATTGCTTCAAATGTCGGGGATTTTCCCTCCAAAATAAGCTGGGATAAAACCAGTATGTTGAAGAAAAAACTAAGCAAATGGCTATCAATGTTTTTCTGGTGTACAAATTATATTTATTATGATGATATATAATTCATATCTCTGAACATTTTTATATTCCAGGTCTTAATAAAAACGGATTCTTTCATTTCCTTATAATACGAGTTGGAAGATCTTATTTTTCTAAAATCTTATAACACACGATGGTGGGACCAACAAACATATTACCATTCAAAAGCTTGGATTGGATTTGAGCTCGAACATCAGTTTCTAGCTTTATAACATTTTCACCTGGACTATGGAGAGGATTACTTAACTATATAAAATATTAATAGTCTAACCAACATTTTACGGACAGGACTATTCTTAAATATGTTGTTAATATTAAACTTTTAACTACTATCTCTTTTAAAATGCCATTGAGATCTTAGATGTGTCTTGGAAATCAATTATTCTCCTTGTTACGTACGTATATATATTTATATACACATTTTTTAATGAAAAAGTGATAATGTTTTTATTTACAAAAATATTTAATATCTATAAAAGGCTCATTTTTTTCAGCACTATATTCAACGAAGTTAAAAAGGTTTTCTTTCTCTAATAAACGCTGACACAAAGCTAACAGCCCAAGTGAAAGTTCTCAGGAAAGTTGATCAGAATTTTCTTGAAGCAGAAAAACAAGAATGAATACGCATGCGCAAACATATAAACGCACGTGCCAACAGACTTTTATATATTTGTCAACTGCAGGTTTAAGAAATTAAGTCTGCTTTTGTTTAATCGTGTGCTAATATTAGCCAGATTTTATTTTCTTCTTTATTCCGTTTCTCTTTCTGTAACTGTCCCTGTCTTCCTTCTTCTCTACGATCACTTTACTCTTTCCCCTTTGGCGTTTGTATTTGTGCACATCTGACCTGATGTCTTTATTATAAGGTATTAAAGAAAAAAGAATTCCCACTATTGTATTTTGCCAAG
This sequence comes from Sepioteuthis lessoniana, assembly GCA_963585895.1. Taxonomy (NCBI): domain Eukaryota; kingdom Metazoa; phylum Mollusca; class Cephalopoda; order Myopsida; family Loliginidae; genus Sepioteuthis; species Sepioteuthis lessoniana. The sequence continues at coordinate 65,838,168 of OY757911.1, read as the reverse complement.
AGGTTTTCACACAACAATTTTTTAGTGTGTGGGGGACTGAGAGCAATAAGTTTATTTTATTTTTATTGAACTCTCTATTGAACGAATTAATTTAAATGGATTTATTTCATTCGTTTTTCACTTGAACTGGTCTTAAGTCTTTTCCTAATGTCAATGTAACTGAGCACTTTTCTCTTTCTTCTTCTAAATTTAAAGTTTTGTCCAAAGTAGTGCCTCATTTTTCAATTTGTGTCGATCCGAAAATAAAAACACAATAGACAGGCTAAAGATAGAAAAAAAAAGGTAAAACAATAAAATACTTGTTAAAAAAAGACAGCAAAACAAACGAAAATAACAAGATTTATTTCAATGGAAAGTAAAAACTAAGAGAAAAAAACGACACAAAAACAAAACAAAAATCAAGATCACAATGGAAAAGGGGAAAAAGAAAGAACAAGAAAGAAAATCTATGAAAGAAAGAAAGAGAGATGATTTTTAAGAAAGGGAAAAAGAAGATAGAATAATATTACTGGTGGTAAAAAGGAAAAACAAAAAGGGCTTCGGTTTCCTTGTTTAATAACATATGTTCCTTCGTGGGTTACTTACCGATCCTCGTAGAAGGAAAGTAGTGGCGCTATTCAACTCATAGCTTGAGAGATAAGAAAGTTGAAACATTTTCGAAATTGAAGGCAATAGCCAGACTGGAATTCGAACTGGCTTATTACGATGTCGCAGTCCAGGATGTTAGCCTCTGCACCACGTTGAGGGAGTCAACGTGGTGCAGACCAAAAATAGAAGAAAAGAATAAAAAGAAGAGATAGTTAACATAAATGTAGAGGAATAAATGTATAGACATTTTATAGAAATTTCAATGTATAGAACACAAATCTATAGAAATTAAAAAACAACTGAGGAATGGACGTAAATTCATATTCGTGAAGAGAAGTAAACAGTAAACTTTTTTTTTAAGTTAGATGAAGACGAATAGAAAGAAAGAAAGAAAGAAAGAAAGAAAGAAAGAAAGAAAGAAAATTAAGTGTGAAGAAAGAACAAAATCAATTTCCCGAAGTTGTAAATTCAAAGAAGAAAAGGTAAAAAGAGAAAGAAAAAAACGACGATGAAATGCAAATAATCAATCAAACTGAATTACAAAAAAAAAAAGTGTGACCAAAAACTTTTAATGACAATAAACTGATAAATAAGACGTATATAAAGGAAAATATTGAAGTTGGACAGAGAAGTATAAGCTCATTTGTGTAAAGGGGATAATTAACGAAAGGTGTCGTCTTGAAATTAAACTGGCGCATGAATACGTATTGTCTGATTCCATTTTGTTCACATCAGTTTCTTACAATTAAAAGTAAGAGACGAGGGACATAAAACTCACTAGGCTTTCGGTTCAAATTAAAATGATTATGAAAATAAAAAGGCCAAGCGGTTCTTATCACCGTTTATCATGGTAACGCAAAAATACGGATATATTTTGAAAGATATTTACGAAGAAACGAAAATACATTCTTATAGCAAGGTTGGAAGTGAAAAAAAGACAGAATTTGTTTCATGAATTTGACATATTGAGCTTCTTAAACACGTGAAAAGTTCAAAGGTACAAACTTTAAATCCGTATCAAAACATGATGTTCTTAATATATATATATATATATATATATATATATATATATATATATATATATATATAATAAGAATATCATACTAATATATATATAATTCAACTTTAAAATAGGATAAAAATTCACTTTCTTGATTCTCTGATAACTGCCTATGCGATCGATGGACCAACGATCGTATAAGCTAGAAAGTGACAGTTGCAAAGCTTCGTTGATTGTGTCTATGCTCTTTTAACTTAATATATATTCTATATAACTGATATTTGGCACTCTTTATTTATGAATATGGCTAATTACATTATCAATATTAACACTGACACACACACACACACACACACACTAATAGATAGATAGATAGATAGATAGATATAATCGTTTGTTCGCTTGATTGATTGATTTATTGTTAGCAATAGAATTCTAGGTTAATGGGCTAATCATGATGGAAATTTGTATATGAAATCTCTTGGCCTCACGGACAGGTTAAGTCTATTATAAGGTGTGAATAGAAGGGATTTTCTTTTTATTTACAATTAATCTACAGGGTCTAATTCAGCTTGAAAATAAATAAGATTAGCAACAAAGTAGCGTCATTCGATCACAAATATAGTTTCACTTTAGAATAATGGAAAATTTGTTTTTTTTCATCGTAAAACAAATTATATTAGAAATTCAAAAATATGCATATTTTTAATATGTTGACTACACTCCTTAATTTCCTCACTTTTTCTCGCTTTTTTAAAATTCTTTTTCTCACGCTATAACTTTAAATACCTGAGTTTTCTTTAATGTTTTACATTTCTCTTTCTTTCCAATTTAACTTTCTTTTCTTTCTTTTTTTTTTTTTTTTTTTTGCTTTATTTATCTTTTTCTTGTTTACTGGAGTGATATAAAAGGATTTCAGTCGACCTGCGCTAATGCATTTTTTACACTCCGACACATTTTGAATCTATAGATAAACAGAAGTTCCCACCCGGAGGCAGAAATTTATCGAAAGAGAACGCAAATTAGAGTTGATGGAATTTCAACTTGGTTCACCTATTCCATTTTCCTCGCCCATAACCATTTCGTAATTAGCTCATCTACTCTCACAAATACCTTATCATATAATCTATGAAATACCATGCTACAAACACAAGTAATTTATCTTCAGGAAATGTATAAAATAATTTCCACAGGTGTTTCACGATCGTGTTGCAAGTCAGATCTTTGCTGTTGATTTTATTTCCTTTTTCCTTTTAAATTATTGCCAGGAAATAGTTAAGATTTTGATAATTAACCAAATATAGCAAAATCATTCCTTGGAAGATGGAACACAAAATATTGTGTGAAGATATATTACGAAAATAAGTCTTTCAAGTTGTCTGAATTTTTTAGATAAAGCTTGATGCTTTTTTATCATTGAAGGTTTTGGGACTACGATGTGCCTTCAATAAGTTTCCAGACTTTATTCATATGGGCACTTTTATCGATAGTACCCACATGAAACTCTAGTCCCCCTTCGAAGTAATCTCCGCCAGTTGCAATGCACTTGTTGTACCGATCCAACAACTTCTGGAAGGTCCCATGGAAGTCCTCTTGTGTGAGCGTGTCAATGACCTTCGTCACAGCCTCTTTCATCTCCTCAATTGTCTCATAACGACAGCTTCTAAGTTTTTCCTTGAGCTTTGGGAATAACCAAAAGTCTCAGGGAGCAAGGTCTGGACTATAGGGAGGGTGAGGAAACTGTCTTGATGCCTAACTTGGTCAAATAGTCTGTGACAAGGCTGGAGTTGTGGACTGGTGCATTGTCCTGATGGAAATGCCACTGAGCCGATTTCAAGAGTGCTGGCCTCTTCCGACGGAATCTCTCCGTGAACTCCCTTAAAACCTCAACATAGTATTCCTTGTTGACTGTCTGTCCAGTGGGAACCCAGTGCATGTAGATCATGCCAGTGCTGTCAAAAAAGGGATCATCACAAGTTTGTGGGTGGATTTGCTATATCTAGCTTTCTTGGGTCAGGGAGAGCCAGCATGCTTCCACTGGGAACTCTGTCTCTTGGTCTCAGGTTCATAGCAGTAGATCCAGCTTTCATCGCAGGTCACCAGAGCATCAAGAATTACCGGATGTGAATTAATCAGCTCGACCATCTCCCTGCTGTCATGACAACGTCTTTCTTTCTGATCTTCTCTGAGCACCCTTGGGATAAACTTCGCGCAAATCTTCCGCATCTTCAGTTCCTCGCGAACAATTGTGTGTACATTTCCTACACTGACATCAAACTGTGCACTTATTGTCTCTAGAGACACATGACGGTCCTTATCCATGAAATTCTTTATTTGGCGAATTAACTCTGGTGTTCTGACTTCCTTTCTCCTCCCACACCTCTCATCATCCTTCACAGATTCCATGCCTTCCTTGAATCTCTTATACCACTCAAAACCTCATGCTCGATTCATGCAAGATGGTCGAAAACCAGTCTGAAGCATCCCATACGTTTCTGTGGCATTTTTTCCAGGGTTAAAACAGAATTCTATTGCATATCGTTCTTCTAAAGTATCCTGACGTCCAGTTTGCATTTTCGAAATTCTCCAGCTGTGACAATCAGACTTTAGTAGGGTGTATTCTAATTCCTACTGTAGCTGTTGGTTTGAACCTGAAAGCATAAAAATTAGTCAGTAATCTCATAAGATGTATAGCAATAACATACTGAATTTTCAAGAGTCAAAGACAATTTTTAATGCCTGTACAAAAAAAGTATGGAAACTTATTGAAGGCACCTCGTATTGTCATCATCTTTATTGTTATTTCCACAACGTTTCGGCCGATATTTCCTCCGGCATTCTAAGGAGACAATCATCAAGTGGTTGCATGTTCAATCCTGACTACAGGCAAGTAACAATACAGGAATACTTAACTCTTGTACCCGGTTATGGATAACGGAATCAGAACAGGCGAACCCCGTGGATTCAATAAAGTACGTAGTTCGAAGTTCCGTGTAGGTTCCCGAGTTTGACAAACATCTGAAGAAGGCTGGAGGACATATCGGCCGAAACGTTGTGGAAATAACAATAAAGATGAAGACAGTAGACCGAAAACCGTTAATGATAAAAATAAATCTTTCAAGAATGTTCAAGCAAGATAGTGAAGGAAAATCAATTTTAACAAATTTCCGAACACGAGTCGGATTTTCAAATTGGTCCAGAACTTTGTAGCTCATGGCATTTGTGAAGATCTTAAACAACTGGTTCCTCATCATCTCGGCCCCCGATAACAATCCCAGCACCCAAAATGTCACCAAAGTTCAAGAGTCAGTCGACCAGAGTCAGTCCAGATGTTTGCAACGAGGAGCCAAAAATTTGGACTCTGTATTTTCTATTCGGCGAATTCTAATTCATGATCTTAAACTTTATCACTGCTGGATCCGAATCAAGCATCAATTGAACCAAGCAAATTTGGAAAAGAGAGTAGCCATGTGCCACTGGTTTTCGCAAAAGATCAACGATAATGAGGAATTTTTGAACGAGGTCCGCTTTTTGGTTGAACCCACTTCCTTCTGAAAGGTCAGGTTAACTCCAAGAACTAGAAGTTTTGGTGGAAGCAAAAACCTTTACAGACTCGTTCGACGCTTCCTGCATTCAAAAAAGTGCAAGGAATGTTTTGGGAAACTTTCATTGGTTAGTTGATTGCTATCTGTTTTCATCATCGGAAGCCCATATTAAAAATTACTTAATTACTCTAAAATTACCCAAAACCTGGATACGAAAATTTACAGGAGAAACTGGAAGTAAGAAACCCACTTTTCACCTATGAATATTTACTAAGCTTAACTTCACACAGTACCGACCGAAAAGAGATTTAAAAAGTAAAGTAGAAAGATTTTATCTCAGAAGAATCTGCTTAACATTTAAAACGATATTCAAAAGTTCGGCTTAGAGTCTGACACCTACTTATAGTACTAGAGGGAAATAGGTTATTTCACCCAAAAACCAAGTCATAACCTTGGTTGATATTAACTTTCTTCGAATGACACGAGGCTAAATAAGAGAATTTGGAGTTGAATGTGATGTGTCAATTATCCAAACTGATAAAGAGCGTACCTACATTCAGGCTTGAACTGTTACCGACTGGATCGGTATGAAATACTTAAATATTTCTGATCCGAGGAAGATCTGGATAGAGATATTTATGGATTTCAGTTGAAATCCAAGTAAGGTTGGAACGATTGTTTTAAACGAAGGAGAGCATAGCTGTTCAGAAAATCAGCTTTCAAAATCCTGGATTTGTCCATAAGCTTGAACATTAGTAGAAAAAATGTAACTATTTCAACAAGGCGGTTGAACATGCATGGCTCTACTCATAATATCACTAGCGACCTACAGCAGTTTACAGTATTTGCTTGTTCGCTTGTTTGTTTGTTTGTTTGTTATATTTTCTTATTTTTATCAAATTCACATTTTTTATGTCGTGCCAGAGATAAGAAAAAAGATTATTTTTATCAAGAAAACAGTTTACATTTCAATAATAACCGTTACACATCATATATTTTAAAATCTCTTCACTTATATTTCTAATTTGAAGAGTTATTTACTTGCTTTCTAATGGGCATCAACATAAAGAACTTGTTTTTCTCCCTTTCTCCTCATAGTTTTCGAAAGATTCTTTTCATTCAAATGTTCATAAATGAAACCGTTATTTTGACAGCTAGACAGAGTAATTTACGATCACTCCTTCGCTAAAGCGTCGGTTTACTGAGTGCTAATCGGCGCCGTGTAATTTAATAAAGAATCCAGAAAATCTAAGTTTGACTAAGGGAAATAAATATTTAATGATGAGTACGAGATTATTTAGTACGTGTTCTTAGATCTTTGCTTCACGACAAGTCAATACTAATCAAGTTTTAAGATGGAGCTCACTGTGCAGTTGACCAGCCTTTAAATGAAGGGTGTATCTGACATGTCCCACTAAAGTGGGATGATGAAATTAAGGTCCAGAGTTCCTAGTTTTTCTGATGAAGTTTTCCTCATCTAGGTATTTAACTGGGTCAATTGTACAAGTCTGTCGCTCCATCTAGTGAACGTCTTAATAGTATAGCTTAGGGAGCTGAATCTTGGGCTCTGGAACTCTCCAAAAGTTTCTATGTAATGCTTTTAATTTTATTGCGATTTAACGAAGTTTAAGTTATTTCAGCCTGTTCTGATAGTTGCAGAAATCTACTGACAATAAAGTTGGCGCCCTTAGTCGAGGGTGACCCGAAGGATCCATTTAGATAGCTTCCACACCGAGGTGTAGGGGTGGGCACGACTCCTTTCCCTAGATTGCTCCACTTTACGCTTGATCTTATAATGCTGAGAGTTAAGCAAGGTGGCATCAAGTACAATTTTTTTACATCTTTGGTATGACTTGACCTGGGTTTGAACCCCGGTCTTCCGGACCATTGGTGAACACTCTACTCATTAGGCCAATGGCTCGGTTATAATAATACAAAAATACAAATGCTTAGAAAGATATATAGATGTGGACTCAGAAATCAACACTACATGGTAACTCCTGGAATTGTTAGTTTTATGCTACTCCTTAGCAAACAGGGGAAGTCCCCGTGCTGGACCGCAATCTTGAAGTAAACGAGTTGAAACATCAGTCGTGCTATTACGTTTACCTTTTAAACTAATACTCTTTGGAAATGGTATCCGCTCTATCATCTGCCAACTCGGAGTTGACTAGTATCACTGCGGTTCTTCTACAGGATACATTTGGCATTAGATAACATACGAATGTTGATATCCAATTAAACAAACAAACCAAAGAAGAAAACTTATTTAGCGGTATCTAGATATAATCTATTTGAGAATTATAGCGAGAGGAAACTTGTTTGATCCGATTCTTTATTTAGGTTCAATTATTTATAAGGTTTCTATGGTTCTAACGATTAGTCTGTTGGTGAAACTCGGGATGATGAACAGCCGTTGAACTCGGGGTTAATCTGACTCCACAGCTCTGATTGGATAGTTCTGATCAGGTGACTAAAACGGTTCTAGAGTTAAGTATAAGTTTGGGAGTTAGCAGACGAAAGCTTTACCTTGTTCTCATTGATTCCTCGTTTAGACTGCAGCGGGTAATGATTGAAAAGTTGTCAAAAAAATTTTTAAAATATGTGAATATTTCATTGTGACCCAGTTGTTATTCATCACCCCAACAGAGGACTTAGAACGACTGGGCGTGAAAACAGAAGACAAGGAATAAGAACAAAGATGCTAACACCAGAGCGGGACAAGGTGACAAGACGACTGATTGGAGAGGAACGGAAGAGAATTGACGAGACATAAGATAGTCGATCGTAAATTGAGGTCAATATAACCACATCGTTGTGTAAATACATAAAAAAAGATCCCACACCTATACACCCGAAAGATGCATCCGTTATGTAATGGTTACTGTCGCAGGAAATGGACACGGGGACCCGAGATCAAATCCTGGACGAGTCTGTTTCCAGTTCACACAGAGCTAATACCATTGGGAAAGGTATGAATCAAACTATTCCCCCTCTAGCTATAGGTAAAATAGTAAGGCAAATTAAACTCTTTACTCTTAATATGGCAACCACTCAAGGAAAAGGAAAACTTTGTATAGAAACCTGTTTAAACTCCACAAAAAAATGACCTTGTGTCGCATTTTCTAGGGCGGAGGAGTTGGTAAATTAAAAACACCCAAAAGATGACACAGACACATAGTATGTAACAAGGAAAAAAGGAGGATTACCTTGATGCCAAAATTCAAGGACTTGAGGAAGAGACAAAAAAGATTAAATAAAGACTTATTACAACAAATAATAACTGCAATGTCAACAAATTGTAGTAAATGAGTTCGAACTCTAGTTGCTCTATTGCACTCAGTTTCGGAGTAATACCCCGGGTAAAGTTATGAACACCCTTAAACCCCAGCACAAGGTTAAAGAGTACAACTACTGTCTTTCTATAAGGATGATTTTAGCATTAAATAACTCACGAAGGTTGATATGCCATCAAAGAAAAATCATCAGTGGTGGCATCCATATCAAACTTATTAAGCATCGCTATATCAAAAACATCTAAATTCAGTACATATTTAAAATTATGGTCCTGGTAAAAGTTTTATCCCCTTAGGAACGTATCACGTCTATGAAAATAGATTCGTAATACGAGCAAAGCTACTACGAAGATCGAAATGCCAAAGTCATCCTTGTAGTACAATGGTAATTGTTATTCATCCTAATTTTAATATCTATTTTTTGTGGATCTGTTATTGCTTTTTTATTTTTGAATCTGATCCCTCTTTATATAACATTTTATAAAAAAAAAAACACGCAAAAATAGGTGAAGTTAAATTATTTGGTTTAATAGCATATGAACCCCCGATGGTTATTTTATGCGTATATTATTTATAATTCTAAAATGAATAGTTTGTTGATAACATTACTTTTAAAACGAGCCAGTTTGCATATATTTGTACAGAATTAGTATTGCTATTCGTTACTGACACACGTCAAATATTCTATTTATTGCGGACTTTTTTTTTCCTCTTCTTGGTAGTTTTTGTGTTGTTTCTTCTTTCACTACGTTTCGGCCAAATTTCACCTCTGGTCTTCTTCAGGTGATTTACCGAGACCTCGGATAGTACAATGCTGAGTCTTGTAACAGTATCCCCAGTAATTACTGCCTTCCATAGTTGTTGTCTATCGCACCACGTTTTTGACCAAGTAAACCTCTGGCCGGCTTGGGTAGGATTTGAAACCGCTATCTTCTGACAATGCTCACCTGGAACCGCAGAGACTCAACGCCTCTATCCGCTGCGCCACAGGCCCCGAAGGATGGATTTTTTGGTCTTATAAATCCTTATCTGGTCTTCCAGAGTCGGGTCCGGACCGAATTTTTGTCCTTGTCTTTAATTGGAATCATTTTGAGATGAGGTTTCTTAATCTGAGAATTAATTAAGGATTTATAAGACCAAAAAATCCATCCTTGATGGTTGTAATGTGTCCTCCATCGTGTTTTTGTATATAGTCGTTGTAACGATGCGTCAACGCTGTCTTCAAAGCTGGCAAGTCCTCTTCCTCCCCTTTCCTTGATACTTATAGACTGTCAACGTTGTCTCTGAGATGTAATGCCTTATGCATAGTCATAAGTTTTTTTGTTCTTTGGTTGGTCCATCAGTTTAAGTTCATTTCTGGTCCACTTCAGAAAGGGTCCGGAATATCTAACGAGGGGTACAGCTCAGGTATTTATTCCTTTGATAAGGTTTCGGCTAAAACGGCAGTCAATAGCGAAACGAAATGCACGCGGGGATCTGGCTAACTCAAAACCAAAAACTACTACACTCAGAAATACTTTTATGCCGCCTGGGCCGACGCTTATGCACATGAATACGGGCCTCTCTTTCGGTCCAGTCGCACACGTGCATCACCATTTCTGCGTCCGCCGCCGCCGAGACGTTTACCTTTTCACGTATTCTCTACACTCCCGCCTGATCCCTTATCACGGCCCAGGCAAGGTCACGTTGGCAACCTCCAGCGTGTACTTCGTCGCAAGGGTGGTTTCTGAGGTTTCCCCATTTTGTGCTGACTATCGTCCAGGCATTGTGATATACCCAGTGTCATCTGAAGTTTCATCATCTGTTCCGCCAGACGGGATGACATTTGTCCGAGGTCGCACGTCCTACACAGGGCGCGGGAGGCTGTCGACAATAACGGTTTAAGGGATGATCACCTCTGTTACCTTTCCTTCTTGGAACTTGAACGTGCATCGATAGCGAGGTGATTTGACCCATACAGGGTCGCCTAGACGGTACCGGTTTTGTGCGGAGGCCGGTAACGTGGGCACTGGGTCGATATACCTTATCCTAACCTCATAACTGAATATATCCCGTCGGCAGGTGCAATCAACGATGATGTATCATCTTTGGGCGCGATGTTGTACCAGTACACCGCTTCCTGAACGGAGCACCTCGTCCTAGCTGCAATCCGCTTAATACTGCGGTGGTATCGTTTTACAATGCCGTTGCCTGCAGGCACATAGGCACACCGAAACCGCAGGCGCACTCCCCAGCTCGCAGAAAACTCCCTGAACTCCCCACTAGATAACGCAGTGTCGTTGTCACCAAGCAATTCCTGCGGTGGGCCGCGCTCAAAAAATATTGCCTCGAGGTTCTGAATGATGCTTCCAGAGTCCTGGTATGACGTGCTGGACCACAATCGGTGACTGTCAGGAATTGTTTGCCGTTATAGTGGGTTATATCTATCCCCAGCCTTTGCCAATTAGCTTTTACCGCTAATACCCCTTTTGTTCAATGAACTGGGGCTGGATCAGTCATCTAACATTGTTCACATTATCTAATAGCTGACTTGGTAATCGTTGGGCAAACCCGCCGGGCGAAATACACGGTACGTCGAATGCCTGGATGTCCACTACTCTCGTGCACGTTCATGATTTGACTACTCGTCATTCAATTACTCCTCGCGGCACAAGTCAGAGGTACAAGCTCAGTTGCAGATTTCATCCTCTCAAGCTACCTTTGTGATACCCGGGTCATGGGGTCCACCAAATATTGGATCGATGGGATCAGAGCAACGTCTATGGACAGTCCATACTCTTCTACCAGCGACTTTATCGTTTCCAGTCGTCGGCAGAGCAACATTTCGCTGGTGGCCTTCATGCGTACTCTGGTCTTTCCGGTGAGCGTGTCCACCAGCCAGTGATACACGCTTACCGAGTCTGTTTTTAAGTGTATTTCCATTGTAACGCCAGATTGATGCCCTTCAGTGCCGCACCGAGTTCGGCCAAGTTAATGTGCTGGGTGTCGTTTGCGGGTCGCACCCCTCATGCATCTTCGAAGACAACATCATCGCGTTCCAGGAGCACGCCGATCGCCAGAGAACTACCCATACATTGATATCTTGTCCAGTCGCACACCATGGGCTCTGCGAAGGATCGCTCTGCATCACCCTGGCTATTGTACCTGAAGGTAGGTTTTTCTTAAGTCTAACATCGACACGTCAGACCCCTTCCTACGCCAGTCTCTCAGTTTTTGTGAACCCACATCAACACGCGCTGTGTACGCTTCCACGTGGTCGTTTAGTTCGCGGTAATCCATAACAGGTCACACTTTTCCTTTGTTATGCTGAACAACCGCCATTAGCGGGATAAATCTTCTCGGGGGACCGAGCTCTTTCTCGGGGTATGGTATCAGCCATCCGTTGTGAATCCAAGTTTGCAATTTGCAATTATAGTCCTTTCGAATGTGTTCCGGCACGGTGTATTCAGGTGTCTGATTGATCAGCGGTTTTGGCGACCGCTCACCCGACCACTTCCAGGTCACTGTCCACTTTTTCTCAGTCTGGTCAAATACGACATCAAAGTCAGGTCATTCTATTTTCACAGCGTCAGCAGCGCCGACACTGAAAACTTCGTTTGGAAACTAGGCCTCACCGTACTCATTTATATAAACACCGCCCAACAGGCGGATGACGTCAAGTCCAAGCAGGAGATCGTACTCCAATATATCTCCACCCATGGCCAGCATATCAACCACTACGCGTGTCCTCTTATCCACCCGCAGATTGACTTAAGTCACTCCCTTGCTGGTCATGCTTTTTCCGTCAACGGTCAGCACTTCTGTCTTGTGGCCACTCGATGGGCCACAAACCGAACTCCTCACAAGAGACCGTGTGCACACTGAGTCAATCAATGCGTCACGCATCACTCCGTTGATGTACACACGCATCACTGGCAGATTAGTTTTCATTTTTCCCGGGGCGAGAGTAGCGCTCACATCTCGCCCCTGCCTCCGTTTTCCCGACATTTTGACGGGACGTGGCCCTCTTTCTGGCATCTGTAACATCGGAGGGTTGGCTTAAAGCGCTGCCTCGGTCTTTCAAAATGGCAGTGCTTAGCCAGATGATTGGGCCCAGAGCAGTTAAAACAAAACAGCAAGTTCTCCGGGGGCATGGGTAGAGGAACTTTTTCTGTGGCTGTCGGTCGACGGTGGCATCAATCCTTTCATTGTTCACAACAGTCCTTTCTCGGTTGAGTATGCTTTCTGTCTGGATGCAGTCAATATCGGCAGATGCACGCAACAACTCCTGGGTATGGGCAGGCAGTCTGGTCATGAAGACATACTTCAGGGTCTGGAGAGTTTCTTCAATTCCGCGTAGAACTCATCTACCGTCTAATCCAAGCGCAAAGTGCGTCTTGAAAATTGCTTGTACGCCTCACATGGGTCAAGCGCAAAGGTTCTGCGCAGTGCAGCTTTTACCCGGGTCACATTGGTCTTATCTGCATCCGATAGATTGCTGATAGACGTCGAATGCACCTCCGGCCAGTCGCAAAGGGATTACTTGCTCGACCTTGTCAACTCTCGAAAGTTTGAAAACCAGGTCTACGCTTTTCAACCAGTCCACAACCGTCATTGTTCCGTACCGTCATTGTTCCGTACCGTCATTATATTCCGGTACGAGCTTTAGGTCAAATTTACCCTCAGCCATAATGCCGAAATAGCTTGTAGTTGAATTTTCCTGTCTCGTCGTCGCCTTCGTCGTCTTCTTTTTCTTCTTCTTCTTCTTCTTCTTCTTCTTCTAAAACGGCAGTCAATAACGAAACGAAATTCACGCGGGGATCTGACTAACTCAAAACCAAAAACTGCTACACTCAGAATTACACAGCTTTTATGCCGCCGGGGCCTACGCTTATACAAATGAGTACGGGCCCCTCTTTCGGTCCAGTCGCACACGTGCATTACCATTTCTGCGTCCGCTGCCGGGACGTTTACCACGTCCCGTATTCTCTACAAGAGTTTTGTCCCGAGTAGTTTTCTAGTTCTCCTGAGATATTCTTTTTCAATTTTGTCTTTCATTTCCACTTGTTTGATGGTGTCTGCCTCCAAGATACCCACGTATTTGTAGGTTTCGTTTTCTCCAAGTGTTCTAATCTTGTCTTGATTTGGTAGTCCCATTCCGTCAGTTAGATATCGTTTGCCACTTTTCATTACAAGCATGGCACATTTTTCTATGCCAAATTCCATTCCTATGTCTTGACTGTATATTCTAACGGCGTTTATTAGAGTTTCTTGTTTTTTTTTATTTTTTGCAAATAGTTTGATGTCATCCATGTACATTAAGTGATTGATCTTTTCCTACGATCACCTAAGTTTTTATCCGGTTGTGCATTTATTGAGTCTGAGGTTAAGTGGCATCATGGCAATCATGAATAATAAGTGTGATAGAGCATCTCCTTGGACAATACCTCTTGGGGTCTTTGTTTCAGCTAAACTTCTGTGAGAATCTTCCTAACATGTCAGCTGGTCAGTGTTATTGTTGTATTTTTTAATCAAATGATTTATGGTGATATTTTCAGAAAGGTGATTAGTGAGGTGATGAGATAGTGTTGTAGTTGTATAACCAACGTAGATATTATTTTTGTTTTTAGAGAGGTACTCTCGAAATGGACATATAAATTTATAAACTATTTTAGTTTGGTTTATGAGTATTCTAACAGGGTTGTTATTTTTTTAACTATGCAGTTATGTTTTAAATTTAGTGTAGTACATGATAAGTTTTATTTGTTTTTGTTTTTCGATAGGCTTAATTTGTCCTTTTATAATGTAGGATATTGCTTGTTTGTCTTCTTTGTTGTTATAGTGAATTTGATTTCTATATTATAAATTAATTCTGTTAGTATTGTTATTGTAGGTAGTGTTGCTATTTTTGTGACATCTAAGACAAAGACATCATAAAAAAAACTCTGGTTGATAACAATTTCCCTAATAAACTTGTCGAGCTACAAACATAACTACATCTTCACAACATTTACAAAAATAACAACACTACCAACAATCCATCCTTATAGAAGAACAGTCGTGGTAATATATTAGGCTTACCTAAAATTTCATACGTTCTCCAAAGGTATTAGTCTGAAAATGAATGTAACAGCACGACTGAAGTTCAAACTCACTTACTAAAATGTCGCAGTTTTGTTCGGTAACCCCTTTGTCACTGGAATTCAACATACATGAAGATAGCTAGATAGATATGTGTGTGTGTGTGTGTGTGTGTGTGTGTGTGTGTGTGTGTGTGTGTGAAATAAATTTTTCTATTCTTGTTTATTAATTTTACTTATTATTATATATGGATTAATGATTACGTTTAGATTATCTAAATATGATTTTGTTTACTTTGAAAAGTTTACGTAATATATATATATATATCTGTGTGTGTGTGTGTGTGTGTGTGTGTGTGTGTGTGTGTGTGTGTGTGTGTGTGTGATTATTCAATAGTATCAATATAAATGTATCCACAAACACAAGCGCAGATAGATAGATAGATAGATAGATTTTGCGAAGCACCAGCTTGCAGGCAATTAAAATTATATTAACTCAGATTTAACATGAGGCACGAATAAATAATCCAATTATTTTTCCGATGACGACTTTTGAATTTTAATAATATAGAAAATAAATCGATTATTTATGGCTTTTATCTTCTTTTCTCCCAAATACTCTATTCATTATCTTTACCTATATTTCTTTTCTGTCACTTAACAAGAATTTACGAACAACTGTTTTTGCTTATAAAGGGAACATGGTAGCAAGAAACACGGCAGACGACCAAGTATTTTTTTTTTCTGTTGTCTTGTTTTGTTCCATTTCATTGAAAAAAAAAAATAACATATAAATTGCATCCAGGTTTTTCTTTTATTTTTATCTCTATTCCTTCCAACGTAAGAATTGCTTGATATTCCATCCACCGAAGGCGCACACAGTTAACAATCGATCTCGAATCCTTTTCATTTCTTCTTCTATTTGTCTTTTTTAAAGTCTTTTTTTCCTCGCTCAATAAAATTGTCCAAGGGTGACGGCACATTGTTTTCTACGCTTTAATAATTATTAACACGAAAAAAGATTTGTATAAATCTATTTTCTCTGATTTACTTGAAGGGCATCTCTTTTACACGTACGTGGGTAATTCAATAAATAAGGGAAATTTCTTTTGAAAGAAACAAAATAAATTCTTTTTTCAGAATTATAAATCTAAACTCTGCATTGTTTGAAAAAATTATTTTAATATCACAATTTTTTAAAGTCGATTCAAAATTGTGGCAGATCAAACAGTGTTCCAAGCTTGAACAGAGGTCTGTCATCAAAGTTTTATTGAGTTTGAAGTGCAAACCATGTGAATCTTATAGAAGATTGTGAGATGTGTATGAGGAAACATGTTTTAGTCAAAAACAGTTTATAAGTTGGTTAAACATAGGTTTGGGACTACAAGCCTTAGTTTAAAAGACTATCCATTGTGTGAGAAGACTGACTCGCCGGTAAAGAAAAATTCTGTGTGCTGCAGTCAGTAAAGAATGTCATTTTGGCAGTCTACTGGGACATGAAAGGACACAGCATTATGGATTTCTTTGAAAAAGGTGCAACTGTATACAATGCTTCCTACTGTCAAATCCTTGAGAAAAAAATCTTTTTTATCTATAGAATACCAGTGTTGTTATAATGATTACTTATCTCTGTTTCTTTCTTTTATATTTTAATAATCTTAGCTGTTCACGACGCTGATGGGTAAAATAGTAAGGCTATGGAGATAAACATGTGGTATCCCTTGAGGTAAAAGCCTTGAAAGTCATGATTCGAAATCATAACACTTTAATACGATAATCGCAGGGAGACGTATATATTTCCCTACTTTTTCATATATAATAACCTCATCTTAAACGTAAATAACCTTAACTTTAACTGACAGTCGTATAAAAAAAGAAATAAAAGAAAATTTGTTAAGCTTGTACTGCGATTATATTTCACTCTTGACAATCAGAAGTCGAGTTCTTAGATTTTATAAAATGCACAATCACCGGCGGTGGCGGTTATTACTCCTTTTCCTCCTTCTTCTTCTTCTTCTTCTTCTTAAAAAGATATGCTAGTCAATTCCATAAAGTTTTGTAAGTGTTCTCTAGTAAATATTCCGTGATCAGAATCGTTTCAATTCTTACATTGCTTCCACTTTTTTTAAGTGTTCCCTAGACCATTCGCAGTAATATATTTGTGAAAATAACTCTATCCATCAAGCTCCAATGTTTTGTTTTATAATTCTCAAGAAAAGACTTAATATTTCTTTTCTCAAATTTTTCTTCCCTAATCAGCTATATCTATGACATGGACGAAATTTATTGGCCCTAATTCGTTTTGATTCGCCTTTTCTTTTTTTCGTTGTTACATTTTATAATGACTTATTGGACCGAATACCGTTCGATCATTAAATATAAACCATGAAATCTAATTTGGAATTAACCTGTTCTCTGTTCGTTCCATCATTTATCATATGAAACAGAATGAAAAAGACGGAGTAGAATATATAGATACACATTTCTGGGATTTACCAAGACGGCATTCACGGGTGATTTCCAGCAGAGAATCAGGATATCAGTCAGAATACTCACTTTGCCAGAAATAATGAAAAAAGGAAGATATGTGGACGAAACATGGAAAGAGTAAGACTAACTTGAGGGTGGAATAAAAAGAAAATAACGAGAAAAGTAAAACAAGTCAAAGATTACTAGTATCATTTCATTATGAGTTTTTTTACTCTAGTTATATCTGATGACTTTTAATAAAGTTGAAATGACTGTAAGTTTCTTCAGCTCTCCAGGACTCTTGTAATTATTCCAGCCGATTCCAGCAGTACTGAAATCTGGACTCCAGTTCTTCTGTTGCATATTGACCCTTGACCGAGCCCTCAATCAGAGATTTCTCGGCAGAGGACGCACCTGTGTGAATAAGCGGAAGCAGTCACGGGGTTAAACGAAATATGTGGGTGTTATGAAATGATATATACAGATGCACACGTGAGATACGAGCAGCCTCAGTCTTGAGTCAGTTTCACTTTGGGGTCAGAAGAGATTCGGTCAGTCACGGAGAGCACCAGCAAGTGGCTGAGCGCCCTGCTTTGGGAGTGGCCTACAGAGAGACCCACAGCGGGCCTTCCATTGTGTACCCCTTCCACCGAGAAGCAGAATAAGTGCTTGGGGTCTTGAAGATAACATAGCGTGGTATAGTCAAGAGAAGAAGTTATGGGCCAATTTGGCTGAGTGTCTTCGTCTCCCATCGTTTCCATTCGTCTCCCTGTCTCTGTCTCTTACGCTAAAGAAGCTTTACCCCTTTCGAAAGAAATTAAGACGTATATATTTTTTGTGAAAGGAAAGTGTCATTCATTCATTACGGCTACACAACGCTTCCATTCTCTTTTCCAGGTTCTTCAAAAATATTTCCAGGTCTATCTTTTATTGGTAGCAATGCCACGATTTTCCACAACTTTTCCGGTCTCTAGCAAGGTGTATGTATTTATTTTGTTTTGTGTATTTTCCTTTACTCTCAATCAGTACGATACTGGAATGGCGAAATGCACAATTTGATATGTTCTTTTCTTTTAATTAAAAGTAGATCTGGTCTTTTATATAGGATGGGAGATGAGTTTTTATTTTTTAAAATCCCAGTAAATTTGGTGCGTTTTTCAAGACATGTATCATTTATCTGAATGTTCAAAGTTTTGTCACTTTCATAATTTGCGATGGCTCACCTTTCCCTTCGTTCTTTTAAAACTTTTGAAATAAGTCGTGATATCCTTTAAATGACCCCTTCTTCATATTCCATCTTTCCTGACGATTTTAGTTTTCTACTAAGCCCAACAGTAATCTGATCGCTCTAATAAAATAAAACAAGAATTCTTCTAAGCTGTAGCCTCGTGTCGGTACTACTCTATGGCTACATAACCTGGATTCTAAAGAAAGACTAGGAAAAAACCTACATGGGAATTACACAAGGATGCTACATGCTATTTTGACTTAATCTTGGATGCCGCACCTTACAAAATCACCGTTAAACGGCCACTTACCTTCTATTGGTGTAATGGTTAAAGCGATGAACTGTGGAATCGTTGTACGCGAGTTCGTACTCCAGACGCGCTATTACGTTCACTTTCGGGCAAATACCCTTGGGAAAGGTATGAACCCCCTTATTCTCCCTCCAGCGATGGGTAAATAGTAGGACGGACTAGGTTCTTCAGCCTTGGTGAGGCAACTAGTCTAGGAGAAGGAAAACTCTGAATTCAAAACCTGTTAAACTCCGCTTAAAAATTGACCTTGTGTTATATCCTGCCCGAGCGGAGGGGTTGGTAAATAGTACCATCTATTACATAAATAATCCAAATAAGACGAACAAGACATGCTTGGCACAGTTATTTTAGTTTTTGTAAGATATGCGTCAATTTATGGAACTTGCTTGTTCTTTCCCCACCTCTCTCTCTCTCTCTCTCTCTCTCTCTCTCTCTCTACATTGCCTACAACTGATATTATTTGACTTTTATCGATTATACTTTTTATGTAATTGGAACTTATACCGTTTTGTTGGCAACTGTGAAGAACGATTCATTTTGTCTTTTGGTTTCCTCTGCGTTACTGTGTCCAATGTTAACTGGTTGTCTTTTACTTGAGCATAAATGATAGCAAGTCTTCTCAGGCCTCCAGGATATACTGGCCGATCTCAACAATGTTGGAGTCTGGATACTCTCGACTCTTTCTCTTATTTGCAATTCCTCCAGCCTTTTTTCGAAGTCTTTCGGGACTGTTCCAAGCAAACCAACGACACTTAATGTCACAGATATCCACATGTTCCACAGTTTTGTTTTGTTTTTTATTCTCTAGCAACCTCCAAGTATTTGTCAAATTTTTTCGCTCCCTTTTATTCAAACTTTGTAGTTTACCGAGACGGCAACATCCACTAGACGACAGGTTCTTTTTTCTTGTAAATCAACACTACGTCTTGTCTTCTGACCGCGATTAGATGATCCGTTTCTATTTCAAAATCCTTGAGAATTGTGTGTCTCATTCTCTATGACGGATTCTGGTCTGTATATATAACATTTTTTTAATACAAACAACGTTTTCTATCTTGCACGATTACCATTAGATCAATTTCCTCCATCAAGTTGTACCCAGTCCTGGGCTCCTTTTGTGCTAGTTTAAAGCATTTTTCTTAACATGTGATTAATTGTTCCAACACTTTCTCCGCACAAACTACTCTTACTATTTTGATCCATGTTAGCAATTCTTATTTTAACAATTCGTATTCATGGTATTGTTTTTTGATGCTTTTAAAAGAGATTCTGTTTCTCTCTTGAGGTTTCCCTTTCGTAGCCATTTTCACGTCTTTTCCTGTACAATCTCGCCAGTTTGTCGCTTGAAATATCAAGACAGTTGTTTTTCTTACCATTTCTGTTAACTAGTTTTTGTTGTTTTTTGGTTTGTTCTTATGTTGCCATTGCTGTTACTGGCAGCAGTAATTAATCTTTATTTGTCCTTGATTCGACTATCCAGTCCTCCGTACTGACAAATCCTCTTCCTCCTTTTTTTCTTGAGCCAGATAGTCTGTCACTGTCATCTGTCGGATGTAAGGCCTTGTGCATAGTCATAAATGCTCCTGTCTTTTAGTCAATTTGTTCCTCCCTTGTCCATTTTAAGAATGGTCCCGAATATCTAACTAGAAGAACTGCCCCAAGTGTTTATTCTTTTGATGAGATTTCTACTACAGAGCAAGGTTATTATCATTATCATTATTATCTTTATCATTTGTGATTTCTTCACACCGGCGTTAGTTGATGATTTTCTACTGGAGTCGGAGTGACAGCAAGTCTCCAGAACTCTTAGTATTCTGGCCGATCTCAATAAAAAATTTTTTTGATATTCTCTATTCGTCGTCTTATTTCTGAGACCTTCACTCCCTGTACCAATCCTTTGGTGATTGTACCGAATGAGCCAATTACAATTTGTATAACTGTCACTTTCAAGTCCCATAATTTCAGTTCTCTAGCAAGGTCCAGGTATTTATCTCTCTTTTCGCTTTCTTTCAGTTTTATCCAGTAGTCAGACGGAATGGCAGAGTCCACTGTTGAGCAGGTTCTTTTTTTTTTTTTTTTTTTTTTGACTATCTCTATATCTGGTCGTCTGGCTAATATTAGATGATCCATTTGTATGTCAAAATCCCAGGTAATTTTCTGCGTCTCATTTTTAGGACGGATTCTAGGTTGTGCATAAAATATTTGTAAATATGGTCAAATCTAAACTTATTGCACAATTCCCAGTGGATCACCTTGCTCTTTTCTGTTTTTATTATTATTATTATAATTATTATTATTATTATTATTATTATTATTGATGACGAATTTCTTTTTTAGATAAAAGCATATATGACATTTATAATAACTTATTATGGGTATTGGTTACAAGACATGATTACAGTAATACTGGAAATAAATATTACACTGAAACCAGTTTAAATAATAATTTACTAAAAATTTTATTTTATTTTTTTAGCTTAATTATTACGAGTTGAATTTTACATTCTATTTATGAATAAATAGCAAGAGGAATTTTCTTATATTAAATGAGAGGTAAGAAAACCGTCCGCTGAGAAGTCACAAGACTTTATCAACAAGGTTTACGCAAGATCCAAAACAATCTACACATCTGAAGGTATTTGCTAATCAATGGGAATTCACAATTTTTGTATATAATTATACAAATAAGTGATATTATTCCACAGAATTTTGGTAACTTTGATTTCATTTTTAAACTACCGTGAAAAAATACCTCAGTTTTTATTATGTTTTAAATATAAAGAATCTGTCTTAAATGAAATATGTAAATTAAGATATTAGACGCTAATTTCATTCGGAAAAAGAAAACGGAAATTTAAAAAAAAAGACATGATAAATGTGATTTGTTTGCTGTATGTCAGCGAAGCAAATGTTCATGAAATAAAAGAAATAAAGAAGTAATTTTAGACAAGATTTCAACTTGCAAACCATCTTCACTTTTGCTTTTTTCCTTTTCATTCAATCAATTCTTTGGGTTTTGCTTTAACTTATTTCTAATCAATTTTACGCCTCTCTCTCTCTCTCTCTCTCTCTCTCTCTCTCTCTCTCTGTGTGTGTGTGTGTGTGGTTGTGTGTGAAGCCCTAAGAGTGTGTAGAAGAATGTGTTCAATATCTTCATTGTTAAAACACTCACCAAATTTAATCCCTGATTTTAAGCATTTTCTTGCTTGGTCAACCTTGAAATGAGTGATTATTGAATTTTATTTAGTTGAATTTGGCACAATGACAAATAAGACGAACTGAAAAAAATAACTTTTTCTTTGCATCATTCTCCAAAATGGGGAGGGCTTTCAGGTTTTCAAAACCAATTCTAGAAATCGTTGCTTTCGCTGAGACTCTAAAAGTAACATCCTTGTAAAATACTCTGCTACACTGGCTGTTTAGAATATCCTCAATGGATGACTGTTAGTAAGTTTGATATAGTACAAAAGCAAATAAGGAAAAAACAGCTCGTAGGAAGATTGTTTAGCGTCTAGTCTTCTAAGTGAGTAAGGGGTTTTTGTTTTGAAAATCAACATTAGAAATTCTGTTTTTCTTTAGTTTGACCTTTGACTTCTGGTGACCCTGGAAAAACTAAAACGTGTGCGCATTCCAGCTGACTGAATAAAAATATTAATTCCAAATGTGACTGAACGGATCACTTACCTTCCATTCGTGTCTTCTTGTTAAAATTATGTGTATTGATATTTAATAAATATAGCAAAGCTCATGACCAAACATGAGTAATGAGAATAGAAACCTATGAAGTGAGAAGTGTTTGAACTCTGAACCTGTCAGAAATGCAGAACCATTTAACCAAGCAATTATTCATTTGCTAGTTGAAGTACCCACCACTATGAGCTAAGACTTCAAGATGTGGATCGCAGTTTGTTAGTTACAGTAAAACGTATTTTAGGACTGATTGTGAAATTTGTAGGTTTGTTTTTATCAGAATTAAGTTATAATAAACTCCTAGTGTTACATTATGATTTGGAGACAACCTAATGATATATTCAAGCTATGCATTTTTGAGGGCTCTTCAATATTAAATATATTCCTTGTCAATTAAGTAATTAATCCATATACCAAAGCAATTTCCTATATTTATCTTAACGTATGAAGTTAATATTATATGGAAGATATTGTTTTTTATTCTAAGTAACACTTAAAAGACTTATAGACTAAAATAATTTTTGCTTTTCACCGGATTGTTAGTCCTAACTAATTAATAATGCCATCTAACTATTTTACATCTCCAGCTAAAGATCTACCAATAACCTAATTAGTAAAATTTAATTAAATGTCAACATTCTTTTTTTCTTCTTTTGGCTGCTGAAGTTCGAACATTTACAATATGTACAATTAATTACATCTTCAAGTCCCATGGCTTAGTGTTGATCATGGTTCATTATCGGAAACTATGTTTTGATGAGGTTCACGTTTGCTCCATTGAAAACAAAATTTTTTGAGAAGCAAAGTTTTTCTATATTAAAACATAAAGCTCCTATAACTATATTTTCGGCAGTGATTTTGGAATCTAGCAATAAGATGAAATTTTAAAGGCGGGTTTTCAAGGTACGCAGATAAATATTTTCTACTGGTGAAAATTGATGCAATATTATCTAAGCTTACAATATTTTTATAGAAATGAGGAAGCATTTTTGTTGCTGTTTTTAGTGTTAATTACCTTGATTTTAACTAATACGGTTCATCTTTATATTTCAGATGTGATGAAGGAGAAATACGAATTCAAATTAATATTACGGGCAATATTTCTTTAATTTTAACAATAACTTTAGGCAATCGAGTTTTAAAAGAAAGTGAAAGCCAGTTATCTCCTTTTATTTATTTATTTATTCCGATTGGATCAATTTCAAAGATATCTCGTGAATTTAGAGACAGATAATACATCAATTTTTCTATACCCCCCCCTCTCATTTTATCTGAGATTATTCTTTCTCAAGGCCAAGCTTTGAACATTACAGGTACATTGTTTTCTTTTTCTTTTTTTTTCCTACTTTTTTCTTGCTTTTATTTTTCTTAAAGCATAGCTGATTCTTTCTAAAAAACATATCTTCAGCAACATTAAAACATGCATAGATCACACAGAAAATTCTAAAAAATCGTTAGAAACAACCCGTAAAAAAGCAGACAATAGCTTTTACAGTCAATATTTTATATCAGGAATCGTTGCAAGTCATAGAAATTTAACAACTCGTGAAGCTGAAGGGTTTCAAATCTGGTGACCGATTTCTTTAAATTATTATGCATGATCGCTTTTATGGTATGCATGTGCACCAAAAATCCTATCGATATCAGAAAATGTAGATCTTTATGAATGAGATGCAAGCAGAATGCCTAACATTCGTGACCCCGAGCTTGAAGAAAGCAAACTAAAATAAAAAAGTGTACATATTTACCCAATGGGTCGATTTTAAACAGAGTAAAGCTGGTTTGAATCCAGTTTTTCATCTCTTTGACTGGTTGCCTAAGCAAAGCTAGAGAACCCAATCTACCCTAATATTTACTTATTGTTGGCGTAAGAGCAGATTGATTTACGCCTTTCTTAAGGGCATTAGCCCAAAGGAAAACACAAACAGGCTTGTCCACAATTTATATTACCGACGACAGAACTTTGTTTTCGTGTGAGAAACAATTTAGACACTTATAGAAGAGAAAATGTCTCATAGTTTTATCTTCTCTCTGAAGAACAATGCAAAAACAGTTCGCGTTAAATCAACAAGACCATTTTATTGCCCGAATAAACTTAACTGTGATGATACAAAAATGACATGAAACGCTAAAATAGTACATAAAGAGTGTATTGTAGAGATCTGTTCTAATGAGTTTTTTGTTGAATTATAAAGTTGTTAATATACTTAAGTATGAAAGAAAATGGAAATATTAAAGATCTTCATGTTTGAGAAATGCAATCGTGTGCTAAAACATGAGTTGGGGGATCAAGGCATAAGTATGCTCTTTAGTTGCCGAGGTAGAAAAATAATTTAACTTTAAAAGTCTTTTTTTCATATGATAACTTGGACATGCATTCTAGTAGCCAATAGCTGTACAATATGAAAGACATGGGAGGTCTTTTGTATCAGCAAGCGTCAAATAGCGGACATTTTCTGCAGCCGAGTGATGTAATCCTTACAACAGTACATTTTTGCTAATTCTCTGACAAATCCTTTGTAAATAAATCGGTATTTTCTGTTAAAAACCACGATGAAATACAAATGAATTCATCTCAAATATTCAACGTACGTACAACGATCAACATATAGCAATTACTGTACAGTTGGAATTATTAAGACTGCGTGTCTGATAAGTCTTTAGGGTTATCTTTTCCTATATTCATTCGTTCTTTCATCTCATTTAATTCGCTGTTGGTGTTTTGCCATGATCTGATTCACTGGGACGCTGAATTTGACTAGTTGAGTTATATAATGTCTTTTAACTCGCGCCAGAATACTTACTCAAAAACAGTGAGAAAAATACAGAGAGAGTGAGAAAGAAAGAGTGAGAGAGAAAGAGAGAGAAAAAAAGAAAGAAAGAAAGAAAGAAAGCGAGGGGGAGAGAGAAAGAGAAAGAAAGAAATAGAGAGAGAGAAAGAGAGAGAGAGAGAGAGGAAGAAAGAAAGAGAGAGAAAGAGAGTGAGACGGAGAGAAAGAGAGAGAAAGAGAGCAATAAAAATCAAAAGAAAATGATAATGGTTATTATCTGGATTTTTCCTTTCAAGTTATATGCCAGGATTTTTTTTTGTTTTTTGTTTTTTTGTTTTTTGTTATTTGAGGTGACCAAAATTTATACCTCTGAGTCTCAGATCCTGCAATTCATATGTGTATATATATGCGAAGAGGGCTAAGTTTCTATCATTTAATTCTCTCTCATGTTCACTCTTCTCTATTTTTTCGACCATTTCTCTCTCTCTCTCTCTCTCTCTCTCTCTCTCTCTCTCTCTCTCTCTCTCTATCTATCTATCTATCTATATATATATATATATATATATATATATATCTTTTCCTCATCATCTCTTACAGACTTCCTCTCTAATCAAAAGTCCCTACTTACATGATCTCTTCTTTGTCTTTACTTTCATTTTGTCACCTTTTTTGTCGCACTATTATTTTCTCTATTTTCCTTTTACTAATCCTTATTTTAAATCTTCCATTCTCATAATCTTTATCTATTTACCTCCCCCGTTTCTCACCTATCGACTTTCTCTATTTCACTCTCTGCTTTTGCATTTCTCTTTCATATTCTCTCTTATTTGAATGTGTTTTTTTTTATCCATTTATTTACTTTCTTTTCTCATTCCAGCTTTCTATTTGCCCTTTTTTTTCTTTCAATAATTTCCTCTTAACTTCTATTTTTCCTGCATTTCCATTTTCTTTCTCCTCTTTTAAAATCTTTTTTTTTTTCATCTTTCTTATTTCAACATTCACTTCAACATTTTTTTCTTTTTTACTTCCTTTAATTTTCTTTCTTTTATGTTTTCTTTTACGCTTATTCCTTCATCCATGAATTTTTTTCTCTTAGTTTATCGTTTTTCAACTCTCTCTCTCTCTCCCCCCCCTCTCTCTCTCTCTGTCTATCTATCTCTTTTCTCCTCATTATTCCTTTCATCCGAAAACTTCTCCCTCCAACTCACTTTTCAATCCTTTTGTATTATTTTCCTTTCTCTTTCCTGTTAACTCATCTTTTCTCCCACATTCCCTTTATGTATATTTTACCTTTATTTTATCTTTTTTCCTATTGCTTCGTTCCTATCTTTCTCTCTTTCCGTAATCTTGCACCATTATCTATCTATCTATCTATCTATCTATCTATCTATCTTTTTCTCTCTCTCTCTCAGACACACACACAAACCCACACGCAAAATTACGCTCACTGATATCAACACAAACGCCCAAATTTTACTAGTATCGTGATATATGAATCTCCAAGGTGATGATATACTGAAATTTGGGCTAAGAAAATTGGTTCAGTTTGAACTATGGCATCTACACCAGCATAAAAGACACCAGCATAAAAGTTTCAAATAGATATTTTACTCATTCACTACATAGTATTTGTCGAGTCACATAAAAGCGAAAAATAGAATACTTTAAAAGTCTTATTATGACAGCACACACGCGTGCTCACATATATACACAATTAGAATATATATATATATATATACATATATATATATATATATATATATATATATATATATATATATATATATATATATATACTAAAGTAACCTGCGTTGCTCCAGATAAAAATAATATCCTTAACCACAATTTGTTAAAAAACACATTCTGCTAGTGCTTTGAAATTTTTTCCCTGACTAGCACGTTTTGAGGGAGAACGAATACTTTGAAATCCCACTTCTTTCCAAAGTTAACCAAAATTATAGCAAAAAAAATTCCAAACATGCAAATTGAAAGTGTCCAATGCAACAAATATTGTTTATTAAATTTCTTTTTAAAAGTCTTCCACTTCAACAATTTTTATCATTATAGTCTATTATGTTATCATGTATTTCATCGATCTTTCTATCTATTTTTAATCATATAAAAGCCTAATAAAAAGGTGAAACGAGATTTCAGGTGTGGTAAATGCTGCCCAAAGATTTAAAAAAATTTTTCCTGGCTAATTAAACATAATAATTTTCTTTATTGAGTTAGCCTTTTAGGTAAATTCATTTACTTTCTGAGCAAATAGGATCTTTCTGATTAATTTCAATCTAAAGACTTTCATAAACCTGTGAAATGCTCCTGTAGATACCAATTATATTTGCTGTTTGGACTACAAAGAACTTTCTAAGCAATTCTAAGCCAAGACATTCCTAGAAAGCTTTGATTTCGGAGTGAGCCGCAATATACAATGTGTAAAACATATACGTATTTGTGCGAGTGTTCTTTTTCATAGCGTAGTAACCCTTAAAAATGGAAAGATTATATATGTTTGTATGGAATTATATTTCTACGTCGGAACACAGAATATTTGCGCTCTACCTGGGATCAATAAGCTATTCTTTGTTTAAGATCAGAGCTTAGTATCTTCTTGTTAGTAAAAAAAAAACTCACACCGATTTTATATATATATATATATATATATATATATATACATATATATATATATATATATATATTATAACAGTGTTGGTCGTCACTAAATCACTTTGTGGGTTTGTGGGGTGTCCTCGTGTTGTAATGGTTAAAGCGATGGACAGCGGAATCGTAGTAAGCGAGTTCGTACTCCAGTAGCGCTATTATGTTCACTTTCGGGCAAATACCCTTGGGAAAGGTATGAACTCCCTTATCCTCCTAGCTATGGGTTAAATAGTACCACTACTGTTCTTCTAGGAGAATGGCTTTGGCATTAAATAACCTCCAAAGGTTGATATGCCATTAAACAAAGAAACCAAACCAAACCTTTGTGGGTTTGTGGCAAACCAAGTGCAATATAATCTGTGGCGAACTAAGTACAATGTAATATGGAAGTGCTCAATATTTAGAATAAAGTTATTATAAAATAATAATGAACCCAGGTGTCGCATACTAAATTCCATGTCATCAAATACATAAATCTAATATATATTCATTTATTATAATATATATATATATATATATATATATATATATATATATATATATAAAGAGGTATTTGTACATGTAATATTCCGGCTAAAAAACCAAGACCTATTGACATTATTCTTTACCAAGAAGTCTTACAATGCTTCCGAGAGTGAAAGAGGTTACGTTAAATTGATGTCAGAATCCATTTAAGGTCACTGAGTATCAATCAACAAAGGTCTCTCCTTCGAGACATTGGAAGCAATTCTATATCAGTATTTTCCCCAATGTTCAAATTAATAGTACAATGATTTATTACTATAAACTCAACCTCAGTACAAGTTTTCAGTGAATTTTTGTCACCTATTGGTTTATTGTCGAGTTGGTTCTAATACTTAAACACACCAACACACACATCCCACAAACATTCCACCCGCATTTTATGTGTCCATACCTCTGTCTGTCTGTCTGTCTGTCTCCCTTTCCCTCTCTCTCTCTCTCTCTATATGTCTCCCTCTCTCTCACCCAGCTTATAAAAGTAACTTTTAATGAATTTGAATGTATGACTAATATTGAAAAGGGCTTCTTAGCATTTATAAGATTTGTTTCATTTGAAATCTTGGTGTGGTTGCTATTGAAAAGGGAGCAATCAAGTCACCTTCGACCACGGTCAGCCGACCTACTTACTATATTGTATTGTGCTATTCTTCAAAGTGATGAGGTTTTGTGTGTCTTGAACATTTATGTTCAAAGTCCTAGATTTTTATTTCAGTTTGAGTACGTATTTCTGGCGTGGATGAGAAATTTACAATTATCTCACCTCAAAGAAATCTGGGTTATGCATGTACCATTTGTTCGCTTTGTAAAATTTAAATTTCTTGTACAATTCCCGTGGATTTGTTTCATTTTAAATCGGTGCTTTTTAGTCAAATGTTTTTTTAAATCCCATCTTAAGTTTTTTCTTTTGGTTTTGGTTTTGTTTGGTTTTATGGCATATCAACTATTGTAGGTTATTTAATGCTAATTCCATTTTTATACATAAAAACAGTTATTTTTCAAACAATTTAGTTTACTATAAAAATATAGTTAAAATGTCAAGACAGTTATATTTCAAACAATTTAGTTTTGTATAAGTAGGGTTTAGTAGATACACACATTGAAATGTAAAAATATAAAAACAGTTCAATTTCAAGCAATTAGCATAAGTACAGTTTAAATGTCAAACACTTCTATTTAACCCATAGATAAGACTCAATCAGGTACTACCACTCAGGACTAGAGTGGACCTGAGAGTGATGGCAATGAAAGGGTACTCAACATCCCCCAAAGCTCTAGCATTACTGGAACCTCACCATCAGATCGTTTAGTATCGTAAACAGGACATTCGATGGAAGAGTCGTACCCACTCTGCAGAGATGTAGTCGATGTATTCTACAGCCCCAGCCCACTGGGACATCAGCTTTTTTTGTTTTTGTCTTGGTTTGTTTTGTTTGTTTTGTTTTTGTTTTTTTTTGTTTTTTTCGTTTAATTTTCATTTTTGTTAACTTTTTGTTTTGGGTTATTGTTTTTTTTTTTTTTGTTTGTTTGTTTTATTCGTTTTTTAAAAGCATTAAAACTAAATCTTTTTCTTTTTTGTTGATTCTTGGATTAGAAGTTTTACAATTTAAAATTATATTTTGCAGGACAAAAGTGTGTCTAGAATGTATTTTTATGGATTATTCTTGAGAATATATTTCTGTCATTGCGATAAATTTTATTTGTTTGAGTAAAAATATCAATCTCAATTTCTAATTTCCTGCTTTTCGAAGTTATTTTAAAAGATATTATGTCTACGTGTTTATACAGTGTAAATAACTTCTTCATAGACAAGAAATATTTTTTCACTGTTATATATTCCTTCGTTGTTTTACCTTCTACATTATAATTGCGAATCTTCTATATTGGCTAGCCCATATCTCCTCCCCTTGATCTTGTCAACTGACCTCTTTCTTCCTGTACGAACACCATTTTTGTGCATACCCAACTTTTTTCTTTGACACCTCAATTTCTTCACCCCTCGTGATGTTTACGAGGATTTGTCGAGCATAAGTGGAACCTAACCGCTCCATTTGAGCGCTACTTCTCAACTGATACTATTTCCTAACCATTAAACTTTCGGGTCATATGATCTCTCGCATACAATGACAGCCTGGCTTTCGTATGATATCGAATCCACCGTTCTTCCAACGGTGTTTTTCAACACCACGTGATTTTCAGACGTTTTGGACTTATTCAAATTCTACACTACAGGTCAATAATAGAATTCCACAATCTATTGCGTAACATTCGAAGCAAATAGCTTTCATATCTGTTTCAGAAGATCAGAAATTCCTTCCTTCAAAGGAAAAGAAACATATATTGAAATTAGTTATTTTTATATATGTTCGGTTTCTTTTGTCTTATTTATTCATTCATTTCCATATTTTAACACAGATCACCTTTTCATTAAACATACATAGAAGTGCTTGTTAATTAAGTATGAATACGCAGTTTTCAAGTTAGTTGACACCTGAGAATAATACCTCCAAATATGTATTGTAAAATTCTTTTGGCAAAAAAACATCCCGATTTTGATATTCTATCGGAGATCAATTGATTATTTCTTCTTGATAAATTCTTTGGTGAAATATCTTAAAAAAGGAATGAGATTTTTTTGCGAAAATATAAAATTTTAAATTTCGAAAATAATTTTTTTCGCATGATGACACATCAAATCAACTAATTTTGTGCTATTGTCTAAATAAAAAAGAATTGTACGTTGCCAGCGAAAATGAGTATGAAATCATTAATTCAAGCCCAACACCTTACAAGCCCGATTTGTGCTTTGTTGGAAAAAGTATTAAGAAATGCTGTATATTTATATTTTAAAGTATTTTGATCTTTGGACAAGGCCGGTTGCTTCGTTGTTTTGTTTTACGGCGTATCAACCCTTTTCGGATCATTTAACACCGAATTAATTCATTTTGTTAAAATTTCCCGGCGATTGGCCTAATGAGTAGTGTGTTCGTCAGTGGTCCGGTAGGCCAGGGTTCAATCCCAGGTTGAGTCATACCAAAGACTCAGAAAATGGTACTTGATACCTCCTTGCTTAACACTCAGCATTACAAAGTAAGAATCAAGATTATAGTGGAGCAATCCACGAAATAGAGTAGTATCCTCTTCAACACCTCGGTGTAGTAGCTATTGAAAAGGGAGCCTTTTGATCACCAACTAAGGTGAAAGTTTAAAACAATTCAGTTAAGTATGAGGACAGTTTTGTTTACACAGAGTTAAATGTCAAAAATGTTCTATTTCAAACAATTCAGTTTAACATAAGTACAGTTTTTTTTTGGTCACACACAGTTAAATGAAAACAACAGTTAATTTCAAACAATTCAGTTAAGCGTAATTACAGTTTAGTTCTATTTAACCCATAGATAGGACCCTATTAAGTGCTACTCATCTGGGCCTGAGTAGACCTGGGAGCGATGACAACGAAGGAGTACTCCAGCATTACTGGAGCCTCACGATCAATTTTTTAGTGTCATATCTTGGACACTCGTTGTGGGAGTCGTACCTCTCTGCAGAGATAATGCCGGTGTATTCTAGAGCCAAAGCCAGGGCAATGCCGGGTATTTCTGGAAAATACGATAATATTATACCTTTACTTGGCATACCCATAATGTGACGTAAAACCAATAAAGTTATGTTTTTTTTTGTTTTTTTTTTACTTTTTATAATACAACTGGGGCACTCTGGATAGTGGTAATTATGGCTTCGAAACCATGCTTGGCCCTAGAGTCTTATATTTTTCGAAGCGAATAAAAAAAACGAAAAGATTAACAAATACATGGATCTTGCTGCGGAGCTAAAAATCTATGGAACATCAAGTTAATGGTGATAACAATTGTAGCTGATGTGCTTGAAATGACATCCAAAAGCTTAAAAGGGGGAATGGGTGAATGGGTTATGGGTAATGGGGAAATTAGAGATCAGAAGAAGAATGGAAACTATCCAGAATATATACATATACACGGTTAAGAT
This sequence comes from Sepioteuthis lessoniana, assembly GCA_963585895.1. NCBI lineage: Eukaryota > Metazoa > Mollusca > Cephalopoda > Myopsida > Loliginidae > Sepioteuthis > Sepioteuthis lessoniana. Next base: position 65,806,027 of record OY757911.1, on the reverse strand, counting down.
CGCCTATGAAGATCCTAGAGATGTCAGGAGACTTAATGTCACTCAGATTTCAGAGGGAAATCACCAATTAAACTCATGTGAAAAACTCGTTAGATAAAAATTATATATATATATATATAGAAAGTGAGACAGATATATTTTTATATATCATGTTATTTTACTGTTGTTATAGCTTTAAGATCTTGACTTCTTGTAACTTTGAGGATCTTCAGTATGTTCCATCTCTTTTCATTCCGCAGGAATTCGTTTGGAAATGGATGAAAAGATATTGCTGTGGAGTACTGGAGCAATTCCAACTTGCAAACCAATTTGGAATTTCTCTTGGGAATATGTAGACAAAGTGTGTTCCAAGCATTGATTTTTGACGTAATGGGTCACCATTGTGTGGAACCTTATCTCAGAATTTGTTTGTAATCGATAATTTTCCAAAGGACATATGCACTGATTACAAGCGATAAATAATATTCATAATAATATTGTATATTCCGCATCTCAAATAATCTGTTGGTTAATAAGTCCATATCAAATACCAGTTGCGATTCTCATCAGATGTTCCCTTTCTATGAACATGAGCTGTACAAATCTGAATTTAGTTGATTATGATACTGGATGCCTTCTACGCTGTGACAGTTTACAAACTTGTCTCATAGATTAGTTCACTTGTGTAGAACGTTTACCCCATTTTTCTAATATCTAATCATACCATAACGAATTATGCATTCTTCACAACAGAATGATCTGCATTTAATTGTTAATTGGCTTCAAATATTTACTCAGTTACCTTAATATGCTATAATAGAAACGGGTAGAAATTAAATAAAATATACAAGCATAAGGGTTAGAGAGTTCGCCAATGGCCCAGGAGACCGATGTTCGATCCCAGATCGAGTCATACCAAATACTCAAAAAATGGTACTTGATGCCTCTTTATTTAACACCCAGGACTATATGGTACCAATCGATGGGAAGCGGAGCAATCGAGGGAAAGGATTAGCTCCCTGCTCTTACACCTCGTTGTGGCTGCTATTGAAAAGGGAGCAATCGATTTACTTTCGACCACGGTCGGCCGACCTACTAACTATATTGTATTGTGCTATTCTTCAAATTGATGAGGTTTTGTGTGTCTTGAACATTTATGTTCAAAGTCCTAGATTTTTACTTCAGTTTTAGCTCATATTTCTGGCATGGGTGAAAAATTTACAATTATCTCACCTCAAAGAAATCTGGATTATGCATATACCATTTGTTCGCTTTGTAAAATTTAAATTTCTTGTACAATTCCCGTGGGTTACCTTCCCGCCAAGTTGTGTCTAGTCTTATATTCTTTTTCCGCTATTTTGTTGCATTCGCTTATAATATGATAGATCGTTTAGTATCGATCACTACATAATCTACGCTGACTATTTTGTTGTATCTTATCTGTATTTTCTTTGACATAGTTTTTCCTTATGCCGTTTTGTGCTGCGATTAGAAGAAATTCAGTTTCTCTCAAAAGGTTTCTCTTTCTCAGCCATGTACAAATTTTCTCATGTGAGATTTCGCTTATTTGTCGCTTGAAATGTCCATACAGTTGGTTTTCTTCCCACTTTCTTCTGGATATTTTTTGTTTTATTGATGCTTGTGTAGTGTGTATTGTTTCTAGTTGTAGTGTGTATTGTTTCTAGTTGCTGTGACCGTGTTTATTATGACTCTTTTGAGAGCTTTTTATACCAACTCTAGCCGAGGGTTTCTCACTGGAGTTTAAATGAGAAGTGTCCTCAAGTCCACAATAATCTACACAGTATTCTGGCCGATTTTAATATTGTTGTATGGATGATCGCCACTCATTTTTTTAAATTCCAAGTCCTCCAATCCTTGTATCAATCCTTTGGTGATTGTACCAAGACCACCAATTACCATTGGTATCACCGTCACTTTCATGTTCCATAGATTTTTCAATTCCCTACCAAGGTTCAGGTACTTATCCTTCTTTTCACGTTCTTTCAGTTATACTTTGTGGTCAGCCGGAACAGCAAAGTTTACAATTCAGCAAATTCTCTTTTTTTGTTGTTTTTGATTATCAATAGGTATGATCGTCTGGCTGAGATTAGGTGATCCGTTTATATTTTTAAATCCCAGAGGAGTTTGTGCGTCTCATCTTCTACGATGGATTCTGAGTTGTGCATATACCATTTGTTCCTATGGTCAAATTACATAATTACATTTTAGTTCTCTAATAATCTACATATATTTATCCTTCTTTTTCACAATTCTTAAGTCTGTAACCTATTGAAACAGCAGGTATTGCTCAGGCGTAGTATCTAACGTTCTAGACTGTAACATTGTAGTAAGTGAGTTCGTACTCAAGTCACGCTATTACGCCAAATTTCTTTGAGAAACATATGAAGCCCCTAATCCACAGGCTATGGGCTTGGCCTCGTGGGTTGAGTGTTTGCCAATGGTCTGATAGATCTGGGTTCAATCCCAGGTCGCGTCATACCAAAGACTTTAAAAATGGTACTTGATACCTCCTTGATTGACTCTCAGTCAGATAAGGTACGTATCAAGTGGAGCAATCCAAGGAAAAGAATAGCGCTATCCCCTACACCTTTGTGTAAAAGCTATTGAAAAGCGAGCCTTCTGGTCGCCCTCAACTAAGATCACCAACTTTACTTACTACTGTCACTGCTGTTCTTCTACAAGGACGGCTTTGGCCTTAAATAACTCATGAAGGTTTATATGCCATTAAACAAAGTATATTTTTACGCTATCTTACTCTAGATGAGACAATCTGTTCATTGTTCAAATCACTGTCTTCTTTTCTGCACTTTAAATGCAAAAAGACAATAACTGTAATTCCAAGTAACAGTTGAACCTTGTTAAAGAAGCCAGTACTTTTTGACTTTATTGAAATTGAAAACCTAAGTTTGAGTCATGTTAGAATAATTTGGGAATTTTGTGCTAATGACGAAATATTTAGAGAAAAAGAGAGAAAAAGGAAACGGAACAAGTGAATGCCTCCTAAGCGCTAGAAAATACGTATATATCTGTTTAAAAGAGAATAGTTTTAGAAGCCTATGAAACCTTAGAATTTGATGGACTGTGTTAAAAAATAAAAGACACCAACTACGGAAGCGACAAATACTGTAATTTCAAGTAGAAGTTGAACCTTGTTAAAGAAGCCAATACTTTGGGACTAAATTAGAAATTGAAAACGTAAGTTAGCGCAAAAATAGAATGCCTACAGGATGGAAAAAAAGACATAGATTAGGACTCTGATGACTTTGGAAAAAAAAAGGTAATTGTGGACTTTAACTAAGTTAAAACTTAATACTGGCAGTAAGGGGGAGGGGTATTTTTTTCGAAAGCCATGGGAAGCAGGATGGTGGACGTTAAGCCGAGCGAAAAAAAACCTATGACGGTTCAATGACGGGCCTAACCAGGCCCTAGGCGAACGAATCCTTCGGTTCAACGGGCAGGATCAAATAGTTCAATCAGGGAACTACTGCTGCTCATCTATAAGGGTGGCTTCTTTAGATGAGAATAAAATCACAGCCATCGAAAGGAAGATTACCATGACCCACATTTAAACCACGCGTCCAAATCGCATTACTCTTCGCGCGGGTAAAAAAAGGACGCGTCCTGTTGAGGATGGAGCCTTGGCCCCAGTGTTTGAAAAATCAGCTACAGAGCTCAACCTAAAGAAAAATTACTAAAATCCAAACACACAATACAAATAGCGACATTCAACGTTTGAACTTTAAATAGAATAGGTCAACTACCGGAGGTGACAGCTCCGGCGATAGATCATAGCATAGACATAAGCATACAAGAACACAGATACATTCATAGCGAAGATATCAAATATCACGATACCAGCAATGGATGGACGTTAGTCTCTGCATCTGCATAGAAAAACTGCTAATGCCACGATAGGAGATGTAGATATGCTTATAGGTCCACGGGCCCTAAAATCACTAAATAGCGTCGAGAAAATGCAACCGAGGATGATGGTAGCTATTTTTAATGTCAACCATAGCGCAACAATCATCTCTGGCTACAACCCTACCAATGTTAGTGAAGAAACTTACCTCATCGCTTTCTATAACGAGCTATCCTCCCTTGTTCGTAACATCCCGAAACAACGTTCTCGTCATCGGTGAAGACATGAGTGCCCAAATTGGTAAAAACCGCAAATTCAGCCTACACAAGTCGTCAAACAGAAATGGGGAACATCTAACAGATTTAACGCTTGAAAATAGATTAACATGCCTCAATACTAAATTTCAGAAAAGAAAGGGAGAACTATGGACCTACACCTACGCAAATAATACTAAAGCACAGATAGACTACGTCTTTATAAATAAGAAATGGAATAATAGCACACTGAATTGCGAGTGTGTCTCCTCCAATCACCGAATCGTCACGGTAAAGATACGACTGAGCCTACAAAGGAATGCAGTCCGAACAACAACCACCGTACCCTATGAGTGGTCCCTGCTTAACAACAGGGATATTAGAGATAAATATACGTTAAAACTAAGAAACTAACTCGATGCACTAGAGGGGATATCAAAAACACCCACTCCGAATGACGAATATGAGAATTTCGTCAATGCTCACTTTGAAGAGGCTAAGAGCTAAACCTGGAGCCCCATGGGGGACATTAGCGGTTAGAAAAAACGGACAGAAGTGAAAACCGCTTCCAAATGCAATATGTGGAACCCAACCAATATCATTTCTCTGAAACTTTAGATGGCACAAAATAAATTGGCTAACATATGCCTAAAAGAACAAACAGAATACATACGAAACATTATGCAATCCTCTTGGAATCCTCGTGGTATAATCGTTAAATTCATGGACTGCAACATCGTAGATAGCGAGTTCCAACTCCTGTCCCTCTATTACATTCATTTTCGGAATAATGTCATTCAAAAAGATATAAACCCTCTTGTCCCTTGATCTATGGGTCAAATAGTACCTCTTTTTTTCCTTTTGTAAGAACGGCTTGGCATTAAATAGCCTTCGAAAGTTGATATACCATTAAACAATGAAACCAAGTCAAGTTGAACCTTGTGACAGACAAAGGTAGAGCTAATAATTTAAAATACCCCTTGTAAGGTAAAGATTAGAAATCTTGATCTATTAATATAATAATAAGTTTAAACAGAAATGAGTACTCCACAATTGAGATTTTGTGCCAGAATAATCTAATAAATGTTTTGAAGACTGCCGTAATTATATATTCGTCATCGGTAACAGATTTCGAAATCAAAATAAAAGCCAAGTTTTCGAACCCTAGCTTTTCAAGCTGCAGACAGGTTTCAACTATTTAGAAGGTTGGTGCAAACACAAATCTTAACCTATATCGTCTTATATCTCATTAATTTAAGCTCTTATGTTCGTGTTTATTTTTGAAAACCACAAACTGATAACGTAGTCAGCATAAAAGTACACACACACACACATATATATATATATATATATATGTGTGTGTGTGTGTGTGTGTGTGTGTGTGTGTGTGTGTGTGTGTGTGTGACTGTGTGTGTGTGTGTGTGTGTGTGTGTGTTAAAATAGCGTCAAAATAATTTGTGGTTCTTAGTAACAGCCAATTACAAAGAAAGGTTGAGTCTATATCTACGTCATCCAAACTTAAATATATACGCTTTATCAATAATATTGACAACCCTTTATTTATAAATAGCATTTGAATGCTATAAATAGTTGTGCAGTTAATTTTCATGATGAGTGCTTTGGTGTCTTGCATAGACCTTGGGCAAAACAACATTTTGTCGTCCTAGAGGCCCTTTATATACTTCTTTATAGGTCAAGTCTATGCAAGCAAAATCCAAAGTACTCCTAAAATTTAATCAGAGATACTTGTTGCTTGACTAAGGGTGGTTTTAATTATTTTTTTTTCTCCGTTGGTCTTGCTATCTTTTTCATCTTGACTCCTCTTTGGCATTGTTTTTAAACGACTTCGGATAGGGTCGCTTCACAAATATCGGATGAAAGAGCTCTTGCGATTCCAGTAATTTCTTCTCTCCATTTATTGGTATCTCCTTATTCCATATGTCTCTTAGCATTGGTCTGTATAAACCTATATGTACCAATAACTTGGTTATATATATATATATATATATATATATATATATATATATATATATATACGTGTAATCTCTCAGAAGATCGAGTGACCATTGCATGTTTGAAACGGCGAATAAGGAACGAGTAAAATGGTGGACTATTTTAAATTTTTTGGATAGATAGATAGAGAGATAATCATTACCATCAGTATTAGAGAAAACAGAAGTCATCCATCAGCCTTGACACACAAATATAGTTAGTTCTATTTTTTCAAATATTTATTTCAGTTGACAGAAGATAGATGATCGAGGACAAAAAGAATGTTGCAAATGACAACGAAGAATTGCTTCTCAAGAAATCTCTTTTTTTTTAATTAACAAGATGTTTAGGTCTTTGTAAGCTTTCTATGTCTTTGTTTCCTGTTACCAATGCATTTTTCGAGATGTGCTAGAACGTTATTAACCCAATCAAGAAGTGAATTATGTTTCCTTGAATAATTTAAAAGATTTTTGGAATGGTTAAAAAAAATTAATAAATGATCTGCTCAGTGTGTGAAACAGTATAATTAATACGGATAGTAGCATTTTATAACTCAAGACATCTCCTTTTTCACATCGAGTACTTTTCCGTGCCAATTCCTATTCGTAAACGTTGATTATCATTACTTTACTTTTTTTCACTCCAGCGTTAGCTGATATTTTCTCACTGTAGTTTGAATGATAAATGTCATCAAGTCTCCAGTCCTCTTCTCAGTATTCTTGCTGATCTTTAAAATGCTGTGCTTTGGATGGTCTCCATTTGTCCTCTTATTTACAAGTATTCAAATCCCTTTATCAATCTTTTGGTGACTGTACCATGCGCACCAATTACAATTGGTAACACTGTCACTTTTATGTTCCATAGTTGTTTGTTTTTTGGAGTTTTTTTTTGGATAGTGGCTAATGCCACGTGACTTCCGGTATCGCGGGGGTATAAAAGACATCGTGTTTCTTAAGTACGGCAGTTCTGAAAGATCTCAATCAGTAGTAAAACCAACTACGGACGTAACACCCACAGCGTGAGACATGTAATATTTGTTGGACTGTACCACTTGAGTTAATAAATAGTTAACTCTATTTCACTGTGTATCTCTTCCTTACCACAATACAACAGTTTTTTTAGTTCTTTGGCAAAGTCTAGGTACTAATCTCTCTTTTCGCTTTTTCTGAACACTAAAACGAATTACCTATAGAATTGCATCAAAAGTATGTTTATAGATAAGGGTACATTTTGATTGGGTTTCAACATTTACAAATGTAATAGAGTTTAATGTGTAGGATGGTAAATGTTTGAAATGAATTTCCTACTTTTCTCTTTCAATCGCTTCAAATGTGGACGACAAACAATGAACAATTTCATAACAAAGTAAATCCCTAACAAAAAATACCTAAATTTTGGCTTATTCCCAATTCACGCCAAAAAGCTTGGTAAATAAGAATATACCTGAATTTAAATTATTTTTGATGAATATTCTACATTCAAATCGGATATTATTAGACATTATGTATTACCAAAGAACCAATTGATGTGATTTTCAATTGAGATATTACGACGATAGGTCTAAAATTAATGTCTCATATTATTGCCACGGAAATAACAAAAATAGAACAGGTTATTACTCATTATGGAACATATTTTACAAACTTTTAGAAATACATAAACCCAGCAACAGACAGTAAAAAGAGCTGCTAACTAGAGAAGAGTTGAGCTGATATTAGCTATATTGCCCTAAATTTATTTTGTTGAAATCCTGTTTTAAAAACCATCAATTAAAAGTTACTAGAATTAAAGAAATAATGTCAGTATTTGTCCCATGGTCTATTTTAGAATACTGAGACAGCATTACAGTCTGTTTACTATAAATTCTAAGGAAGGTAAATTGGCCTCAAAGGAAATGAGAGTGATACTTATTATCAAAGGAAGTTTTGTACAACCATTGACGTCGTGACATTGGGGACAGATATTGCATTGTCTTGTCAACAAACATGAATAGCCACACAGATTAACGTCAATATTCTGCGCCAACAAGTCATCGTGTTTAATTAAGAGATGTACTTGATTCGTCTTCTCCGCTTGTAGCACTTGGTCAATGATAAATTATTGGAATTCGTACATTGTCCAATTTGATGACGCCAAATTCATCTCTTGTGACAAGCTTAATAAATACATATCAATGCAATGATCTTGCATTTCTTTCAGATTCAGTCTATAGAAATGTAGAGGTTTCATTTATGCAAAGTTTGTTCGTATTGCTGAGGTTTGTATTATGAGCTGAGAGCTTCTATCCAAAATCTTGGTTAGTTATCATTGTATTTTATTAGGTGATATACTATCCCTTTGAATCATTTGAACTTATTCAACTTGCATACATTATTAAGACACAATTATAACCTTCCATTCCGAAAGTTTTTTGTTTGTTTGTTTTTTTGTTTTTTGTTTTTTTTTTTTATGGGGAGTCGAGTTACCAATGAGATCCTAGTATTTTGCTATATTTTTCAACGCATCAAATTCATTCTAATCTTATAATCTAAAATTGGCTTTTAGTAAACTCAGTACGTCTCAATTAATATCGATAAAAATGCAGGCAAACAGAAAAGAAATTTCCTTTTCAAAATTAAGACAAAAAGCCAAAAATAAAACAAAATGCCAAATACAAAAACAAAACGTAGCAAATAAAAATATTTATTTATTTCAATATTTTAGCAGAGAATAAATAAACAAAACAAACCAGTAAAAAAAAACACCCCAAAGAAAAGCTATATAGAAAAATAAAGCAAATTAGTAAGTCAGTAAGATTGAATTCCAACGGCTTACCTAATTCCGAAGACCAAATCAATATATTTAGCCGCAAGGCTTGACCTGAAAGTTTTTAATACAGTTTACGTCAATTACATTCACTAAATACGGGGAGAGTGACCAAGTCATGCGAATTAAAGAAAGAGGTATGTTCAAAATATATATAAACAAAAACTCCATTCACAATGACTGAATTGAACAATGAATGAAATATTAACATTCCTTAAAATAGTTCCCCTAAACATTCAACATATTTATTCAGCCGAGTTTTCCAAGCCATCTACTAGTTACCAGTAAGGTAAAAACCTAGAGAATCATATCAAAGATAACATTCAACCACATCAGTTAATCTTATTGAAGAGGTCAGACCTAATTATAATGAACAAAGAAAAGAAACTATTCAGTCACGTATATTCATCTCACCGGATCAAATATTTAGGCTAAAAGATGAGAAGTTGGAAAACTATAAGCTTCTTACACGAGAATTGCTGAATGTATGGAAATTGAGAATAAAGGCAAAATTATCCCTGGTTTATACGGAACGGTAACCCTAACTCTAAATCTAACCCGGAAATGTTTGAAATGAGATTAGTCGATGTTTGAAATCAGGTAAAATCCAGGATGCTGATTCTCTCAAAAGTCAAACCGTCTTCTCTTAGAAAGTTTAACATCATCTTTTTTGGCCTAATTTGCCCTTGCTCCATATTAAGTGAAGTTTAGTAAATATGAATATCCAAAGCAGAGTTGAGAAAATACAGACAATAGCACTATTGGACATGGCTAAGAAGAGGATACCTAAACAGAGAAACTGAATCTATTTAAAAAGTAGCACAAAATAATACATGATACACTGAAGGATAGCAGCTGTAGGTTATGTGGAGATATAGATGAAAAATTTATCACTTAATAAATAAATGCAGCAAACTGGTACAGAAGGAATGCAAGTGCAGGTATAACGAGGGAAGAAAAATAAATCACTGTGAATTGTGCAAGAAATTAAGATTTAGTTAGACAAATAAATGGTTTATACACAATCCAGAATATATTCTAAAAATGAGATGTATGGAATTCTCTAGGAATTTGAGATACAAACAAACCCCCAAAGACCAGACCTTGTGTTTATTAACAAAAAAAATCTTGTCATTTACCGGATTTTGCCGTTCTAGCGGACCCTAAATAAAAACTAAAAATGAAATGATTAATGAATACTGAAATCATACCAGATAGCTGATAAAAACTGCAAAAGAAGATGACGGTGATGCCACTTGTAGTAAGAGCCTTTGAAAAATCCTTGAAGACTTGAAAAACAGACTGAAAGAACTGAAAATCAACGGAAAAATCGAAACTGCCCAGACAACTAAACTGTTGAAATCGGCGGGAATAATTAAAATAGCTCTGGAACATCAGTAGACTTACTACCACTCAGTATTCAGTGAAAAACTTCTAATTAAAACTGGTGTGAAAAACTCTCTTATCATCATTATTATTGTTGTTATTCATATCTGAAGTAATTGATAGCCGAGACCGAATTCTGAATGACAGCAAGCCATTTATGTCCGCTTGGACACCTCCGCTTCGTCTCGCTCATATCAAAAGTGCTGTGGTCACTATGATCTCAATCTCGAGTTCTCTCAGTGTCTTCTCCAAGAGCTCCGACTACAAATATCATATCAGTCAACTCCGTGTGCTATCAATATTATCATTATTATTATCATTTTACTTCTTACGAGTTTTTCTCATAAGCGTTACCTTTCATTGGAGTCTCAGTGACAGCAAGACTCCTTAGGTCTCAAGGACTTTTCTCAGTAACGTGACCGATCAAAATAATTCTATGGTCTGTATGGTTTCATTTCTTACAGTTTTTTCATCCCCATTCCCAAACCTTCGGGACAATTCCAAGCGCGCCAACTACAATTAGCATCACCGTCACCTTCATTTTCCACGTTTTTTTTTTTTTTTTTTAGTTTTCTAGCAATGTCAAATGCTTGTTAATCTTCTCAGTCTTTTATTTCAACTCTATGGTATACCGGAACGGCAATTTCTTTTCTTTCTTTTCAGTTCATTTCTTTTCTTTTCGTTTTCCTTTTTTTGATTTCTTTTCTTTTCCTTTTTTCTTTTATTATTTATTATTTTTTTGATGAGCACTTTGTCTAATCTTATGGCAGGGATTAAGTGATCCGTTTGAATCTCAAAATCCCAGAGAACTTAAAACGTCTCATTTTTTAGAGTGGATTCTTGTTTATGAATATAGCGTTTGGTAGTATGCTCAAAATTCAGTCTCTTGCACAATTCCCAGTGGAGCACTTTTCCTAACCAGTCGTGTCTTGACTTGTACTTCTTTTGCGCTTGTTTACTTCTTTCGCTTACGATGTGATTATCTTTTTTTCCACATATTGATATTCTGCTGCGTCTCATCGATTTTTGCATTAATATAATTGGTTCTCAAGCCGTTGAAAATTAATCAATCAAACAACTAATAGTCAACTTTCTTTTTTCACAGATTGATATCAGTAAACTCAGTAAACATTTGGTCGATTTGGTTTGGTTGGGTCGGATTTTAAGACATATCAACCTCTGTAGGTTATTTAATGCTAATTCCTATTTATACATATATTTTGAATATATATATGTTTTCTAAAAACATTTTGTAAATGACATTCTTAAATGAGCCTTAGCGCTTTTTTGCACACAGTTAAATAGTTTTAAGTGATAATCGCAATTTAACATAAATCTTTTGTTTACACACATTTTTTCTATTTGACCCATCGAGAGGATCCAATTACGGGATACCACCCCGGGTCAGAGTAAAGCAATAGCAATGAAGATGTACCCCACATTTTCCAAATCTCCCTGACTGGAACTTCACCAACCGACTATTCAGCGTCATGCATCCAGGAAACACGTTGAGTGGGGGGGGTCTTAAACCTCTGCTGTGATTCAGTCGGTGTATCATACTGCCCCAGCCGACTAGGCTGGCAAACCTTAGTTGCCCATATGTATTTTTGACATAGCATTCTACAAAGTACTTTTCTTTACGTATAAATGTATGTTTAACATGATCTTGTGAGAATAATGCTATTTGTTGAGATTCAGTTTCTTTCTTTAGAGTGTCGCTAGAAACATCCATACAGTTGATTATCTTCCTATTCCTTTTTCCTAGTTTTTGTTATTTTTCTCTTTGTATTTATATTGCTAATGCTGTAATTTAATTAATCTTTTCACTTTTTAACGAAATCCTTGTGATGATACATCAACATAATCCTCAATGCTGGCGAGTCCTCCCCCTCCTTCTTTGTCAGACACATACAGTCTATGGCATCTCTTGGGTGTAAAGCCTTGTGCATAGTCATCAACTTTCTTGTTCTTTGGTCAATTTGTCTGATTTCCTCGTTTGTACATTATAAGAAGGGTCCAGAATATTTTACAAGGAGAAATCTTCTAATGTTTATTCATATGATGAGTTTTCTGCCGCAGAGCTTGGTTTTGAGTTGTTTTCTTGTTCTTCTGAGGTACTCTTTTCTTTTTCTGTCATCTATGTTTGTTTGAAGGTGTTCACTTCCAACATTCCCAAGTACTTATACTTTTCCTTCTCTCCAAGTCTTCCGATGCTTTACCGATTGGACAGTTCTGTTACTTCCGCTGTTAATCTTCTCCCATTTTTCATTATCAGCATTGCTCATTTTTTAATGTCAAATTTCATTCCTATATTCTGGCTGTATATTCTTAATTTTTGTATCTGTGTCTCCAGTTCTTTTTCATATTTAACAAATAGCTCGATAAAATCCACATAAATAAGGTTATTAATCTTTACTAGTGATTTTGTAAATTTGTAAACCCCGCTCCAAAGCACTATTTAACTATGTAGTGGCGTAGCACCATTAATATAACAAATAGCAATGATAAAAGCGAATCATCCTGGAAGAGGTATTTTGTATTTTTACCGCGGCTAAAGTTTGACTTCACCCTGTCAATTCCACCCTCTAGTTTTCCATGGCATCCAAGATAAAGTTTATGATTTTGTCTGATATTTTCTACATTTTCAGATATTATATTATCCAAGATGTGCTAGTCTCTATATGGTGTGACATATTTTTCTTTTGGCTCGTTTGCGGCATTCTTCTTCTTCTTCTTCTTCTTCTTCTTCTTCTTCTTCTTCTTCTTCTTCTTCTTCTTCTTCTTCTTCTTCTTATTGAAAGAGTCCCTGGTATATGAAAAAAGCAATAAGTTTCTTTTCTCATCTGTGCGGTCAAGATTTTCCACATAATGGGTAAACATGTTATCAGTCTATAGTTATTGGATATTGTTCCTTTTTTTCTTAATTAGGGTAGTTTTCCTCTTTCTCATCCATTCAGGTACGCTTGTTTCTTGTAGGCATTTAATCAGTTGCAAGGCTAGTTTGTCGTGGGTCGATGGGATTTTTAAAACAAGATTCCATGTATACCATCGGGGCTAGGTCTTTTCTGATCTGGTGTTTCCCTTAGCAAGTCCAGGTGTATATTCACCTCGGAGTCTTCTTCAACTTCTACTAATTCTTTCTTATGTTACTAATCTATTTAGCATTTCTGTTATGATCTTTTCGTTTTCTCCAAAATTGTTTTGTTTCTTTGCTACTGGTTGTTCATTTATCCTTGTGCCCTCACCACCAACTTGTTGGTAAAATTTTCTTTATCTATTTTGGAATGTCTTCTTTTGTTTGCATTGTTTGACCCTATCCTGGTATCTTCCAGTTGTATTGTCAGATTTGTTTGCGGTTATCTTTATGGGGTCTTTTCTTTTGGGGGGGGGTTCCTGGGATTTTTCATTCCTAAGTAGCTTCGCGTATCATGCAGGATATTTGTTTGTCCTTCTATCATTTTCCATATGTACCATAGTGCACCGCTGGACAAACAACGAAGGACTCGTAGATATATAAACATATAATTTATATTTTCATTCTTCGACAGTGACGTGTGTGAAGTGAGAATACAGTCAAAGAGAGTTCGCACACACCTTTCTTCTGTGGCAGGGACCCTTTGTGTGTATCAGAGCAATGGTCGGAGAATACACATTACATGTTTGCTTGAGTGACCAGCGGGTCTCTCCCTTCACTTGAGAGACCAGACTTACATACTTCCGTTTTTGTTTCCCGGTAATTTGTTGATCTTATCTGCGAACGGAAATATCCGTCACTGTATCCATAGGCAATAAATTATATTTTTCGTCATCCTCCTTTATATTCTCTTTCCTGTGACCCACTTTGTTGATGTTATCTTACGACTGCATTGAATCTGCTAAGTTCATCGTTGCCAGCTAAACTAGTATATTACACGTACATGTTTTGTATTCCTGTCCGGATTGCTTAATTTATGACTGTTTTTTGCTCTTACATGGATTATTACCGTGTTTAGTTTGTTGTTGCTATCCGTTGGGATATCTTTCAATAATTTAATCATTTTTAGGTCGCTACCTTGACTTTTTTCCTGGCTTGATTCCTTAGAGACGGTAATGTAGTCTTCTGTTCACTCATCATTTTCTTTATAAATTCAACATTTTTCTATCTTCTTGTGTTTACATTGACGTTGCGATGTTGGGTTACGTGGTGGTTTGCGTTTTAATATTTGAATACATATACACGCTTACGTTTAATGGGCAGTAAGTATATTCTGGCTATACCAAACCCAGAGGTTAATTAATATATGAGCTCCTATCACAGGTACGGCCTGGTACTCTAACGGGAAAGAGGACCATTAAGCACGTCCCGAAAAAATAAAGAAAATAATTGAAGATACGTATGCCTTTGAAATTTATAAGATTTGAATTGTTACTTAAACTATTTAAAGTCCTATCGGTAATCTATCTTTTTTGCTTGATTTCGAACTACAAAAGAATTGTACATTCAACTCACTGTTTGATCTGAAGAAGCAACATCTATGTAGAAGAATACCCGTCTTGGTTGCGAGGATGCTATACAGATAAGCATAATATGCTAAGGATCAATAATAATTATAATATAGATTATTATTACCTCTAATTTTATTGCTACTAATACTACTACTGGCCCAGTCACCTGGTGCTGAACAATACAGTGACTGTATCTCTGCATAAGGGTAAGACTCTCCCAATGATTGTTCTGATATATGACACAAAACAATCTGATGCTGATGTTCCAGTAATGCAGGAGTTTTTCTTGAATGCGGAGTAACCTTTTATTTGTATCGCTCCCTGGTAGCGCACCTGATACAGTTTTATCTATGCATCAAAAGAGACTAAACTGTATATTTATGCTAAACTAAGTTGTTTGATATAGAGCTGTTTTAAAATCTAACTATGCGTGTAAATAAATGACTGATGTTTAATAGAATTGTTAGTGATACATAGCAAAATTTGAAACATTCAACTTTGACAAAATAGAATAGCTTGAGATAGAACTGTTTTTGACATTTAAAGTGTGTACTAATGCCAAACTGAATCCTTTTTTTAAATAGAACTGTTTTTATGTATAAAGATGGATTTGGCATTAAATAACCTACAAAGGTTGATATGCCAAAAAACCTGAATCAAATTACTACTACTTCTACTACATAGGCTGACTTATTTTGGATTAATACAAATTAAACATGCGTCATTGTCAAGAGAATCGACTTAATTGAAAGCAAATAATGTTTTATAATTGAAAAGCCATTGATTATTCATTGTGTAAAATTGCAATCTATGTTCCAAACTGCAATAACGCTAATTCACTTCGCAGCTGATAAATACCACACAACACTGAACAAAGCGAGAAAAGATATAATGACTAAAAAATCAACGTCAGATGCTATAAATTTATCAGCCATTGACGTGAACATCATCAGAACAAATAATAGACCTATGTCTGGAAATTGAATTCGTCTTTATCGAAGTGAATTGATATTATAAATGTCAGCAACTCCAAAACGTATGAGTAGATCTAAAAGTCTACATTTCATCATGTTAGTAATAAGTAATTTCGTACATTATAGCAACTAAGCTAAATCCACCACTGATGCTAAAATACAGAGTACAAAAAATATCCGTCTTCCGACATATGTACATTTGATTGTACTCTTCGTATAACAATTATTAATAGCTTACTCTTATATGCCACCTTGAGAGAATTAAATCTGTAATGTGTACATTCATCTCCTGATCATTTTTCTTCAGTAGCTTTAGATACATTTAAGATTATTTAAGTTGAGCAGTGGTTAAGATTTAAGTTTATTACAAGAGAATTTTAATTCCTAACTGATGTTCTACTTGATTTTTCTGAAAGCATCAAGTAATATTACTCGTCAATTTAACTCGTCAGCGATTAGCTGCAAAAGTATTTCATGAACCATCAATCGATAACAAGCATCCACATTCAGAATGGTCCTGACTTATGCTTTCTCAAGTGGAGCTTTAGATTTGTTCAGAAACAATAGCATTTTAAATTTCCTTTTTGTCACGCTTTCGAAAATCAACAAAATATCACAAACATGATATTATTTGCCATATTCAAACGACACTTTTACTGTCAATTCATTATTTCTTATTATTACCGGTTGAGCTTCCGAATCACCATGGATAACGAGTTGGACTGTGACGTAAATGAGTTCGAATTTCAGTGGGACTATTACGCCCACTTTCTGAAAAATACTCTTGGGAAAGGTATGAACCCCTTTATGGCTCCAGCTGTTATATAATTAAGGAATGATTTTTTATTTTAATCATTTTTCATTAATCATATTTTATCATTAAGTTTGGTTGGGCTCTGAATTATTCGGGTTACGAGTTCAGCTGTGTAATCAATTGGTGCAGTTTACGCTCGCACGCAAAGGATATGACAATCACCATTGTCATAATAAACTCCAGACAGGAAATGTGGCTGGATTGTGGATGACGTCATGTCCAGAAGAGATGGGCTGAGAATTTGGAAGATTTTGAAAAAGATTTAATTGAGGTCCGACCATGGTGTTGAGAAGTTGATGTTTGACAATGCAGTTGACGATTTGAGATTGGGCCATGCAGGCAGACAATTGAGTTTCTGCCACTGGGGCAGAGAATTGAGTTCTTTGCCATTGAGTTGAGAGTTGGATTTGGCCCGTTCAAGATGTAGTTGGGTTTTTCGGATCTCTACTGACAGAGATCTTAAACATCACAAGATGCACCGACCGTTGGGGATGTTGTTAGCATAGTATGATCACGAAAGACTTTTCAGAATTGTGTCTCTTTCCTCGTGTCGAACAGCCGAATTCAAGAAGTTAATAAAACCGTTCGTATCTGAACAAAAGAGTCCCCCTGTTCCTGCATTTGTATTTGAATATGTGTTGTGTATTTGCATTTGTATATGTACTGTTGGATTTATATCATTATGGTTATGGCTATACAACATAGCTATGAGTTAAATAGTATTACTAATATTCTTCTACAAGAATGGCTTTGGCATTAAATAATCCACGAAGGTTGATATGCCATTTACCAAAAAATTTACGTGCCATATTGAACGGTTTTCTTCAATTTTGGATATTATTTTCCTATTTACCAACCCTTCCGCTCGTGCAGGATATGACACAAGGTCAATTTTTAAGCGGAGTTTAACAGGTTTGAATTCAGAGTTTTCTTTCTCCTAGACTAGTTGCCAAACCAAGGCTGAAGAACC
Source organism: Sepioteuthis lessoniana (assembly GCA_963585895.1). Taxonomy (NCBI): domain Eukaryota; kingdom Metazoa; phylum Mollusca; class Cephalopoda; order Myopsida; family Loliginidae; genus Sepioteuthis; species Sepioteuthis lessoniana. The sequence goes on along the minus strand of OY757911.1, from coordinate 65,788,485 downwards.
CAGTCTGTCCTACTATTTACCCATAGCTGGAGGGAGAATAATTGGATTCATACCATTCCCAAGTGTATTAGTGCTATGTGAAATGCAATCTGTCTCGTCCAAGATTTGAACTCGTGTCGCCGTGTTCATTTCCTACGACGATAACCATTACACCACGGACACCTCCAATTTTGGATATTATTTTCTTCTGCTCTTCAGCTTTGACTATCACTGCCCGTCTAAAACCTCCTTGTCATTCTTTTCCACATTTACTTGCAAAATTGTATATGCAATCTACTGATATTTATTTCCCTGCGGAGGACCAAATATATTGCAGAAAATACGAAGAGGGTTTGTCCGATTGAAATTAATCTTCATTTGGTATTCATGAATTATTTGAATTTGTTCAATCGTTCTTCGATTAGATTATGTTCATATGTATTATTAGTATCGTCGGAATACGTTTTCCTTAAAAGAATTTTTTAAATAACTTAAATCTACTGAAATAAAGTAACAATATATCATGAACAATCCTCTCAAGTCACAGGAAATATGGCTTTTATCGTGGTTCCCAGTCTAAGCCATTAGATTTCTCGTGCCGAGTCGACTAATGAGATTTTCATGTAAGAGGAATTTGGAGAACATTCGACCGAAAGTCTTACCAGTTGTTAGTTCTGATTTTACACAAAATGTTCATTTAATGCTATTGACTTTAATTGTCAATAAGCAATAAGAATAGAAAAATAATCAAAATTTATTAATGAATCTCATGACCATCATGAGTTTTAAACCATAACGGCATTTTTATAAGGTATAAATATAAAGTGTGTGAAAGAAATTACTCCTACGTTTGATGCTGTTCCGGATAGAAAATCACTAATACGAAGGACTGAAAATTCTATCTGAAACAGCATCATTCTGACTTAACATAAAATGGGCACAAAACCCTTTCATTAAAAAAAAGGGGGTCTGCTCGTGGCGTAATGGTTAAAGCGATAGACTGCGGAATCGTAGTACGCGAGTTCGTACTCCAGTCGCGCTATTACGTTCACTTTCGGGCAAATACCCTTGGGAAAGGTATGAACCCCCTTATCCTCCCAGCTATGGGTTAAATAGTACCACTACTGTCCTTCTCGGAGAATGCCTTTGGCATTAAATAACCTAAAAAGACTTGATATGCCATTAAACAAAGAAACCAACCAACCAACCAACCAACCCTTTCTTTATAACATTTACAGGTTCACCATTCTTTATAACTTCCTAAAGCATATGCACTGTGTTCACCGGTCCAAATAATGATCGTAAGTGTTCGTATATATATATATATATATATATATATAAAAAGTTAATAAGACATAGCTAAATTTAGCTATCATCATCACTTGCCTTAGATCACTTTCACCTAAGAGGTGACAGTTTAAAGTAGAGGAAGTATATCTACTGTACCCTGTATATAAGGAAAATTTTACCTTACGTTTATTTGTCCTATAAATATGCTCCAATTCAATTAGTGCACAACTTTGTCAGGTTCCTAAAACAACACCAAATATATTATTTAACCTTTGAATCGACCCATTATTTCAAATGTTGCTTGAGTTTAGTTTGATTATTAAATTGAGAAAGACAAAAATATCATACAATTCGCACCATTTTTCAGACCTTTGACACTTCTGTATAGAAATGATGCAAAAAAAGATCTGCAAGGATATAAAATAACCTGAAATGATTATGGTTGGTTGGTTGTTTTTCATGGCATATCAACCTTTGTAGGTTATTTAACGCCAAATCAATTTTTATTCAAATAGTCAGTTCTATTTCAAATAATTCAGTCTAGCATGAGTACACAGTTTAATTGTCAAAAACATTTCTGTTTCAAACTATTCAGTTTATTCAAACAGTTCTAATTCATCTAATTTTATTTACACACTGTTAAATGTCAAAACAGTTCTATATATAACAATTCAGTTTAGTGTAAGTACAGTTTTAATGTCAAAAACAGTCCAATTAGTCGGTTTAATTGATAAAAACATTTCTATTTCAAGCAATTCGATTTAGTCAAACAGTTCTAATTCAAACAATTCAGTTTGGCATAAGTATGCAGGCAGTATAACTCATTCTATTTACTTTTCCTTATTTGTTTGCACACAGCTAAATTATTTCAAGAGTTGTTATGTAACAATAAGAATTTAACATCAGTCATTTGTTTGCACATATTTAGATAAATGAAATAATTATAACACGTTTAATAGTTCAATCAATTCTTGGAAGGACCTATTAAATTTTTTTGTATACTTTACTTATTTTGAAAATATACTATACGTTTAATAATATATGATATAATTGTTGAATGAAGTCTACTCTCACTCCTAATGTTATGACACTTCCTGCCAATTCACTTTGACTGAGGGTTAAAGTAGTAAAAATGGGTAATAGTAACGTCAATAGACAATTTGAAAAGTCAAGTTTAAGTACTGGTAAGTGATACATATTGAAAGACAGGACTTGGGATTCAAGTAACCAAACATTTTTTTACTACAAACACGATCATGTTTATTGAATACAAGTTGTTTCCAGCTTCACTTAAAATAAACCATTGCAATCTTACCTCCATTTTCAAATTAACAATAAAAAGAAAAAATATTGCATCTCGATCAATGTATGTTTAGCAAATATAGATATATACACACACACACACACACACAAACATATATATACACACATAAACACACACATAATTATATGTATATTTTTGTGTGTGTGTATATGTATGTGAGTGTGTGTAGGTGTTTACCTAGTCCCACTGCTTCAAGTAGTATGTAACACTAGGTCAATTTTAAGTGATGTACTGTTAGTTTCAATTGAGATTTTTCTTTAATTCCATTGGTTGCCTAACCTAGGCACAAAGAACTCAGTCTGTTCAATCATTTACATAGCTGAGGGTGAGGTTGGGGAAACAAATGATTTTATTCCTTTTCCAAGACATTTAGACAAACGCAAATAACCACGTCCTGTAATTGAACTCGGATCGCTGATTCTATTTCCCGCAACAATAACCGTTACGCTAAGCACGCTTTTTATGCATGCATGTGTGTGTGTTTGTATATGTATATATGTATGTGTAAGCGTGTGTGAATGCATGTTTGTGTGTATTATGTCAGTTCGTGTTTGTGTATGTCTGTGTGTGTGTGTGTGATCATGCAGCTTAGTGTGAATATGGTCGAAAAAGTTTTACTTTTTTCTAACTCCAATCTTTTTTGTATTAAATTATAAATGGTCTCTTTCAGGATAGACTCACTACGCTTACTGACTTTAATAGTGTCAATTTTTAGTCTCGGTACAGACTTTTAGCTGTCGACCAAATCACTTTCTTTAAAATATTTGCCTTTTCGATGAAGTAGGTTTAATAGTATTATGCATACTCTGAAATGAGTTGAAAATGACATTTCTAAAATACCACTGCCTCTTAATCAGCTCTAAACAATACAGTTAATTGCAGCAATATTGTCTCGGTTGCGTTGTAATCACATTATTTCGAGTATACATTTATTGTACTTTCTTGTTTATTCCTTAAATGAATTGCCTCATGTATACATCTATCATATTATCTTATGCACACATTAGTTCACTTTCTGAACAGACTTATTAACTTGTATACGTACACATTATATCTTTTGTACATATAATGGCTACATTGTCTTATGTATGAATTTTTATATTTCCTCTGAAAATAGTTTAATTTTATGCATATTTCTTTAAATACATATATGTTGAATTTTACACATTTCTATTTTATTCTGTTATAAAAAAAATTATCGGGGGGGGGTGTCCTCGTGGTATAGTGGTTAAAGTGATGGACAGCGGAATCGTAGTACGCGAGTTCGTACTCCAGTCGCGCTATTACGTTCACTTTCGGGCAAATACCCTTGGGAAATGTATGAACCACCTTATCCTCCCAGCTATGGATTAAATAGTACCACCACTGTTCTTCTAGGAAGATGGGTTTGGCATTAAATAACCTAAAAAGAGTTGATATGCCATTAAACAAAGAAACCAAACCAAAGTATTTATCTTATGGGTTTCAAGTTTTAACGATTTTCTCTATTAACGAATCTGTTGGCTGTATTAACGATTAATGATATTAAAGAATATCCTAACTGGTCGATGATCAACTCAACTAAGAATGGTATACTAACCTACATTTAGTTTACTTTGAATTAAGGATAATATTATCGAAAAAATCTTACCAGTCATATATGACTAATTGCTTCCATATTCAGTATCATCTGTAATTCTTAAATACAAAAGTTTGTACAAATGACATAAATCTGATTAAAATAAAAATTACTTTATAGATTATGCGAGGCTGCGCAAAAAAGTTCTTGGCTCCACCAAGAAGGGCATGCATCAGAACCATGAAACTTTCATATAATTCCACATATCCTTTACTTCGGCAAATAATTCCTTAAGTTCCTTTATATTCTCATCTCCTCTCGGTAAGAGTCTTATATAAAATTTAAAATTAAGGTCATTTGTTGCTTGGTTGGGCTGTAAACTTTTTAATATCGCCTCATACATCTCTTCTTCTTGACATGAATGTCTTATGTTAAAAAGTCTCAATATGAAAACGACGTCTTAGTTTTCTCTAGATTAATAAAACCTCGACTATTTTCAATGGAGTGACAGCGAGTTTTAAGAAAAGTTCTGTAAATTTGCATAGCACAGCGGTCACTTAATGAATAAGCTGAATTTTGCCTAAAGAGTCTGTAGTAGGAAGCACTGTTTACGGGTGTTTTTTTTTTAAGAAATTAATAGTGACGGTTCCTTTCATATCACAGAAGACTGTCAACATGACCTTCTTTACTGACCGGTGACTGTATTTTTGATTCAGGTTTGTAGTGATAAACATATGCTTGTAAACATATTTTTCAACAACATACTTTTCCGTACATATCACACCGTTTTCTGTAAATTTCACATAGTTTGCACGTTTTAGCCACGAAAAATTTGATGACAGACCTCTATTCAAACCTGGAGCACCCTATTTAATTTGCTTCTATTTCTATTGTCTCGATACAAATATTTTTTTCCGAAATAAAAGTAATTTTTGCTATAAACCAATTCCAATCAACGCAGAGTCTACTTTTACGAAAAGAAAATCAGAAAAAAATTCTTTGGCTTTTTTCGAAAAAATATCCCTTATTTATGAAACGACACTCGTATAATTATGCAAATTATAAAAATATAAACACTGGCTGAAACATTGGAAATTGTTCTCGTTATTTTTTAAATGTTTTATTAAAAGTTCTATTAAATTTTCATTTGTAAAGAAAGTATTTTCTATTAAAACATCCCATTTCATTCGCGTCGTTGCGCATAACAAGGGTTTTTAATTTGATAATGCGTTAGTCTCCTAGAGATAAGACAGAAGAAAATCAATCAGTCTTAAATACTTTATCTGAAATTAGAAGACAAAATGAAGCTTTTTTTCTGACCCCGAATTAAACATATTCTGAACTTAATACAAAAGCAGAATAAAATTAGTTGCGCATAAAATCTAACGATTATATTTGGAAAATCCATGAATCTGAATCCGCTTTTTTATTCTATTAGAGGGAAATGACATTTGAATTAATTAATTTTAACTTTTTTTTTAAGTAAAAGGAAAATACATTGACTAATATGCATCCCTATATGAATCTAAATCTATTCATCTCAGATGATTATCTGTTTGGACAAAACATATCTACGTAGAGCAAAAACTATCAAAAATTATACTGGATTATTTTTTCTTTTTTAAAAAGGGTAAAATATTATTCGTATTATCTATGATAATGATGAATGCAACGAAAACCAAAATTTGGACGATTCTACAAACAACTGTTGCTATCATGGTCATCAGTTCAGAAAAAGGAATAGCTAAGCCAAGTTCATATTCCTACAATAACTGTTTGCTTAAACTTTGAACTGATGTTATTAGGAAAAGTATGAACCCGTTTCCCTAGGTCTATTTAAGGGTAAAATAATAGAGAGGCGTGATGGGTTAGATGCTGAGAAGGAAAATTCTGAATTCAAACCATCTGCTATCATTCTTTGTACAATCTTGACAGAGTAAGGCCTATCACCCACTCATATCTTATATTTTATAGGGAAAGCTTGTGAAGACGCCGAGAGGAAACACTGGTACTACTCTGTCAGTTCTTATGTACATTAACGAATGTTTTCTAAAACGACAATAGGTATGCTAAGTTCTGTAGCACTGAAAAATTTTAGATAACAGTGCATCAAGGATATCACTTACATCCATATTATGGTACCTAGCCGTGGAGCTGGGGTTAAAAAACTAGTTTTAGCAAACCATACCTTCTGTAGTGAATTCGAATGACACCACGGATTCCAATCCACAACAGAATTTTGAGCTGCCGTTGAGGAGTCAAAGCTCTATCAATTTTACGGATATTGCTTTGTCTCTTTCCTCCCTGCAATCCGTCCCATTACATAAAGGTAGATATCCGCAAGGCAGAGTAAATAACTCTAGCTACAGCAACAATTCTACGAATGAAAAGAATAATCACATAAAAGAGGATGGTTCCGATGTTGTAAGATTAAAAATCCATAAAAATATTAATACTGACAATAATAATATTTGTGAAGAAAATAACGACAATTCAATTAGGCTGGAAACACTGAATCTTTTAATAGAGTGTTTCCTTATAAAATAATAAATCTAAATATGATTCAATGGAACGTTACATTAAAAATACAGGATATCATTTCTGTTAATTAATGAACAATTTTTCTCACGTAGCCAGCAGCTGTTAAAATGATCATATGGAACAGCCGTTTAAAGGAAATCTTTGATTGTGAATCTTTTTCTTATGTCAATATGATTCGTTATTCATAATCATATGTGATCGGGGAATAAAGATCATATGTGATAGAAAAATAAAGATGGATGCAACAAGATTAATGTGAATGAAAGGCGTTAGTTTAACTTTATTGGCATAATGATTAGAGAGTTCACCAATGGCCCGGGAGACCTGGGTTCAATACCCAGTCGAGTCATACCAAAGACTCAAAAAATGGTACTTGATGCTACCTTGCTTAACACTCAGCATTATAAGGTAGGGATCAAGGGTAAAATGGAGCAATCAAGGGAAAGGAGTGGACCCTCCCCTACAACTTGGTGTAGTAGCTATCGAAAAGGGAGATTTCGGGTCACTTCGACTGCAGTTGCCAACTTACAACTTTATTCTAGTGATAATATGACATAAAGAATTGATGTTCCAGTAGGGAATATTAGGCCACTGGTTGGGCTTTGGGGTGGCATTCATCCATAGTTTTTGCTTTTACGTTTTTTTTTTAGTTTCCTAAGGCACCAATCAATGTTTTACTTTTTTTTTTTTTTCATTTTTTCATCTTAGAAATCTTATTTTTATTCTTTTTTTTTTATAAGTGACATACTGTTATATAGTCATAAGCAGATTCACATCTACATATACACATGCATATACATGCAGAATGGATCACAACGACACAATGATAGAGGACGAGCGAAGACTTCTTTAAAAAAATATACCTCTCACTTTATTTGTAACGTTTGCGAGTGAGAGGGAGTTGGAGACCGAACAGAACTGCAATATATTGACCCCCACTCTTATGGCCGTCAGCGTTGTGTCTTTCTAGTTCTCCAGGGCTGCTCAACCGGAGGCCCAGGGGCCCAGCTCTCAGCTGGATGATGGCTTTCTTTACTACATCTTATTAGCAACTTCTCTGGACCCCAACTCATCAGGGGATCCAAGGGCCCCCTCCGCCGGGCTTTCTCTACCACATCTCATCAGCAACTTCTCTGGACCCCAACTCAATCGGGGGCCACGAGCCCCTTCGGCCTGGTGTGGCTTTCCCTACCACATCTCGTCTCTAACTCCGTCCGATCTCCAACTCTCTGACTTCTTGTCTTGACTGAGTTATATAATAGTTCAACATCCACTCAACCGCGCACTCAATCGCCCACTCAATCTTTGGAATGGCTTGTTTGATTGTCATCAAGCGGAAATTACTGTCATGCAGTTCAGAGGTCACTCTCTTCCGGTGCATCAGTCTATGAGTGTATCATAGCTTTTACCTTGTCCCATTTCATCAGCCAAATCCGCCCACGTGATCTCTTTTGATTACTGGCCATTGGAATGTGTCACTTCCTTCCGGTGCATCACTTTGGAATGGCATGTTTGCCCGGGCCGAAGGTCGAAATACAACAATACTCCTGTGGACCGCTTCGCATGGACGAGCACGAACTCATAAGTGACATACTTCTGTGGACCCCTTCACATGGACGAGCAAAAGCAGGGCGACCAGCGAGAACCTACATACGACAAGTCTGTGCCGATACAGAATGTAGCCTTGAACACCTACCAGAAGCGATGGACGATAGAGGGTGGGGAGAGGGTTAGGGATATCCGTACTGATGGCGGGACATGTTGATGATGATGAGAATTTTTGATTTTTAAAAATTCCCCATCTATTTTAATTTTTTCTATTCCCCAACCTCACTCATTTTTAACAAAATTACTACCTACTTATCATAAAGATTGTATGATACCAACAATGGCATAAAATAGCTTTTATATCACCAAAAGTATTCCATCTTTTGTAGGACAATTTAGTTTGGTTGAGTTTCTTTGTTCAATGGCATATCAAATTTCGTGGATTATTTGATGCCAACGTCATCCTCGTAGAAGAACAGTAATGCTACTATTCAACTCATAGCTAATGGGGGCGTGGAAATAAGGGAGTTCATATTTTTCCCAAGTTTCTTCGTCCGAAAGTGAATGTAATAGCTCAACTGAAGTTCGAACTTGCCTTACTACAACGCCACAGTCCTGCACGTTTGTCACTACATTAGAGCCGCCCCCCAACTTAATGAGACAAAGAAAGAATGTTTTGTCGTAGGTTAGAGTTTGGAGAGGTCTCATTCACGACAACATTTAAAAATGTTCAATATTTAGCCGTATCCTGAGAATAAAGATAAGGTTCTATATATCACATACAGAATTGTTGGGAATTGTTTGAATTTTGTGACTGTTTTGCTTATCTTATTGCTTTATTTAAATGAAATCGATTGTATTTCATTGTTTTCCTGTTATGAGAAGGTCTTCGTGTTCAGGTTCCGAAACATTAATGAAAAAGTTGCAAAGGAAAAGAGAGTCATCCTGCATGAGGTAATAGATAAGTTTATTAATGAAGTTTGGATGACTTAATTCTATAGAATAAAACATTTTTGCACTACAGATTGATTGGTTTTAATGTCATGTCAGCCCATCTAGGGTTATTTCATGAATATAAGTAAGGGATTTGCATTCATTGTATATTTATAGTTACATTTTTTATAGTTATTTCCTGATCAAAATTTGCATACATTATAACAAGTTTTCCGATCAAATACAAATAATTTGCACATATTGTTATGGTTTCAAATATTTCTATGGTCTAAAGTAAGTATTTCTATTTAATAATAGGCATTTATTTGCAGGTTAATGGGCCGGAAGACCAGGGTACAATCCCAGGTCGAGTCATACCAAAGACTCAAAAAATGGTACTTTAGACCGCCTTACTTAACACAGTATATAAGGCACGGATCTAGGATAAGTGGAGAAATCTAAGGAAAGGAGTAGCGCACTAGACTTCGGTGTTGTAGCTATTGAAAAAAGAGCCTACCGGTCGCCTCCGACTACAGTCGCCAATTAACTAATATGGTTGACAATAAGTAATTATAATCGTCTGTAAATTTTAGTTTTAAATAATTATCTATACAAATAATTTACACTGTTATATGGTATAAAGGATTCCCATATGATACTAATAATTTTCAAACAGATATATTTTACCCATAGATGTGACCCCTAAGAAGTACTGCCACTCAGACTTAGAGTGGAACTTGGAGCAATTTCAATGGAGGTGTACTTCACACTCCTCAGATCATTCAGAACTACTGCCTAACCATCATTTATAGTTTAGAGTTATATTCAGGACCCCTTTTTTTAGTAGGAGGGCTTACTTCTTTGCAGGAGATACAGTAAGTGTATTGTACATCCTGTCGTCAGAGCGGTATTCTTCTGGGAAGTAAAAGAAGGTGACGAGAGCAAAATCACTCCAGTGGGCGTAGTGTCTAAAATGCTCGACTTGACATCATAGTAAACCAGTTCAAACTCCAGTCGCGCTATTACGTTCACTTACGAATTAATACACTAGCGAAAGGCATGAACCCCCTAATCTCCTAAGCTATGGCTTATACAGAACCACTGTTGTTCTATTAGTATGATTTTGGCATTAAATAACCCAGTAAGGTTGATAGGCCATTAAACGAAGATACCCAAACCAAATTAAAAATACAATTAAATCCAATCAAAATCCTTTCTGCTTCTAGGCTGGATTTACAAATATCTATTGTTTCATATTTGTAAATGAATATTGATCGATGAATTCATTTTAATTCTCTTCCCTCACTTTTGCTCTTCTTTGTAACATAAACCGGTAAGATTATTTTCTTTGTATAAGTATTTACTGTTCTTAGAGTCTAGTCTGGCACTAACCAAAGGTGTCGAGCACACAATGAAGATCTAACTAACTTGATGTGCTGAACAAGCTTTCTGGCCATCTCTTTCCGATAATACCGTATCATATGATATTCATTAAACGTGTTTATTATAGAGTACAAAAAGAATACCATTTCTACAATTACAACATCTTTAGAATAAGATGAGATATTTATAGAGGATCTTAATTAACATCAACATCAAATTAGAGTCAAATGACGTTTTCATTCTCCCCTTTAAAAACATAAGTTTAAATTAATTAAAACAACCGAAGAAAAGATTTAAATCATGAGGGTGGAACATTTTAATATATCTTCCTAATCTAACCGGCTTAACACCAAAATTCACAATAAATTGAATTAGTGAAACATTTTCTTAATTCTTAAAGAATCAATTCCCACATTATCAGAAGTCTTTTCTAAATCATATTTTTTCAAAAGAAAATAAAAGAATTACTTTTATATTCAACTTTCGGCATTGTTGATATTGATGATTATGCTTTTAATAAACTCAACGTTGCCTATATCAAGTAGATTTGTTTCCTTTGTGTTTTTTTTTTTATATTCATTCATTTTTTTAATAATGCAATTATTTCCATACAACATAACAGTGGTATATTTATAGACATGTACTATAAGGAAAAAAAGCCTTTTTTATACACTGAATATTTTTCAGTATATTTTCCTTTATTGACAATGAACTTAATTCAGTGGAGAATATTGATCCAAGAGCTTGGAGGCACTGGGAACATAATACAGTGAAAATCTAATATGAACATTCAGCTAATAATTTTTTACATGATTATGGATCAAGTTTCATATGTGTGTACATCATAAAAAAATGGCACTTAAACGATCAAAATCAATGTTAAGAAACAAATGAAATGATAATAATTATAAATATTATCGAGTGTTCATAAATATATTAACGGAAGAATTAATGTCACTAACGCTCAAAATAATCGTGAAAATAACGTCGGCAACAAAATAAATTGTATCAGATGGTAAATCATATACTCCATTTCAAAGGTTATTCAAATATATATATATATATATATATATATATATATATATATATATATATATATATAGCATTCATTTTTACTGAACAAATTTAAGTATAATTGCAAAATATACGAGGTAAAAGATGGTTAGTTGATTTTTTTTCAATTCATTCCATCTGCTTAGAAAAATCAAGCATATGTTCAAATTAAAATTTACAGGAACACCATTTTTATGGTTTCTAACTTATTCAAATATTTTTTTTGTTTTAACCCCCTTTACTTTCGCCTGAGAATTTAAATTTATATATATATATATATAATATATATATATATATATATATATATATATATATATATATATACTGTGTGAAGTCATAAAGCGTGTGAAGTCATCCGATGAGATGAAGTGTATAATAATATTCTTCGCCGAAATAAATTTATAATGACACTTTAACCAGGTTGGAGTTTTCTTCGAATTATATATATATATATATATATATATATATATATATATATATATATATATATATATATATATATATATATTCGGTCGGGTAGTGTGATTCTACCACAGAATAATTAGATATGCTAATGTTATAGTAATACCTGGCATTAATCAACTAAGAAGAAAGAAACAAAGAAAGAAAGAAGGACAACGATTAAAGAAGAACTTGTCAAAAGAGAAATACAGAAGAATAATTCCAAGTGATACAATACAGGAAAGGATTAATGTTGAAAAAGTTATAGCGAGAGAGGAAAAATGGACAGAGAATGTAAGAGGGTGGAGGGAAAAGAAAAAAACAAAAGAGAGGTTTCTGCTCAACATGTAAACAATTCTACTAGTTTAAATACAGAAGAGAAAATTCATTAAAACAAGTTAAATCTTATGTCTAAAAAAGAGAAAAGGATAACTTTCAAAATGTTCTCTGCTAACATTATTAAGTGATGGATAACAACCCCGTCTCTCTGTATGAATTACAACTTCCGTGTCGAAAAAGTTTGTTCATTTCCTTTCAATGTTTTCAGGTCTAATAAACAACAATCTCTTGACACGTTTATCTCCTTCAATTTTATATCAAGTGGATTACTTCTTGAACCATAAATTAACTGAACTTGTTATGTAGGCCAATCGGGGTTAAGTGAACATCGATAAAAATGTTTCAATATATAACATTTGTTTATGAATGAATTTCACATATTTCTGAGGTAGTGGCTTTTCTTTCCATCATGCTACAATATTGTAACTTCATCAAACATTTTGAAAGTTTTTTTTAATCTTATCCGTTATTAATTCTTTCTGAGACCTCTTTATAGGGGCGAGTTCCAGTGGCGTAATGGTTTAAATGCTAGACTACAGACTCGAAAAAAATGGGTTCAAACTCACGCTTTTACGTTAAATTTTGGCCTCATATACATGAGAAAGATATTGAACCCTCTTACCTTACTGCTATGGGTTGAATAGTGTCACTCCTGTTCTTCTACAAGGTTGTCGTCTGTATTAAAAAACACATGAATATTGATATATTAAACAAAAATTAAAACCTGAAACAACTCTATAGATAATCCTGTCGGAACTTAATGTCGAGTTCAGTTTTATTTCATCCTGTTCTCGTGTAAATGTAGTCTAAACTCGTTTTCAGTTATAAATTACAATGCCGAATGATATTCGGTCTTCTATTCAGTGACAAATAGGTGCTTTTTCTTAACTTGAAAAATCAGATAAGTTTATAGTTGCAGTGGAAAAGATTAGAGAAACTGATTTGTAGGATGATATACGAATTCCAGTAAAGACTACTTATCTGCCTTTTTTGAAAAGCATGGATCTGTACACTATTTCATTTTATCTAAAGACAAGTTGATCTTTATATTCTCCTGCCATTTTCAGATTGAAATATGAGTGAATAAATATGTAAATAATCCATTTTACTATACTTTCAATAAAACTGCGTAATTTTCAGAACAAACATAAAGTTAATAATTATGTAATTTGAATCTATATTAATATTATCTGATTTGGGGTTTATGCTTATGCAACATAGCAAACTAGCATATTTGTTTTTTTTGGGTTTTTTTTTTTTTAGTTTTTATAGTACAACTGTTTTAAAATGTTTTAACTTAGAGATTAAATTACTTATCAATCATTTTATGTAACTTATCATTATGAAATTAATTCATATTTTAAGCAGATGATATCAATAATCCTAATAAACTAATCAAAGGAGCAATCCACTAAAACTTTATACATTTCATCCTAATTCGTTTTTAAATATCCATTAAGCTCAATAGTAGCCCATTTGGCTGGGATTATAGAATAAGCCGACTGAACCTCTGCAGAGGGTAAGACTCCTAACAACGAGTGTCGTAGATATAATACTAAACCATCCGATGGTGAGGCTCAATTTCTGGAAATTTGGGAATATGAAGTACTCATTGGTTGCCATTACTTCCAGGTCCACTCGGACCCCGGAGTGGCAGTACTTGTCTGGATCTCCTTACTGGTCAAATAGAAATATTCAATGATTTACTATACTTGGAACTCATAAGTGACATACTCCTGTGAACCCCTTCACATGGACGAGAAAAGTGGGGATGACCAGCTAGCTCTGTGCCGATACAGGAGGTAGCCTTGAAGGCTTACCGGAAGCGATAGAAGATAGAGAAGGGTGCCGTGATAGGTTCATGGCGATCCGCGCTGGTGGCGCGACATGATGATGATGATACTCGGAACTATTTAACAATGTGCAAAAGAATGAACATTGTTGATTAGAATTATAAGAGTTAAATTACAATACTTATAACCATTTATCATTCGGGGTTTTCGGACTACTGTCTTCATCTTCATTGTGGAAATAACAATAAAGATGAAAACAATAATCCGAAAACCCCAAATGATAAAAATCATCAAGTTTCGTCTCAGAAATTTAGATAACTTATAACCATTTAACTGTAAGCAAATAGAACTACAAGTGTTAGATATCTATAATCGATACCATATAACAGTTTGCAAACAAATGAGATCTGAATTGTTTAACAATTACGTTAACAATAAAGTAGTCGTTTACAAATCACAACGATTTAATCTATATTATATATAAATAAGATTTGACTTCGCATAATTTACAAAGGGTGATCGGCACAGTCGATTGTGGCTGTAGAATATACCGACCGCCTCTCTGCAGAGGATATAACACTAAACAATGTGATGGTGAGGCTCCAGTAATGCTGGAGCTCTGAGGAATGCGGAGTATCTCTTCATTTTCATCGCTCCTAGGTCCACTCTAGTCCGGGGTGGGAGTACATAATATTTGTGTGTGTGTGTGTGTGTGTGTGTGTGTGTGTGTGTGTGTGTGTGTGTGTGTGTGTGTGTGTGTGATGTATAGGGCAAGAGAATACTGGTTTTGCAGTTTCGGTCTTTCAATTGTTTTCAAATCTTTGAAAACTAATATTTCTCGATCAGTATCCGGGAGTCATTGATTTGTTCTACTGTCGATAGTAAGGGTGGTTTCCTTATTGCTGTTTTCTTTCCTTTTTTACACAAGAGATGTAAGAGAGAAGAAGAGGAAAAAGAAGGAAAGGAAAAAGAAAAAAAGAAAAGTTTCAAATTGCCGTTGTTTATCAATTCATTAATTTTTATTTTTTTTTGGGGGGGGAAACGCTGAAATTGTATAAAAGAAACTTTTTAACACATGGAAAAAGAAATGCACTATTATTCGAATTTTGTCTTTCAATTAAATAGTTTTAAATTTTTTTTAAATTTATATTTCTTGATCAAAGTTTCAAGCGCCAGTGATTTATTCTATAGTATATAAAGTAAATTACTTAGTTTTTACTGTGATTTACTTATTTATTATTTTATTTTCATTCATAATTTTTCCTGCATGAGGGGGAGGGGTAAAAGGAAAAAAAAAGTTTCAAACTACATGCATTATTAAGTCGTTCTTTAATATAATTCATTTTATTCTTAGTTGATAAAACGCAGAATTTGCATTGAGGGGTTGTAGTAGCCAATGAAAAAAATAGAATCTTTTAATAAAACTGTCCTTTTAGAAACTAAAAATTTCCCAAGCATTGTTTCGAGCGCTTTGATGTGTTTTACTACAAATACTTAAAGGGGACTTTTTTTTAGCTAACCCAGAGGTGCATAAGGTAGAAGAAAAAATGTTTTCCAGTAGCGAGCGTAACTGTAGTAAGTTGATTACATCGATGCCCGATATAATTTAAATTTAGTTAATTTGAAAAAAGTTGAATTTGTATAGAGGGGAATTTTTTTGTGAGGTGGGGAAGGAACAAGAAAACAAAAGCCAGACACCCTGGTCTAGCAAGAGCTGCGTACGGGACAGGAAGATAGGAGCTGTGCAAATGATTAATTACGAACAAACCATTTGTTAAAAAACGTGCTGTCTTCTTATATCCCTAAAATAGACTGTGCCGCACATTTGACTGGTTATTTGTAATAACCAATCAGAAGCGCGGATGAGCAGTCTATACTCGTCTAAATAAATAAATAGCCAATTTTTTTTTTCTTTCCGTTTTAGCATAAACTGGAGGGCGTATCAGATAATCTCTGATAGGGTCTGCTTTGTGAAGAGAGTATGATGTAAGAAACCAATGAACCAAGCAAAATATCACTGACTACATCCACTGGCGTTAAATGTACAAAGGCGTATATTTCATGTGTTAAATAAAAATAAAAAGTGTATTTATGCTAAACTGAATCGTTTGAAATGGAACAGTTCATGTTTAAAAATTGATTTCGCATTAAATCACCTATAGTGGTTGATATGCCATAAAACCAAACCTAGCCAAACAAAGAGTGATATGCCATAAAACACAACTAATCAACTCAAAACTCAATACGACTATTGCAAAGTTATTCAAATTTGCTACATGGAAGACACATCCGTGAGACAAATTTGATGATCATCATTCAAAAGCAGTCGGTTTGGGTAACTTCTTTCTGAAATACATTTTGTTGTATATCCATAATACAACGACACGTGTACATATACAAATATACACTTACATGCGGAAACATCATTAACCGATAATGACGACTTCAATAACGAACGAACACACTTCTTTATAAAAAATATATCTCTCACACTTCATTCTCGAAAGGGTGATGTTTGTTGCGTGTGAGAGATGAGTTGGAGATGAAGACAGACTGCTATATTGACCAAATTTCCTCCCGCAAACATAGCAGCACTTCTTCCTCATCTTGGCTGGGGTTGCTCAACCGTGGATCACTGAGGGCCTTAAAACCCTCCGTCTGCTGCTGGCTCTCACTTCGGCATCTTGTCTCCAACTGACTCGAATCGTCTGGGCACCTGGTTATATTATTGTCTAACATCCACCTGCTTCCGCTATTGTTCCGCTTATTTACACAGGTGCATCTCTTGATTGACAGCTCGATCGAGGATCAATATATAACAATTTGACTTTCGTCAGATCAAACTGAATATAGACATTAAATAAGCTGAGTCCAATTCAGCACAAAACTACATCAGCTGGATTGTTAATGAGGATAGAACTCATATCACCTTAAGAACTGAGAACCATTCTCTTTGTACTTTATTAAATTAAGGATCCACAATGCTTCAATAATGGAGTATATGATGATCACCAAACGTGGATGAAATTTCCTGCATGATCAACTTCCTAATGTTACTGAAACTTTCCTTAGATATTTACAAAGTTTTACTAAGTATAGCATAGAGCTCAAAAACTGAGATAGCAACTAAGGATCGAATTTACTACACTAACAAATTTTCCTCTCCTAATCATCAGGTTACAGTAAACATCCAAATAGTTTCATATGTTTGGTCATTAAGTTCTTCGTAGCAGGCTGAAAGGTGAAACGTTGGTCAGTTATTTGGGTTTTATGGCATATCAACGCATGTAGCTTATCTAATGCTAAATCTTCCTTATATAAATATATCTTAAGTACATACGATTCGTAAAATAATAGTTTTAGGTAAGATTTTAAACAAGACAAAGATCATTTGCTTGCAAAATGTTCCACGTATTTCTTTCAAAGACTAGTAATTCTATTTGATTTGAATCATTGTTTGCACACAGTAAAATGGTTTCAAGTATTGATATGTAATTCAAACAATTTGATTGACCATCAGTCATTTGTTTGCAAACAGTTAAATGGTTATACTTATATGATTTGAAAGTGAATATTTTGTAGGTAATTTTATTTTCAAATAGATAAAAGCTATTTGTTTTCACACAGTCAAATGGTTCCAGGTATTATTTTGAAAAACAAATAATTCAATTTTTGCACACATTTAAACTGTTTCAAGCATTCCTGTCCAAGATCCATAATTTAGTTTGCACACAGTTTAATGGTTTCAAGAAATATAACTCTAACGATTCAACAGAACATCATTCTTTTGTTTGCACATAGTCAAATAGTCAGACAGATATATCCGACCTGTTGGTGGAACTCTAACAGGCACTAACACTCTAGGGCAGAGTTATTTCAATCACAAGCATGAGGAAGTAGAAAGAGTTACTTCTTTTTCATAACCAAACACAACATTTGCATTCACAACACGATAAAATCGTAATGAATCTTATGAATTTTTATTCTTCTTTCCCAAAGAATATGAATATAAAAGCCAAGGCAAATTGTAAGGTAAAGTTATTGATATTACTAACATAGTTCTCATTTAAATCATGGGAAAATTTACTTATGAATCGACACTTCTGCTTCTCTAAATGTTTGTTATCGTAGCATTAGTCGTATTAATGAGTTGAGAATTCAAAATCATTGACTGATTGAAATCCTTTCAAATTAAATAAACCGAAGAAAGTTTGAAATAAAGAAATATCAAAGGAATGGTACTAAGAAATTGAAGGCAAATTAAGTTAGGAGAGAAAATTCAAAAAAGACAGAAAGAAAACGATGTAACAAAGAGAAGGAAAAAGACCATGATTTCTGAGATGCTTTGAATTATCATTATAATTGAATTTCTCATTATTCTGCAATGAACTATATATATATATATATATATATATATATATATATATATATATATATATATATATATATAAACTTACATCGTGTTTTATATATAAGATTATTTTACTATGATTATTTTCAGACAAGTTTTAACGAGCGGTTTCCATTGATCACTGATTTCCCAGTCGACTGGGACTGTAGAATACACCGACTACCTCTCTGCAGTGGGGTAAAACTCCCTCAGCGAGTGTCCTGTATATGACACTAAAAAATCTGATGGTGAGGTTCCAGTAATGCTAGAGCTTTGGGAAATACAGAGTACTACTTCACTGCCATCGCTACCAGGTCCACTCTGGCCCGGAATGATAGCACCTGATACGGCCCTATCCTATCTGGGTCAAATAGATATAAATTGCGTACTTATGCAAAACCGAATTGTTTGAGAGAGAAATGTTTTTGACATTGAAATCCTACTTAGGCTAAACGGAATTGTTTGAATTAAAACTGTTTGACTAAACTGAATTGTTTGAAATAGAAATGTTTTTGGCAATTAAACTGTGTACTCATACAAAACTGAATTGTTTGAAAAAGAATTGATTATTTGTATAAAAATTGATTTAGCGTGAAATATGCTATAAATGTTGATATGCCATAAAACCCAAACAACCAATCAACCAACTAATCACCAAGTGATTGCGAGCAAATCTCTTCAGCTCTCAAGAATTTTTCAAACAATGAACCTGAAACCTCAATGAATCTGAGATCTCCTTTGCACACTTGAGGATAAAATTTAGTCATTTTTATTATTTCACTCCTGGTTTTTCATGGGAGTTTTGCTGCATATTGACCTTTAACAGAGCTAACAATCAGAGATTTCTGTGACAGGATTTTCCAGCTGTGTAAACGAGATGATTACTGGAAAACAAGCAATACGTGGGTATAAGCAGATCACGTGAACCACGACCGGAACCCGTAGAGGTTATGAAATTATATATACATAGAACCCGGTTGAGAACGAATATGGAATCACAAAGTGGGTTACGAAAAAGTCAATATAGCAGTCCTCCAACAGTCTATGTACACGTCCTTCATCTCTCCCACATGCATACAGCCAATTTCAACCCTTTTGAAAATTAAAGATGAGAGGCATTTTTGTAACCAAGTGTTATATTTCTTCATTATGATCTCATCATTCCTTCTTTCCTTCGGTACACAAAAGTATGAGTGATAGCAAGTATCGTCTGGTTTATAGGATTTCTCTCTGAGTATTCAAGTCGATCTCATCAATCTCGATTCTTCCTCTGATTTCAAATTCCGGCAGTCTATTTTCCACTTATGGTGGACTTTTCTTAACGCACCAACTATTATTGGCATCACGGTCACGTCTGTGTTTCACAGCATTTTCATCATCACTATTATTATTATTATTATTATTAAAGTGGAGTGAGTGTATCAGGTCCTCCTTATTTCTTTGTGAAGAGAAAATAAAAAATTTGGGGATATACATTTACGATGAAAGAGGACATTTAATTCTAATTGCTGGCAACCGTCAATAAACGAATTGTAAAACTGACAATAAACGCACGACGGTACGTAAAAATCAAGAGAAGATAGAGTGACTGAGAGAAATAGAGAAAGACAGACATCGTGAAAAAAATTATCAATGAAAATTTAAAATAGTAAAAATCACAAAAGATTAAACCACCATTCGCTTCTAATAAAATTTATGCGCATTATGCAAAATCAAATTTAATCCGTATAAACGTGACAAATATATGTATTTGTAAATAATAGTAAGTAAAGTTGGGTACCATAGTTAAAGGCGAACAGAAGGCTCTCTTTTCAATAGCTACTACACCGAGGTGTTGGGGAGGGCGCCACTCCCTTCCTGGATTGCTCCACTTTACCCCTGATACGTACCTTATAGTGCTAAGTGTTAAGCAAGGAGGTATCAAACACCATTTTTTAAGTCTTTGGTATGACGCGACCTGGGATTGAACCCAGGTAATATAAAAATAGTTGTCCTGTATAAAAGCTAAAAATACTTAATAAATGAGAAATATTTGGCCAATTTAATTGCAAACCAAATTTATCTCCTTCAAAAAATTCCCTTCGGCACACACACACACAGACACACTGCTGAAGATATTTTTCCCACTCCTGGAAATATTGCTGGAAGTTTTAAGTTGATTCTGATGTCTGCTGATTCGTCAAGTCTATTGCATATTCTTAACAGTTTCGAAATGCCGACTTCAAGGTGGGCGTCGATGCTATTTATATATTCATAAACTCTTAAATGCACAATTAAATACAGAGTTCGATATTTAGTTGAAATTTAATTTGGAATATTCATCGAAGAATGTTTGTTCTATTTGACTAACATTCACTGCTGAATTGCATGCATTAAAAAAAGAATGTGATACAATGAAAGTGTCTGTCTGCTGTGGATGACAATATATACGGAAGTAAATAAGGAAATTAAATCCGGCGGTATGAAACAAAGTAGAAAAAACATGCCAATCCAAATTTGGTGAATTTATTATGAAAATCGACGTTAAACGTTTCGGTAATAATAACCTTCTTCAGATCTTTAAATTCATAAAAAATGTTGTTAAAATAGTGATGGATATTTGATGAAATAGCTGGAGAAATAAGTGTATATAAAGAAATATTTATGACAGTATACTCAGCCTTTTTACATATCTATATATCTATATACTTTTCTTTTGCTATTTCATCAAAGATCCATCGCTATTTACACAACACTGTTTATGAATTTAAAGTCCAGAAGAAGGTTATTATGACCGAAGCGTTTAACGTCAATATTAATAATAAATTCATCAAGTTTATTTTTTCTACTTTTATTCATATCTATATCTCTCTGTGTGTGTGTGTGTGTGTGTGTGTGTGTGTGTGTGTGTGTGTGTGTGTGTGTGTGTGTGTGTGTGTGTGTGTGTGTGTGTGTGTGTGTGTGTGTGTGTGTGTGTGCCTCAGCTATAGGTAAAACAGTAGGATAGATTATGTTTTGTAGTTTTGGCGGAACGACCAATCTAGAAGAAGGAAAAACTCTGAGTTCAGATCTGCAGGTGTTATTCTAAAGAATCTGTTGCACATTGGTAAACCATTTCCCTTTTATTAACTGATCCAAGAAATGTGGCTATTTCAACAAAAAAATTTCAGCCCTGCCAACGAATTACCTGTGTAAGTTGTCCAACAATTTATATCTTTAACGTAAATGTAAGACCCTTATACGCCAACATGAACGGAAGAAGTATATATATATATATATATATATATATATATATATATATATATATATATATATAGTATAAGAATGAATCAGCTGGTTTAATGAAGAGAAATATAATTATGAACCTCTCCCTTTTTGATTACTACAGCCTCAAGACAAGAGACACACCAAAGCATTGAATTAATGACTATCTATTTTGGTACTATCTATTTGGTAGCAACTATCTATTTTGGTAGCAACTCACAAATATTACCATTTTTCTGAACGCTGATGAAACATCGTAATCCGAATTTAATCCAAACCAAGAGTTTCAAATTCTAGTATACAAAATTGCTATTAAGTCCCGGGGATACGAAAGCGTCAGGAGGCAAAGTGGGACAAAGAGAAGCAAGGGTGTGATCAGCAATTTCTATCAGTTATAGTACTAAATTGCGATAAAGCTGAACGATTTACAACAAAATTTAAATAGAATTCTTATTCCCTTTAAATCAAGTCATTTCATGAATTAAGCAGTTAATTCGTCTCCGAAGCTCTCTTGCTAAGCTCTTCGTTTGGATTTACGTCCAATACAGTATTAAGAAGTCTAACACAAAATGAGACACCCAGCTAGAATCGAACTCAGTCTACCAGAGAACGGGTCAGACAGGCAAACATGCTAACCGTTACGCTACGGATGGTCAGTGCCTCAGTGAGATTAATCTGCAACAGAGCCGTAACTGATGAGCATATTATGATGATCGAACCCAACACAAGCGAATTAGTCGATAAGACAGAACTTGTGGACAATCTTCTACACCACTGATTCTAATAAAAGGCACCCAGTGATAATTGTACTCACTATACAAGGTAAAATTAACTTATCTTTACTTAGTTTCGTACGGAGTCACAACTCCTGTCGTTTGGGGGAAGTAAAAAAATCTTTGATAAATGAACCATACAAATAGAGTGAATAAAAAATAATTAGCTTCATATTCTCGACGACTGGCTATATTTTATGCAAACGTAAAAGTGTGGATGTGCGAATGGCAATAAACATCATTAAATGAGAATTAAACACCTTGTAATGTAAAAAAATATCTGAATTATCTCCAAACGTTATTCTAATATGCTACAATATGTAAAAGGAATAAGATGTGATTTTACTTTATAATAATGATTGAAAATATATTACCAGACAGGTCAGGCCCACGCAAAAGATAACTGAAGTAATCCTGTGACCGGCCAAGTTACCGGACGAAATTCACATCCCACACAATAATACAACAAATGTAAAATATTTCTATAACAGAGTGTGTTTTGCATATAATATAGCCATCTATATATATTGATAAACGCCAAATATTATCGGTATGACATGCAAGATAAATATAAAATGAAATAGCATCGTTAAAAAACTGCAGTTAGTAGCCAATAATTACCAGTATGGAATAAATCGTCTGTCTGTCTGTCTCTGCATCTGCATGTGTGTGTGTGTGTGTGTGTGTGTGTGTGTGTGTGTGTGTGTGTGTGTGTGTGTGTGTGTGTGTTGCACTGGCAATATGCCAAAAGTATTCTCCTCTGGAAAATACTTTATTACCTCTCCAACTAGAGCACAACTGATGAAGAAGTTTTGGATCTGGTTTAGTAACAATGCATCGCTCCCCATGAAAATGTCACAAATTATTCCAAATAAACGTGGGACTCTCATAATTGGAGTGTCGTGATCGACAGGTGCTCTCTTTACTGGTAACATGGGATACTTGATTTTTATCCTGAGAATTTCAGGTAGAGAAACGAGAACCCCTTTCATAAATTCCTAATTGCCAATATAATTTTGAAGGAGAAAAACAAAAAAAAGCAAATAGACTTCGGAAGAAAAAAACTATATACTACACTGCAATGATAAAAGCAGTCCCACGTAGAGGCAACAGGAAGCGGAAGTGAGAGAGGGGTCTGTTGGATTTAGTATAATCTAAGGATTTGCAGAACAAGCAGGACTAATTCTAAGAAAAGGGTGGTTTTCGAATTAAGAGTTTCAGGAAATATATCAACAGGTAAGTTGCGAAGAAAAAAGAAAGAATGCCCTTAAAGAGCTGGAACACAGCATTCTGAAAGCCAAACTATAAGTACAACAAATGAAATATAACAGGGAGGAAAGGATAAAGAAAATCATGATTGAATGGAAGAACTTATTTCTGTTACAAAGAATCAATAATGGAAAGGGATTAATTCAGAAAATGAATTAATTACTTGAATGTATCTTATCTGAGAACAACACTGAATTAAATAATCTGATCCATGCGGTTGACAGTTACAAACTTGACATCCCAAAAAGTAATCCTAAAAGAAACATAGAAACAAAAGCTGTCCGTAAAATGAGACTGGAAAGAAATTAAACGACAAGTACATACAAAAATATTAAGAAGCGTAAAGCACAAAATATACAATAGTAAAAAAAAGTTGAACAAGCTTGAAGATATAATCAAAGGAAGGTAGATTCAAAAGATACTGCATTAAAATCCAACGATACAATCAAGATAGGACATTAAAAATAATGGCAGAAAAATCTACCAACAAGTAAATGAGGAAAACATGAAGAAAAGTGACCCATCAGATGTAATTGAAACGAATCATTTTTGGAACAGAGAGTGAGAACATCATTATGGAAAAATTAAATCTTTAAACAACGTGAATAACGAATTACAAAAAATCGAATAAGGACTGGGATCTGAAATTTATCTTGATTTCCTTTGAGTGGTTCTCAAGTGAATGGCAAATTTGAAGGCACCAGGCTATGATTAGATTTATGGATTCTGCTTCAAATGATTTGCGCTTATTCACGACAGATGAACTCTCAAAAACCCCGCAAATACCAACAAGAGATAAATATTCCTGAAGAGATGACGAAATAAAATCTACCCTGATACAAAAGGAAAGAAAAAGAAAAACACTACAAACAACATTAGACTGATAACGTCTTTGCCAATTATGAGAAAAATCTTAATCACACAAGTAAATCCTCGGAATGTCTCTTTACCAGAGAACAAAAAGGAGGCTCCAAAGGAATTAAATGACCAGTTCTACATAAATCAAAAAATCCTAAAAGAGGTAAAAACAAGGAGAAAAATTCACGGAATGGATAGACGAGAGGAAGGCGTTTGTCATGATTTCGCAACTATGGAATGTTTAAAAAATACAAAATCAGCGAGGAAATTATCAAATTCATCCCGAGAGCTATAAAAAAAAAAACAAACCTGGATATTGAAACAAACTGTTCGAGAAAAAAGACTTGAAAAAGTTAAAATTCAGAGAATTATTATTAATCGATTGGTTCTATATCAATATATTGTTTTATTAATATATTATTATATCGCTGATAACCATGGATTATATCATAAGTGCCAAGGCGATAACAAATTCACGAGGTAACGAGAAAAAATACGTCATGTACATAAAACTTTTCCAATGGAATAAAAAATGAATGGAAACCTTAATAAAAACCGTTGGAATCATCAACAACAATATAGAAATAGAATTAGGAATTGAGAAATACACAACACTTCGAATGAACGAGGAAAAAATCATTAAAATCAATAGAAGTGCACTATAAGGAAAACGTAAGAAGTTCAAATGTGATATGTTCCTATGAGACACATTAACACAATTATTATTCCTTATATAAATGATACCACTGAATTATATCCAAAGAAATTGCAAAAGAGGCGATAAATTCACAAAGTTACAAAATAAGATATCCCATGTACATAGACGATAAGATTTTTCCAACAAGAAATCGGAATTGGAAACCTTAATACAAACTGTCAGAATCTTTAACATAGATATAGGAAAAAAATTTGCAATCAAAATTAGTGAGAGAATTCTTTAAATGTTGAGATTTAAAAATACTTGCTGTCACTTTAATTTCAAAGTAAATTACCGATTACAACTGCTATTAAAACTTTACTGTAAAATGATTATAGAATGCAGCTAACACAACGAAATATAGGTTGGTTCGTACCAATTTTATTGTATATCAGAGTTAGTTTAGGAGATTTGTTGTCTGTTGATATCCAGGGCAAAATATCAGTTATTACCAGCACGAAAAAATCTGTGATCAAATATAATAAAGTTTTATAATTCACTTAAACGAAAAACATCAATTTTGTTTGACTCGGTATATACATAAAAGACATTGCCAGGAGACATTGGGATTTGTTCCTGATAAAGCATATCATTAATGAAAACGCTATTTAGGAGTTTTATTCTAAAACAGATTGTTGAACATGAACACATAAAGCGATCGATAATAACTGCCTGAAAAGCACTAGTAAAAAGTAACATCTGGCAGTCGTTTGTAATCAATCGATATTCTATCGATATATTTCACTAAAAGATGACCTCTTCTAATACAGTAAATTCCGGATAATTTTGACAGAACGGGAACAGATTAATGTAGCCAAATTAGACAGATATTCTGGTTATGAGAAGCAACATATAAAGACTTAAAAACTTTTTTTTCCATTTTAGTTTAGACTATGTAAAGTAGAAAGCATAAAATATACGGTTATTTCCTATTCAATTAGTTAAGTAACAAAACGCTTACTTTTAAGCAAAACCAAAACAAACTAAATAAATACTGAAGAAAAATATTTTTGGAATAGAAGTGATTCTCTTCTTGATCTCGGACACCACGTGTGGTGCAAATAGTTAGCTAAGTAAGATAGCACACGCTACTTCGTGTGATCGATTCTCTCTGTGTTTCTGACTCAACTTCAACTTTCCTCGGCTTTTGAGTTCAGGATTATTAGAGTTGGGAATCTGTTCATTTCCGTCAGCCGTCTTCGGAAAGGACAAGGAAAATAAATCGTGGTGGAACCGGTCCTAGGGATTACTGCCATATAACAGTACGTCTCTATTGCATACAAAGGAAAAATGGGAGTAGTCTGATCACGTCGGAACCAGGCCATTTTTGTCTTTGATCGTATTTGTTTACACGTGTCCTCCGTTATTAAATCATGTGTTGCATAATTCCTCAAGTAAATAATATGGATAAAAGACCTAAAGCATTGAATTTTTACGTTATAGATTGAATAACTAACTGAATAAATGCCATCCTTAGTGTTCACAGATTTGAAGATTTAACTGAGTATAATCTACAGCATTCTTTTTTAAATGACTCCATGTAAACAAAATTAGCATCACGGGTATCTTGCATAACAAAGTGACACGATTGCTTTCTTGCAAAAATAATGTTTAATATCTTCACGATTAGTTACTCGATAGCACCCACATTATTATCAATGGTTTGCAGCAATTTTTTCAACAACTTAATATTTACAGTCTTAATCTTCATTATGACATTGTAGGCTTTTATAGATAAAGGCATTTAGGTAATAAATGTAGCCCCAAAATTGGTTCGAATTTCACTGCTACGTTATTTGAGATTCTTCATCTCAGAATATTTAAATGTATTTCTGTTGTTTATTCTTCTAAGAGACTCTTCATAACAGCTTCATCGCCCTTATTGCCAGTCTGATTTAATCTGATGGTGAGCCAGCAATCTTCATTCATACAATCACTTGCGAAAGGGAGTTATGCTTAGCGTGATGATTATCGTCGTGGGAAATGGATTCGGTGACCTGAGTTCAAATCCTGGACGAAGCTGTTTGCGTTTCATTTCGATGTAATGACCTAAGGAAAAGCTGAACTTTATCTGTCGCCTTAGAAATCGGTTGATTTGACTGCATTCTATAGCTTTAGTTTAGCAACCAGTCTAGAAAGATAACTCTTGATTCAAACAGCTTTACTCCCATGAAAAGTTGAACCTGTGACTCATTCTTCACGGTGGAGAAGTTGGCCAAATAAATGCATTCATATGGGATTGTTCACAATGATACAATGGTTTGGTGGCTTACATAATAATTTGAGTTAACGCAATTTATTGCAATTCTCTTTTCTCGAACGATTTCAAAACTCGTGGTATTTACTGGATAAAATTTTAAATGTAATTCGTATTCATTTAAAACACTGAATCCGTGGAAACTGATTACCTGGTGTTTTCTTCGCTCTATTCAAAAAATGTTATGTATCAAGTCGTACTAACAGCAAGGATTTCCCTTACTCTCTGTCTCTGTTTCTCTCTATCTCTCTGTCTCTCTCACCATTCGTCCCTATCATCTATCGCTCGCGGAGGGTCCTCCGAACTATATCCAGTGTCCGCACTGAGCTGCTGTAAAAAATATGCTCTTACTGGTCAGCCTACTCAGGTAAATCTATGTGTAGGGGTCCGTAGAAGAACACTTCTTATGAGTGCATCCTTGCCTCCCCAGCAGTATCCCGCATCTCTTGTTCGTCTTAGTTGAATGATTTTTGAGCTGAAGCTGGGTACATAATGTATGGATGCACCATGGGTATGACACTAAACAATCTGTATGTGAGGTTTCAGTAATGCTGGAGTTTTGGAGAATGCGGAATATCCCTTCAGTGCCATCGCTCCTAAGTCAACTCAAGGCCGGAGGGGTAGCACCTGAAAGGTTCCTTTCTATGGGCTAAATAGAACTAACGTGTGGTTTCTAAAGTTGACTGTTTTTGCATTTAAACTGCGTACTTATGCAAAATTAAATTATCTGAAACAAAACGGATTTTACATTTAACTCTATGTATTGCCCAGTTGGCTGGGGCAGTAGAATATACCGACTGCACCTCTGCAGAGGGGCAAAACCCCGCCAACGACTGTCCTGGCTATAACACTAAACAATCTGATGGTGAGATTCCAGTGATGCCGGAGCTTTGCGGAATATGGAACACCCCTTCATCGCCATTGCTCCCTGGTCCACTCAGACCCGAAATGGCTATAACACTAAACAATCTGATGGTGAGATTCCAGTGATGCCGGAGCTTTGCGGAATATGGAACACCCCTTCATCGCCATTGCTCCCTGGTCCACTCAGACCCGAAATGGTAGCACCTCGTGTGACCCTTTCTATGGGTTAAATAGAACTAATCTGCGTACTTTTGTTAAAATGAATCACTTGAAATTGAACTGTTTTTATATTTAAACTGCGTACTTATGCTAAAATGAATTATTTGAAATAGAACTGTTTTGACATTTAATGTGTGTAAACAAAAACTATACTTATAATAAACTGAATTTCTCGTGTAAGAACTGTTTGACTAAACTAAATAGCTTTTTGACAATTGAACTGTGTACTTATGCTTAACTGAATTATTTGAAATAGAACTGTTTATTTGTAAAAAAAAAAATGGATTGGGCATTAAATAACCTACAAAGGTCGATATGCCAGAAAACCTAAACAACTAACCAACAACTATCTACACTTTTCTTATGTTTTGGACAAACTCACAATAAGGTTTGGTTTCTTTGTTTAATGACATATAGACTTCGTGGATTATTTATTTCTAAATTCACCATTATAAAAGAAAAGAAATGGTACTATTAAATTCATATCTGCGGGTATATGGAGTTCATACCTTTCCCAATGGTATTAGTCCGAACTCTGAACGTAATAACGTGTCTGGAACTCGCTTGCTATGATATCACCGTTCAACACTTTAGTCACTACAACACAAGCACTCCCCTTCCGCCCCATAAAGCAAAAAAAAAAAAAATGTAACAAACGTTTATAAATACAGAGTTCGGAATTAAATTTCTTAGTTACTCTAATTTATTTTCTGTCGTCAAAGTGGTTATGACACTTGATTTGATTTTGCATCCCCACTTAATGAGAAAAGGGAAATAAGCAATGTTGAGTTTATTATTTGTATTTTCCTTCATATATTTAAAAAAAAAACCTTAGAAATATTCTAGACGTTTATTCTTTAAGTATTGCGCCTAAAATAATCTTAGTATTTTGATTTGCTTTTTTAAATAATGAATTTATTTTTCTTAATTTATTGAGTAAAGAAACAAGCCTTCTTTTAACAGTTGCCTTTGTATTTGAATTTTCAACATTCTCATATTTTTTACAGATTTTAAATTATTTAAGCTATTAAAAATATACAAATATAAATAGTTTTCAATCATTTTGTAGTTATTGATGTAACTTCTTTAAAACATGTTTAAGTTTTGATTTTATTTTTTATCTTTTTTTACGAAATAAGTGAATAAAACAAACTTTGAAGAAAAAGAAAATGCAAATTTGAATATTTGTTTATTGATCAAAATTATATCACAAATGAGTTTTATTTATTTATTTTTAAAGATTTATCCACTTTTACAATTTAAGGGAAAAAGACGCATATGCTATATATTTCGAGTGAAGGAAATTGCAATGTGTACAAACTGAACATTTTTCATAGAAATATGTTGCTTCTTTGTTCAACGGAATATCAACCTTTATGGGTCATTTAATGCTAAAGCAATCTTTACAGAAGAATAACAGTAGTAGTATTTAAGTTATAGTAAAGTAAGTAAAGTTGGCGACTCTTATCGAGGTCGACCCAAAGGCTCCCTTTTTAATAGCTACTACACCTAGGTGTAGGGAAGGGCGCCATTCCCAGGATTGACCCACTTTACTTTTGATCCGTACTTTATAATGCTGAGTGTTAAGCAAGGCGGCATCAAGTACCATTTCTTGAGTCTTTGGTATGACTTTATCTGGGATTGAACCCCAGCCTTCCGGGCCATTGGCGAACACTCTTGCCATTATGTCAATGGCCCGGTTTAAGCCATAGATAGTAGAATAAAGGGTTCCTACCTTTTTCAAGGATATTAGTACCAAAGTGAACATTATAACGCGATTGGAGATCGAACGTGTTTCTTATGATGTCACAGACCAGAATGTAAGCCACAGGGACTCCACCCAATGGAAATATGTACCTAAGGAATTTTAAAGAATCATTTAGTCCTTTTATCAACGTAATGTGTCTATACTAAAATCGCTATCACATTTTGGTTTCTCATTCACTAAACATGAAGTGAAAAAAATCTTAACCTTGAAATAGATTTTGTTTGAAGCTTAACTAACTGCAAAATATGAAAAGAAATCATCTCATCTTAAATTGTTTTCATAAACTGACCTACGCTCTAGAAGAGAACTCCAGGGAATCAACTGAAAACACTAATCACAAATAAAACAAGACAAAAACGTTCGTCTTCATAGCTAAAACGTCGTTCGTCTTCAAATACATCTTTTTAGAAAAATCATTTGAAAATAAATGTTTTTTTATGGTCACTCGGGTTTAACATAGTACAGAAATAAGCTTCCATTTAGATAACTGAATGAAAGAATCTATCCTTTTTAACTCTGATATATACCAGTGTCATTCAATAAATAAGAGGGAATCTATTTTTAAAAAAGCGAATTTTTGCAGATTTTTTTCCATAAATGTAAATTCAGCATTATTTGAAATTGGTTTAAAGTAAAAATCATTTTAATCTTGCAAAAAAATTGTTTTGAGGCTATTCAAGATGGCTGAAAATCAGAGTGCTCTTAAGTTAAACAAAGGTCTATCATCAGATCTTTGGTCGCTGAGCAGTGCAACCCATGAGAAACATACAGACAAATGGGTAATGTGTATGAAGATGTATATTATAATCAAAAGAATCATTACAAATAGGTTAAACATGGGTGTTCCACAACGAGTGCAAATGAAAGCCCATGGAGTGGAAACCCACTGACTCTCTGGCAAAGAAAAGGTTACGGGTGCAGTAGTCAGTAAAGAAGGTCATTTTCAGATTCTTACTCTTCCTGGCCTTTCCAAGATTCCTCTGACGATCGTATTAGTTCAAGAGAAGTCTTCCACCACCCTAGCCAGTACCTGTTGTGTAGTTTAATTCCGGGAGCCTAAGGGGCTCCTGAGGAGAATACCAAGGAGACTAAGCATTTTTTGTAATGGTCAAATATGAGTCTTGATTCGTGCGTGTACCTACATACTCACTAGAAAATAACTTCATGTTTTATCTAACTTCGTAGGAACGATAAATCCATTCATAGTGACAGTTTTCTGGGACATGAAAGGACGAATGACAATTGATTTCCTTGAAAAAAGTGCAAGTATTCACAGTTTTCCTTATTGCCAAATCCCTTGGCAAAATTTACTTTATTTATTCAGCCCGGTCAGCGGGGGCTTTAGAATACACCGACTGCATCTCTGCATCGACGTAAGACCCCCTCTCCAATGAATGTCCTGTATATGACACTAAACAATGTGATGGTGAGTCTGCAGTAATGCTGGATCTTTGAGGAATGCGGTGTACCCTTTTATTGCCATCGCTCTAAGATCATCTCTGGCTCGAAATGGTAACACCCGATAAATAGAGCTATACTGTGTACTTATGCTATGTAAAAGTTTCCGAGATATGACACAAAACTATCTGATGGTAAGACTCCAGCAATGCTGGAGCTTTGAGAAATGTTGAGTAGCCCTTTATTACCATCGTTCACGAGTCCACTCTGGCTCGAAATGGTAGCACCCGATAGGGAACTATCTATGCGTTAAATAGAACTATACTGTGTACTTATGCTAAAGTGAATTGTTAGAAATAGAACTGGTTTAAACATTTAAACTATTTACTTATGCTAACTGAATTGTTCGAAATAGAACTACTTTATAAATTTAAGCTGTGTACTTATGTTAAACTGAATGGTTTGAAATAGAACTATTCATATATATAAATTGATTTGGCATTAAATAACCTACAATGGTTGATATGCTATTAAACCAAACCAAACCAAACCATTTTGGGCGTAACGGTTATCATCGTAGGAACTGGAATCGGTGACGTGAGTTCAAATCCTAGACGGGACTGTTTGCACTTCATTTCTTGGGAAAAGGCATGAACCCATCAATTCTCCCCTCAGCTATGAGTAAATAGAGGAGCGCAATGGGTTTTTTAATCTTGATTCAAACCAGAGATATTCCTCTTTAAAATTGACCTCGTGTCACATGCTTCCCATGGCAGAGGGATATGGTATATACATATACCTCATTTTTTTTCTTTCTTCAAAAATTAAAATCAACAAAAACCCAGGCGAAATATCTTTTTAATTAATGACAAAAAAAAACAGTTTAATTTTTGTTGATGTGAGCATTGCCCTGTCCCAGGTTGTGTCGTGTCCTTCAGCTAGTACATTTATACACTATGAATCGTTGACATTCCGATTTATTGTTCTAATTTTCGCTTAACCAAAAAGCATAAAATTTCGTTTGACTTTCTAAACGCAACAAAAGTTGTCCAGACTCAGATGAATGATTGTTGATTCGATTTGCAAACGCCAAATGACCCTACAAAATCCTCCACAAAAAAAAAAATTCTCGCAGTGCTCAGAAATGTTCATGTTCTAAAAACGATTTCAAACCATATCTTTTCCATTCTAAATTACCGTATATTCATCACAGTATAATATGGCCACGCATATCAATGCAAATAATTTGTTCATATTCACCACGAAGTACCATTTATATTAGTCATCGAAAATATTGCCAACGGTTAGTGGCGTACCTCTTGTGCGACAGTATTTCAATTGATACTTTTTACTAAGTCATTCATTATGTTCTAAAGCTGTATGTACGCAAATCGAGAAAATATCGTCTTTTTTATAATTCTTATTATTTTATCTTTTTCTCATCTTGTTTTTATTTTGTTTTTTGTTTTGTTTTGTTTTGTTTTGTTCGTTTGTTTGTTTTTTGTTTTTTTCTTTTTTTTGTTTTTTTTTTTTTTGGTGGGGATTTATTTGTTTGTGTCATTTTTTTGTTTTTCTTTTTGGGTTTGTATTTCCGAGGATATCGACAAATGTATTCGTCAACGAGAAATTGATACTGAAAACGATCTGACGAAAAGGCCGTTTCATGCTCGTTTGTATCAAAAGAACGCTAAATGGATAAGTGTTAAGAATTTATTATCTTTAAAGGAGTATCGTTTTAAGTGAGAGAATTATTATCATCATAATTATTACTCATTTGAGAGTTCTTCACACCAGAAAGAGCTGATGGTTTTCTACTGGAGTCCTGAGTGATAGCAAGTCTCCTCAAGTCTCCAGGACTTTTCTTAATATTCTGGCCGATCTCTACAATGCTGTTGTTTGGATGATCTCAACCCATCATTATTATTGTTGTTGTTGTTGTTGTTGTTGTTGTTTATCTTTACTTGTATTATTTTTCATCTCCCTTTTTCAAGTTGCTTTTTATCACAATTCACTCAGATCAACATTCGCTCTAACAGAAATGATGACAGGAATGTGTTTCAGAGGCAAAACCACTAGAATTAGGAACAAGTAAAAATTAATAATAATACTTATTTAGAATACTTTATCTAAAGATGGATTTTTAGCAAATTTATGTTAGTCGTCGTGAATGTGTGCAGGTAAAAGAGTTAGAAGAAAACTAATCTGATATTAGTGTTAAATGGTGATAGAAAAAAAGATTTCTTTGACAGGCAGCATAAGTTACATGGGCGGAAAACAGGATATGCACTTGTGTCTTAAGGTAAAAAAGGGCACGGCGGAAATGCTACGTGAATTGCGTGGGTGGCATGCCAGAAGGAGGTGTGCCCACGAGGATTGCGTGAGGGTTCGGAAAATTATATAACACCGGAAGATTTTCGATCTGTGGTGAGAATAAGGGAAAACGAAGGAGCCAGCAGAAGAGTCACTAGACGCCACATCGCCCAGGGTCCTGGCCTTGCACTGACTGCCGCTGTTGAGTTGAAAGGATTAAAGAAAGGCCTGGCTGGTACAAGACTCGTGACAGTAGAGAAACGTGAAAAAACAGACACATGAGAAGTAGAGAGACGTGAAGAAATAGTCTCGCGAAAGCGAGGAGAATATAAAATGATTAACTGCCTTGAGATAGTGCTAGATACATGAAGCAGAGAAGTGTGAAGAAACGAGAGAGTAAAAAAGGGGAGAAACAGCCACGCTAAAGTCGAAAACAGGTAGGATCCCAGAAGAATAAAGAAAGGGTACCTTGCAAAGTTTCCAAAATCATTACATTTATAGAAGTTGAAATAAATTGATGTTTTGAGTTGGCCCTGAACTAATCTCGCGAAAGAAGAACGAAGAAGAAGCGGAGATGATTAAATGTTTTCAGTTGGCCTGTACCAGTCTTGCGAAAGCAGAATGAAGAAGAAGTGGTTCACTGGAGATTCCCTCTCGCCCTCTGCGTGTATATCTTAGCCATTAATAGACTCTATCCTTCATTCCACTATTAAATAAATTTTGTAATAAAAGGAAAAGAAAGAAGCAGATTATATTTTTATACATAAGAGTTGTTGTCTCTCATTACCGGTACACAACATTGATCAGGTGAGATTCTATTATAAAATTATTGCGAATGAGATTTATACGCACAGTTAACCAGAATATTGTGAAGAATTATAAATATTAAGACAAGTAAAATTAATCGAGTGATTTTAAGAAAATTGCAAACTGATTTATTAGTTGATTATATAGATTGAAATCCCGTTGACGTTTTTTATATCGATTTCTGAGAAAAACCAATTAAGTGCAGTTGAACTGGTGTTGATTGTTATTTTGGATTGCTTGGTACAAGTTTGAATTTGTAATATTGTAGAATTGCACGTAAAAACTGATTTACGTAATTTGATATGTAAAAAATAATTTCATAGGAGAAAGAGGGTAGGCTCTGCACGTGCGTGCCGGTGAGATTCAGGCAGAGAAATCAGAAACAGACATTTTTCATCCAACTGATATATTTTTATACAAACATTTTAGACTCCCAAAGGGAGGTAACAACATAATCGAAATTAGCATAAATGATTGATTCAGTCAATTGGATCGTAACAGAACAGCTTATATAACTGTTAGAATCAATAGGACTATCATTTTCTGTAAAGTATTTGAAAAAAATATCCTAATTTGAAGATTTCAGGGTTTGTTATGAAATAAAAACAAATATTGCTGATTAAATGGTGCCTATAAGCCATAATATTATGATCAGTGACGTGGTAAAGTAGCAAGTAAGCCTGTCACGTGTACTTAATTTTGATGTGTTAAACGCCCCACTTATGAGCAAGAAGAAAGACTTGCATGATTTTTTTATAAAGTCCAAATTGCTATAACCAAGACACATGTTCTCAATATATCCAAAATAGTACATCCGTTAGAGTTTTCACGTTCAGATATGACGAGTACCTAACACCATAGACATGAGGAAGGACAAATCCTGACGTTCGGGTGGGCAAAAATTATGGTTGCAAGTCTTTCTACCAACGCGTGATTCTACTGTAGCACAAATTACAGAAAAATTTAATGAAGGTGAAGGAAGACATTTTGAAATCGAATCATTTTTGATGCTGCAACTTCAGTAAAAGTAATAAAATAAATGACTCCAAGGTTAAAGTTAAAAGGATTTTATTTAAAGAACATCAACAAAATCAGAATTGTGTCTTAAAAGCAGAGTGAGAAATAAAATAAACATTTAACAAATGAAAATTGTATTTTATCTGAGTCACCCTGACATTATAAATATGTGGGAATCAAAAGAGATGATTAATAAATCTTTTTTGGTATTATGTACAAAACATCCCCCACAGATGAGATGAGTGTCTTATGTTAGTATCCTTATCGTAGAAACCTCCGGGATGAAGTACCCCAACCATATCCAAGGTCTATGGGTCAATTTTTTAAATAACCAAGTTTAATCTTGCATAATTTACTTTGACGATTGATGTTCACCAAAGGTATCTTTCTTATAAATAAGGTCCTTTCATCTCAACAGGAAATTCATATTCGTGTCATTTTTTTCTTTTTAATTTCTTTTGACAAACAACAAATGCTAACAGCAAAAATTGCATTTTTTAATAGACATAATTTATTTAGTCATTATTATTACTATATATCATAATATGATAAACTTTTTTAGATATATAGGATAAATGACTTACAAATAGTATGAGATGGATGATACAGGGTTACATAAAAATGTTTGTTGGTTATGTAATCTAGTGAATCATTAAATTTGATGGTTTCGTGTTGTAGATTTAGATATTTGTATCTATTAACAAAATGCTTTGTAGCACTTCGGTATTCTGACGTTGTATATTGTGACTAAGTAACAATTGTCGTGGCATCAGCAAAGATTTAAAAATTTTCAGATAAACATTATTTATTATCAAAATAGATTAATTCTAATGAATATCTATTGAAACACTCACCTTTTCATTTTAATGGAAATATGGATAATATAGCCGGTGTTAAGGTTGTGGTTATCGTCAGCGTTAAATTCCATATTTAGCAATAACTTTATTACTGAAATGAACTCAACACTTACCTCAGGACGCTAAAATTCTGGTGACGCTATTCCTTTAGCGACACATGTTTCCATACTATTTTCTTTTCTCATATACTTGGTCTGATGATCGTATAGGTGAGAAATTGATTCACAAAGCGCCATTGAGCTTGTGTCTACGCTATCCAAACTTCAATCTACATATGTTCTTTCCTCGATATAAAGCCCTCTTTATTTATAATAGCACATCCATTAGAGTTTTCACGTTCAGATATGACGAGTACCTTACGCCATAGACATGAGGAAAGACAAATTATAAGCCATTCTGACGTTCGGGTGCAAACTATAGCAAATTATATATATATATATATATATATATATATATATATATATATATATATATATATGAACACTTGTATACTTTTATTTCCGTTTAAATTTCTCTAATTATACTTGATATAAGACTATTTGCTTTTCTTCGAGGAAACATTGAATGTCACAGTATTTATTAATATTCTTCTATCTTATTTCACAGTATTCATTAATATTTTTTTATTTTATTTCCGTTGATTTTTATTACAACAGATAGGAAATAAACAATGCAAATGGCATCAGCGTAATGTAATAAGGAGCAACAGTAATCAAGTAACGACAAATAAGGAATAAATCTATACTGCTCAACTTTAAGATTATTGTTTAACACTCTTAAGCAAAACAGCCAGAAAGTTGCAAAAGAAAAGGAGAACCTCAAGAATGAAGTGGTTCAAGTTTGAGAATTGTCTATTTTTTATTTACCATCCACACTTCTTACGAATTTGGAACGACGATCTAGAACTTCCAATAAAAGTAACAGAAATGAAATGTACCAAACACTAATAAAAATGTAATAATAATTCACAATGATTTATTTTTAAAAATCCAATTGTTATTACAAATTATTTAGCCGTTTTTATTCTAGTTTGCTTTTTTCTTTTAGTATGCAATTGTATGATTCTGAATCAATTTGTAATTTTCCTTCTTCTAAGTGTTTCTGTATGAAGGGTTCACCAACTTGCTATCAGTGATGAGTCACCTATGTATATTTTTTCTCCTCATCACTGTTACACACTAAGGTCTATAAAAACTTCAACGGATAATCACAAATGTTTCGACAGCAAAAAATGAACAATTCCTGATTCACTCTTAAACTTTTTGATAGAGTCTAATCAACATTGTATGCATCGAAAAAAAAACGACAGTGACTCTTTTTATATTTTTGTTTGATAATGCCCACAACATAAAGGAAACGCCCATCCTAACTTTTCTAATGAAGACGTCACCGTGAACTGAAACAAATATATCTATACATATAAACTGCTACCCATACATTCACGACTTCGCATCAGCATGAACGATGTATACACGTACACGCGCGCAAGAACACGAGCACAAAAAATAAATTCAAATTCCCATAATACACCCCCCACAAATGCATATATACATATATATATATATATATATATATATATATATATGTATATATATATGTGTGTGTGTGTGTGTGTGTGTGTGTGTGTGTGTGTGTGTGTGTATATATAATGTAGATCAATTTGGACCAATTTCCTTATTCAACATAGAAAGTAATATTTTTTTTCGGTTAGATTGCCTAGGGAATGACGAGATTCGTGTTAAACAATGGACATATCAATACATCAATACTCAAAGCTGGAATTTCTGGCTTTCCAGTTTGTATTGAACATACCACTATGTTTTAAGAACGAATAGTTATTTAGTAAGCTTTGCTTCGTTGTGACAGAAAGCCCCCTATATGGAGCAATGTTATGGTTCTGAAAAAAAAAGTCTAAAATCAGTCGGCCTTCACATTACTGAGTCAAACAAATAAACAGTTGATTACGCTCCATTGTATGTAACGTCTTTAATAATGACAAATTATGGTGTAATAATAATGACTTTATTATGGGTTTATTATGGGTTAATTTTCATCGCTAATTATATGAGATGTCATTAAAAAAGGTGAAACAATACAGTGTTCAATCAGTAAGAATCTGAAAATAATAGTTGGGGGATCCTAAATTCCAAACAAATGTAGGATTATACAGTTCATTAACTAAGCTAAAACTACTAATGATATCGCTGACTGAGGAATGTAAATTACGTAAGTCGCGACTTTTCAAGATGCTGTATGATTACCACAACGCACTTGTAAATAAATACTCAGCTCTCTGTAATATCTGGTTAGGAATGGTATATAAAAAAAGTTGCAGAGACAACAGAACCAGTCTTAAGATGAAAGAACTGACACTGAGGCGAACATAAGAGCAGTGATAGGTCTTCTTCCACACACTGGAGGTCAAAAGATCAACATTGACTCAATGAAAAATGGTTACAGAAGAAATTCATCATCTTGAAGATGACAAGCTTAGAGCTACAGGTGTAGGACAGTGAAGACACTTCACATGAATCAGGTGTAAAAGTTCAAAAGATAGAACAGTTACATTGAGCGATATAAAACAGATGGAACCAAAAATATTAAGTTTCCCTACAAAGGCAGTCTACGACATCTTACCTACGCAGTCAATTTACATCTTTGGGGATTTGCTATATCCGACCTCTGTAGATTAGCTTCAATCATATTTTCTATAGTTGCGAGTATATTTTAGAAACTATATGCGGAAACACCATGAAGTCCTGGGGATCATTGCCGATTGTACCAAAAAGATGTAGGACAACTAATAATTATAAGGTATTAAGTAGCAGCGTTCGTTTGTTTACATTCTTTACCTTACCAGATACCAGATATTTCGTTCGAAATATAGATATAGATAAATATATATATATATATGTGTGTGTGTGTGTGTGTGTGTGTGTGTGTGTGTGTGTGTGTGTGTGTGTGTGTGTGTGTGTATTCTTAAATAATTCTGGTTTGCTTTTAAATCTACTTTTATTGCTCGATATATAAATATTTATATATTTTTCTTGTTATATCATTGTAATAAAATAATACATTATATATATATATATATATATATACATATATATATATATACATCATGTGTACAGTTGTTGTTGTTTTGGCCGCATTCCTTCGTAGGCTCAGTCGTATCTTTACCGTGGTCAGAGGAGACACCAACGAAAGAGGAATATACCTAGCGATTCAATGCACTATTTTTCCATTTCTTATTTAGAAACACGTAGTCTATCTGTGCTTTAGTATTATTTACGTAGGTGTAGGTCCATAGTTTTCCCTTTCTTTTCTGAAATTTAGTATTGAGGGATGTTAATCTATTTTCAAGCGTGAAATCTGTTAGATGTTCCCAAAATTGAGAAGATACTTAGGAAGAACAAAAATGGCTATCGGGGAAATCGATCCACATCACAAATTTTGACTATCCATCGAATTCTATATGGTGTACTTGCAAAATACCATGAAGCAACAAAATTATTTGTAGACTTCTCCAAGGCATTTGACTCCATACACAGAAGGAAGATGGAGCAAATACTACTTGCCTATGGGCTATCCAAAGAAACTATCACAGCAATAATGATGTTATAAAAAACACTAAAGTAAAATTCCGCTCGCCGGGTGGAGACACAGGTTACTCCGACATTGAAGCAGCTGTGCAGCATGGAGACACATTAGCCCCATACCTATCTATCATCTGCCTAGACTACAGGCCCAGAACGTCTATAATATAATGAAAGATAACGGTTTCCATCTAGCAAAGGAAAGAAGCAGAAGATACCCCGCACAAACAATTACAGACGTGGACCACACCGATGACATAGCTTTTCCTGCAAGCCGAAATCCTGCTGTATGGTCTGGAAATAGCAGCTGCTAGCATAGGCTTCTATGTCAACGCAGACAAGACAAAATAAGTGTTCTTTAATCAAACAGGCGACATCTCCTCACTAAATAGTCGTTCTCTGAAACTAGTTGACAAGTTCACCTACCTCGGAAGCAGTGTCTCATCAGCTGAGAACGACGTCAACACGTGACTAGCAAATGCATGCGCTGCTATCGATAAGCTATCGGACATATGGAAGTCAGATCTGGCTGATAAAATAAAATGCAGTTTTTCCAAGCGGCGGTTGTGTCGATCCTGCTATATGGATACACTACATGGACACTAATTAAACGTCTGGAGAAAAAGCTTGATGGCAATTACACAAGAATGCTGCAAGCTGTATTGAACACGTCCTGGAGGCAACACCCCACAAAACAACAGCTATATGGCCACCTACCACCGATCACGAAAACTATCACAGTTAGACGAACCAGATATGCGGAACACTGCTGGAGAAGTAAGGACAAACTCATAAGCGGCACACTCCTGTGGACCCCATCACATGGACGAGCAAAGGCAGGACGAACAGCAAAAACCTATATACAACAGGACTGTTCCAATACAGGATGTAGTCTTGAAGACCTCCCGGGAGCAATGGATGATAGAGATGGGTATCGAGAGAGGGCCAGGGAGATCCGTGTTACCAATGTGAAATTTTATATATATATATATATATATATAAATGACACCAAGGAAGTGCATTTTTTTATGTAAAAGGAATTTTTAGCCCTGCACGTTGAGTATTAATGTATTCTTAATCCCAAATTTATTATACATCAATAGCCATTGATACTGAGCACTCAAATTGCATACTCCTAAACCTTGGATTTCCTCCTCGGATAATATAAAAAAAATAGAATGAATATATATATATATATATATATATGTATGTATGTATGTATGTATGTATTTGTGAGTGTGTGTCTGACAGTGTGTTCTGTACTGCTTATGCATGTTTTAACAAATATGAATTCTGCATTTCTTGCCCATGCTTACATTATTTCCATGTATCGGTATTGAAACGTTCTCTTGGATTCCCTATGGCGAAGTACCTAACGTGCTGGACTGCTATATCGTGGAAAGCGATTTTGAATTCAAGTGGTGCTATTACGTTCACTTCTAGGCTAATACTTTTGGGAAAATATGAACCCTCTTAACTCATCAGTTATGGATTAAGCAAAAGCACTACTGGTTCTTTTTAAGGATTGTTTTCGCATTAATTAACCCACGATTTCTGTCCTTAAACAAAGGAATCAATTCAAATGCTCTATATATTTCCGTTTGTTCAACCATTTTGACACATGTGCATTCTAAATTTTGACTGAGTCTTGTTGAATAATCGTCTCCCCGACAACTTCGGTTTGTTACAAAGTTGCATTCTTGATTAACATTAAGACTATATAACTTATAAGTTTTGTAACTCTTCCGACTAACAGCGTTATACTAAATAATTTCCTTATCGATTGATCCTGAACGGAATTTAAGCAAAACAGAAATATATTAAAATTAGAATTTAATTCATTTAAAACATATTTTACTGAAAACTTCCCACAAAAACTTAAATAATTGTCCACACAGAAAGAAACAAGAAAATCATTATACGTGGCTGTTGGAATCAAAAGAAAAATTAGTGAACGAAAACTGTCTCCTGTGTTCTCAAATATTTAACCTGGATCAGTTAAATTCAATAAATAACTTTTAAACTGAAAGCATATATCAGAATGTCATCGTGAACTATATCGAATAAGTAGAGAGTGTACAGGATTGGGGAAATTGTAAACAGGATCTTACGGGAAAATGAGATTCTCATTAACTTTGGATGGTCTAAAAGAGGTGCTTCCAATATTGTTATAAGGTATGGATTATCTAGAAGAGTTGCTTTTAATATTGTCATAAAGTAAGGATTATCTACGTAGAAGAATTGCTTCTAATAGTGTCTTGCCCAGTTGGTTGCGGATACAGAATACACCGACAACTTCTCTGCAGAGGGATTAGACCCCTACTCACCGAATGTCCTGGATAGAGCGAGACTCGTGAATCAAGTCATTCGCTGGCCGTGTTTCTCGTTGAGTGGATCGGTTTGTGTGGCTTGGTCGCTTGGCTCGTCACGTTAGTCAAGGCCACCGGACATGGGTCACGGGATACCGCCATCCATGTC
This sequence comes from Sepioteuthis lessoniana, assembly GCA_963585895.1. Classification (NCBI taxonomy): domain Eukaryota; kingdom Metazoa; phylum Mollusca; class Cephalopoda; order Myopsida; family Loliginidae; genus Sepioteuthis; species Sepioteuthis lessoniana. The sequence goes on along the minus strand of OY757911.1, from coordinate 65,745,502 downwards.
ACATGCGCTGAGACTGGCACTCCTCCAGCCTCAGAGGACCGTCTCTTCCTAGCTCTAACCTTCTCCAGAGGAGCTAGGTTTATCGCCCGGCGTCTGAGGGAACCTATTTTATGGAAATGCCAACAGAGTCCGTGGCATTTTTGTGAATGCTGAGCGTGTCTGGGCTTTGGCCTTATGTCCGGACCCACTTTAAAATGCCTTTTGCCGCATTCGTCCGGTTGGTGGAGCGTGCAATAAATGCCGATGAGTGTCTTGGATATGACACTAAACAATCTGATGCTAAGTTTTCAGTAATGCTGGAGCTTTGGGGAATGCGGAGTACCCCTTCATTTCCATCACTCCCACGTCCACTTTGATCCGGAGTGGTAACACCTGATAGGGTCCTATATATGGGTCAAATAGAACTAAACTGTGTACTTATGCTACATTTAATTACTTGAAATAGGATTGTTTTGATATTGAAACTGCGTTCGCTAAACTAAATTGTTTAAGATGGAACCTCTTTTGACATTTAAACTGCGCATATGTAATATACTGAATTGTTTAAAATAGAAATTTTTTGACATTCAATGAACTGTTTTGACATTAAACTATTTTTGTAAACAAAAACTATACTTATACTAAACTGAATTGTTTAAAATTTAATTCGGCGTAAAATGACCCAAAAATGTTTGATACGCCGCAAAATAAAACAACCAACCAACCATCTAATATTGTCACAAAATGACACTAGAAGAGTTGCTTTTAATATTGGCCTAAAGCAACTCTTTAATTCACTTAAAGTGTTGCTTCTTCGATTTTCATTAAGTGCGTATTATCAAAGATTTTATGCGTGTTTATGTGTAACACCTAATAGGTAAATAGGGAAGCACTAATGAACTGACATAGATATTTTGACAAAGCATAAACAGATGAGTTTATAGGTGTGAGTGTGTAAGTATTGACAAGTATTTCGAAACAAAATTCAAATGATATCTTTTGAATTCGAAATGTTTACATTAAAATATTTTATGGAGGGACATTATTTTCTGTTTTTCAGAGTTTTTCATAGATTTTCAAGAAACAAAATAAGCTAATGGCGTCATCTGCCATTAGAATTGATATATTATTTTTTTTTTTTTTTGGCGTATGAAATCAGAAATAGAAGTAAATAAGTAAACGAATGAGGAAGTACTAATAATGGTTAAAATTAGCCCAATCGAATAACGAAGGTGAATAGCATCCAGTGAGTATCAAACTCACTACAGTAGTAATTGTATGTTCGGCTAGATAGCTTACTCATAATCGCTACACAGTGAAACGCTCATTAATATAAACTAACTTTAAAACGACAAAAGTATGAAAATATTGGGCACCCAGTGAGATTTTAACTCATTGTAATGAAACGTTCAATATAACTCGTGGTATTATTGTGCAATTGCCACCAAGCTTTTTATCTATACGCTTAATAAGCCTTCGTGTGGTGCATACATATAGTAGTATGGATATGACCAGTGATGGCAAAAATTGCATTTTATTTTATCGGATATGTCTGACTTCCATATGACCGATAACCAATCGATAGCTGACCATGCCTTCTCTAATCAAGTATTGATATCATTTTCCGTTGATGAGACGCTGCTTCCGAGGTAGGTTAATTCAGTCGTGTCCATCGTACTATATGGATGCACCGCATGGACGCTGTCTAAGCGTATAGAGAAAGAGCTTAACGGCAATTACACAAGGATGCTTCGAGCTATATTGAACAAATCCTGGAAGCAATATCTCAGAAGACAGTAGCTGTACGGCTACGGGCCTCCCATCTCTAAAACCATCCAAATCAGACGGAAAAATATGCGGGACACTGCTAGAGGAGTAAGGACAAACTCATTAGTGACGTTCTCCTCTGGACCCCCTCCCCACACGCATAGGTGCAAGTGTTGGAACTTATCAACAACAGCTCTGTACAAACACAGGAGGCCGTCTAGGGAACCTTCCGAATGCGATATACGATAGAGATGACTGGGGAGAGAGTCAGGAAAACCCGGGCTAGTGGCATGAGATGATGATGATGATGATATGTGCGATGAGTATACTAATCTTAATCAACGGTGAGGAGCATATTACTCTTCATTAAGTTTAGCTTGGTTCCGAGTTCACATATGTGTTAATCCAGTGAGACGCAAACTCATTACAGTAGAAATTTACTGTGCAAAACAATAATATCGGTGGTCTTCAGGCTTGGATTAGGATTTGGTGTCTGTTTTTTTTCCCGTAACCGTAATCTTATCTTTGAACACGACGCAAAAAAAAACATGTGAGTCTGGACCTGTGGATCAAAACTTGATCGCACCACCTTCATATTTACCCAACGGTAAAGGTCAGATTGTATAACGAAAATTGATATGCTTTTAAGCAAAGAAACCCTGATGAAAGCTAATGTGGAATTTCCTAGCTTAGAAATATAACATAAGACGATTTCTTCAGATCAACAACTTATTCATTGATATTTTTTATCAACGCAAGCCAGCCTTCTAGTTTTTGTACGAGGATCGTTTAAAAAGTCTTAACCCTCATCCAAATTTTAGATATGTCGCACACTTCTAACCTCACACAGAAGTTAAGACAGAAACCTGTATTAGATTTTATAGTTTTAAAAGAAATGACAGTGTGTTGACACACATACAACAGTTCAGCTGTGGCTCTTCTTTCTGTGTGAGGATTAGAATTTTTTAAATAGCCTGGTAATATCTAAAGTATTTTTCTGAAATTCCCACATTCTCATAATTATGTACAAATGATTCTTCCTGCCTCAAATATTTTAAATTGTTTGTTAGTATTGTAAGAATGAAAACCACCGTCCAAAACGATCAAATTTACTTGTCTGAACTATTTGTCAAAAGTGCTGTGAATAACTTATTACACAATGTTTTGCTCGAGGTTTTATAAGATAGTTTATTAAAAAGAACTACATCTACTGGATCAATAGAATATTATGTGAAGCCTGATCAGATTTATTTCTGTTAGATTAGTTTATCTTTCATATTATTTGTGTTGTGTTTTATTGCAATAAAATGAAAGAAGTTAGCATAATCTTGTTTCCTGATGGATGTTTTATGACCAAAGAGGTAAGATATCATACAGGATCCCTGGATGCAAGTTTAAATTCATTGGTGCCTACGTCTTTATTTCTTATACATGTTAAGTATACTATAGTTATCAACTGTAATACTACATAAAAAGAATGCAGTGATAAAGGTGCAACAAAGAAAAAATTAAAAATGAACAATCAGGAATAAATAATTAATTTAGCTGAGAAAATTGGACAATTTCAAATTGATTCTGATTTGTGAATTTTAGACTTCAAGTGTTTATTACTGATTAGGAATGGCGTTTCAATTTGACTTTGAAATGAAGGCAACATTTTTTAAATCTTAAAACGTCACAACTGCCATCTTTTTCAAAACGTTTTCCAAAATTGATTCTGTGGTGAGAATTTAACATGAAATTCTTTTCTCGTTCTTTAACGATCATTCTAATTGATATTTTTCATTCATTCTTGAAAATATTTCTTAACTAACGTTCTTGTATCAAATATTCACTAACTGGCGACATTTTTGAGCATTTATTAATTCAATATCTTAGTTTATCGAATATCGATAAGACAATAAACAATGGTATTTATTATTATCACTTGACTCCATGATAGTTTTTTACACTAGCGTTAGCAGATGGTTTCCCACGGGACTTTGTGTGACAGCAAGTCTCCTTAAGCCTCCAGGACTCTTGTCAGTATTCTGGCCAATCTTAATAATGCTGTAGTTTGAGTGGTCTCCACTCGTTTTCTTATTTCTAAGTTCTCCAGTCTCTGTATCAATCCTTTAGTGACTGTACGAAGAGCACAAATTACAATTGGTATCACCATCATTTTCCTGTTTCATAGTTTTTTCAATTCCCTAGAAAAGTCGAGGTACTTAACCTTCTTTTCGCTTTCTTTCAATTTTACTCTGTTGTCGACCGAGAGAGCAAAGTCAACGATTCGACAAGTTCTCTTTTTCTCGTTGATTATTACTTGGTCGGGTCTCCTGGCCGAGATCGGGTTATTTGTTTGTATCTCAAAAGCTTAGAGGAATCTGTGCGTCTAATTCTCCAGGTTAGATTCTGGATTGTGCATAGCATATACCATTTGTTCATATGATCAAATTTCAGTTTCTTGCACAATTCCCAGTGAATCATATTGCCCACCCAGTCTTCGAAACAGCAAGTCTTCCCAGATTTTCAGGACTCTTTAAAGTATTCTAACTGATTTTAGCAATATTATTTTCGAGATTGTCTCGGTTGTTTCTCTGATCACCAGTTCACTCAATCAATTTTAAAGGTTTTTTGAGAAAGTTCCAATGACTCTACCTATTGTTGATATCTCCATCATATTAACTTTACTCAATCCAGCTATGTTTCCAGTTTTTCGCTTTCTTTTCTTCTCTTTGTGGTCTGCTGGTGCTGCATAATTTATTTTGTTTTTATTAATTAAAACTAGGTCTGGTGATTCTGACCACTGATCCGTTTGTATTACAAATTCCGAAATAATTCATGCGTCTCATTTTGTGGACAGATTCTGATATAGTATTTTTCAATATTGTCTCTTGCAGAATTCGCAACGAAATACATTTCCCATTCAGTCATACCAATTCTTGAATTAATCTTTTGCCAGTTTGTTGCATCTCCTTATTGTTTCATTTATTGTTTCATTTCTATCTCTATATAGCTTACACTTGCTATTCTTCTAAGTATTATCAATAGTTGCTTTAACATAATTTGGCTTTAGGCAAAAGTTTGTGATGCAATGAATTATGAGTTCTTTCTTCAAACTTTCCTTTCGTAGCCATATCCTAGTCATCCCCGACGCAGTTTCCTTAGTTTTCTTTCTGAAGTATATATATTACTGTTTTTCTTCCCTTTTTTATTTTCCTGATTTTTAAATGTTGTTTTCTTATTATTCTGTTGACATTTCTATTATTGACTGCTGTAATCGATTCTTTTTGTTCTTTTGCGTATATTCTTCGAATTTCTTAATTCTAGTGAGACCTCTTCCTCCTTCTTTTCTTGTCATATAGAACCTGTTTATATCATTCTTCGAATGTAAAGCATAGTCATCAATTTCCTTGTTCTATAGTCCCTAATTTTTAGTACCTCCTTTGTCCAGTTGAAGAAGTGTGCGGAGTATCTTACCGGGGACATAGTTGAGGTATTTCTTCTATTGATGAGTTTTCTACGGTGTGGTTTTGTTTCAAGATTTTTTGTTCTTCAGAGGCACTACTTCCTTATATTCTCTTTCTTCTTCGTTTCCATTAAATTACTAGCTTCTAACATTCTCAGATACTTGTATTCTTTTTCTTCCAAGTACTCTGATTCTTTCTTGATTTGGTTGTTCCATTCCTTTCTTTGTTTCTTTTTATCCTTTTTCCTTATAAGTATCATGCATTTTCTATACCAAATTCCATTTCTATATCTTGGATTTAAATTGTACTTGTTTGTATTAGGGTTTCTCCTTTTTTTCATTCCAAGTAAAAATGTAATATCATCCATGTATATCATTTCTTGCGACTTTGTAAACCTGTAGCCTCCCGTGGCTTTTCTTACTATATAACTGATTATCAACATTGATATAAGAACTAGTAGCGGCTATAAATGATTCTCCCAGGAAGATGCCGTTTTTTATTTTTATCTCTGCAATTGTTAGTCTTTCAACAGTCTTTCTTCAGCCTCCCGTAGCTCTCCTGATGAAGGGTACCACTAGTTCTGCTATCTTGAAATTTTTCAGATATTCAATTGACAATGTTTGTGGGATCCTGTCATGTGTTCTTGTAGCATCTCTATATTATGGTTAAATTTATTCTTTCTTTTCTTTACTTTCTTAGGAATGTCATGATCTAAATATGTTAGACTGTTCCACTAGTTCCCTAGGAACATCTTTTCTATTCTTCAGGAAATGGCGATTTTTAACAGTAGTAGATTTCTTCACTTATTTTTTGTGTTAGGATCTTCTATATCATAAGCCAATACGTTATTGGTCTGTAGTTGCTTGAAATAATTCCTTTTAGGTGGTGTCTCTTGGATTGGGAATGTTTTCTCCTTTGTCTCCCATTCAAATATTCTTGTAGATATTTATTTAGTGGCAAAGTTAAAATGTCATGAAGAGACGTGAACCTTTTAAATCAGAATCCTGAATCTGTTCGTGGCCTAATACCTTCCAGTTTACTACTTTCTTTGGTATTGTTTTTAGCGAATCCGCTTATATCTCAGCCTTATGTTCTTTGTAATTCATTTTTCATTTTATTTAACCATGACTCCTTTCAGTTGCATTGCTTTTTTTGTCCCTATAGTTTTCTACAGAAATGTTTTGCTTCATTAGCATCCGGTTGCTCAATTTTAACCACGCTTTCTACGTAGATAGAATTTTCTTTCGTTATTTTTAAATGTGTTATTTTGTATTGTTGAATTCTGTTTTGGTGTCTTTGTAGTCTCCATTGTTTAGCCAATGTATTTTACTTTATTTATTCCATTTGTATTGGCAATTTTCTCTGGTGCTGCTGTCTTTTCTCAGTTGTTTCAATCCATTGTACAATTGTGTGTTTTCCTTTCCTTAGTAAATTTGCATGACCTCGCTGTCCTTTTATTTTTTCTTACTGTCACATTTTTATTTTTATCTTATTTCATTTTATTTTTTTTATTTTTTTCTTCCTGTCTTATTTCCCTTCTAGCTTTTGTTTTTCTATTTGGTTTCATTTGTTTGATACCAATTTTGTTGCTGACTACCTTTTCTCCTGAATCGTTAATCTCAATGATTTCGTCTATTGGGATACTTTTTAATATTTTATTCACTCTTTCGGTTTATTACTTGATTTTTTCAGTCTTTATTCCCTAGTGAGTGTAATACTTCTTTCTCTTCAATTATTATTATTATTATTATTATCATCATCTTAAATTTTCACATCAGCATTAGCTGGTAGCTTTCATTAGAGTTTAAGTCTCTTTAGTTCTCTCGGACTCTTCTTAGAATTCAAGCCGAGCACAGCAGTGTTATAGTGTGGACAGACTCAATCTTTCTACGAATATCAAGTTGCCTCTATATCTTTTTAAATTTTGTGGGGTTGTTGCATTTTGAATTCTTTCAAGCTCTTTTCGAGGCTATGGAAGATTTACATTTGATCTTTAACACTAGGATTATCTAGTTGGTTTTTCAGGAGATCCCTTTATAACAATACTCCTCTATAATCCATTGATATTAATAGAGTTGCTGCTTTCATGGTTTCGATTCTTACTCAGATCTAAGAGTATTTTACGATTGTTCGAAGTAGAAAATCAAGTAATATCAAGGGTGTTAAAATCTTTACATCATATATACATGCAGACTTCGGAATCATTGTAATTTGTCAACTATTTAGACTTAACGCTTCTACCAGCAGATATTTTAATCCTTGTAGAGTAAGCGAATTATTTTCAGAAAATTTGCAAAATACAGGGTATGAAAAATACGTGGGTTGTCTCCCTTAGTCGACCCCACTCACTAAAAGCCCTGTATGACACGTTTAATTGATCGATGCACCTTTCAAGCTAAGCAATCAATGGCCTGCATACGTTGACGCCAGATTTAAGACATGTCTAGGTCTAATTTTCCAACCGATCTCCCTGACCAGCGGACGTTAAAATTGTCTCTGCAACAATTCCAGCAGTGAACATGGAAAGCTGTGTTAAGTACTTTAAGCTTTAGACGAGGACTTCATTTTTGTGGACTATTATATGTTTATTCTTCTATAATATTATATAGCCGTAAACAGAATAATTTATTTACAACAGTAATATGATACTATGAAATTTCCAATGTGCTCATGTTTTTCCTGATACCAATTTTCGTCTGTTTTCAACTTAACCAACATATTTTGCGGCTACAAATTTAAGTATTTTGCCAAAAAATTGCAATATTTTGCCAACAAATTTGCAATAAAACAAGAGAATTGATAATAAATAAAAATACGAGCAAAACCTGATATTTTGATTAGCAATTGTGTCATTGTACAATAGCATGAAAAAGAGTACACTCCTTTAATAATAATATTTTACAGGAAAATCTTTGCATAATCCTACACCATAGTGAGGCTTCCTAGAGACCTTTCTAGACATCAACATGGGTCAAGGAGCAGCCAATAGGAAAATTCATTACATTGAACTGACATGAACCGACAAAAATATTGTTCTGTGTGCCGTCGGTCTACTTGTAAAATTCTTAATATTATTGTTGTATAGTGGCTCGTACCACGTGATTTCCGGTATCGCAGAAGTATAAAAGACACTGTCTCTCAAGCACGCAGAGATACAGAGAAGCAGAGATAGAGAGCTCTGAAAGATCTCGGTCAGTAGTGGACCAACTTCGGACGTAACACCAACAGAGCGAGACTTATAATACTTGTCGGACTGTACCACTTCAGTTAATAAATAATTAACTCTATTTCACTGTGTATCTCTTCCTTACCACGATAGAACAATTATCAAAGTAGCGAATCTTGAAATATGACATGAAATAAATAAGATCACTTTTGTTAAAAATTCAAAGATTATTGTCAATTAACAGGACATTCGATACATTTATTTGTGTATTAACTAAAATAAGAATAAAGTCAATTAAATATTGTTTTAGTTATAAACGCAATAATGATAATACTTTATCTCAAAACATCAAAAGTTCTCATTGAATATGAAGAGACAAAATAAAACTGGACAATTCCAAATAATTGATTGGCCGGGACGTGACTATTTAAGATTCTCGTAACAATTTCTACTTTGAAAACATTCTTGTTGATTGATTGGTAGACACAAAAGTATTAAATGAAAGTGACAATCAACTTCCCTTTCCGGCTCTTGTAAATGGCGAAGATCAACAGATATCTACTTTTCCATTATCAAAGGAATTTGATTAGCTCGGATCACTCTCTCCCTCTCTCTCTCTCTCTCTCTCTCTCTCTCGTGACTATTCTGTTACAAATGCACCATACGTATAGCCAAATTTCTAAAGGGCTAAAAAGATTCTGAGCTTTGCTTTCTTTGTTTAATGACATTACAACCTTTGTAGATTATTTAATACCAAAACCATCCTTGTAGAAGGGTAAATGGGTTGCTATTTAACTCATAGGTGGGAGGGGAAAAGGGGTTCCTACTCTTCCTGAGGAATTAGTCCGAAAGTGAACGTAAGAGAAAAACTGAAGTTTGAACTCGCTGACTACGATGTCGCTGTCCAGCTCATTTGCTACTGTACCACGGGGACCCCACTCTTAAAATACTTAATGCAATTTGTACTAAGTAAAATAAATAGGAGACCTGATACTTACATCAGATTTTACACAGTGGTTCACAGAGTCTTCTTAGAGTTTTAATTAAAAATTATTCTTTTCACTAAAAGATTGGGAGTATCGAAAGTATTTCAAAATTTTAATCATCTAAACTTTCACCGGAAATCTTCAAAAACCTCCCGCGTTTTTTTTTTTTTTTTAATATTGTGTAAAGTTCTATTCATGGTACTTTTCGATGAGCCTAGCTTCTCTAAATTTTTATTTTCATTCATAACTTTCAGGAAAATAAAATAATTGTACCAAATTTTTGCTTACAATTCTTAATGGGCGAGCCTACATAAACAAAAGAGGTATGCGTAAACTCCAAAGATGCTTTTGAAATTTATCTTAAATAACGAAAAATGTGCCGTTTTTGTATCGAGAGAAATTACATTTGTGTACAATTTCGAAAGTCCAAACCTATTCTTTCATTAACAGGCTCAATATAAGCTTCAGCTGAAGTCGCCATATTTATTTGAAAAGTCTAGGCCATTAAAGCGAGATATCTTATATCTTTCACTATTATCGCAGATATATTACTGATATGCATTATTTAATGGAAGTGGAGACACTGACAAATGTGTAAGGACACCTTGCCGATTGCATTTTGTTGCATTTTTTAAAAGAAGTACCATGTAGACATAAATATTAGTTTGTATGGACATGTTTTGGGCGTTATTCTTTTATTTTGGTACAAGCAAATGATCAAATTTTATTACATGAATAGTCGCACATTACAACAAAATTATTTTTTTATGGTACATGATTTTTTCAACCCACCATGTAATACAAAAATCTAAGCCATGATGCAAACTGCATTATGAGTGAAACAGTTATTTATTTTCTATTTGCACAAAAAGTGAAATCCATTTATCAAAAATAAAGGATTGTTTGACACTTGCAAACTGATAAACTGGAAAAACATTCAAAGGGGAAAAAAAAGCACGTAAACTTTCAGAGAAATTAGACGTGAATAATTCAATTTATTTGAATGACATAGTGAAACAGAAAAAAATTTCCCTGAGTAAAGAAGATGGCCAGTGATTTAGAATCATATATAAGACTGTTATAGTGTTAAAAATTAGTTGCTGCAGACAATACTTTCCTGGCAATTAAGCAGCGTATTCTTCTAACTTTTCATCCTAAGAATACCTCTTATTTACTTTGTCATGCAATATTTGTTTTCTTGTCGTTAGTTCCAACAATTTTAAGAAAATACACATTATTTAGTTTGACTTCCGCACAATAAAAGCATAAAAAAACATAGACAATATATTGATAAAAGTGACGGATAATAATTTCCCCAAACCAAGTATGGCCCTGTCGTCTGGGGCGGCAGAATACATCGACTGCACCTCTGCAGAGAGGTAAGACTACTCCCAACGTGTGTCCTGATATGACACTAAACAATCTGATGCTGGAGCTTTGGGAAATACTCAGTAACTCTTCATTGCCATTCCTTCCAGGTTTACTCTGGTCCGGAATGGTAGCACCTGATAGGGTCCTATTTATGGGTCAAATAAAACTAAACTGTTTACTTATGCTAAATTAAATTGATTGAAATAGAACAGTTTTGATATTTAGCTGTGTGAAAACAAAAAAAAAACTATATGTGCTAAAGGGAATAGTTTGAAATAGAACTGTTTGTATGTATAAACATTGATTTAGCATTAAATAATCTACAATGGTTCATATGCCATAAAACCAAACCAAACTACTAAAACCTAGTAAGTGACATGAATTATTCAATAGGAACAGTTGCCCGGTCGGCTTGTGCTGTAGAATATACCGACTGCACCTCTGCAGAGGGGAAAGACACCCCCAACCATGAGTGCCCTTGATATGACACTAAAGAATCTGATGTTGAGGTTTCAATAATGCTGAAGATTTGCGTAGGAGTACCTCTTCATTACCATTTCTCCCAGGTCCACTCTGGCCCAGAGTGGTAGCACCTGATAGAGTCATATCTATAGGTTAAATAGAATTAGACTGTGCACTTATGCTAAACTGAATTACTTGAAATAAAACTGTTTTGACATTTAAAATACGTGCTTATGCTAAACTGAATTGTTCAAAATAGAACTATTTTGAAATTTAACTGTGTATAAACAAAAACTATTCATATACTAAACTAAGTTGTTTAAATTAGAACTGTTTGACTAAACTGAATAGCTTGAAATATAATTTTTTTGACAATTAAACTGTGTACTTACGTTAAACCGAATTGTTTTATGTGAAAGTGGACTTGGCAAAAAATGACTTACAAAGGTGTATAAGACATAAAACCTAAACAAACAAATAAATAGGAACACTTTAAAAGTTAATTTCATATATATGCATTTACCAAAATTTTTCTCCACTCTTAAGATGTAGCATGAGGTGAATTTTTAATCGGAGTACAGCGAGTTTAGTAAGTGTTCGCCAATGACCTGGGAGACCTGGGTTCAGTCCAAGACCGAGTCATACCAAAAACTAAAAAAATGATACTTGATACCTCCTTGCTTAACACTCAACATCATGAGGTACGTATCAAGGCTAAAATGGAGCAATGCAGAAAAAGGAGAAGCGCCCACCCCTGAACCTCGATGAGGCAGCTATTAAAAGAGGGGCCATCGTCACCTTCGAGTCACCTTCAACTTGGTTCTGCCAATTTGCTTATACATGAAACAAATATATATATATATATATATATATATATTGAATGGCATATCAACATTTGTGGGGTTTTTAATATCAAAGCGATCCTTGCAGAAGAACAGTAGGGATACTATTTAGCCCATATATGGAGGGGTGAGGGGGTTCTACTACTTATATACAGATGAAGGGAGAACAGATTAATTTATGCCTTTCTTAAGGACTTTATGGGAAAAGTGATTCTTTTTCCTACGACGATAACGGTTCCGCTAAACGCGCTCACTGTTAGTTACAACTGTATCAAAAACTGTTCACAAATCATGCCCAGTTGGCTGAGGCTGTAGAATACACCTACTGCATCTCTGCCGCGGGGTAACACACCCACCTCAACGAGTGTCCAAGATATGACATTAAACAATCTGATGGTGAGGCTTCAGTAATTCTGGAGCTTTAAGTACCGCTTCATTGGCATTGTTCCTAGCTTCACTCTAGCCTGAAGTGATAGCCTCTGATTAAATCATATCTATTGGGCAAATACAACTGTTTTACTATTTAAACCGTATGCAAATAAAGGACTGATGTTAAATTGAATTGTGTTAAATAAAACTGTTGGATCATTAAAATGTGTATTAAGAAATGACTGATGTTTTAATTGAATTGTTAGTGATACACGGCAATGCTTGGAACCATTTAACTCTGCGCAAATGAATGAGAAATACTAAATAGAAATAATTGTAAGCATTTAACAGTGCGAAAAAATGAGCTCAGGCTCGTTTAAAAATTTTATCTACAAAACGTGTTTACTAATCCTGTATTTGATATGTATGTTTGAATAGGATTTGGCATTAAATAACCAGAAATGGTTGACATGCCATAAAACTTAACTAACCAAACCAAACTATTTACAAATTATACAATAACCATATTTACTAACCCCTCCGCTCAGGCAGGATATGACACAAGGTCACTTTTTATGCGGAGTTTAACTGGTTTGAATTCAGAGTTTTTCTTCTCCTAGACTAGTCGCCTCACCAAGGCTGAGGAACCTAGTCTGTCCTATTATTTACCCATAGCTGGAGGGAGAATAATTGGATTCATACCTTTCCCAGGGGTATTAGTGCTGTGTGAAATGCAATCTGTCTCGTCCAGGATTTGAACTCGTGTCACCGTGTCCATTTCCTACGAAAATAACCATTATAACACGGACACCTCCAAATCATACAATAACACACAACAAAAAAACACCAGCAAAATGCGCATACCAACAACCACAATCTGTAAGAGTAGATCAAAATACCCCTGTCTTCTGAATCAATATAATCTCCAAACAAGTGTTCTTTACCAAGTTGCCATCAAAATCAAAGATGATCAAGAAAAAGTTTGCATTGATGCGACAGCAGGACCCCTGAATCAAAGAAGGTATTTCCATTCGCTGTCCATCATTAATAAAGAAATATTTACATCAGGGCTTTTCAGAACATATATCAAACGTTTTTGGAGTAATGGTTATTGTTGAAAGAAATGGAAACAGTGACACGAGTTTTAATCCTTGATTAAGTATTTTGTATTTTTACATATCGTTAATAAATTTAGCAAAGTTATGCATACAACTATTTTCTCTCCAGCTATGGTTAAAGAGTATGGCATTTTGAACTCTTTAACAATGGTACGACAAGCATTTTACGAGAAGGAAAACTCTTTGTTCAAAACTGTTAAATTCTGTTAAGAATATTTACCTTGTGTCATATCCAGCTCGTTCGAAGGGTTACATAAATAGAAAAAAGACCCTATTCAATCCTTTTCATGTTTTTATATGGAAAAGATTGAATCAATGTGGTTGGAAAAAAAAGAAAAACTGATGTCAGCCTGTAAAAAAAGATCAAAGTAATGCATCGTTTGCTTCAAGGGAAAAAATGGCTATCTTCACATTTCCACACAAACAAAATCTTTGAATTAAAAACGAAAAAGCAGACCGGTAAATACGTTTCTATGACACTATTTACTAAAATTTAGCACTTTGTTATCACAAAAATAATTCATCATCATCATCATGTCGCGCCGTCTGCGCGGATATCCCTGACCGTCTCTCGCCATTTCTCCCTATCACTCATCGCCTCCGGCAGGTCTTCAGGATTACAACCCGTGTCCTCACATAGCTGCTGTATGTAAGTTCGTGCTGGTCGTCCCACACTTGCACATCCATGAGTGGGGGTCCACAGGAGTACATCGCTTATGAGCTCGTCCTTGCTTCTCCAGCAGTGTCCCGCGTGTCTGGTTCGTCGAACTTGTATAGTTTTTGTGATGGGGGGCAAGTGTCCGTATAGTTGGAGTCTCGTGGGGTGTTGTCGCCAGGACTTGTTTAATACTGCTCTCAACATTCTTGTGTAATTTCCGTCCAGCCTCCTCTCCAGCCGCTTCGTAAGCGTCCATGTGGTGCATCCATATAGCAGTATCGACACAACCGCTGCCTGGAAGAAACTGCGTTTCATTTTATCTGTTAGGTCCGACTTCCATATGATCGAGAGCCTATCGATAGCTGTCCATGCCTTCGTCAGTCGTGTGTCGATGTCCTTCTCGGTTGATGAGACGCTGCTTCCTAGGTAGGTGAATTTGTCGACTAGTTTCAGAGAGGCTCCGTCTAGTGTGGCAATGTTGCCTGTTTGGTTGTAACACATATATTCGGTTTTGTTTGCATTGACATGTAGGCCAATGCCGGCTGCAGCTCGTTCCAGACTATGTAGTAGTGTCTCTGCTTGATTAGGCGTATTCGCTAGTAACGCCAAGTCATCAGCGTAGTCGGCGTCCGTGATTGTTTTTGCGGGGTACCTTTTGCTTCTTCTCTTAGTCAGCTCAAAGCCATTTTCTCTGATTTTGTCGATCGAAGTCCTAAGCACATAGTCTAGAGAGATGATAAAGAGGTACGGGGCTAGTGTGTCTCCTTGTAGTACTCCTGCAACAATGTCGAAGTATTCCGTGTCTCCATCTGGTGAACGTACTTTTACTTTGGTGTTTCTGTAGAGAATCATTATCGCTGCTACGGTTTCTTTTGGTAGGCCGTAAGCTAGTAGGATTTGCTCCATCTTCCCTCTGTGTATGGAATCGAAGGCCTTGGTAAAGTCGACAAATAGTAATGTCGCCTGCAAGTTTTTTGCCCGAACGCCTTCCAGGATTCTACGGATGGTCAGTATTTGTGAGGTTGTGGATCTATTTCTCCGGAAGCCATTTTGGTTTTTCCTAAGGATGTTTTCCATTTTGGGTTCTATGCGGTTTCGTAGTAGGGCATTGTAGATTTTGGCTGCTATGGATGTAAGTGTTATCCCTCGGTAGTTCTTGGCTAGTCCGAGGTCGCCTTTTTTAGGGAATGGAAGGATGCATCCCTTCGTCCATCTTTCTATCCTATTTTGACTATAGACTGCGTTGCATTGCCGGAGCAGTATATCGTCGAATTGTCTCGTCTTCCACACTTCTGGGGGGATCTCGTCTAGCCCCGCCGCTTTCCTATTTTTAATTCTTCTGAGAACCGTGTCGAGTTCTTCTTTGGTGAAAGGACCTAGTTTTACGTCTAATTGCTTACTAATAATTCTGGTGATCGGTTCATCCGTTATTTCCGGTGGGTTTCCTAGTAGATTTTTGAAATGCTGTTCCCACAGTTTTATTCTTTCTTGTTGGCTTGCAGCTTTCAATTTTGCTTTGGCTGTGCTCTTTCTTCCACTTACTTCGTTTATTGTTTGCCAGGCTATCCTGGATTGCCTATCTTCCACCGAGTCTCTAATCTTATCTATCTGATTTTGTACGTATTCTGCCTGTTCTTTTAGGTATATTCCTGTTAATTGATGTTGCGCCTTTTCTAGTTCTCGTGCATTTGTATTTGTTGGGTTCTGTTGATAGTTTTTGGAGGCAGTCTTCACAAGTGCACGTTTTTCTCTAGCCGCTAGCGTTTCCCAAGGGACTATATTTAGTTCTAGGTTTTGTTGGAATACACTTTTCTGCCGCCTCCAGGTGCGCTTCTACAAAATTTTCATATTCGTCATTTGGGGTGCCTATTTCTACCTTCTCTTGTAGTGCTTCGAATCTGTTTCTTAATTCTAATGCATATTTGTCTAATATCTCTGTTGTTGAGTAGGGCCCAGTCATAGTGCTTGGTCGTGGCTTTACGTGTGGCGTTTTTTCTTAGGCTTAGTCGTACTTTGGCCGTAACTATTCGATGATCGGAGGACACACCCTCGAAGGAGGAGTATGCCTCGCAATTCATCGCACTGTTTCTCCATTTCCTGTTTATAAGGACGTAGTCTATCTGTGCTTTACTCTTATTTGCGTATGTGTAGGTCCATAATTTCCCCTCCCTTTTTTGAAAGTTTGTATTGAGGCAGGTTAATCTATTTTCTATCATGAAATCTATTAAATGCTGTCCATTCCTGTTAGACGTGTAGTGTAGGCTGTATTTGTTGTGTCTGTTTTTCCCGATTTGTGCATTCATATCTCCGCCAATGACTAGCAGGTTGTGTTTCGGAATGCTACGTACTAGGGAGGATAGATCTTCGTAGAAGGTGGCTATTTCGTTTTCTTCGCTAACATTGGTAGGGCTGTAGCAGGAGATAATTGTTGCTTTGGGGTTGCCATTAAACGTTGCGGCCATCATCCTAGGTTGTATTCTCTCAATGCTGTTCAGTGTTTTTAACGCTCTCGGTCCTAGAAGTATTCCCACCCCTCCTACCGATGCATTGACAGAGTTTTTCCATGCCGATACAGTCACCAGCATCCATCCATTTCCAGTTTCGTGATACTTGATATCTTCGGTGTGCGTGTATCGGTGCTCTTGTATGCAAATTATATCTATCTTATGTTCTAC
>OY757911.1:65603657-65723657 GCA_963585895.1 Sepioteuthis lessoniana | reverse complement strand
GTGTGTGTGCGCGCGTGTGTGTGTGTGTGTGTGTGTGTGTGTGTGTGTGTGTGTGTGTGATGGACAAAAAATATAGAAGAATGACGTTTGTACTGAGGTGTACTCAAGCTAATACATATTTCACCAATTCCGCTCAATAAGATTGAATAAATTTCTATGTTGAAGTTATCAGCTGTATTTTTACCTGAGAATTTTGTTTAATGTATGTGATGAATGAAGAGACTTTCTATTGAGGTGGAAGAATATTTTGTTGAAACATTAATACCATGCATACTTGTATAATTAGAATTTTAGAGACCTAATTTTTTCGGCTAAAAATGGCGCCGACTTAAACAGGAGTATTTACATAATGGAACGGAATAAAAACATTCAGCTTTTATAATCTTTTCCCTAAATTAATGTTTTCGGGATCAAGGGTCAATTAAACATCATGTCTATATTTACCGACCCCTTCGCATGAGTCGGATGTGACACAAGATCAATTTTTAAAGCAGAGTCTAACACGTTTGAATAGAGAGTTTTCCTTCTCATAGAGTTGTTACAATACTATGTACCCGAAACTAGAGCAAGAATAGTTGAATTCATACCTTTACCCAAAGGTATTAGCACTATGTGAAACACAAACAGTTCGCTCAGGATTCGAACTCGAATCGCCATGTCCATTTCAAACGTCGATAACTATCACAAGCACATACACATGAATATACATTATTTAATGCATAAAATAAAATTTCTTTTCCCCGTGACACTCGGGCTTGAATGACGAACGTATGCATGTGTATAATTCATGTCCATGTATGTAAATACTAAGGTACTTTAAAATAGTTATTTATTAAACTTCGCTGAGATGTGGCACAAAGCCAAAAGTATGAGGCTGCTAGTGAGAGTCTAACTCATTAACAATGAGTTCCTAATCAAGTTTACTAGCCATGGTACCACGTGAGTTAACCAAGGTAAATGAAAGTTTGTATGAGTATCTGTTCGTGAAAGTAAGTCTACTTGTGTGTGTCTGTAAATGTCTATATAAGTTGCTAGACGTATATGTGAATGGATATTTGCATCTTCATAGGCATATGTTTGTGAATATGTTATGGGCATTTGCCAGTGTATATGTGTATGAGTATTAGCAATTTATGGGAAGTTGCATGAGTATAAGTGGACGGGCATTTTCATGGTATTTGGTATCAACCGAGACAGACATCAACACGCGACTCTCAAAAGCGTGGACAGCTATCGTTAGGCGATCCGTCATATGGAAGCCAGAGCTGACCGATAAAATAAAACGCAGTTTTTTCCAAGCAGCAGTCCTGTTAATACTGCTGTATGGATGCACTACATGGATGCTAACTAAACGCATGGAGAAAAAGCTTGACAGCAACTACACAATTATGCTTCGAGCAATATTGAACAAGTCCTGGTGGCAGTACCCACAAAGCAGCAGCTGTACGGCCACTTATCACCCATCACGAAAACTATCCAAGTTAGACGAACCAGACATGCGAGATACTGCAGGAGAAGTGGGGACGAACTTATAAGTGACGAACTCCTGTGGACCCCTTCACATGGACGAGCAAAGGCAGGACCACCAGTTAAAACCTATATACAACAGCTCTGTGCTGATACAGGATGTAGTCCTGAAGACCTGCCGAAAGCAGTTGACGATAGAGAACGGTGACGAGAAAGGGTCAGGGAGATCCGTGCTGATCGCGCGATATGATGATGATATGTTTATGGGTATTTGCATGTGTATATGTTATTTTCTATTTACGGGTGTATGTATGTATGGGAAATTGCATGTGTATAGTGTATCGGTGTTTCTATGGGAATTTGAATGTATGTAAGTGTATGGTGATTTGCATGTGAATGTATTATTGGATATTTGTATATGTATATATGCATGGGAAATGCATGTACAGGGGTATTTGCATGAGTATAAGTGTATCAGTGTTGGTGAAAAAGTGTATGGACATTTGCACATGTATATGTTATTGTATATGTGTATGTGTATATGTGTATGTGTATATGTGTATGTTATATGAATTTCCATTTGCATATGTCATGGGAATTTGCATATCTATAAGTGTATGAGCATTTGCATTTGTATATGCTATGGGCATTTATAAGTGTACATGGGAATAGGCATTTATATGAGTACACCCTTTGCTTGTGTATAAGTGTATGGACATTTGTCTGAGTATATGCTCAGGGCATTTGTATGTGCATAAGTGTATGGACATTTTTCCGAGTAAATGCTATGGACATTTGTATAAGTGTACGGACATTAGTCCAAGTATATGCTTTGGACATTTGTTTGTGTAAAAGTGTAGGGGATTCGTCCGAGTATATGCTATGGACATTTGCATGTATATAAGTGTGGGACATTTGCATGTGTATAAGAGTTTGGGCATTTGTCCAAGTATATGCTGTGGACATTTGCATGTATATAAGTGTATAGGTATTTGCATGTGTCTAAGTGTATGGGCATTTATTCGAGTATATGCTATGGATTTTTGCATATGTATAAGTGTATGGACATTTGCATGTGTATAACTGTATGGGCGTTTGCATGTGTATAAGTGTATGGGCATTTGTACGAGTATATGCTAAGGACATTCGCATATGTATAAGTGTATGGACATTTGCATGTGTATAACTGTAAGGGCGTTTGCATGTGTATAAGTGTATGGGCATTTGTACGAGTATATGCTAAGGACATTCGCATATGTATAAGTGTATGGGCATTTGCATGAGTATAAGTGTATGGGTATTTGCTTTTATAAATGTGTATGGGTATTTGCATTTATAAGAGTATTTGTATGAGTATAAGTGTATGGTAATTTGCATGAATATATTTGTATCAGTGTTTGTATATTAATCGAAATTTGCAAGTGAAAAAGTGTATGGGCATTTGCACACGTATATGTTATTGTATATGTGTATGTGTATATGTGTATGTGTATATGTGTATGTTATATGAATTTCCATTTGTATATGTCATGGGAATTTGCATATCTATTAGTGTATGAGCATTTGCATGTGTATATTTTATGGGCATATATACATGTACATGGGAATAGTCATTTATATGTGTACGCGCTTTGCATGTGTATAAGTGTATGGATATTTGTCTGAGTATATGCTCTGGGCCTTTGTATGTGCGTAAGTGTATGGACATTTTTCCGAGTATAAGCTGTGGACATTTGCATGTGTATAAGTGTATGGGTATTAGTCCGAATATATCTATGGACATCTGCATGTATATAAGAGTAAGGACATTTGCATGTGTATAAGTGTGTGGGCATTTATTCGAATATATGCCATGGACATTTATATTTCTCCGAATATATGCTATGGACTTTTGCATGTGTATAAGTGTATGGGTATTTGCATGTGTATAAGTGTATGAAAATTTGCTTGTGTTTAAGTGTATGGGCATTTGCATGTCTATAAGTGTATGGGCGTTTGTCGGAGTATATGCTATGGACATTTGCTTGTGTATAAGTGTATGAACATTTGCATGTGTGTAAGTGTATGGATATTTTCATGGTATAAGTATATGGGCATTTGGATACGTATAAGTGTATGTGCATTTGCATGTGTATAAGTGTGTGGACATTTGCATGTGTGTAAGTGTATGGGTATTTGCATGTATATATGTGTATGGGCATTTGTCCGAGAATATACGATGGAGATTGGCATGTTTATAAGTGTATGGACATTTTCATTTATATATCTATGGACATGTGCATGTTCACGGGCATTTTTATCTGCATAAGAGGATGAGAATCTGCCTATTTATGAGTGTTTTGGCATTTGCGAATGTATATGTTTTGGACATTAGTATGTTTATGTGTATGTACATTTTGATATGTGTATTTCTCTCTGTGTATCTGAAAGTTTTGCGCTTCTCTGTGCGAGTGTGCATACATGTGTGTACTCATGTATATGTGCGATTCTGCTTGGCCCTTTTATATGTACCTGTGTATGACGTTCTGTGTAGGCTAATGCACATATATATATGTGTGTGTGCGGGGGGTGCGTTTAATAGTTCCACTACACTTGTATATGCAAATACATGTATGTATACATATTTCTTTACTTTTCTGCGTTTGTTTGTAAATTTTCATGCGTGTACATGCCTTTGGATTTAAGCACGTGTCGATATTTTTGTGAATGCCCGCTTGTATTCATTTATGCCTGAGCATGTCCAGGTGGTTGTGAGCGGCTATTCGTGAGCGGCTATTCGTGTCCGTATATTGTATATATGGAGATACCCTTGGTGTAATCGTTATCTGCGTAGGAAATAGACTCCGTGATACGAGTTCAAATCCTGGACGAGGTTGATTGTGTTTCACATAGCATTTATATTCTTGGGAGAGGTACGAATCCAATTATTCTTGCTCCTACTAGGAGTAAATAGTGGGGCAGACTAGGCTCTTTAGCCTTGGTTAGGAAAGATTCTAGAAGATAAACTCTGAATTTAAACTTGTTTAACTTCACAGGGGTTTGGTAAATATATACTTCGTATGTTTATATCCCATCTACATTTGAACACATGTGTATGTTTTGGTGTGTATGTGACTTCTTGCTCATATGCGTTTGTGCATATGCATGAATATATGCATGAATATATGCATTCTAGATTAATTATCTGTCGCTACAAGAAAATAATTATAATTTACAGTCAATTTTGTATGTGAGGGCTACCCACATATGACACAGTGTTATATGATGGGTCATTCAGAGATTCTCTGAGTGTTTGACATTGCTTTCGAGATCAGATCTTGCCTCTGACCCGACTCACTGTAATGAAATAAGCGGTGCTGTCTAGAGCAAGGATTTCAGCACACAAGTTAATTACTATTGGCCTCCTGTCAGAAAGAGTAAAAAACTCTGGGATTGTCTTATAATGTGCTT
Source organism: Sepioteuthis lessoniana (assembly GCA_963585895.1). Classification (NCBI taxonomy): domain Eukaryota; kingdom Metazoa; phylum Mollusca; class Cephalopoda; order Myopsida; family Loliginidae; genus Sepioteuthis; species Sepioteuthis lessoniana. The sequence goes on along the minus strand of OY757911.1, from coordinate 65,718,740 downwards.
TCTGGAACTCTGGCCAGAAGTCTGCACCAACGGGAATAGAAATAAATAAATAAATGTGTAAAAATACGCTCAAAAATTCACTTAACTGTCTCGGAAATGTTATTCCCCAATGCAATCTAAGAAAATAAGTTAGTCTATAAAAATAGCTTCCAATTTGTGGTCCTTTATCTCGAAAAATGCTGACGTAAAATTCCTTGGAGTATTTGTTATTTAGCATTGGAAACCAAAGTGAAATTATATTCAGCTCAGGTTATCATACAAAACACTTACACAAATTTTAGTTTTCTTTATTGTTTCTTTGATTGTTTTTCCTTCTGTTTTTTTTTTTTTTTTTGTGTGTGTTTTGTTTTTATTTCATCGCTTTTTTGTTCTTTGTTTACTCTTGTTTTTAGAATCATTTCTGGCTTAAATGAATATATATATTTCAAACAGACTGAAGGCCGTATAAATCACAATTAAACAAGACTGCGTACAATACATTTTTCCACGAACATTTTCGATTCTAATGCCACAATTGCGTTAAAGAGTCATTTGTCAAATCTAAAGGGAAGTGCTCTTTCCCCTCCTGCGTTCAGAGACAAGCACATAGACACACGAACACGCATGTTTAGAAATTCAAAAGCTTAAGATGTATTAATGATCTATGGCAATACAGATGTACAGGAAACCCAACGACATGTGGTTCTTAGCCTTAAGAGAAATATACACACGCCAACACAAAACTATGCCCTCTACTGACATATACATAAACGTAGAAAAAACTTCCCCTTACGTGAACGAAGATTTTTAAACAGAAAATACAACAAAAACCACTTTAAAGAGAACTCGTTTAATGTTATGTTGTACAAGAGATGGAAAGAAACGATTTAATGATACATTCACTTATCAAGAGAGTTTATGTTGGCACAAAATAAACTCTGTGGAACACTCAAAATGAATTCAGATCATTAATTGTGCCTTGTAAAACACTCACTGCAAAGTATATCATGAAAGATAACCAAGTAACAAAGTGTTGATCGTTAGTTTTTCATGTGTCTGCAGTTATTATCTGTCATTCTGGTCGCTTATACCGGATTTGGTAACACTTGTGTACCATTTACTATAGTTATATGTCCAGTTATCTAATCTGAGCTCGAATATTCTGTCCATGTCGTCAGTTCTTACATTTCGAGAGCTTCTAAATATTTACGTCGTACAAGTTGATTCCTAGTGGCTTAATAAAGTTTATACTTTCGGATATATACCTATATGTTTTATTTGTATCAAAAAAGTAAGTAAAGTTGGCGAGCGTAGTCGAAGGCGACCAGAAGATTTCTTTTTCAATAGCTTCTACACCGAGGCGTAGAAGCTATTGAAAAAGGAGCCTTCTTTCCCTGGATTGATCCACTTTATCCTTGATACGTACCTTATATTGCTGAGGGTTAAGCAAGGAGGTATCAAGTACCATGTTTAAAAACTTTGGTATGACGCGACCTGGGATTGAACCCAGGTCTCCTGGACCATTGGCGAACACTCTACCCACTAGACCAATATATCATACCAAGGCTTATTCATGGTTCATTGGGCTCTTATATTTCGTACACTGAATTCTTCAGTTTTTGCCTTTTGTTTCGATATTAAATTAATCACCAAGATATGATTTGGTTTGGCTTATTTGTTTAATGCGATATCAACTTATTATGGAGTATTTAATGCCAAATATCGATTCATTTCTAGATATTTTATAACACTCAACTTTGTTTTCAATATACCATTGCATATTTATCTCCCATTGCACATTTTATTTGTCGGGAATTATTTTTGTACACAGTTATATCAATCACATTGTTTCAGTTACTACTATTTAATACCAATAATTCTCAAAATACATTGAATATACGCTTCTAACTACATTTGGGACGCCGGAGAGCGTCGAAAGTGGAGTTATTTCCTTGGGTCAATCGGAAGTTTCAAGATTTCAACATTATACTCCCCTCGCCAAGCCGACCCTTTCAGTAACGATCAGTCTCTGGTATGCTTTCTCAACTTGTAACACTAGAAGATACAAGGCTTTTACTGATTTTGGATGAACGTAGACTAGTCTACTGCAAATTTGATTGGCTCTTGCAAACAACCAGTCAAATGCGCCGTGGCACGTTCTATTTAAGTTGTCCACAGGGACACTAGCACTTTTCCCTATCTGAAAGATTGAAAGCATTGGTAAAACTGAAAGTAACTTGACATTATTACAAACTTGAGAGACCCATTTTCCTATTTTTTCTATTTTACATTTCTATACTTTATTTTTTTTTTTTTCATTTTCTTCATTTTCCCTGTTCCTTTGTTTTTCTTTTTTTTCCTCCTCCCTTTACATTTTTCCCCTTTTAGCGTTACAAATTTTGACTTCTTCTTCACAATTCAAATGTATCATTAACAAGAACTTTTCTGACATATCAAAGAGATCGAAACTACTAATAAGTGTACAACCATTTCGGATCAGAACAGATTAAGTGTAATGGCAATGAAGGAGTAGTCCACACTCCTTAGATCTCTGGAACTAGATCTTCAACACCAAATGGAATTTAGTGTCATATCCAGGAAACCCCTTTGGTAGGGGTCTTACTCCTCTGACGCAGATACAATAGGTGTATTCTAAGCCTCACTGACAAGTCTTATGATATGGTCTTGTCTTTTTCGAAAACTGATGTAAGTTATCTTATGCAATAGTGTATTCTGCATATAACACAATATTATGTACAACGTACTACTCTGATTCTACATTTTATACGCTTTTGACTTTGTAACATCAACATATTAGAAGGATGAGGCCATTAGGGGTTGTAGTTCAAAGGTAGATGCCTAAAGTAGTTATAGATAATTACACTTATGTTTGGTGTGTAGGTAGTAACTAAATTATTAACTTCCCATAGCGACGGTTGTAGAGCTTGAACTCACTTCATTAGCTTGTAAAGCAGCACTCTCTGCTATGCCTTCAGTTGTGAATATGTGAATATGTAAATATAGGTCAGACGCTTCTCAAAATAAATTTTCTAAAGCACGAACTCGAAAAAGATCTGTAAGAAGTACCTCATTAGTTCATAAAGAACCCTCCAGAGATAGATAGATTTGTAATAGAAGAAAGCTGATAGATAAAAGGATAAAACAGACAGAATTTTGGATATTTTTTAATTATAGTAAACCAATGCCTGAGCTGGTTCTCGCAAGACATTTCATTAACACATTTTACTTATGACTTCATTTCATCATCATCAAAGCGTGCCGACAGCACAGATTCTTTTGACAATCATCTCTCTCTCTCTCTCTCTCACACACACACACACACATCATTCGTTTCTATCGCTCTTGTCTAGCTATTTTTTAATAGGCCGACATCCATGAGTATTATTATATGAGTTTGTTCTTACACACTTATGAGTTTGTTCTTACTTGCCTAGGACTACCCAGCATGTCTTGCTCGTCTTATTTGGTTGGTTTGTGAGATGGGATTAAGTAGCCGTACATATTCTCTTTTGTAAGATACTGCTTCCAGTATTTGTTCAAAACAGCCTACAACATTCTAGAGTAGCTTTTTCTTTATTAAATCTTGAGTGGTGAAACTATAGAGTAGTACTGCTGCAGCTACAGATGGGAAAAATCCTATTCCATTTTAACTTATATGATAAGATTTTATTATTTTTACCTCAACATAGAATAAAGAGAAAATAGCATCAGTTTCACTTTGTATAAGAAAGATATTAGCACCGCCAAATGAAACCCAATCCACTCAGAAATGCCATGAATGATCTCGAATGTTACCCTGTGATGCTTAAAGAATTCAAAATAACGCAGATTGATATCTCATTCACGATATACAACGTCGATTTCTCAAGATGATTCACACAAGAAAGCTTAATCTGTCACGAATTCGACCATACTTCAATCACAAATCAATAACTAATTCATTGATCATTAATCATTTGGCTTTTGAGAATCCGTTTGTCAGCAAATAGAATAGTTTTCAGCAACCTTCTTTATTTGCTGGAGGTGAGTAAATATTTATTTGATAGCATTACACGGTGAATTAAACAACTCGGCAACAAAAGTACAGAAAAATTGTGAATTGATTTTCGTAGAATCATTAGCAACTTAAAGATGTCCATTGTTTAAAGTCTCAAGCAAATCTGTTTGTTAATATTATTGAAATGTGTGGTTTTGTTTGTATTGTGCACACGAACGGCTTAGGCAATCGTTGTAATGATCTAATATGTTGAGTATGGCTCGGTTCAGTATGGTTTTATGGCATATCAAACATTGCTGTTTTTAATGCATATCCTGTTTTTACATATATATTAAATATATGATTTGTAAACGCATTTTGAAGATACATTTTTAAATGAGCCTTAGCTCATTTCTTTTGCACATAGTTAAATGGTTTCAAGTATTACTATCTTATAAGAATAATTCTATTTACTATTAATCATTTGTTACCACATAATTCAATGGTTTCAAGTATTACTATCTTATAAGAATAATTCTATTTACTATTAATCATTTGTTACCACATAATTCAATGGTTTTAAGTATTACTATCTTATAAGAATAATTCTATTTACTATTAATCATTTGTTACTACATAATTCAATGGTTTCAAGTATTACTATCTCATAAGAATAATTCTATTTACTATTAATCATTTGTTACCACATAATTCAATGGTTTCAAGTATTACTATCTTATAAGAATAATTCTATTTACTATTAATCATTTGTTACCACATAATTCAATGGTTTCAAGTATTACTATCTCATAAGAATAATTCTATTTACTATTAATCATTTGTTACCACATAATTCAATGGTTTCAAGTATTACTATCTTATAAGAATAATTCTATTTACTATTAATCATTTGTTACCACATAATTCAATGGTTTCAAGTATTACTATCTTATAAAAATAATTCTATTTACTATTAATCATTTGTTACCACATAATTCAATGGTTTCAAGTATTACTATCTTATAAGAATAATTCTATTTACTATTAATCATTTGTTACCACATAATTCAATGGTTTCAAGTATTACTATCTTATAAGAATAATTCTATTTACTATTAATCATTTGTTACCACATAATTCAATAGTTTTAAGTATTACTATCTTATAAGAATAATTCTATTTACTATTAATCATTTGTTACCACATAATTCAATGGTTTCAAGTATTACTATCTTATAAGAATAATTCTATTTACTATTAATCATTTGTTACCACATAATTCAATAGTTTTAAGTATTACTATCTTATAAGAATAATTCTATTTACTATTAATCATTTGTTACCACATAATTCAATGGTTTCAAGTATTACTATCTTATAAGAATAATTCTATTTACTATTAATCATTTGTTACCACATAATTCAATGGTTTCAAGTATTACTATCTTATAAGAATAATTCTATTTACTATTAATCATTTGTTACCACATAATTCAATAGTTTTAAGTATTACTATCTTATAAGAATAATTCTATTTACTATTAATCATTTGTTACCACATAATTCAATGGTTTCAAGTATTACTATCTTATAAGAATAATTCTATTTACTATTAATCATTTGTTACCACATAATTCAATGGTTTCAAGTATTACTATCTTATAAGAATAATTCTATTTACTATTAATCATTTGTTACCACATAATTCAATGGTTTCAAGTATTACTATCTTATAAAAATAATTCTATTTACTATTAATCATTTGTTACCACGTAATTCAATGGTTTCAAGTATTACTATCTTATAAAAATAATTCTATTTACTATTAATCATTTGTTACCACATAATTCAATGGTTTCAAGTATTACTATCTTATAAGAATAATTCTATTTACTATTAATCATTTGTTACCACATAATTCAATGGTTTTAAGTATTACTATCTTATAAGAATAATTCTATTTACTATTAATCATTTGTTACCACATAATTCAATGGTTTCAAGTATTACTATCTTATAAGAATAATTCTATTTACTATTTTAGTATTTTTGTTACCACATAATTCAATGGTTTCAAGTATTACTATCTTATAAGAATAATTCTATTTACTATTAATCATTTGTTACCACATAATTCAATGGTTTCAAGTATTACTATCTTATAAGAATAATTCTATTTACTATTAATCATTTGTTACCACATAATTCAATGGTTTCAAGTATTACTATCTTATAAAAATAATTCTATTTACTATTAATCATTTGTTACCACGTAATTCAATGGTTTCAAGTATTACTATCTTATAAAAATAATTCTATTTACTATTAATCATTTGTTACCACATAATTCAATGGTTTCAAGTATTACTATCTTATAAGAATAATTCTATTTACTATTAATCATTTGTTACCACATAATTCAATGGTTTTAAGTATTACTATCTTATAAGAATAATTCTATTTACTATTAATCATTTGTTACCACATAATTCAATGGTTTCAAGTATTACTATCTTATAAAAATAATTCTATTTACTATTAATCATTTGTTACCACATAATTCAATGGTTTCAAGTATTACTATCTTATAAGAATAATTCTATTTACTATTAATCATTTGTTACCACATAATTCAATGGTTTTAAGTATTACTATCTTATAAGAATAATTCTATTTACTATTAATCATTTGTTACCACGTAATTCAATGGTTTTAAGTATTGCTATGTAACATTGAAAATTTAATGTCAATCATTTGTTTGGACTCATTTGAATAGATATGTATAATATGATAGAATATAGTTTACTGATAATTTCATTGTTTAACGAGTAATAACTAATTTGTTTGCACACTAAATGGTTTCGACAATTGCTATCTGACACTTATAATTCTATTCATTTGCTTGCACACAGGTAAGTGTTTACATGTACTCATATTTAACACAAATTATTCAATTCAACATTACTCATTCGTTTCCACAAAGATGGTTACAAGTATAGCCATGTATCAGTAACCTCGCAATTAACCATCAGTAATTGTTTAAACAAAGTTAAATTATAAAACAGTTCTATTTCTAACAATTCAGCATCACATAAATTAACCAAGTTAAGTCGTTCCAAATATTGCTATGCACCAGTAACGATTCAATTAAACATTAGGCATTTGTTAAATTGTTAGACGTATGTATATTACTAAAAATTTGTTTGCACTCAGTTTAATCATCAAATGTTTCTATTTGACCCCTAGATAGGACCCTATCAGGTGCTATCTCTCAGAACCAGAGTGGATATGACAGCAATAACAATGAATGGGGTACTCCGCAATACTGGAGCCTCACCATCAGGTTGCTTAGCGTCATAACAGTACACTCGTGGGGGGAAGGGGTCTTAATTCTCTACAGAAATGTAGTCAGCGTATTCTGCCGCCACAGATGACTGGACTCGATGAGTATGTGCATGTGAGTCCACGCGTGTGCGAATGTGTGTAGGAATGATTGACTTTCACTTTAATGAAACGTACTTAAAGGCCAACTTCCCATAATGAATAAGTGAATATATGAACTTTCGTATTTTAGAATGTGCATACAATTAGTCACACACACTCATACAGGTATATATATATATATATGTGTGTGTGTGTGTGTGTGTGTGTGTGTGTGTGTGTGTGTGTGTGTGCGACAAAAATACCTCACACATTTTAAACGGTCATCCCATCGAGGCTAGTGAACTTACTTAAGTCGCAATGGTAGCTACATCACGCTTATGTGTTATTTTTTATTCGATACAATCATGACTATTTAGGCTAGGACCAGTGAACACAGTGAGTTAGCAGTTAAAACTTTTTTAACCAATGGTGAATCTGTAATTGTTACATAGAGAGCTTACCGTGCTCATTTCATTTTATGTGGGATTGATACTGTTCCAAATAGAATTCCTGATAGAATCCCATAAGAGTATCTTTGTCAGCCTATAAATATTTCAGCTAAATCTCGTCGATATGTCAGTAATAAAAATCAGGAGCGATCTTTTAATAAACAGTTAGATCTAAACCATACTTATGCCATTTAAAGAAAAAAACAGAAGGATCTTTTTAATATTCTCAATATATACATTATAAATAATTCCTATTTTACAAAAATCAGACATTTCCCAGTCGACTGGCAGTGGCTATAGAACACACCGACAGCACTTCTGCAGAGGGGGGAGACTCCATATGACATTAAACCATCAGATACTGTGGTTCCAATGATACTGGATTTTTGGGAATGTCTTGCACCGCTTCATTGCCATCGCTCTCATGTCCATTCTGGCCCGGAGTGGTAGCATCTGATAGGGTCCCGTCTATGGGTTAAATAGAACTAATCTGCATTCGTATGCTAAACAGAATTGTCTGAAATAAAACTGCTTTTGACATTGAAACTGTATTTACGAGAACTTTTTTCGACATGGAAACTGTACTTAGCTAAACTGTATTGTTTGAATTAGAACTGTTTGACTAAACTGAATAGCTTGAAATAGAAATGTTTTGACAATTTAACTGTGTACTTACATTTAAGCTCCTTACTTATGCTAACCTGAATTATTTGAAATGGAAAAGTTTTTGAAATTGAAACTGTAGTTACGCTAAACTAAATTGTTTAATATAGAACTGTTTTGACATTTAACTTTGTGTAAACAAAATCTATACTTATGGTAAACTGAATTGGTTGAATTGGAACTGTTTGACCAAACTAAATAGCTTAAAATAGAAATGTTTTTGACAATTGAACTGTGTACTCATGCTAAACTGAATTGTTTGAAATAGAATTGAATGTTTGTTTAGAAATGGATTTGGCATTAAATAACCTACAAAGGTTGATATGCCATAAAACCCAAACAACCAACCAAGCAACAACTCAGACACCTTATCAAAATGAATTTCTTTAAAAGTAACCATTACTACCAAAAATATTTATCACTACTTATTCGTATCTTTTACACTGTCTGGGCGTAATATCAGGTTTTTCTTTCTGTCTGTTGCTATACAACCTAAATACTATGTTACGAGTCTCTGTTATTTTTTACACAGCCAGACGTGCATAATTCAATCAAGTGAACGAATCATTTCATTCAAATATATTAAACTTGTATATGTGCGTTTGTATGTTTTTCTAAATCTGCGAACATAGGCGTACGTTCCCTACATTACTGTTTGAGAGGGATCGGTGTAGGAATTTGTGCTAACGCACACGAACTTTAGGTAGGAAGAAGTTCAATGAAAAAGATTTAAGTAACAGACACCACTGATACCTTGTAACCCTTACTGTATACATCATGTTCGTCAGAGAGATGGGCACTATTATTTGCTTTGGTTATACATGCAATGAAGTAGCCAATGAGGCACCATGACAATTTCTTCAGACAACCGAATGAGGTATATTTATCCACTGCTTGTAAAACATTATTTATTTGATTTCACACGTATCCAATTATGACACAAGATTGATTTACTGTACATGTGTAATTAAAGGCAAAATTCGTCGGCTCCCATTGACTAGAGCCACCGAGGCTTTAGTACTTTTCACGATCTTTCCCTTGTCGTTCAATGAAAAGGCATCCCCCACTCTGGGTTAGAAATGGCTTAATATGAATTGCTTTATTTTTTGCCATTTCACCCAAAAACAGGCAAAAATACAATTGATGCCTGTCGAAAGGCCGACATTGTATGCTATATTTCATGTTGTTCACAAAGAAGATAGTTCCCAGCAAATAACATCCTTTATCCTTGAGATATATTAAAGAACTCTTCAGGATGTTCCATATAACTATTCCTGTGCTAAACTAAGCTATGTTTAGTAACGATAAATACTCATGAAAGTAGTTTAGGCGTTTTGCCCTGAAACATTTGTTAGCAAGCTGTTTTCAAAAATCAATACTCCAGCTGTGAGTTTGATTCTCACAAGCTACCTGACACTTTTAGATAGCATTATGCAATGCTAATCTTAGTAAACATAAATAGCTATATAGCCCTATCGCCAAAGCTTAGAATTCGCAGACTGCATACATACTCAGAGGGATTGAAATGTAACTCCCCGTTAATTGTGAATTATTTAGCAATTACCCTGTACTTTTTTGTATGACAAATAGATATTTTTCAACATAACCTCTTGATAATACACGAATTTAGTGATGAATAATCAAGTAGATCTAGGTTGTTCAGACAAAAGATTTGCTACGAATCATTCTGCGGGCTTTTGAAATTTGTAACAGGTGAAATTAAACTCATTATATATATGTATATATATGTATATATATAAAGAGAGAGAGAGAGAGAGAGAGAGAGAGAGAGAGAGAGAGAGAGAGATTAAACAAAAACTAACAAGGGTTGTTAGTTTGGTTGAAACACTTCATTACAAAGAAGTCAATAGCTATGTATCCCGCGCAGATCTTACAAGTATTTTCCTATAAGTAGTTACCGGACTACTCTATTAAACTGTCGAGAAGATAAAACACATACATATACAAACAATCACACACACACAGATATATATATATATATATATATATATATATATATAGCAAATAAAGGAAATAATGAATAAAAAATCCGATCAATAAATTTATAATTTTCATTTCTTTAAACTGTGTAAAAAGTTTGCTAAAAAGCAAAAGTACAAAATCTCTTTCAGTAAGCAAAGATATTAGTCAGACCGTAAATATTTTAAAAGATATAGTTAAGATTCGTGCAATGAAGTTTAGCAGTAATTGCTAGATTAAAATAAAGGGACAATTTTTTTCTGTAAAGAAATCTTTGCACGGGGTGGGGGGCATTATGTAGAGAATAAAATGTGTTTATGCTTCAAACATAATGTATATGAACTGCTGTTAATTGCCACTGCCGAGGCTGATGAATATTTCAAACGTAGATATAAATGTAAAAAAACATTCATTTAGGAAATATATGATGAATCAAAATGAAGTGTATTCTTGAAAGAAAAGAATGTAGATGTTTACTCAAAAGAAATAGATCGAAACGTATTTCAGTAAGTAATAATTCATTACTTTTTGTTTATTGAGCAATTCCATACTAACAATTATTTGAGAAAGCAAAGGCAAATCTTAGTTATTGAAGAAATGTTTATCGCTTTCCCTATATATTTTATAGGTAGGCTCGAAATTTGCTTAAAATAGTTGATAATTTATCTATGAATCTAATTGACTTAATAATTATATGTTTTATATTTTTGTCAGGAAAAGAGTTATAAAATTGTTTTGAGTTTTGATTCTTCATATTTTTGGCAGGAAGTCAAATGATGCCGTCTGCGATATACGTGTCTCGAAATTTAAAAATTAACGTGATTGCAATCGACTGGTTGATAATATAAATCTGCAGATACAAGAATGAAAATTTCTCGATTCTTTTTTTTTTTTTCACAAAAAATAAACAGTTTTTTTTTAGCATGGTAATCAGTTGAATTCACACAGACACACACACACACACACACACACGAGCATATATATATATATATATATATATATATATATATATATATATATTGTAAGAGAGAGAAAGAATATTGAAAATCCAGCGTATATATACCTAAATAAAGAGAGCGCAACACAAGGTCTACGGTGCTTTGTGGATGTCAGTTTCTCGCCAATGGAGTCTTCGAACCATCTTGTAGTCATTTTAATCCGGTGATCGCAGAGGTGGGAAATTGACAGTTTAAGAGCACCGATGACTCTGTGCCTACGCTCTCCCAATTTAAATATATATGCACTAATTTCGATACTGAGTACTTTACTTATAAATACAGTGAACCACATTTTAATATATGTATATATATATATATATATAAGCTGGTGAAGAATAATGACACTCAGACATAAAAAAATAGGTAGACCGAGGCAGCAAAATAGAAAGAGTACGATATTAGTGGAACAGGATTGTGTATTTATCAATCAATACATTTACCTATCTACATACGTACATACATACATATATAAATGTAAGCATACGGCATATATTCATATATTGATCGAATTTCAAAGAATTTAATTTCGATGTCGACCTATACGTGAGTAATAGTTTCATAAGTTTGTAATTTACTCCTAATAAAAACGTGCTGCAACCACTGAATTCAAAATTAATTTCATAAACTTATGACTTAAGGACTACAAATCAAGGACCGACCGATTGGGGAGATCGCCTTATGCACGAGTATTTACGATAGATATGTGGCACAGTTCATGTATAATTTAGACTTCAGATGCAATCAATAACATAGCATCATTTTAAAGTGACGCAGTTAACATATTCGTTGTGTCAGAATCAGAAGGAGATTGACGCTGTAGACCGAGTGTAAGAACAGCTGCAAGATCTGCCGCCAACAGAGAGGATACTTCGCTCTTTTAGTGATCGCTTCTGGCTCCATGCATAACTTTAGTAATTAGAGAGAACGTGTATCTCATTTTATAATGTGTATATTTTGTCATCTGTGCTTCAATGAAACCTCCTTATAGAACATTTCGAAATTGATGAATGATTGCGGTCTTTTCATAGAATTGAAAACAAGCGAGACGAACAGGAAACAGAAATCAAAAGGCAAAATCAAGAACTCAAGTTGCCGGTCAGTTAGAGAAACAAATTTGATTGTATTAGATATGGCTTTATTCTCTGTCCCAAAGCAAATCAGTGATGAGCAAAACTTTTCATCACGGAAAAGATGTGTTTCGCATGTAGAATAATGAACATTCCGTACTCAGAACTAAGATATTTTTTCTTCTTTTTCTTTTTCTTTGTTTGCTTTTTTTTTTCAATTACTGTCTTTATAATTCGACTCTAACGAACCAAAGTTTCTTCTTTCGTATAGTTAAGACTTGTGTAGATCATCAACTGATTTGATGTATTTTTCGGTTTTTTGTTTTTTTGGTTTGTATTTTGTTTTTTTTCATATACCTCTTTTACCTCTTCTTCACTTGTACACTATGTGTATTGAGACGAACTTTGTTCGCATCTTTATACGATTAAGGATTGATTATATATATATATATATATATATATATATATGTGTGTGTGTGTGTGTGTGTGTGTGTGTGTGTGTGTGTGTGTTCCCCTCATGGGTTGAGCATTCTAGTGTGGAAATTTGCCGGCTGACAAATAAGCTGAAATGCAATAACTTTTCTCAACAACCGAACACGCCAGGTAACCGATAACGTATATGTACAAAAATATCCGTAAAAAATTCCTTCACTTACGCTGAGAATGATGATATCGTTGGGGTAAGATGTTCGACCTTCGGAAAGTCAGTCGGGTTGAAGCATCTCGTGGGTCTAGCCACACTGAAGAGTTGTGATACAACGAAACAGATTGTGGATGACAATATATATATATATATATATATATATATATATATATATATATATATATTTGATGGTCCCTGAATATCCGTCTTCCAAGGGGTACTTTGCCATTGTGATAAATATTTAGTGTTTTCAATGAAATATCCAACAATGTTGAATGAACTGGGGTATTTTTGTGCCCACTATTAACGAATGTGTATGGGTACCACCGTTAAAAACACATTGAGGCACATTTAATCTTAATTAGAAGGTTAATAACTACTTTCAAAACTTTGTTTTATGTGGTATAAAACCTAATGAAAGGAAACAAGACGAGTAAGATTCTTTTGCAACAATCTTCCAAGGGAAAATACATGTTTACACGATCTGAAAGCAAGAATTTAAATTTCAAGTTTATTCGATTTATCGTCATTTCTATTTTTATTTTTTGTTTTATGTTTTTGTTTTTTGCTTCTTTGGATTTTTTTCCTTTTGTTAGTCTTTTTTTTTTTTTGTCTGGGAAGAATCCTTTGTTTTCCATGAAGACTTCTATGGGACTTACCTTTTCTTTGCTATTTGCCTAAGATTTTTAACTTCGACAGTAGGCACGTGATCGTTCTTTTGATACTCGACTTGGTTCCTTTGTTTTATTTTTATTTTTTCTATTGTTCAGCCTTTGGTTAGTTATTCTTTTGTCAATGACATGAACCAGTCTATTGTGAACCATAATGAACATCTTAAGGTAATTGTATTCATTTGGTGTATCAGCGTTTTCCCAACTACTATTCGTATGACTGCTGACTTTGCTGAATCATGTTATCTTTGGTACAAAATACTTGAAAGCGAACACATATAGTCTTTCTTTATCAAATAGTACGGTGCAATCAGCATTCTATTTTGTGACCGAGATCATTTTACTTCCTTTCTCCCCCCCCTACTAAGACATCGAGACGATAAATTCTAAGTTATACTTGAACGACAAAATAAAGTGTAGATTAATAAATTAGTAGTCAAGTCGAATAATAATAATAATAATAATAATAATAATAATAATACAGTGACTGGAAGATATAAAAGGGTGCAGATAAAGACAGGTTACAGCAACCAGAAAAATAAAAAGAACACAAGCGTAAACAGAACAACAATAACTAGTAACCATAAATGAGAATAAAAGCAATTGTATGGATATTTCAATTGACAAACAAGCAAAATCTCAAACGAAAACAATTGGACATTTCGTCCGACAGCAGCAAAAATACAACGCCAAAAGGACCAATTATATCAAAGTAAGAATTGATAAGGAGCAACAAGATATCAAACGTTAGTTATGTGGTCATAGAGACTAAATGATCAATCACACGAAGGCAGAAAATTAGCACAAAACGAGTATAAGACTAGACGCGACTGGGTAGAGATGGTGATCCACTGGAAATTCTGCAAGAAACTGAAATTTGACCATAGAAACAAATGGTATATGCACAACCCAAGACCCGATCTGCAGAATGAGACATGCAAAATGATCTGGGATTTTGAGATACAAACGTATCACCTAATTTCGGCCAGACCATCAGACATAGTGATAGTCAACGAAAAAAAGAGAATCTGCAGAATTTTGGATTTTGCTGTCATGGCGGACCACGGATTAAAATTGAAAGAAACGAAAAGAGAAATGAGAACCTGGACCTTGCTTGGGAACTGAAAAGATTATGGAATATGAAAGAGATACCAACTGTAACCGTTGTACTTGATACAGTCACCAAAGGATGTGTAAAGAGAAAGTGGGAATTGGAAATAAGAACATGAGTGGAGACCATTCAAACTACAGCATTATTAAGATCAGACAGAATACTGAGAAGAGTCCTGGAGAATTGAAGAGACTTGCTGTCACTCAAACTCTAGTAGAAGACCATCAGCTAATGCTGATGTGAAAAACTCTCAAAGGGTTACAATAATAAAAAATGTTCTGACCTTGAAATATTAGAAGTACATCAACAAATAAATAGGGAATCATGTCAAAAAGACCCGAATACAAGACTCGGAACGGTAAATACTAAAAATCAAGAACACTCGAACCGAATTGAAACGCAAAGGAATTGTAATCAAAACACTGCACACCTAAACACAGAACCATCTCTCAGAAACCAAAAACTGAAAACAGTCAAGGAAGAAACTGAAAGAAAAACGAATTGTAAAGGCATATTCCAACGAACAACATCACGGAATTAAATGAACTAATCTATGGAGGAGCAAAATCAGTTTGTTTTTACATCGGAGTTCCACGAAAGAATACGAACAGAAACTCAAAATATCGATGAGAAATTAGAATGGAAACACAGATAAGAAATCTACAACAACAAGTAAAAATTCTAAACCAGACGAAAAATGCTAGAATATGTTGGGACCGGAAGAAAAAAGCAATACAACTAAAACAAAAGATACAAGTCAAAGAAGGTAGAGACGAAAGAAGGAAAACTAAAAAGATACCGAGATAGGATCAAACAATTCAGACAAAATAGGATATTCTAAAACAAAAGAAAAATTCTACCTTCAAATTGGGGCAAGATGCACGAAGATATAGCAACAACCGAATGCAAGGAAAAGAAAACTTTGGGAGTAAAATATGGAAACGAAGAGATCATAATAGAAAAGACGAATGGATAAACAAGATGAAAAAAGAGCTACTAGTATTCGAAGAAGAACCTAACGCAAAAATACGCGTTGATTCACTCTGAGCAACACTCAAACAGGTTCCGAATTGGAAAACATCAGACCATCATGGCGTTTATGGACACTGGTTTCAAAAAATTATTTTCCGTCTATGATAGAATGACTATCGAAATGGAAAGATGCATAAAAGAAACGAACATACTTGAATGGTTGACCAAAGTAAAAACCACCATGATTCAAGAAAACACCGAAAAAGAAACCACTCCCCACTATTACAGACCCATAAACGCGCCAATAGATGATGTGAGAAATACAAACGGCACAAATTAGAGAGATTTACTATTCGCTAATAAACAGCAGACTGCTCCCCGAAGAAGAGAAAGGATGCCGCAAGGGGACTATACGAACTGGAGATTCACAATACATTGATCAACACCTTTTCAAGAACAACAGAATGACACGAAAAAATTTATATGAGGTATATATTGTTTACAAAAAGCATACGATGTAGTACTGCAAAGCTGAATAATAGATTCTCTAAATGCACATGATATCTAATGAAGTCATAAAGTTTATCGAGGAAACCCTGAAAACTTGGAGAATGGAATTGACTGTAGGAGGAAAAAGTTTAGCTAAGGTAAAAAAAACCAGGGAGGTATCATCCAGGGAGATGCGCTATCACCATTACTATTTCTGATACCCACTTAATGAGATACTTAGGAAAGACACTGGCGGATACAAACTTCATAAATCGCAATCACCTTCTGTACAGGAAGACATCAAACTCTTGGTGTAAAAATGAAAAAGAATTGGAAATTTTAATATAGGCAGTAGGAATATAGAATATATATGCAATGGTGATATAGGGATGGAATTTGGCAAAGGAAAATGTTTATAATGAAACTTGAAAACGAAAATGACGAAAGGGATAGAACCACCAAATGAGGAAAAATCAGAACCCTCAGAGAAAAGGAAAATTACAAGTACTTGGAAATATTAGGAGAATACACATTTAAACAAGCGGGGATGAAAGAAAAAATAAAAAGAACACCTCAGGAGAACGAGACAAATCACTCGAAACGAAGCTATATAGAAGAAACCTTATGGGAACGATAAACACCTGGGCTGACTCCCTTGTAAGATACTCGGGACCATCGCTAAAGTGGATGAGGCAAGAATTTTAACAAATGGACAAGGGAACAAGAAAATTCATGACAATACATCAGGCCTTCATTCCTTCCCAGACATGACATAGACAGGCTGAATGTGTCAAGAAAAGAAGGAAGAGGACTCACCAGCATTAAAAATCATCGATATATCGATAAGACAACTCCAAGACGACATAAAAAAGAATAAAGAAAGGCTAATTACAGCGACAAGCGTAAACAAAACAATAACCAGAAAACAAAAATGGAAAGTAAAGCAAATGTAAGGATGTAAGTGACAAACAAGCAAAATCACATGAAAACAATTGGACATGAAAAATGAAGCTTTTAGAGAGAAACTGAATCTCTTTTAAGATCAGCACAGAATAACGCTCTAAAGACAAACAACGTTAAACCAAAAATAGAAAATGGTACAACAAAATAGCAAATGTAGGTTATGTAGTGATAGAGACGAAACGATCAATCGTATAAGAAGCAAATGCAGCAAATCAGCGCAAAAAGAGTATAAGACTTGACAGGACTATTTAGCAGGGTTTAGGTGGGGGTTGGTTGTTGACCATCACTAAGTCTGGTCGTCTGGTGATCTGTTTGTATCTCAAAATCCCAGATTATCATTATTATTATTATTGATATTATTTTCAGCTTTCTTTCTGGTTTGTTATAATCCTTCACTGGGTCTTTACCCAAGACATATCTCGATAGAAGATAGTGATTATATGCATTCAATCTGTTTATGTTTTTGCTGTCTCTTTTGGGTGAAATTTTGAATCACATGGGTAGTAGTCTCCTAAGGAGATAAGTTGTTCCACAAAGGGTATTTTTTTTTGTATTTTATATAGGCAGCGACTGGTTTACGTGTTAATCTGTCCCTTTCTTGTGTATCCGCAGGGCTCCCATTATTAATAGAGGGAAGATCGTAATTTTAAGGTGACATATTTCTATTTTCAGATCTTTGTGTTTACTGATCATTATTTTACTTCTTGTGATTTTTTTTTTTTACACCAGCGTAAACGGGTGGGCTTTGACTGGAGTCGGATTGACCGCAAGATCCCTCGCGTTTCCCAAAACTCTTCTGGCCGAAATCAACAATATTGTAATTTGGATAGTCTCAATTGGTCCTCCGATTTCCATTGCTTCCAGGGCATTTTCCAACTGCACCAATTACAGTTGGTATCAACCTCATTCTCGTATTCCACTCCTTTCTTCGTTCTCCCTCAATGTCCAAGTACTTGTCTATCTTTTCACTGTCTTTGATTTTCAGCCAATGGTCCGATAGGACGGGAAGGTCACTTGTTTTTGTTAATTATCACAAGGTCTCGTCTCCTGGCCAGGATTATGTGATCCATTTGTATTTCAGAATCCTTGAGGATTTTATGCGTCTCATTCTCATGAACAGATTCTGGTTTCTGTATATACCATTTGGTAGTATGGTCGAAATTCTTTATCTAATTTTCTAGTGCATCACTTTTTCCCATCTAATCATGATAGTCTTATACTCTTTTTGTTCTAGTTTGCTGCATTCGCCTATTATGTAAGTAATCGTTCCGTCATTATCTCCACATGACCTACAATTACTATTCTGTTGCGTATGATCGATTTTCACTTTACTATAATTGGTAATTATGGCTTCATTATGTGCTGTCATTAGAGGAGATTTATTTTTTCTCTTAAAGTTTCCCTTTCGTAGCCATGTCTAGATTTTCTTGTTGGAAATTTCGCCAGTTTGACGCTTGAAATATCCATACAGTTGTTTCTCTTCTTATTTGTACTTCCTTATTATTGTTGTTCTATTTGTCGTTTTGTTGTCAGTGATGTTACTGGCTTCTGTCCTTCCTCTTTCATTTTAATTCAATCCGTGAGTTTGCGTATTGATTCTTCCTCGCTATCTTCAATGTCGTTAAGTCTTCTTTGTCCTTCTTTTTATTTAACACACACAGTCAGTCTATGTCATCTGTCGGATATAGAGCCCTGTGCATAGAAATCAAATTTCTTATCTTCTGATCAATTTGTTTGAGTTCTTCTCTTGTTTATTTTAATAATAGTCCCGAGTACCTTATAAGGGGGACCGCCCAGGTGTTTACTCCTTTGATCAGATTTTTGCTGCAGAGCTTGGTTTATAGAGGTTTCTCATTTGTCTGAGGTATTCTTTTGTTATTCCTTTTCTTTCATCTCCGCTTATTTGGTGTCTACTTCCAATATTCCCAAGTATTTGTAATTTTACCTTTTTTTTCCAAGCGTTCTGATTCTTTCTTTATTTAGAAGTTTGATTTATTCCGTTATGGAGAATTTCATCCCAATATTCTAGTTGTATATTCTTATTGTTTGTATCAGTGTCTCCGGTTCTTTTTCATCTTTTGCAAATAGCTTGATGTCATCCATGTATAAAAGGCGAGTATTCTTTTAATTGGATTTAGTACATTTGTATCTCCCAAAGCCTTTCTTAAGCATGTAATTCAGCTGAATCATTGTTATTACAAATAGGGACACCTCATCTCCTCTAAAGATGCCTAACTGGATTTTAACCTCTTCTAGTTTTTCCCCTCTGCTGTCATTTCCACTTTCCCGTTTTTGTTAGATTATTATAATTATAATTGCTATTATAATTATTGTCCGTGCAAGTTTTCCATGCCATCGTTAGCTTATGGTTTTACATTGGAATATGAGGTACAGAAAATCTCATTAGGTCCCCAGAACACTTCTCGTATTTTGACCGATCTCAACAATGCTGTAGTACTCATTTCAAATTCTTCCAGACTCCTTTCCAAGAATTTTGGATTATTATTATTATTATTATTATTATTATTATTATTATTTTACCAATTGGAGAGTTTTTCACAGCAGTGCAAGCTGATGATTTTCCATTGGAGTCTAAGTGACAGTCTCCAAGACTTTTTTGTATTCAGGCCGATCTCAGTAGTGCTGTAGTTAGGATAGTCTCCACTCGTCCTCTTTTTTTCCCAGTACTCGAGTCCCTGTACCAATCCTTTGGTGACTGTACCAAGTGCACCAATTACAACCGGTATCACCGTCACTTTCTTGTTTACTATTATTATTATTATTATTATTATTATTATTATTATTTCTCCGATTATTTATATTTTTCTTCCTTGTTTTTCTCTTATAATTATTTCTCTTCTTCGAATAGGATTTCTTTCATTTTTTTAAAGTCTTTCCTTCTGAAGTATAACCTCTGCTTTATCTTTTTTTCACTTCTCCATGTAATTCTTCTTCTTCTTCTTCTTGCATCGCCTTTTTTTTCTTCTTTTTCTATTCATGCCACTTACTCGAGCGAGTAGATATTTAGTTTGGCCTTTGACAGTATCAATTTCCCTTTCTGTTTCGGAAGCAAAACCCTGTCCAATTTCATCATTTATCCCTGTGGATTCTTTTCAGTAGACATAGCTATTCTGGTCACGAAAATCTATCTCTTCAATTTTTGTGTTTCTTTTTCATTTTCTATTTTCCTCTTTTATTATTTTTAACATCCGCTATTACCGACATTTGCACGTTGATTCTTCTTATCATTATTATTGTTTTATGTTTTTATACAAGTCGTATTTTCTTGCTCGAAAAGTCAAGCGACAACAAGTTTCCTTAAAATCTTCAACAATCTTCAACATATTAACACAGAAATCAGTAATGTCAGTCTGTGTAGTTTCAATCTTTGCTCAAATCTCATTTTTCCCCAGTCACTTTATAAGAGTCTTTCGAACATTCCCGGATGTACTGATAACTATGATCACTAACTTAACTTTCGGGAGAGTCCGTGTAGCGTTGTGGTATACGAGCTTGACTACAATATTGTAGTAAGCGAGTTCGAACTCCAAACGCACAATTACGTTCACCTTCGAACATATACCCGGGGGGTGGAAATATGAATTCTCTAATCCTTCTTTATCATTAAGGGCATTCGGACTATTGTCGTCATCTTTATTATTTCCACAACGTTACGGCCGATATGTCCTCCAGCCTTCTTCAGGAGTTTGTCGAACTCGGGAACCTTCACGGAACTTCGAACTACGTCCTTTATTGAATCCACGGGAGTCGCCTGTTCTGATTCCGTTAGCCATAATCGAGAACAAGTGTTAAGTATTCCTATATTGTTACTCCCCTGCAGTCAACATTGAACCTGCAACCTCCTGATGATTGTATCCTTAGAAGCTTAGGGAACCAACGCCTACAACCGTTACACTATGTGTCCTGCTGGACAATTCAGCTATGGGTTAAACAATATCACTACTGTTCTTCTAAAAGAATGGCTTTGGTATTGATTAACTCATAAAGATTTATATGCCATTAAACAAAATAAATCAAACCTAATTTAATTTTCATGTTACACAGACTTTTCTAGTTCTCCATTGTTTTCATTCTCAATGTGATCCACCTGGACAGACATTTTATAAGTATCTTTATGTTGATCAAGTTTTCAATCGGTTGATTGTTACTGGGGATAAAGTGACGGTAAACTTAGTCAATACTAAACTAATCTCGAGTATTCTGATTGATCTTGTCCCTGCCATTGCTTCAAATCTTTTCAGCTCAGCTGGCTGCGGCTATAGAATTCACCAACTGCATCTCTGTAACGTAGGTATGAACCCTCTAACGAGTGTCCTAAATATGACAGCACTGCTCAACTAGGAATGCTGATGGTTGGGTGAGATTATGAAGGACGGTCGTGATTTGTGAAAGATTACGCAGTTGCAATCTATCTATCTATCTATCTATCTATCTATCTGTCTATCTATCTATCTATCTAATAATTTGAATTGCAATATTATATGAAAGATTATGCAGTTGCTATCTATCTATCCATCCATCTATCTTTCAATCTCTCTATTTCGTTGTTTGAATGGCATTATCATAAGAAAGATTATCCAGTTGCTATCTATCTATCTATCTATCTAGTTGTTTGAATTGCATTATATGAATAATATATTATTATTATCATATGATGATATATATTATATAATAATATATTATTATATGAGTAATATATGTAATACCCGAACTGTCATTATTGCATTATAAGGTTACCAGCCTTGTTATAATCTGTCTCCAAAATTCAAATAGGGTTCAGAGTACAAACGGACCATTCAGTCTTGGAAATCGGACTAAGTCATCATAATGAAGAAAAGAACATTTCAAAAGAAGTTAATGTTAGTGTCCCAGCAGACCACATAAAGAAATTATAACAGAGTGAAAAGTTGCCTGTTCTGCCAATTTCCACTTCCGTATGATTATATATGGAAAGCTTTTCAAATTATTTCATAGTAATATTTCAATCAACAAGGAGAAAAATCGATCAAGACATATGTTTTATCTTTAAAATCGTTTACAGTGATGTCTGAAGGAGAGTGCACATGGTATAGTGGCTAACATGCTGTACTGTGACATTGTAATAAATGAGTTCGAAATCCTGTCACACTATAACATTTACTTTTGAACTAATAACCTTAGAAAAAATATGAATTGCCTGACTTTACCAGCTATGGGTTAATTATTACCATTAGAGTTCTTAAACAAATATGGATTTTGCATTAACTCATCCATGAAGGTTGATAGACCGCTAAATAAAGAAATTTGTAATATTTAATTAATTGTCATTTATAATTCTGTCAGAATAAATAGTTTGGTTTGTTCTCTTTGTTCAATGTTATATCAACCTTTGGGTTGGTTTGATTTGGTTTAGTTTTATGGCATATCAACCATTGTAGGTTATTCTATATTCTTTTGTTTGCTTGTTTGTTTTTTTGTTGTTTTTTTTGGGGGGGGGTTGGCATATCAACTTTTGTTGGTTATTTAATGACAAACCCATTTTTATACAAATAAATAGTTATGTTCCAAACAATTCAGTTTAGCTCTGGGTTAACCTTATGGTGTTTTAACAAGCACTAAAACTAAAGTTGCCAAGAAATTAAAGAACAAAGCACAACAGGAAGGAATAGAAACCCTAATTGAGCAATAAGACGAGGAAACTCTCCATGACCAATACCCGTCTTGTACAAGAGCACCTGGTGTAGACTCAAAACTACCCGCCGAACAATACGAAGCTTTAAGCTAAGAGTTAAACAGTTTCATTTCTAGTTAGGACGAAAGTTTATATACAAAAAATAAGAATAAAAGATAAAGATGAAAATAAAAATTCAAAAAAAAAAAACACAACCAAAAAACCATTACATACTTAAATATCATATTGATCCAAGATGTTTGCTGTGTGATGATAAAAATGAAAGTGATAAAAATAAAAGCATTGCAACCTTGATGGAAGAAGTATGTGAACCGCGAGGGAGACGATGGTAAAAAAAATAAACCTCATTTGGTCACGTTCAGAGACAGTATCTTGGTCAGCCGACTATGGTAGAAGCAAGATACTCAGTCCTTGAATATCTGAAAACACGAAAATGGCTTATATATTAAGAATCATCATTCTGAACCAATCACACAGGAAAAAGAAGTTATAATCTTAAAGTAGGAAGACCTCGTGGTCTAATGATGAAAGTGTTGGAATGTGGTCTCGAAGAAAAAAGTTCTAACTACAGTCGCATTAATGCATTCCCTTTAATACCCTTAATAAAGGTGTTTGGCCAAATGGTCAATCAACATTTCAGGGTTATTTAATCCCAAATCCTGTTTACATATATTATTTCTAAGCGAATATTTTGCAGGTAACATATTTAAACTAGCCACTGCTCATTTGTTTGCACACAGTTAAATGGTCTCAAGAATTGCTATCCAAAGCTAATAATTCAATTTAATATTAATTAATAGTTCTATTTGATCCATAGAAGGGACTTTTACTGGTACTACCACTACAGGTCAGAGTGGACCAGGGAATAATGGCAATAAAGAGTTACTCCACATTCTTCAAAGCTCTAAGAGTAGAGCCTCATCATCCGAGGGTTTTGTGCCATTTCCAGTAAAATCGTGGAAGAGATTTTGCCCTTCTTCCAAGATGGAGTCGGGGTATTTTACAGCTCCAACCAACTGAGCTGCACAGGTCAAAAAATAAGGTCTAAAAAAAGTTCGGTATCATTAAGGAATAAGAAATAAAAATTAAATTCATAAAACCAAAGTGTACTTTACCAAAACTTTTCTCGTTCCCCTGTGATACTTGCATTGGTAAAATAAGGTTTTAAAAAGTTCAGGTTATCCTTAGCGCACTTTTAACCTGGATTATTTTTGTTTAATGGCATATCAACCTTCTTGAGTTATTTTAATGCCAAATCTATTCTTTGAGAAGAATAGTAGTGGTACTATCCCATATTAGAGAGGATAAGGACGAAGTCATATCTTTTCCAAGCGATATTAGTCCCAATGCGAACGTAATCATATTTACCAACCCCTCCGCTCGGGCAGGATATGACACAAGGTCAATTTTTAAGCAGATTTTAACAGGTTTTCCTTCTCCTAGACTAGTTGCCTCGCCAAGGCTGAAGAAACTAGTCTGCCCTACTATTTACCCATAGCTGGAGGGAGAATAATTGGATTCATACCTTTCCCAAGGGTATTAGTGCTATGTGAAATGCAATCGGCCTCGTCCAGGATTTGAACTCGTTTCCCTGAGTCCATTTCCTACGACGATAACCATTACACCACGGGCACCTCGAAAGCGAACGTAATAGAGCGACTGGAGTTCGAGCTCGCTTACTACGATTCCATATTCCTGTGCTTTAACCACTACACCTCGAGGACATTTTTGAGACGATTGCCATATTCTTTTTCATTCTTTCTTAATGCGTCTGAATGTTCACGTCAGATATTTGAGGATATCACTGGAGAATGAATGGCAGCAAATCTTTTTATTTGCTTACTCTGTGATTTTCTCGCCATTGACGCAACATATTCCACGTGGACTGTATGTTATGTCATTTTATTATCTATCCTGGATTTTAACTTTCTTTTTTATGTCTCCGTGATAAATGCTCTTACTCATTACAGACAGTTTATAAATAGATTATAAATATACGACAAAATACTTGCATGAAAAAAGGTAAAGAGAGATTACATATTTTTTCCCTGATTTGTACAATTTTTATCTTGTTCGATAGATTGTCTCAAAATTTTAAAGGAATTTCTTTCTTCCAATTTCTCCATCTTACTCCGGTCACTGTTTTTCTCTCCTTTCTTTTTAAATCATAATCTTTTTTTTTTTTTTTTCTGTAACTTCGCCTCTCTACAAACTCTCCCTACCCCAATTTCTTACTTCAGCCTTCCTTTCTATTTCTCTATTTCCGACTTTCTCTCTATTTCTCTCTTTTCACTTCTTTCTCGCTATTTCACATAATATCAGTCTCTTTATCTCTATCAGTTTCACATTCTGTCTTAATCTATCTGTTTAATTCTCTCTCTTTCTTTCTCTCCCCTTCTTCTCCCTCTCTATCTATCTATCTATCTTGCTTATTTTTTATCTGTTAATATCTCCTTTAACCGACAGCTTACAATCTGTTCCAACATCTTGTTGACCTTACCTATGCCTCTCACACTCTCATATTATCTTTCATTCTTACTTTCTCTCTCTATCCATCTCAACCTACTTCTCTTAGCATTAGGATGTCTTTTCTTAACTTAGAGCTTTCTTTCTCCCCCTATCTCTCTCTCTCTCTCCCTATCTATCTATCTCTTGTAATTTCTATCTTAGTCTATCTCTCCTTAAGCCTCTTCCTCTCTCAATCTGTATCTCTCCTACATTCTTTCTCTTCCTTCTCTCATTTGTTTTACTTTCAGATCTCTACCTCTTTGTTTTAAGAATATCTCTGTGCCAGATGAATCTTTACCAAAGAAGCCTGGTACAATTGAGAAGGAAAAACTGAAAAGTAGCTGAATCGACATACTCTTGAGAAAGGCTGAGGAGTCTATCACTTTAATTATGTCGTTAGAAAGACCAAAAAATGAGGATAGACCGAAAAATTAATTGAATTGTAAATTCTCTTTCTCTTTTCACTCTTTTTTTTTACATATTTCTACATGTCAGCAGCAACTCCAATTTAAAACATTTTAATTTAAAATAGGAATCTAATCAAATGCTGCAATTTTGTTTATACTTTTACTTTTCACGAAAAAATAATTTTTGAGATCATGATCTATGTAACCCACACTGCTATCAAAAATTATAAAAGAGTAAAAGAAGAAAAATCTAATCATCAAATAATTTAACAGAAAAGTCTTAAAACACATAATTCCTTTGCTTCGGCGATAATTCTCCTTAAAATAGTACAATGCACATCGGTATCTCTAATAAGTTGCTATAGTTACCAGACATTGCTTTTTATTAAACAGACGATTTATTTTCACTAAATTCCAGGTCGTATAGAAGTTTATGTAACTACCGTTATCAAAATCATTTGAAATGGTTGAAATAAATCTAAAAGACACCAAAAATATAACAAGTAAATTTCAAATAGTTGTCATTTAGTTATATTTGAAAAATCAAACGGAACTTCGATTTTAGGATTTAATTTTTGTTACCGTCACTCAGAAATGCAAGTGCGGTTTTTTTGTGGCGTGGTGGCTAACATGATGGACTGTGTCTTCATAGTAACTTCTATCAAGCTATTAAGTTCACTTTTGGAGAATTACAGTTGGTAAAGTCATGAACAACTTTATTCGCCAGGCATCTGTTTAATAGTACCACTATTATTCCTCCACAAGGATGGCCTTAAAATTAGATAAATCATGGATGTATGCAATTAAATAAAGAAACCAAACTATAGGATACAAATATAAATAAATCAAAATGCTTTCATATATACAAACTTACACGTTCCAAAGTAGAGAATAACTATATGACATATAGCAAAAACATTAGTTTCTTATCTTTTCCAGAAGTTTCAAGAATCTTTTTATTAATGTGTTATTGTGCATTTTGTGCATATTTCGTTGCAGTTCAGTCGGCTGGGGCTGCGGAATACGCCGACTGCATCTTGGAAATGGGGTAAGACTTCCGACAACAAATGTACTAGATATGACACTAAACCATCTGATGGTGAAGCTATAATCCTCGAGTTTTGGGAAGTGTGGAGTACTCCACCATTGCCATTTCTTCTAGGTCCACTCTGACTGGTGTCGATCCTATCAATCGGTCAAATAGAACTGTTTGACCATTTAACTCTGAACAAACAAATGACCGATGTCAAATTGAATTGTTTGCGTTGAATAGCAATACTTGAAATAATTTAGCTGTGTGCAAAAATAATTAATTCTAAATAGAACTTGCCCAGTGTGGCTGCAGAATACACCGACAGCATCTTTGCAGAGGAGTAAGACACCCCAATGAGTATCCTTGATATGACATTAAACACTCTGATGATAAGATTCCAGTGATTCTGGAGCTTTGGGGAATGCAGAGCACCCCTTCAATGCCATTGTTCCCATGTTCACTCTAACCCGGAATGGTAGCACCTGATAAGGTTGTATCTATGGGTTAAATAGAACTAACTGCATACTTATGCTAAACTAAATGGTTTGAATTTGAACTGTTTGACTAAACTGAATAGCTTGAAATAGAAATGCTTTTAACAATGAAACTGTACTTATATTTAAACTGATCGCTTATGCTAAACTGAATTGTTTGAAATAGAACTGACTATTTGCATAAAATAGCTTTGGCATTAAATAACCTCCAGAGGTTGATATGCCATAAAACCCAAACAACCAACGAACTATCTTAATGGAACAATTCCTGTTGAATAACAATACTTTTAATCATTTAACTTTTTACTTGAATTGATTAATATTAAATTAAATTATTTGTGTTAGAAAAGTTGATATACTATAAAACCCAAACAATCAACTATATTTTTCAGATATCTAGATGGACAAGTTTCCTCGAAGAAAAGAATTAATTTAGTTATTCAATAGAATATCAATCATGGTGTGTTTTTTATTACCAAAGCCATCAATTTTTGCACAATTCCCAGTGGATCACTTTGTCTACCCAGTCGTGCCTAGTCTTATATTCTTTCTGTGCTAATTTGCTGCATTCACTTATTATGTAATTGAAGGTTTCGTTTCTATCACTACATTACCTACACCTGCTATTTTGATTCGTCTTATCTATTCCCGCTAAGATATGATTGGTACTTATGGCGTTGTTTTGTGCTGCTAAATAAGAGATTCAGTTTCTCTCTTAACGTTTCCCTTTCTTAACTACATCCACGTTTTCTCGCGTGAGATGTCACTTGTTCGTCGCTTAAAATGTCAGTAAAGTTATTTTTCTTCCCACTTTTATTTTCGAGTTATAGTCGTTCTGCTGATCCTCGTGTCGTCAGGATTGCTTCTGGTGGCTGTAATCAGTCTTCTTTCGCGTTTTTAGATGTAGTCTTCCAGTTGTATCGATGTGTCAACGCTGTCTTCAGTTATTATTATTATTATTATTTTACTCTTTTGAGTATTTTTCTCACCAGCGTTAGCTGATGGTTTCTCACTGGAGTTTGAGTGACATATAATCACCTAAATTCTCCAGAACTCTTTTCTCTATTCTGGCCGATCATAATAATGGATGGTTTCCACTTGTCCTCTTATTTCCATTTCCTCCAGTCCCTCTACCATTCTTTTGATGGCTGTACCGAGCACATCATTTACAATTGGTATTACCGTCACTCTCATCGTCTACAGTTTTTTCAGTTCTTTAGCGAGGTCTAGATACTTATCGCTTTTCTTCAGTTTTACCATGTGGTCAGCCGGAACAGCTAAGTCCACAATTCGACAAGTTCACTCTTTTACTTTTTTTCTAATCAGTATATTTGATAATCCGGCTGAGATTAGATGACCCGTTTTTATATCATTTATTATTATTATTATTATTCACTCATTAGAGCTTTTCACATCAGCGTTAACCGATGGTTTTTTCACTGGAGTCTGAGTGACAGCAAGTATTATTATTATTATGGGCGTTTACAGGAGATTGAATGATTGCAAGTCTTTCAAGTAAGTCTACAGGACTCTTACGAGAATTGATCACGACAATTCTGTTATCTGGATAGACTCGATTCAGCCTCCGATTTCCAATTTTCCAATCCCCTTTCCAAGCTTTTGGAGACCGTTCCAAGTGCACCAATTATGACTGATATCACCGTCACCTTTATGTTCCACAGTTTTTTTACGTCTCTTGCATTGTCCAATTGTTTGTATCTCTTTTAACTTTCTTTGATTTTCACTCTGAAGTCCCCTGGAACTCTAAATTCCACAAGACAATGAGCCCTCTTTTTTTCTTTTATTTATTAGGTCTAGGTCTGGTCTTCTAAGTGATCTATTTATATCTCAAAATCCCAGAAAGTTTTATGCGTCTCATTTTCTACAAAAGAATCTGGTTTGTGCATATACCATTTGATAGTATGGTCAAAATTCAATCATTTGAACAATTCCCAAAGAATCAATTACTGGTGACCATTCTTGTATTCCTTTTGTACCTGCTTGCTGCATTTGTTTACAGTGTGATTAATCATTTCATCTCTTCCTCTGTATGACCTAAAGTTGATATTCTGTTGGGTATTATTGATTTTCACTTAAATATAATTGGTCCTAATAGCATTGTTCTATGCGGCTTTTTGGAAAACTTCGTTTTCTTTCTTGAGATTTCCTTTTCGTTGCCATGTCCTCGTCTTTTCAAGCGCAATCTCGTCATTTGTTGCTTGAAATATCCATACATTTTTAATTCTCCCCATTTCTATTTTCTGGGTTTTGTTGTTTCTCTATCTGTACTTATATTACCACTGCTATGATTGGCTATTGTAATTATTCTTTATTTGGTCTTCTTAAAATAGTCCTCAATGTTACCGAGTCCTCTTCCTCTTTGTTACTCATATAGTCTGTCAATGTCACTACTCGGATGTAATTTCTTGTGCATGGTTATCTTCTTTTTGGTCCTTTGGTATATTTGTAGGTTTCCTCCTCTTTAATCGTCCAAATGGATTCTTGATTTAGCAGCTCTATTCTAACCGCTTATTCTCTTTCCTCACGTTTCATTATAAGCTTGATACATTTTTCAATGCCGAATTCTATTCCTATATCCTGACTCCATATTCTTGGGGTTTGTATCAGGGTCTCCTGCTCTTTTTCATTTTTTTGCAAATACCTTTACAACATCCATGTACATGAAGTGATTAAACTTTTTTGTGATTTTATCAATTTGTAGCTTTCTGTACATTTCCTAAGTACGTAGTTCGGTGATATTATAGCTATAACGAATAGCAGTGGCGAGTGTGATTCTTCTGAGATTCCTCTTTGAATTTTTACCTCTGCTAGGGTTTGTCCACCAGCTGAAATTTCAACCTCTTGTTTTCTATTGCATTCATGATAAAGTCATGATTTTGTTGAATATTTTGTTATTGTTTTTTTTTTCAAACACTCTATTATCCAAGTTTTCAGGACAATATCATAAGAGGTTTTGTTGCCAAACTTTTCATGGTTACATTTTCCGCCACGTTTTGGATTCTCTTAAGATGTCTTGATCTATATATATAATTTCATTTGCTCTTCTTGTTCCCTAGTCCCATTCTTTTACTTCTCCAGGAAATTGTCCGCGACATACAAGCGAGTAATAGATTTCTTCTCTTATGTGTGCGACCAGAATTTCCAAACATGTTATTGGTCTATAATTGCAGGAAATGTTTCTTTTTAGGTCTTTCTGGATCAGGGTAATTTTTCACTTCATCCGTTTGGATTCGCGGTTTCTTGTAAGCTCAGTCTTTCATAGGTGGACGTGAATTTTTAAAACCAGAATCCATGTATGCCTCGTGGCCTGACGTTTTCCAATTTGGTATTTTCTTGAATATTGCTCTAAGCGAGTCCAGCTGTATATCAACCTCGCAGCCTCCTTCAAATTCTATTTCTTTATTATCTAATTTATCCATTCAGTATTTCTGTTATAACCTTTCCGTGTCCATATTTTACTCAAAAATTGTTTTGTTTCTTTTGCCTCTGGATGTTCTTATTTGCTGTACACTCGTCACCAATTTTTGGCAATTTTTTTTTTTTTTTAGTTATTTTGAATGTCATGTTTTGTTTTATTGTCTGACCTTGTCCCGCTGCCTTTTGAGTTGTCTTTTTTCGCCAGTATCTTTTGATTTATTCCTTCCAATTTTGTTATCGGACTTGTCTGTGGCTGTCTCTTATGGTTTTCGCTTTTCGTTGGGTTCCTTTATGCTTTATTAAACTTCGCACTTGTCGCAGTTTCTTTATTAGTACTTCCAGACTGATTTCCCATCAAGGTTTTTTTTTGTTATTTCTGTTCGGATTCCTTAGGGGAATAACAATTTTATCGGTGACTAATTTTGCTCCTACATAGATTAAGTCATTCAATTCGGTGATGTTGTCTGCTGGGATATGTTTCCATAATTTATTCTTTGGTTCGGTCTTTACCTTGACTTTTTTCATTTCTTTATTCCTTAAGGGTGGTAATGTAACCTTCTATTCCCTCATGATTTTTTAATAAGTTCTACAGTTGTCCTGTCTTCTGGTGTTAATATTGATATTGTACTTTTGGGTTCAATGTTGATTTGGTTTTCACTATTTTTTGCATGAATTCGTTTAAGCTACTGTCTTTTAGTATATTCTTCACGATTTACCTGTCACCATATTCATAATCTCTACGTCAGCCTTTCTTTAAAATGAATCTGGCTTGGCCGACAGTTCTTTAACTTTTCGCATTAAATCTTGCGGATTTAGTAAAGAATCATTCAAGAAATACCAACGCCTTTAAAAACTAAATTTTATATTTTAGTAATTCTTTATTTAAGGTGCTACATTTAATTTGAATTAGGTTATAACTGATATTAATCTTTATACACTTACACACCAGCTATTTTGTGAATTCTTCAATACGTATGAATCTACAACTCATTCGTTTTTTTGGAGACAGTTTCTTCATTTATACTTTTTTAACTTGATTGTTTAAATACTTTTGTCGAAAAACGTCCTCCAATGTGACCCGGGAAGTAAAACACACAGAGACAAACCACTGTTGCCAAATTCCATCCATACCGTTTTAGTTCTTTCATTTTCTTAACTCGTGTTCACTTAGTGGGTTACTAATAATTAAATTTCCATGTTTTTAAAAACTACATTTTCTTTCGATTGTGAGGCAAGACTTTTACTAATATACATACATACAAACTTCCATGTATCAACGAACATAGATTTACAAAGTTTACATCTTCTTACCCTACGAAATATTTAATTCCGTCCAGAAAACCAAACCTTGTGCTAATTACCCAAAAAATAAAATAGAACTTGGCATCTAGTGAAGTTTACCGTTCTGGCGAACCACAGATTGAAACTCGAAGAAAGTGAAAAGATAAACAAATACTAGGACCTTTTGAAAGAACAAAAAAAAAGCTGAAGAACCTGAGGATAACGGTGATACTAACTGTGATTGGTGAACTTAGAACGGTTCCGAAAGACTTTGAAAGTGGATTGTAAGAATGAGAAATCAAAGAAAAAATCGAAATCAACTAGACTTCGTCATTGCTGAGATCAGCCGGATACTCCAAAAAGTCATGGAGACCCGATTAGACTTGTAGCCTCTCAAACTCCAGTGTAACGCAAGTGGGGAAAAAAGTAAATAATTAAAAAGGAATAGTTATTCAAAATAATATAATTCCTTGCAAATTAATAGTATTAAATAGAAATATTTGAAACTAAATATGAGCTCAAATTATTTGTATTCATAATGGTTACTTGAATTTATAATTGTTTACTAACGCTTATCATTAATTCTTGGTAAACAAATCTTTGCTTGAAAAAGACACAATTCGGCATTAAATTACCCAACAAAAACTGACATGCCATTGAAACAATCTACCAACTAACAAGATCTAGAA
Organism: Sepioteuthis lessoniana; assembly: GCA_963585895.1. Taxonomy (NCBI): domain Eukaryota; kingdom Metazoa; phylum Mollusca; class Cephalopoda; order Myopsida; family Loliginidae; genus Sepioteuthis; species Sepioteuthis lessoniana. The sequence continues at coordinate 65,685,793 of OY757911.1, read as the reverse complement.
ACTCTATGTGTAATTTCTTTTTAATGATCCAAAAATATATATCACTGATCAGATAGATAGATAGATTCCACATGTATGTACCAGTGAATGTACCTTAATGACCAGCAAGTTCTGCTGGGAGCGAGAAGTAGAGGTTTCCAGGCAGTAACAAGAATATCTATTGCATTTCGAAAACAAGGGCCGGTAACTTCGCTAATTATGACGAATAACTGATGCATCTTCGTTGAATTGTAGAATATTTTTTTCTTTTCATTGACAATGTGACGAGATTCCAATATTCCTATGACAGTCGACTTCAGTAGATAGATGTGTGCCAAATGTAAGTTCATCGAATCTGTCACTTTATGGTCTGGTTGAACAGTATTTTTAAATGAATAATAGTAGAATAAAACTATCTACATTTGACGGTCCTGTCCAACGCTGGTTTAAGTAGCTTAATGGTGGAGACATTATCACCTAAAACAAAACGTACATGTACACATGTATGAGTTGCTGATTCTGATGCTTTAAAACACAAGAAAGGAGAAAACCCGAAAAACTCAAAAGAATTGAGATCACGGAGATACCGATAAGATGTCCATAAGTTGAAATCCCCGTCGGCTGGGGTGGGGCTGTAGAATACACTGACTGCATCTCTACAGAGGGATAAGACTCCCCCAACGAGTGACCTGTGGCCCAGTCGGCTGGGACTGTAGAATACACAGACAGCATCTCAGCAGAGGGGAAAGACTCCCCGAACGAGTGTCCTGTTTATGACACTAAACTATCTGATGGTGAGGTTCCACTGATGCAGGGGCTTTGGGGAATCCGAAGCACACCTTCATTGCCATTACTCCCAGATACACTCTAGGACAGCGAGGTAACACCTGATAAGGCCTTATCTAAGGGTTAAATAGAACTAATGGCATACTTATGCTAAACTGATTTTTTTTACAAAACTGAATAGCTTGAAATAGAAATGTTTTTGACAATTAAACTGTGTACTTACATTTAAACTGTATGCTTGTGCTAAACTGAATTATTTGAAATGGAACTGTCTTTTGACATTGAAACTATACTTACACTAGACTGAATTGTTATATATAGAACTGTTTTGACATTTAACTGTGTGTAAACACTCTGTACTTATACTAACCTCAATTAGCTGAATTAGAACTACTTGACTAAACTAAATAGCTTGAAATAGAAATGTTTTTCACAATTAAACTGTACTAACATTTAAACTGCGTACTCATCCTAAACTGAATAGTTTGAAATGGATTTGGCGTTAACTAACCTACAAAGGTTGATATGCCCTAAAACTCAAACAACCAACCAACCATAAGTAGAAAATAAAAAATATGTCTCAGCAACGCAATAATTTACTTCCTCTTTTTAGTTTTGACTTTGACCATAAAGGACATAATTTATACCTCCTGACTGTTTTATCAATAAAAATAAATAGATACACGTAAATTTATTTTAATCCTGCAGGGTATGTGTTTTAAAAGACTCAAGATATATTTACGATCCTATGGTACTTAACTCAAATTTCCAAAAAAGGGATTATTGATATGAAAAATATCTCAATAACTGTTCTTTTAAACGTTAATAAATTAGATTTAGTCATCAATTCAATAAGAAAAAAATCTGATTAAGTTTCAGTATTTATTCGGCTTCCTGAAGATTTTTACAATACGAGTGTGGCAAAAAGTTCAAATTGTATTTTTGTTGATTTTGAAAAGAGGAATTTTGGAATAGTTGATTTTTCGATAATTAAAATGTCTTTGTTTTTGTATTAGTTTTTTGTTGTTGTAGTCGTTATTTTAATACAAATATTTCGCTTTCTATGAACAAGACTGAAATAATTTTTATATCAGAAAATTCTCAAATTCTTTCCTATGGTTTAAATTTTCTTAAAACAAAATTAACATTTATATTCAATTCAAATAGATATATCAATTTCTGAAAACTCATCCAGAATATTATATATATATATATATATATATATATATATATATATATATATATATATATATATTGAATGCGGAATTGAAGAAAAGCTTATGAAAATTTTATGAATATTTAATTAACTTTTCTTTGCAATTCAAATTACTTTCTGGGCAGGAATGTCAATCTCGCTAAAATCTGCAAAAATACCAAATATAAGTTTGAATTAATATTTACTAATTCATTTACTCAAGCGTTCGCATCATCTTTTCTGTGCGATATAATTTAATCTAGAATGTTTGAATATATCAACTTTGTTCTGAAATCATATATTTGTGCAGCCGCTCAAAAGTTAAAACTACCAAATTTCTGAACATCTTATCAAACGAGTCACCCTTCAAATGAAATATAGTGCTGTTTACATAATTATCATGATTCATGTGGAAGACAAAAAGAAATGCACTAACAGGTTTTGACTCTCTTACTATGATGCCTTTGTCCAGGACGTTAGTTACTATGTCACGGGGACTACGCCACCCTGTTTTACATATGGATCATAGGAATAGCCAATGGGCTTCACACTCAGGCATGATAAATTCTCCGTATTAAAAAAAGGATTTTGCAGCTTCATTGTCCGTTAACCTCTTCTTCACTTTTTCTTTCTTTTTCTGTTATTTCATTACTATTTTTTCTCTTCTCCAATCTTCAGTATCACATCTTTCTTATATAATTTTCTTTTTCTCATATTTCTTCACTTTTTTCTTTTCTTTTCTTTTCTCCCTTTTTACTTTCTTTCTTTATTTCCTTCTTTCTTTCCTTCCTTCTTTCTTTCCGATCTTCATATCATCTTACTCACATCTCCCTCAACTTTTCTTTGTTTTTTTTTTCCTATTCCCTCATTTTATTCGTTTCTTTCTTTCTTTTTAACTATTCTCACACCTTTTTCCTCGCATGATACTTAACACCGAGCTCAACAATTAGTGACAATCAACGTTGGCAAATTATTGGGGTGCGTAGTCCTATGTTGTCCTGAACGCAAATTGGAAGACTTTGAAGAGAGCCTATTCAGTAATCCATACAGTATTCAGTTGCCTTATATAAAAGCATATGTCAACAGGTTATCTAATGGATGGTCGAAGGATAGTTTGGTTTGGTTTGGTTTTATGGCATATCAACTGTAGGTTATTCAATGCCAAATCCATTTTTATACATAAAACAGTTTCATTCTTAAGTATTCAGTTTAGCATAAGAACTGTTTTTTGTTTACACGTCGCTAATAGTAAAAACAGTCCTACTTCGAACAATTCAGTTAAGCACAAGTACACAGTTTAGTTCTATTTGACCCATAGATATGACACTATCAGGTGCTACCACTCCGGGATAGAGTGGACCTGGAAGTGATAACAATACAGGGATACTCGGCATTCCCCAAAGTTCCAGTATTACTGTAGCCTCACTATCAGAGAGTTTAGTGTTATATCCAGGACACTAGTTAGGAGAGTCTTACTTCCCTGCAGAGATGCATTTGGTGTATTCTGTAGCCCCAGCCGTCTGAGCCATCGAAAACTGGAGAATTAAGAAAAACTCGTGATTACAGGCTCCTAGAAAAGAACTCAGTTCAACGAGGTGCTTTCTTCGAGATAAATTCTATATCAGCACCTGAATATTCCTGTTAACATAACGCAAATGAATAATGGTCTTGTTTCCGATATTCTATTCGACGACCATACATCAACCAAGACATAAGCAGAAAGGTTTAAAATATTTAAAAAACATTAGTTTATGGAATAAGTTTACGAGTGTATTATGGAAAGTGAATATTATCTTAACATTCAGGAAAATACCCTGTTCAGATATGATCAGGGATATCTGCTCGTGCGACGAAAAGATTGATCTTGTAATACTGCACATCAAAATCACTGAACGAAGGTTCTAGATGAATGTCCTCGAATAAGTCATAATACCTCATTTTGATGATCACCTACTGGCATTGATGATAATACCCGACTCCATAGAGAAAGTACATTTAAAAGATATCAACAGTATAACATTATTAACACTTTTTCTTGGTCTATAAAAACCTAGAAATTACCTCCATAGAGCATTTGTCGAATATTTTACTCAATAAAGTGCCAATTAAGTTACCCTTTCGTGATCAAAAACCTGCAGTGCTTGCACATGCACTCCAGGAATAATAGCGTAATATTCTACAAAGCAAATCAGAAAAAAGAATTTTAAAATGATCGAAAGGCGATTGGGAAATGTAATTCATTCGAATGGCAGTCATGCCAAGCGCTGGCATCTTTTCCTATTCTTGTTGTCAAACAACGTGAGAATCGGTTTCTTTCCTTCTTTTTCATCGATAATTGCAACAATGTGAAGCATACCGAAAAGCATGCAGAAGCATACTTTTTTCAGTGAATATCATCAGTTGCCTCTTAACAAAATTGTCATTAAAATTCCCATTTCTGTATCATGTTTTTATTTATTTGTTAATATGCAAATTGTATAATATATGCATTTTTTAAAATAGCATAACATATACAGATTTTACATTCATTCGACAATAGATATTTTATTTTTTCAAATGCTAAAATCTTTTGCACACCAAATAAAATACTACTGCTGTCCCTTAAATCCCACCAGTCAGATCAAGAGCATATTATCAGGAATGATATGTCTAAATAAATCCCTTAAACTCTTAAATTGTTCTGATGTATGTGACATAAATCTTAATTTTTCTCTCCTGAAAACAGGATAGGCCGCAGGAAAATATAACTGTCAAAGTTTTAAAGTAAACTTGGCATCGTTAAATAGTAAAAGAATTGCTTGTTGTTTTCATTGAAAATAATATTTGAACTAAACTACAATCGAGTAAAGGAGCTTTAAACTGCAATATGATAAAATGTGAAAGTTATCTAGTTCACACATCGAAACCCAGAATAACTAAACAAAAACATAGATTCTTGAAACCCACGCAAGGGTTTTGTGATTTTCGACAAAACTCGTTTATAGGCATTTCGTCTTCACCACGACAACAAATTTCTATCCAGGACCACACTGCTCGACAGCAAAAACACTTTCGAATACCAGTATAACTAGAAGTCATCACTGCATGTGACCTCAGAATGCTAAAGCCTGTTAACCAACCTAAACTGGAACTAATTTATGACTCAACTGGATATGCGTTTGTACCGGTCATATTGAATTTTTATTATTTACTATCGATATAAACAATTGCTTTCCATCTGCTAGTTTACTATTTTAATTCCATGGACATTAGTCTTCTTTCCACCGTTCCATGCTTTTTTAAGTCTTTACCTCAATAATTGAGTTTTATGTCACAAGAACTTATTCAGAATAGACGATAAACGTCACTATTTAAAAGATTATATTATACGTAGATGGAGCAAATTATATGATTAAAAGATCTTTTTGACGTTTTGTAGTACAGATTAAGATAATTTAATATTTTTAAAGCTCTTAGTCACAAAATCAATTTTAGATGTCCAATATTCTTCAGATAAATGTTAATTTGTAACCTGCCAATTTGGCTGAGATAGTTATCTGCTTCACACAAATACCATAGATTGATAAGACACTTTTTTAAAAAAAGGAAAAATAAATTGACTGGAATGTTGCTTTTCAAGCACTTCATATTAGTACAACACGATATACCTCATTTAAGTGCTAAACTAATGTATGTTTACTAAATAACAACTATGTACCATACGGTGAACCATTAGTTGTCAATCTTGATTCGAACCCAGTTCCTATTACGATGGTCGGCTGAAAAGTTCATTGGCTGAAAGGTTCATATGTTGATATAGTATCAGCTGTTGATAACCTTTTGTGATTAATGGGCTCCAAGCACTTTAATGTCAATTAGTGAAGTTTGTGAGCCTCATTCTTTGAGAGTATCTAGCTGAGCCAGTAAATTTTTCCTCCAACCCTCTCATGCCCATTTTTATTTATCTATCTATATATATATATATATATCTCAGCCTCTTCATATCTATCTATCTATCTAGAGTGGGCTAAAAAGTTCATCGGCTGAAAGGTTTATATGATAATAGCATATCTTCCGTTGTTGACTTTTTTTACCAATAGAATCTAAATATTTCAACACGAGTGTGAGCCACATGGGGTCCTATGGAGAAATATTAACCTCACTTGATCACATTTCATTAGAGTAAATTGGTTGACCAATGAACTTCTCAACCGACTCTCCTAGGATGGATCTTCCAACATTGGCTGCTGCATATGAGTTGGCTTTGTGCAGTAGTAACCTAAACTTAGACAAATTGTCAGGAATGTAGATTTGCAATCCATTGCAAATGTTGCGAGTTCAATCCTCACAGGGAAATACATCGTTTCCCTGTGTTAGACTTAGAGGTAAATCATGAATATCGATGGAAGTGAGTTTATTCCTCACCAAGAGCTCAAGCGAGGTTCATCATCATCATCATCATCAAGTCGAGCTGCCAGCACGGATGTTACTCGGTACCAAACTAAGCAAAAATGCAGAAATATCTATTTTTGTCCTCACGGGCAGCCTCTAACTTGTGGCTTAAAGATAAAGTTTAACTTAAAAGGTGGAAGACAAGGTAAGTTTTATCTTTCCTACGGTAGACATAGATCGAACCTATGTCTCAGCCAGAATTAAAAATACTTATTTCTATTAGGAAGATAAGTAAGAGAAACTTAGTTTTCTTATAATCATGAATGCCTTAGATTTCCGCTGATCAAAGATTAAATTGGTGGTTAATATTCTGGTATATATTGTAATTGTATATCAGTTAATTTGTCTATTATTAACTATTTATCTATCATTTGTTTTTCTTATTTATTATTTATTATACATATTTATCGACATCAGTATATTTATTTATAACTTATTTCTAACGTTTTTTCCACGTATAATCACATGGCTTAAGACAATGTGCTTGGTGCGGATTAAATGTTCAAGTAACATTATTTCTGCTTTTCTTTTCTCTATTCCTAAGGGCGTATCTAGCCAGACTACTTCAATGAGCAAGAAAGCAATAATAAATAGCTAAAACCATGGTTTATAGCATACACAGTATAATTCCAACAATATATATATATTATGAACCACTGACGGACTGTTTCGTTGTATCAAACACTTCAGTGTGGCTAGATACAGAGGACACTTCAAGCTGAAATCGAAACCCGCCTGATTTTATGCTAGACTTAGTGTCTTACCGCTCAGTTATTTCGGTGACCTACGTCAGCTCAGGAATTATAACGCATTTTATAGAGAGTGTGTGTGTGTGTGTGTATGTGTGCGTGGTTAGGTTACTCATAATTTTAAAAAGATATGGTACACCCATAAAATAAGCCGATTTAATTGAAGTTATGAAACAAGTATTTCGCAGTCAAAACATTACTGTCTTGCTTAGGACAAAGAAAGCAGATATTCACAAGTAAGTTGAATAATAGTAAAATGATCAAATATATATTCCGACAAACGTAACAGATTTGTGCCTTGAAGAAAACTTAAAATTTTTATGTTTAATGTCTGATTTGGTTTCTTTAATTAATGACATATTAACCTTCGTGCATTATTAAATGCTAAATCCATCCAAATAGAAAGAAGTAGGGGTACTTTTAAACCCATAGCTGGTGAAAGAAGGGATTAATACTTTTACCAATTATATTTGTCCGAAAGTGAATGCAATAGCGTAACTGGAGTTTGAACTTGTGGTATGATTAGGTTTAACTTTTTAATATGGGAAAGAATTGTTTTAGGGTTCATATTGCGTTTGTCAGCGTGTATGCCTCCAAGTCTCTATTGGAAGATAGAGAACAATAATTTTATGTAAAACGAAGAGTCATGAACAGTTAACAAAACAGCAAAAGCAATAAACAAGAAGTTTAAGCGCAATAAAATTGTCTTTCAGATATATTATTATTATTATTATTATTATACAATTTATACAGGTAATAAAAATGTGATACGCCATGTTAAGACAGACTACCTTTCAACATGTGCACATAACTCCTCTTTCTCTGCTACTACCTAAGAACTTCTTCTCTAGACCGTTATCACCAGCGTTTCTTTCAAATTCTCAAGACAAAGAGAGAGTCGGCAGGTAAAAAGAGCTATATAAATTTTTTTCCCTCACCATATAGGGTGGGTGTAAGTCGGTGCATGTTGTTCTTAGCAAGCTAGCTTGCGTGTCACAAGGTATATTAGGCGTCAACTACTTTTGATTTCTCCACATGTTGACTCTAAAAGTTTTTTTTAAATTGGGAGTTAGCGTTGGTTAAATCCGTCCTTGATAAAAATTTATACATTTGTATCTACTGTTTATGAACCATGACAAACTCACTTGCTACGATGTTGCAGTTCAACACATTAGTTACTTCGGTGCGGGAATTATATCTCTCTGTCTGTGAGAGAGAGAGAGAGAGAGAGAGAGAGTAGATAATTAAATTTCTAAAGAGTTTATTTTAAACATTTAAAACTTCATTATAAACAATACTTTTGTTGAAGTTATTCGTCTTTTAAACCTCTAATTCATAATGTGCTCGAACCCTAGAAAACGTATCCATAGTTATTTTCTTCAATCTGACATATTCATATAGGCAATTTATGTTTGGTTAAACTTCATAGACTCAAAAAATTAAAAAAATGTTAGATACAATTCCAATACTGTTGTATTTCAGAGAGAGAAAGATATATATAAATATATATATATATATATATATATATATATATATATATATATATATATATATATATATCACTGTGGAGTGTATTTGACCGTCCCTGGGATAGCTGATATGCAAATATCCAATGTTGCGCTGGGTATGAAGAAGTTAGCTTTTATTTTGTTTCCTCTATCAATTCCTTTCCGGTGTAACATGCCGAACACCAAATCTCAAGAAAGAAGATTGATTTATAGCTGCAATGGTATTAATGTACAGATAATAAAAGTACTTCATCTAAAATATTTTTGAATATCTGCGAAATATTACTCAAGTTATTAACTGTATAACAGTTCCATCTCAAAGAGCATTGCCTTTTTTATTTTTGTGATATATATTTATAAGCTTTTAATATCATTTGTTAGTCATTGATTAAATAACGATATGTCTAAATCGTTATAGAATTTTTGAAAAAAAAAACTCTTAGTTTTTTTCTAACCCCCCTCTCTCTTTCTTTCTCTCTCCCTCTCTTGTTCTTTCTCTCTCTCTCTCTCTCTCTCTCTCTCTCTCTCTCTCTCTCTCTCTCTCACACACACACACACACACACACTCACTCTCTCTCTCTCTCTCTCTATCTCTCTTGTGATATTCCAGACATTTCTAAACATGTATGAAGCGTTGCCTCTTTAAGTAAGCCACACTTCCCAAAAGCGTGTCTAGTTTTGTCCAGTCCAGTACGCTTAAGAGATCGTAACATAACGAAAACCGACGTGTGGCTGTCCGCATTGACTAATGGCTAGAGTAAAAAGGTGATGAAAGTAATAAAGAACACGTATGTGAAAATGTGCAACTGTCTTTTCCTGAAATAACATCAGTATTTTTAATCTTGCCGCCTGTACTGGGTGATTAGTAGATTGGAGACAAGCAGCAGAGACGATGGTTAGGTGAGGGGATTGTACATCTCGGACAGAATGTAAAAACGTAGGAAAGACGACGGAACTTCTTTAAATATTCTACCACTATAAATAGATTAGGTTATTAATGTGTTGATATTGATCTTTCACTTCTAGTTATTGCAGTTCGTGGTTTTACAGTTGGGTTGAGACTTAAGCTGTGGCTAGTGGGTGATAATTATATTTTCTACGTTACGGATTCCTTAGAGTTGAGAGCTGAGAATGAGTGAACGGTAAGTAGAAGTTTTCGAACTTCAATGAAAAGTTAACAAACTTTGGCTACTCATTTTTAGCTAATATCGGATAATTCTTATTTCTGTCATATAGTGTGCATGATAAGAAACAAGTCGCTTTCATCCAATGGTTTTCTACAACTCAAAATCATCATAATGATTGACAAGGGTGTTATTTGTCGCTGCCTCCCACCAGACACGACTTGACACAAGGTCAAAAGCCCGAAGGCCGATTAAAGTATAATGATTGACAAGGATGTTTACGCTTGGTTTGGTTTGGTTTTATGGTATATCAACCATTGTCGGTTATTTAATGTCGAATCCATTTTTATACATGTAAACAGTTCAATTTCAAGCAATTCAATTTTGCATAATAACAGTTTTTTGTTTATACACAGTTAAATGTAAAACCACTTCTATTTCAAAAAATTCAGTTTAGCATAAGTACACAGTTTAAATGTCTGAAACAGTTCTATTTTTTTAAAAACCAGTTTGGAATAAGTACAAAGTTTAGTTTTATTTGACCTATAGATAGGACCCTATCAGATGCAACCACTCTAGGCCAATGTTGACCAGGGAGCGATGGCAATAAAGGCGTATTCCGCATTCCCCAAAGCTCTAGCATTACTGTAGCCTAACCAGAAGATCGTTTAGAGTCACATCCCAGATACTCGTTGGGGAAGTCTTACCCCTATGCAGAGATGCAGTCAGTGTATTCTGCAGCCCCAGCCGACTGGGCCAAACGGGGTTTTTAATGCAAAACTTTGCGGTAGAAGTAATCATTGGACACTAGAAAAGGCGACACAGTATTGTGTCTGATGATTATATGAATATTGTACATTAATAAAAAATTTTTAAAAAGAGAAAATTTTTTTGAGAATGGAAGAAGATCTGGAAGCCGAAATGCATCTTGAATAATTAAAAGAAAAACACCTAGAAAAATTGCAAATCGGACGATGTCAGGTCACAATGAGATCCACGTCTTTTGATCCAAACGATTTATGTCCATTTATGACAGATAAGCTCCAAACCTGCGCAAACGCCAACAAAAGGTAGATATTCCCGAGTCGATGAGAAAAGGAAGAATTACCCTAATTCCAAAAGATCTCAACAAAAAATTATCCGAAGCAACAACAGATATATATATTTCAAAAATCCTAACCGTACTGATAAAAGAAGACATTTATTATTAAATTGAAAGCAGCAGACTTTTTCTAAAAGAACTGAAAAGATCCCGCAAACAAAAGCATAAATGATCAATTGTACACTAATAAAAAAACGTAAAAGCAAGTTTTGAAAATGGCTCTGGTTTAAATAGAATAGAAGTATGTATATGACATGATTCTAAAACTATGGATAATAGAATATTTTAGAATGCCTCTGGTTTGAATAGAATAGATGTATGTAAAGGTCATGAACCTAAAACTATGGATAATAGAATGTTTAAAAATGGCTCTGGTTTGAATAGAATAGAAGTATATATCGGACATGATCCTAAAACAATGGATCATAGAATGTTTAGAAATGTTTAAAATTCATGCGTAGTTTGCAACTAAATCTCAAGAAAGAAGGCATCTTCTGAAGTTACTGATTGTCCCTGAAATTATCAGTCATTGTGATGATACCGCTGAATTATCCACTGAGAAAATGAAAATGACTAAAAAGGAAAAAAAAACTAAGATTTTGTACCATCTATTGGGGGCGCAAAAATTTTGGCAAAAACAAAACGGAATTAGAAACGCAATATGAAGTTCAGCAAAGACATGGGAATAGAATTTGTTTAAAAGTTTTACTTTAGCGAATACTCGTGAATAAACGACAAGACAGGTCCAAGTTTTAACTAATATGGCAGAATAACTACTTCTTTTTATCTAAACAAATCAAACATGGATGATTCGATACTTCCGTTCCCTAGGACAATGTCAGAAATGGTACTTCCATTTTAACAAGGATGGCCAAAATGTACTTACGTTCTCTATTAGAACCAATATACAGCATTAAGAAATGCACAATATTTATGATGAATATAGAAAGAACCGAAACAAACAAAAAGGGCAGAATTACCTAATCGGGAAAATATCAGAATGTTCGGCAAAAAAAGGAAGCTACGAATATCTCGAAGTATCAGAAAGAGATAACTCAAAAAGAGCCCAAAGAAGAAAAAAAAGCAATGACAACATCAGAAGAAAATGGAAACGAACAGAAATCAAACTCTGCAATAGCAACTTAATAAAGAGAATAAATACTTGAATATTTCTGATCCTTCTTAAACTGGATAAAAGAGGAATTCATACATCTGGAAGATTGGACAAGAAACTTATGCACATGGCCTTACATCCAAGAAACGACTTGGATTGACTATATGTTACTAAAAAGGAAGGAAGAAAAAAACTCGTGTGTATCGAAGACTGTGTAGATAAGGAAAGCCAGGAATAAGGAAAATAAGTAGAAAAAAGTATAGATAAACTGATTACGTCAGCCAAAAACTACAACAACAAAGTAACATAAGGACAAAAAAGAAACCAATAATTATGAGATCAAGAAAAGAAAAATGCGAAGATAAACAATTACATGGACACCTCAAACGTAAGCTAAGAAAACAGAGCATGGCTTCGTAGAAGAAAAAGAAAGAAAGAAATTACATCTCTATTAATAGCATCCCAGAATAATGCCATAAGGAACAATTTAGAAGATACCAAAATAGACTCAGACGCAGGAAAATAGCAAGTGTAGACAATGCAAAGAAAGGGATTTAAAAAGCAGCAAATTAGTAAAACTGACACAGGTGTACAAAAGCTAGTACAATCGGAGGAGATTTATGATCACTGGGAATTGTGTAAAAATTTTTATAACATTTACAAATGTTATTTGTATAGACCAGAATCCGCCCAGAAAATGAGACACACAAAATTTCCTGGGGTAGACAGACTGTGGTGAGTCGTTAAGAGAATACATGATCAATACATGCTACCCGACTGTTGAAGTAAGAAGACATCCCCAATACTTTTCGCTTTGTTAAGAGCCCCCAAATGCTATTCGAATGTTAAGTCAATAGACCCTCTTACAATAGTATTCGATTACTAAAGTGAAGATCCTCCCACTGCAATGCTGTTCGACTGTTTAGAAAAGAGACCCGCACAAAGTTATAAGACTATTATTAGTCCCAAAATTCTATTAAAGTAAACAGTCACCAAATGCTATTTGACAGTTAAAATAAAGAGACACCGGCAATGTTATTCGACTGCCAAAGAGGCCCAAAAAGGCTATTCGGCTGTTACTGTAAAGAAGCCTCCGGTAAAGCTATTGGATTGGTAAGACTTCCAGAAATGTTATTCAACAATTAAGTAAAGAGACTCCGCCATGCCATTGGACTGTTAAAGTAAAAACAAACAAATCCTGAATGCTATTCGACTGTTAATTTAAGAGACCTTCTTCACAATACTATTTTACTGATAAGGAGCCCCCAAAGTACTATTCGATATTTAAGTAAAGGGACCCACTCACAGGGCTATTCGACTGTTAAAGTAAAGTTCACTCCTGCAATGGTATCCAACGGTTAAAATAAAGAAACCCCGAAATTCTATAGTAAAGTGACTCCCCGCAATGCTATTTTACTGTTAAAGAACCCCTAAAGTACTATTCGATGTTTACATAAAGAGTCGCCCACCATCTGGCAATACCTTTTGACTGTTAAAAAGAAGGTAGTGAGATTAATAACGATAAAAAATGAAAAATGAAAGCACATGCATGGTGAACAATCGATCTCTTTGTTGGTGTTTCGAACATAAGGAACATGTACGTGCTAAGATCACGAAGGCTAAGAGGGCGCATTAAATTCCCTATTGAATATGAATAGACTTAATTCTGTTTCAGATAACGTTCACGGACCTGGTTTTACTGCCAGGGGAAAATCTTTGACAGATGGAAATTTACTACGTAAGTTCTTAATGTTGGAATAAGTGATGGATATAGAAGGGTCTACCTTTACTCCAGAAGAATTAGGTTTGTTTTTGTAATGATGGGAAATTGATATGACAAGGTACATTATTTGGGTAGAGACCTTAACAAGCATATATGGGGAAATTATTAGACTCATAATATCTAAAGTATCTGGATCATCTTGGAAAAGCTCATGTCGATAGAAAACCTTTGGCATCGAAAGCCCAAACAGACAAAATGCTTTGCTTTCTTTCTTTAATGACATATGAACATCCGTGGATTATTTAATGCCCAAGCCACCATTGTGGAAGAAAAGTAGTGGTGCATACGACACTAGAAACTAGTTATCGGTCGACTAAATTTAAGTTATCAAGAGATCTAATGAAGAATTTATGAAATAAAAACAGATGGAGGTGCCCGTGGTGTAATGGTTATCGTCGTAGCAAATGAACACGGCGACACGAGTTGAAAATCCTGAACGTGACTGATTGCATTTCACATAGCAAAAGATAATTGAGAAAATACTTCAACTACAATTTTTTAACATAACACAAGCACTATTTTGAACATATTATGTTCATGTATTTTTTATGAGTCGAGCCGAAAAAGCATGCGTTTTCGGATAAGCGTTCATGTGCCTCTTTACGTGTTAAATGGGGATGGATCAGATTTTAAATAAAATGCTTAAAATACTGGATGAAACTAAAACTAATTTTCCAATTACGAGGGACATTCAATATATACGGTGAATTTTACCTAAAGATTTGGCAATAGGAACCAATGTTCACAGCCGTATCTTTTTTTCAAGGAAATCAATTGTGATGGGTCCTTTTTTGCCACGGAAGACTGTCAATATCACATTTTTTACTTATTGATGCGCCCGGAACTCTTCCTTTATCTGAAAATCAGTGGATTTCTATTCCTTGGAATATCTTTTTGGTTCAGGATTATTGAACCAAACCAATTTTTAGCCCATTAGTAAACATTTTTGACTAAGACATACTTCTCCGTACACATTACACATTATTCTGAAAATTGCAGTCACCAAAGATTTTATAACAGGCTGCTGTTCAGGCCGGCCGCCAAATCTAAAAGATGTTGAATTTACATTCATTGAAAAAATCTTTCTTTTTTTTTTTTTGCCTTTTTCCAAAAGGAAAGAATATTTATTGAATGACTCTAATAAATATAAAACAGTTTTGTTGGGTTTCGTGAATGTAACATCTCTTGCAGGTTCTATTTCTTCAAAGCCGAACTTGTAAGTCACATGAGATCTCGTGACAGCAAACTTTCGAAAACTCGTCTTGCAAAAATCTTTAAGCAGCAACCTACAGTTAACTCGTGTCAATTCTGCGACAAAGTGTGTGCATCTACAGCGGGTTTGAGAAGTCATTTGGCTTCACTGAATCAATTTCAACGGAAAAGACAGCAAATTCACTTGTCACACATGCAATAGAGCTTACAAGTATATTCTTCTCCTGAGGAGTCTACGCCCTCCTACGGAGACTGTTTTCGAATCAAGGAGATGGCCTTCTTCTCCATGTTGTCACTATGTATTTACCAACTTCTCCATACGGGCAGGATGTAACGCATGGTCAATTTTTAAGCAGATTTTAACAGGTTTAAATTCAGAGTTTTCCTTCCCTTGGATTATTTGCCTAATCAAAGCTAAAGAAGCCAGTCTATCCTAAAATTTACCCACAGCTGGTGGGAGAATAATTGGATTCATATCTTTCCCAAGGGTATTAGTGTGATGTGAAATGCAACTAAACTCGACCAGGGTTTGAACTCGTGTCGCTATGTCCTTCTACCTCAATAAGCATTACAAGACGAGCACTATGTATGTAAGAATGCATGTATAATTGGAAGGTAAATGAATACATCTATGAACAAAGGAAATGTATGAATGTATGTCATCATCATCATCATGTCACGCCATCAACACGGATATCCCTGACCCTTTCTCGCCACCCTTTTCTATCGTCTATTGCTTCAGGCAGGTCTTGTGAGCAACATCTTGTATCGGCACAGAGCTGTTGTATGTAGGTTCTAGCTGGTCGTCCTGCTTTTGTTCTCCCATGTGATGGAATCAACAGGAGTTTGTTCATACTTCTCTAGCAGTGTCCTGCATGTTTTGTTCGTCTAACTTGGATAGTTTTCGTGATGGGTTGTAAGCGGTCGTACAACAGCTGGTTTGTGAGGTGCTGCCTCCAGGACTTGTCCCATATTGCTAGCAGCATCCTTGTGTAGTTGCCGTGAAACTTTTTCCCCATACGTATATATATATATATATATATATATATGTGTGTGTGTGTGTGTGTGTGTGTGTGTGTGTGTGTGCTTTTGCCTGCGAGATGAGCTTATTAATCACATCATCATAGCAGACAACACTTGTTCTTTTTTCTGTTTTTTTCCGTCATATGCAATTTGTAATACGTTATTCTGTTTTGTTTTCTGTTTGTTTGTTTGTTTGTTTGTTTGTTTGTTTGTTTGTTTGTTTTTATTTTTTTTGTTTTTTGTTGTTTTTTTTTGTTTTTGTTTTTTTGGTTTTTTGTTTGTTTTTGGTTTTTTGTTTTGTTTTGGTTTGGTTTGGCTTGGGGCTTTTTTTTGGCTTTTTTTTCTCAAGTAGTGAGAAAACTCTAATTGACGTTTTCTGTTTTGTTGAGTTCATTATTTCCAAATTTAAATTTACTTTTCTTCTTTTCAATCTGTCTCTTTCATACTATAAAAAGAAACATTTTTTCATATCTTAGTTATTAATATTATTTTTTTTCTTATTCTTTTTACTCTTCCCAATTTATGTATACGATAGCTTCTTTAGTTATATTTTATTACTGGGTCGTCTTTCTGCCTTTTGCTTTCTCTTCCTTTTCTGTTTTCTCTTTGTTTCTTCTTCTCTTTCTACTGCAGTCCATTTTTCCATTCCTTATACTTAAACCTTGTTGTTTTTTTCTTTATCACTCATATTTACGTCATGTTCTTTCTTTCTTTCTTTATTTATTTATTTCTATCTACATAAATTTATGTCATGTTCTTTCTTTCTTTCTTTCTTTCTTTCTTTCTTTCTTCATAATTTTATTCTATTGCCGTTGTTTTCTCCCTCATGATCTAAATTTATTCAGTTTCTCATTTTTTCTCTCTTTCATTCTTCCTTTTTGCTTTCCCTTTTTTCTTTCTAGTGCCCAATTTTTCAATTCCTCTTATTTATTCATTTATTTATGTACGTAGAATTCTGTGACTGTCATTTTCTCCCTTTCCTTTCCTTTCCTTTCTTTCTTTTTTATCTTTTTGTTTAATTTTTCCTTTTTTCTAATCTTCTCTCTTTCTATTCCTTATAAATATATTTTTTTCTTTTCTTTATCACTCATTATTGCGTTATCTTTTTTCTTTAACCTCTGTCCCTCTGTTTGCATTTCTGTCTTCTTCAAACAATAATCTAACCATCTTTCATTTTCCATAAAATTTTGTCTTCTATTGCTTAGAAAATTGAATATTTATAAAATTATTCATAATTCCCTTTATATTTATATATATATATATATATATATATATATATATATATATATATATATATATATATATATATATATATATAACACATGTCAAGCGACAAAATCTTCTGAGAACTGATTAAACACTTTTTAACAGAATTGTCAGTCGAGTGAGTTCTAAGTCTTGACTTATAAACTTTGTATTTGAACAGCATTTTTTTCTGTTTAATATGAAAACGCGAAAAAAATGAAGACAACGAATCATCAATTATAAATCTGCATGATGACCTAACAGAAATATTCTAACTACTTTTGACGTCTAATTTTCCAGAATTTATGCTAAAAATACGATGAGGTACGATGGATTTGATAATTCATTCGTATATTCATTTTAATTAGATTTATGAAAACTTCATCTGAAGTATTTGCATATATATATATATATATTATACATGTTTGGTAAAAAACCACGGAACATTCTTTTTCAAAGGTCAAAGAACATATATTATCAACATTTGATGAGATTCTCCTGATCCTTCGGTCTAGCTGACTCATAATCAGAGATGATTGAATTGATTTTGTCTCTAAGCGATCATAACACAATTTTATCCCGAATTAAAAAACTATTTCTTGTTGTTTAGGTTTTTATGTTGTTGGATTTTATCTGGCTTGCGATCCCAGCGGGTATCTTGCATGTTGCTGGATTGTCTCTCAGCAACTTTTTCGGCACATTTTTGAAACATTCACGGTTTCTAGAAGAAGTAATGTTGCTTTGCCACTCAACTAAGAAGCTTTGATTTTCTCAAAGTATCAGTGACTGTTTTGAAATTAGAGCAGTTGTTGCGCAGAAACACTCCGACGCTATCGAACTCTAAATTGTTTTTCAAGGGTACCATAAAACAGTCGCAACTAGAAGTCTTCTTGACAGCAGGATTTTTCAGAAAGGAGGGAGGATCTACAATCGATTTTTCATTAGTGACTGAACTGGTTTGGAAAATAAGCTAGTTAGCTGACTATAGTTGAGGGCGACCCGAAGACTCCCCTTTCAATCGCTGATCTAGAGAGGTGAAGGGGAAATTATTCCTTTCTCTAGACTGCTTCACTTACCCTTGGTCGGTACCTTATAACGCTGAATATTAAGCAATGAAGCATCAAATACATTTGCGAACACTGTAACCATTTCGCCAATTGCCCATTTCATCTAATGGTTATTGACTAAAGCTAGAAAGCTGAGTTTGCCAGTGACACATCAAATTCTGAATTGATTTATGATATGTGTGCCTAGGATTAGTCCTAAAATTTATAATTACGGTGTGACTTGTAAGCGAAATTGGTTTCCTGATCTGTGGAACATTTGTAAATACTTTGCATTACAAAAAATATCCTTCGCTACAAACATTGAAACATAACACATGAGAATTTACTCGAAAATTCCAGAAATGTCTCAAAGAAGAGTTTGATATGTTATCAAGGAATCTTTTCTATCTGTGTCTCGTCAACGTTTCATTTGATTGATGAAATATGTGGCGGTCACATTATTAGGGATACTTTTTAAAATTTTCAAGGCATTGGTATCTTAAAAAGGAAAACAAACTTATTTTTCGATGCGTTGGTGATTATTTTTTCTTAAAGGTCACATCTGGGATAGTAGCACAGATAAAAATCAAATCCTGGTTCTGTACAAACATATTAGACGACCCATGAAAAATGTCAAATGCAAATAAAAATTAACAACTTGATTGAGAAAAATGATTTGAGAAAACAACAAAAATGTTATCTACTGTTAATCAAAAACAATTCTACTCAGACTTTATAGAAATTTTTGTTGGACACCATAGTCAAAGGCGACCAGAAGACTTCCTTTTCAATAGGGGAGGGTGCTACTTCTTTCTCTGGACTCCTCTACTTTACCCTTGATACGTACCTTATATTTCTGAGTGTTAAGCAAGGAGGTATCAAGTGCCATTTTAAAGTCTTTGGTATGACGTGACCTAGGATTGAACCCAGGTCTCCCGGACCGTTGGCGAATACTCTACTCACTAAATAGGATGATCTAAGTCAGGGTAAAGTTCGCTGGATTTAATACTAGCATAAGATTTGCTATTCAGAAGGATTGGTTTCTGATCTTGAGACACTAAAAATATATGAACGGGTATGTCGTGAAGAATATGCGAAACAAACGTCCCCAACACGAATTAAAATACAAAATACAGAAAACAAAAACATAACTGAACGTAGCACCACAACTTAACGCAAAAAAAACTGAAAAAATGTAGAGTCAATAAAATAAATTTGACTGAAAAGAAGACTACATTGTCATCTCTTTGAAACCAAGACTAGAAAAATCAAAGGAAAAACTGAATTGGTAAATAAATTATTAAAAGATATCACAATAGACATCATCACTGGGCTAAAAGATCTAAGATATACAGGAGCAAAACCAGCTAGTGACAGAGTTATGATATCTCTAAGGAATCCGAACAGAAATACAAAACCTGAATGGGAAATTAAGCTACAAAAACAAATAAAACAACTACGACAATAAGCGAAAATGCGAAGGACGTAGATATACTCAAGGATAAATTGAAATAAAAATACCAAAAAAAGACAACAGCAGACAAGTTCTACAATATAACTTGAAGAACGAAAGAAACTTCTACTAAGAAATCGATTGAGAATGGACAATGATAAAAGAACCGAGTGCAAAGGAAACCAAACAATTTTGGAGTAAAATATCGAAGCAGAAAGGACATAAAGGAAAAACCGAATGGATGAATAATATGCAAAAGGAATTACAGAACTCGAAGTGCCTGAGATAAACATACACCTGGACTCTCTAAAAGTAACGCTCAAGAAAATACTATATTGGAAAATACCAGATTATGATGGCATACGTGGTTTCTGGTTTAAAAATTCACGTTCATGCTCTGTAACTGAGCATATGGCTCGGAGAAGCCAGCATAACAAAATGGATGATTAAGAGAAAAACTACCGTGATCCAGAAGAAGAAATATCCCCGGCAATAATAGACCGATAAAGTGATTACATATGATGTTAAAAATCCTAACTGCACAGATAAAAGAAATCTATTACTTGCCTGAATGCTGTGGACTATTTCCAGAAGAACAAAAAGGATGCCACAAAAGCACAAGAGGAAGAGATGACCTACTTTATATACATCAGTACATCATCAAGAAAGTTAAAACAAGGTGGAAAAATGTAGCCCAAGCATAGATTAACATAAAAAGTGTATGATATCATCTCGGAATATTTGGATAATAGTGCCTGAAAATGTACAAAATATCCGACAAAGTATTTGCCAAGAATATAGAGTATAGAAATAGAATTTGGCTTTGAACAATGTGCCATGATCATAATGAAAAAATAAAAAAGAGAAACAGCGAAAGTGACATCACTGCTAAATCAGCAAAGCATCAGAGAGCTTTGAAAAAAAGAAAAGTTTAAGTACTTGAGAAAGTTGGAAGTGCATACCATCACCCAAACACAGAGGAAAAACAAAGAAAAGAATACCACAGAAGAACTAGAAAATTTCTCGAAACTAAGCTTATCTAAGGAATCTAAAACCTTCTTAAAACATGGAGGAACTCAGATGAATGGACCAAAGGACAAGGAAATTGATGACAATACACAAGGATTTACGTCTAAGAGATGACAAATACTATATGTATCAAGGATAGCATGAGGTAGATGACTCCCTATCATTAAAGACTGTGTACATACATCAATACAAGGATTAGAAGCAAGCGTTAAAAAGAGCAAAAGAAGACTAATCGCAGCAATCAGTAAGAGCAATGGCAGCATAAGACTAAGAGAGAGAAAAAAAGCAAAAACAAAAATGCGAAGAAAAACACTTAAAAAATTAATACTTCAAGCGGCAAACCGGCGAGATTTCACACGAGAAGACAAGGACTTGGCCGAGAAATAGAAATCTCAAGAGGGAAACTGAATCTTTTTTAAAAACAGCATAAGATAATGGCATAAAGACTAACTATATAAAAGCCGAAATAGACTATAAGAACAGAATGTGGAGGTAATGTGGAGGTAATGAAACTGTGAATAATATAAGTGATTACAGTAAATTAGCACAAAAGGAGTACAAGACTACGAACAACTGAATGGGGAACGTGATACACTGGGAATTGTTCAAAAGATTAAAATTTAACCATACTGAGTAAGGGCATAGGCATAAACCAGTATGCTTCATAGAGAATGAAACGTATAAAACTCTCTGGGATTCAAATGGATCACCTAATTCCGAGCAGAAGACCAGACCTAGTGTTAATTGACAAGAAAAAATTTGTCACCAAGTAGATTTTACCGTTCTCGCAGACCAGCGAATGAAAATCAAAAACAGAGCGAAAAGATTGACAAATTCTTAGATCTCATCAGATAACTAAAAAGAAAATGCAGAATATGAGGGTGACGGTGAGACCAATTGTATTTAGAGTACTTGGAATGGTTTTTTAACGGCTTGAAAAGGAGACTGAAGGAAATAATGATCCAAGTAAGAATTGAGACTATCCTGAATACAGCATTGTTAAGATCGGCTAGAACACTCAGAAGAGTCCTGGTTATCCGAGGAGACTTGCTGTCACTCAGTCTTCAGTGGAAAACCACTTGTTAAAATTGGTGCGAAAATCTAGTTGAAAATAATAATAGATTTTAAAAATGTCAAATAACATTCCATAGCACTTCGCAGTTTAATTTTCTTTCGAGAAGCTTTAATGCCATCCAGAAGAATTTGTTCTCAAAGTTTGTAGAGGTCAAGACTACTGACACTTTTAAAGCGGTCTACCACGCTGCGAAGCGTAACTTGAAGGCGTAAGTTTACCCCGGGGGGAATCGACAAACAGTCGCTGATCTGTAAAAACTAACATTTCCTTAAGATTGTTGATAGAGACTATCAGAAAGAGACAAGAAGTAAGATTTAAGATACCCAATGACAATGCAACTTTCATGATTTATAGATCGTAGTTCGTATGTCAGATTCGGAAAACCTTGGAAAAGCATTGAATGGAAATACTATTCATACACATATTAAGAAATAAAGAAAAAATTCAGTCATGTGCGGCTGATTTTCTATTTTACTACCAATGTCTTCCAGGAATTTTGAACACGCAGTCCTAAACCAAAGCACAGTCTCTTTACTGTCTTATATATATATATATATATATATTTATATATATATATTGGTTAGTTGTTTTATGGCATATCAATTTTTGTGGGTTGTTTAATGCTAAATTCTGTTTATATATATATATATATATATATATATATATATATATATATATATATATATAGACAACTGACTCTGACTGACTCTGGGGTCGAAAACACGTCTTTATATATTTTTCAGACGCCCACACATGATTCCTTCCGGCGGAATTCACGCGTTTCAACCAAGCAATTCACATGGCATTTCCGCTGTCTTTTGTTTACCTTAAGGCACAGGTGCATATCTTGCTTTGAAATCCATAATTAACATGGTTTGTCAACGGTCAATATGTAATAGTATTCCTATATAATACAACCCATTTGCACTCAGCTCTATGGTTTCAAATAAAGAATGATAAAAAAAACTTTTGTAAAAAAATTGAACTGTTTTATTCGCCCGAGAGGTAGGACCTAATCTGGTACTACCATTCTGCGTCAGAGTGAACCTGAGAGTAATGCGAATAAAAGAGTGCTCCAAGTTCCGCAAAACGGCTGGACAGAGGTCTCACTGTCAGATGCAGTTTATTGTCATACCCAGGAGATTTGTTTAGATGTTTTACCTTTCTTCAGAGGGACTTCCGACGTATTCAAAAGCTTTAGGCAACAGAACATATATATATATATATATGTAGAGAGAGAGAGAGGGAGAGAGATTATATAGTCTGGTACATTTGTTTGGGTTCATGGCATATCAACCTTTTTAGGTTATTTAACGCCAAATACATTTTTATGCAAATAGTTATATTCCAAACAATTCAATTTAGTATGAGTACACAGTTTAATTGTCAAAAACATTTCAATTTCTAGCTATTCAGTTTATTCAAATAGTTCTAATTCATCTAATTCAGTTTAGTATAAGTACAGATTTTGTTTACACACAGTTAAATGTCAAAACAGCCCTATATTAAACAATTCAGTTTAGTGAAAGTACAGTTTCAATGTCAAAAACAGTTCCATTTCAAAGAATTCAGTTTAGCATATGCACGCGGTTTAAATGTAAGAACAGTTTAATTGTCAAAAATATTTATATTCCAAACTATTCAGTTTAACATAAGTATGCAGTTATTTCTATTTAACCCATAAATAGGGCCATATCAGGTGCTACCATTCTGGGCCAGAATGGACCTGAGAGCAATGGCAATGAAGCGGTGCTCCATATTCCCCAAAGCTCCAGTATCACTGGAACCTCACCATCAGATTGTTTAGTGTCATATCCAGGACACTCGATGGCGAGGGTTTTACCCATCTGCAGAGTTGTAGTTTACAGCCCCAGCTGGCTGTGCAATATGAATAAAGACGGCACAATAGAATTGATAGATATATATCTAAGTTCGTTTGATTTTCTAATAAATGCATGAACGAGAAACTGACAGTCATCGAGTACCGTTGACTCAATGTCAGTGTTATCCAAACTTTTTATATATATATAAATATATATAAATGTTATCCAAACTTTATATATATATATATATATATATATATATATATATATATATATAAACAAGCAACTGCGTCAAACATTACATCGGTGCAACGGAGGGCATCATAAAACAGAGAATTTACAACCATAAACTTTCTTTCACAAACAGAAACTACTCATCCAATATTTCCTTATCCTCGTACATATGGCACTTAAAATGCACAAACATCTCCCCTACAATCACCTGGGAGATACTAAAACAAGCACTTGCCTACAACAAAACATTTTTTAAAATGTCTTCTTTGCCTCCCTGAAAATTAGCCATCATAATCTACCCATCACAAAACACCCAACTAAATAAAAAATCTGAAATCCTTTCAAAATGTAAGCACTTTGATTTATACACATAACCCATCTAACACCTCAAATATAAAAAAAAGACATCAAACCCCACCTGAAGCACTGTAAGTACCATATTCCTCCACCAACCATCACACTCGCCACAATATATATACCATCTTTCACCATCAACCCCCATACCCTTCTCCGTACGCCTCCACTATCTGTTATATTTACATTTTTATGAGCATTAAGAATAGGCTTCAACACTCTACATTCATCTTATCTACCACGTACACTCTATCCTTTTCTACAATAGCGTATAAATCATACAACATTAACACAAAACATATAACTATTAAAGATAACCATCTCAACCATCCAACTATTGCCCATACCTCCCAAACGCACCATCTATTTCCTTAATCTATTAACTTAATTTTATAATGACAACACTTTGCTGTTCAGTTATAATCATTATCGTACATATAAATACTAACTATTATTGTAACCCCTTCATTATTTTCATTACGCACGTACTATCACAGACAACTATAGTATATATAATATTTACGCATCATTTCATCGATTTATTATTATATTCTAGCCGAATTCTCTTCCCTAAATATAATACCAACATTGTACAATATTATATTTTAAATTGAATATTCTGCGAATGTTCAATGTTTTGGTTTATTTTCTTCATGGAACCATCATCAGGGTTAATAAGCGAAGCTGCATCATCTGAATTATATTCAAATTTTAAATGTAATTCAGAAGATACATCACATATTTTATTGCCCTGACAATAGTTAAACAAAAAAGAAGAACCATACATTAACTTTAGCATAATATACAGTTATAGATAAACTCATTCCAAGGTTATCTTTTATTTTCATATCTTTATATATATATATATATATATATATATATAATGCCCAAAATCTTTTCATAAATTGTCCTGTGATCTAGTAACTGTCAATAATGATATTTCCTTTAGCAATGGTGATTAGTTGGCAGTGCTTAGCTTCTCTCCAAGTAATATACATCATATCACACTGTATTACGAGGTATTATCGCAAATGAGTTATCATATCCCGAACCTCATCATTTGAAAGAAGGGGTAGTTTCCGGTTAACGATTTATTGAGGATTGAATACAAATTAACCCACTTGAAATTTAACTCAATTCGCTAATTCAATTTAATTTAGCAATAGAATTGAATTTTAGCTTCCTTCTCCTCACCCCAGAAACACATTCACACGCTCCGGACAGCCATTCCATCAACCGAAGGCATAAATTTGCCATCTCATTAGAGACTTTGATGAGTATTTCTTATCAAAATTAAAAATAGTTTGTTATAATTTTAGATTAATGCGATGTAAAATTTCTGGCTGTGTTGGTTTTTAGTTTTGTTTGTTTTTTTTTTTTAATACTTTATGAGCAATAATTAAATTGGTATTTCGGTAGAAAAGAAAAAGCGGGAGAAAGAGAAATTTCCTCAGGGTGATTTTTTTTTACTGTTGGATTTTGAGAAATCAATTGTTTGTACCAGAAATATTTTAAACGTACTCGCATCCAAATTACCGACATATGTAAATATATTAGTTATATGTACATGCAACCGCACGCACCTATATAGATGTATATCTGTCTAAATATATCCTGGAAAATTGTGGACTAAAATGTTGATATAACTGAAGAGGAAAGAGAAATATATTTTTGTAACAGAAATTGACAAATTCATATATATATATATATATATATATATATATATATGTGTGTGTGTGTGTGTGTGTGTCCATGTGTGGGTGTGGGTGTTTAAAGGTTGTAACATCAATGAATTTCGTGATATGTACAATAGAGAATATGTTGATTGTATAAAATAGAAATTAAAACCAAATCCCAAATTGCTACAGCCTGAATTTTTTCATGAGCATCATATTCTACCTTGGAGGTACTTCTCCCAATACTTGAAAAGCAACAGTGCTACATTAAACGTACAAAATATCAATCGAAACTGGATGCTCATGACAAAATATTTAAAGAGAAATCTTAACAAAAATATTTTTTCAATTTAAAACGGCCTTAGTAATTTAGAAAAAACGGCCCCAATATTCTAAATTCTTACGTTACATTTTATATTCAAAATTATCTATAATATTCACAATTTATATATTAAAAATATACATTATATTATATATTATATATTATATTGAAAATAACATTTATTTCAGTAATTAATATAATAACATTGCCGGGGAATTTAAGTAAGTTATATATATATATATATATATATATATATATATATATATATATATATATATATATGAGTGTGTGTGTGTGTGTGTGTGTGTGTGTGTGTGTTGCCAACAATGATAAAGAGCTCAGATGCTTGCAAACAGAGTTACATAGAATATGAAAAGGATCATGAAATCTTTTATTCCTATAACTAAAAGTTACATTTGCTGAGTAGCACAATCGTCAGATTGGAAAGAACTGGACACAACGACAAGATTGACGACTTATTTACAATTGATTTTGCGCTAGGATAGTGATTAAAAAATGGGGCTATGC
Organism: Sepioteuthis lessoniana; assembly: GCA_963585895.1. NCBI lineage: Eukaryota > Metazoa > Mollusca > Cephalopoda > Myopsida > Loliginidae > Sepioteuthis > Sepioteuthis lessoniana. The sequence goes on along the minus strand of OY757911.1, from coordinate 65,659,002 downwards.
ACTTGACACGAAGTGAAAATAAAGAAATAAGAATAACCATTTTGTGACAATGCTTTGAGTTGGAAGACTAAAAAGGAGTCTCAAATCGCAAAACCGGAAAACGAAAGAATTGTAGGAAGTTCAAAGATAAGTAACAAAGTGCGTCGTAGGAAGTTCAAAGGATTATAGTGAATATGGATAAGTGATTAAAGGAAAGTGGCCAGAAATGTAAAGAAAACTACAGATACAAGGAAGTAGGGAGATTCGGTGATTAACCTGTTGGACAGCAACATTGTAGAACGTTCAAAATCTACTTTCTCTATTACGTTCACCTTTAAACTGATATCATTGCGAAAGTTTAGAACCTCTTTATCGCTTAAATATGGGTCAAATAATACCTCTACAGTTCTTATGTAAGGATGACTTTGGCATTAAATCATCCACGAAGATTAATACGCCATTAAACAAAGAAACCAAATCAAACCCTAAACATAAGAATTTGAAGTTTTTCTTCAAAGCACAAAATACATCTGCTGGTACTGTCAGAATATGCATTTGATCTTTTGACGATTTTTCATTTTACTTGAGGATATCTTCCTTTATTTTTTGTCCAAAGCAATGCAATAATGCTTTGACAATAAAGTACTTGTTTCATACTTTCTTGCATTGACACATGTTATGGGTGTACCAAGTCTTTTTAAAATTATTTGGAGTAAAACGAAAATAAACTTTCTCTTCTTTGTAAATATGGATAGAAAGCCTTGTAAATCACGTCAGTATATAAAATTCTTTCACGATGACGGTGGCTCTGGGGTAAGTTATCTGACTGATGTAAAATCAGTCCAGCATGAAGCATCTCGCGTGTCTAGCCACACTGAAGAGTTGTGGTACAATGAAACAGTCTCTCTATGTTTGACAATATATATATGCTCCCCTCCATGTGGGTTGAGCACTATTGTGGAGAATTTGCTGGCTACCACATAAGCTGAAACGCAATAATATTCACATGAATTGACCACTCCCGGTAGCCGATAAATTATATACAAAAGATATAAGTAAAAATTCCTTCAAAAACGCTGAGAACTATATATATATTTAGTTAGAATGAATTTAAGGTCCGATTTTCTAAATAAATGTTTCAACATTCATTAAAGTATTGCCTTTTGTTATCGTTTGGGAATTATTGTTATATAACATATATAGATTTTCGGTTCGTTCCTAGTGATCCCGTGTGCTTTGACAAGCTGTCAAGTTGTGATAAGTAACCAGGGCAGCGCGTAAAGGCAGTCAAGCCCAACAGGTGTGTAGCCGGAAGGAGACCACGTGATGAGAATTACGCAGGCTGATTTAGACAAAGTTAAGGGAATCGTGAGTCAAGCCAGGGACACGCAGCCGAGCAGGTCGTCTCTGACGACACGGCTTGCATAGGGGTGCAAGCGTTGGCACTCCCTGGCTTCTGGAAGAAGGTATGGGACAATAAGAAGTCCCCTCTCTGAGTATATGTCTCTCAATCTATCTCTCAAACTAACAACAAACTGTGGGCCCCTTATAAGAATAAAATGAAAAATATACTTTTATAAAGAAGTGCGTTTCGTTCGTTCATTGAATTTCTTATTATAGATATACAACATTATCGAATGAGTAGCTTTTATTCGTTTTGTTTCATATCATGAGTATATGTATAATAGCATCAATGATCTCAGCAGACGTTTGTACCACCACGTGACGAACGGGATTATGCGTCTTAAGAACTTGTCTGACCCTGTTCTAGCCTCGCCGTGGAAAAAGGTGGCGAACTCCCAAAACTCAGTCATAGTTCACAGACGCAAAATTTTATTCGTTACTACACTTTTTAAGTAGTCGTCTATTACAAAAGCTAAATCGACCACTCTAGCTGGACAAAGAGAAACATGTCATGAGAAGAAAGAAAGAAAGAAAGAAAGAAAGAAAGAAAGAAAGAGTAGAGTGCAGACACAGACCTTGAATTTTCTTTCAGGTTTTCTGTTGTAATTCTAACGTACTTGTTCGCTGATTTCGTCTCCACAGCTGCGTGTCTGGTGTAAGATCCATTTTCGGAGCTCACCTCAAAACGGGGACCGTAATTTTCATCTGTCCTTATATCTTCGTGGCTAGTGTTCAACTATCATCTATATCTAGTCACGTCGCCTAGTCAACTAACAAATTTACTTTCAAACCCGAGTGGTCCCCTTATTTCCGCCTAGTGTCGGAGGAAGGAACATATACGTTTCCGATGTTCCACACCTACGCAGAAGATTTGGGACCTCCGGGGTTTTTTTCTGGTCATTTTTAATGGCTAGCTCACCTACAATGAGTGCTTTGGCCTGACTCCTTAGAGGTCAGGTAGCTGTTCCGTAGATTCACTGTCTGCTTTTTCTTATTGAATAATGGTCTTTTAATAGCATTTCACTTACGACAGTGTAACCTTATATCCTGGAATAGACTGTCTAAAGAATTTATTTTGAAGGCATGGAAATTGTTTCGAAGACGAGTTCATACAATAATTGACAAAAATGGCGACCATATTGAGTAAATTTACTGTTTTGTGTCTGTCTTCTTATTTTGTTATTCATTTTTTAAAATTGAAATTGATGTTGCTTTATAATAGAGTCCTTTATTATTATAATACTAGAATATTCCTAATTTTGCTTCCGCACCCTGTATATACATTGAATAAGATTATAAACTAAAATACCAGGTCGGTCAGGAAATTATCCAGTTATTTTGAATATTCGAGAATGGTTTCTCTTCTTTGATGTAACTGGTAAAATAGTAAAAACTGACTGCATGGTCTTGTACACCCACTCACTCGTAGGGTTATCCAGTCGTAAGTGAAATGCTATTAAAAGACCTTATCTTTTGTGTGATATTTGCACTCACAGGCAATGTGCATAAAGTTTTGCTTGAAATTTAAACATTTATCAATATGATAAGAACTCTTTTGCAGATGACTCAGTTAAAGATGTCTTGATAAAATAGAGGTGTGGGCGCAAGACATCTCATCAGTCAGATTTGTCAAGGTTTAGGTCTGTCTATCTGTGGTTTCTATGTTTTCCTAAATATAAATCACCATTAAAAAGATTGATCTCTTCCTGTTCATGAAATTAAGAAAAACGCAATGAAGCAACTGGTGGCAATCTCTAAAGAAGATTTTACAAGATGTTTTGAAAAGCCAAAGTAACACTGAGAGTGTTAAAAGGAATACTTTGAAGATATTGAACGAGATGAACTATTTTTATTAATATGAAATGGTTGTACACCTTTAAAAAAAAATCAGTTTTCCTACGTTGAATGTTCTGTGAAAAAAAAAAAGATGTGAGTGAATTAAAAGCAAGGTCAAACTTTTATGTACAGAAGATCAGGCCAAAGGATTTCTGAAACATTACTGGTGCGAGGGATCACGTTCAGTCACCGGCGTGGGGTCTCTGTCTGCAGTGGTCAAAGGAGTGGAAATCTCAAACTGCCAAAGAGATGAGACAATGGAATGGCTGCAGTGGCAGAAATTTCATATAGATTTAATTAAAGTGAAGGAATGAGTGTGTCACAATACACAGTATTTTGTCTCACGGTGCGTGAAATGTATAATGGCTAAGGTATTGAAATGTGGGCTCGAGTGAGCGAGTTCGAACTCCAGTCGTGATACTACATTGACTTTTGGCTTATACCATTGGAAAAGGCATGAACTCCCTTATCCTCCCTACTATGGGTTTAATAGTATCACTACTTTTGTTCTACAAGGGTGGCTTTGATATTAAATGACCGAAGAAGGTTGATATGCTATTAAACAAAGAAACCAAAGGAAAAATAGGTTTGGTTTCTTTTTATAATTGTATATTAACTTTTGTCATCCATTTAAGTACTGAACAAACATGTCTCTGCTTAACTTCAGTAACCTGACAAGAACCGCTGCTTTTAGCTTGACTGTAAATTGGTTTAGAGATCTGCTGAGACGTGGAATTAAAATAACTCACAAGGGTTGATATGCTATTAAACCAAATAACCAAACCAATTTTTTTTTAATCTGTTGTTAAAATCCTGACTCTACAGACGTAGAAAAAAGTTTAGAGGTCTTTTAGACATCATGTCTCATCGAGTAGAAGCTGTTTTTCTTGCATTTTGAGGACCAGCAAACCATTAGGCAAGTAAACATACTTTGGCTCATTAGTATTTACCTATGTCTGTGTGCCTGAGTCTATATGTGTATGTAGCGCTTCGTCGGGTATATGGAGAAATATACAAGTGATAGATACATATTGATTTTTCCTAGTGCCATAATTATTTTTACGGATATTGAAAACATTTTAAGTAAGCTTTTAAGATTGTTTATGCTGAGGTTGTGGCTAATTAAATTTCATATATCTACACTTTTCTATGTAGATCGTTTTATTTAAATTTTCAACAGCGGCGCATTGAAGTAGCCAAAAAATATCGACCTCCAAAGTTGTGTGTGTGTGTGTATATTCAAATTAAACACTCCTACTTTACAATCAATATTATTATAATCATTAAAAAGGTTAGTGGATATAAAAATTTTGATTATCAACACCACAGTAAGTGAGTTCGAACTCCAGTCAGGCTATCACGATCACTTTCGGACGAATAACCTTAAGAAATCTATAAACCACTCTTATCCATTATCTATGGGTTAAATAATACCACTAATCTCCTTTTTTAGAATGTATTTGGTATCAAAATTTTGATGTGCCATTCAAACAAAGAAACTAAACAAAACCAAAACCCAAATCAAAAAACAATTTGAAAAATTTGATGTAAACACGATCGTTTTATTTTTATTGTTTTTTGGCTTTTGGGGGTTTTTTGGGGGGGGTTCTGGGGGGGTTGGGCGGGGGTTGCATTTTACTCTGATAAATCAATTCTGATATTTTTTAATGAGAGCATTGCAAAAGATTTCACTATAAATAGTAAAATCTTTCGCAATGTTCTCATGAAGAAAAATATCAGTAATGAGTTATCAAAGTAAAACTATCAGCAATGTATATACATTATACGTATAATGGAGTCATTTCCGTTGTGTAACTGCATGACTTCGACTTTGAAGGTAAACTACAAGGCTCATTAAATAAGTTTCCTGACTTTTTTCGTATGGGCACTTTTATTGATCGTACACACATGAAACTCTAGTCCCCTTCGAAGTAATCTTCTCCGGCTGCAATACACTTGTACCGTTCCAACAACTTCTGGAAGGCCCCATGGAAGTCCTCTTGTGTCAGCGTGTCATTTACCTTTGTCACAGCCTCTTTCATCTCCTCAACTGTCTCATAATGACAGCCTCTAATTTTTTCCTTGAGCTTAGAGAATAACAAAAAGTCACATGGCGCAAGGTCTGGACTATAGGGAGGGTGAGGAACTGTCCTGATGCCCATATTGGTCAAATAGTCCGTGACTAGGATGGAGTTGTAAACTGGTGCTTTGTCCTGGTGGAAATGCCACTGACCCGATTTGAAGAGTGTTGGCCTCTTCCGACCGAATCTCATCATGAACTCCCTTAAAACTTCAACATAGTATTCCTTGTTGACTGTCTATCCAGTGGGAACCCAGAGCATGTAGATCGTGCCAGAGCTGTCAAAAAAAGGGATTATCAAAATTTTTGGGGTGGGTTTGCTCTGTCTGGCCTTCTTGGGTCTGGAACTCTGTCTCTTGATCTCTGGGTCATAGCAGTAGATCCAGCTTTCATCACAGGTCACCAAAGCATCAAGAACTGCGGGATCTGAATTGATCAGCTCGATCATCTCCCAGCTGTCATGAAAACGTCTTTCTTTCTGATCTTCTCTGAACACCCTTGGGACAAACTTCACGCAAATCTTCCACATCTTCAGTTCCTCGCGAATAATTGTGTGTACAGTTCCCACACTGACATCAAACTGTGCACTTATTGTCTCAACAGTTTTTCAACAGTTTAAAACAGAATTTTATAGAATATCGTTCTTCTAAAGTGTCCTCACGTCCTGATTGTGACAATCAGGATTTAGTAGGGTGTATTCCAATTGCTGCTGTAGCTGTTCATTTGAACCTGAAATCATAAAAATTGGTCAGTCATATCATAAGATGTATAGCAATAACATACTGAATTTTCAAGAGTCTACGACAGTTTTAAATGCCAGTACAAAAAGGTCTGGAAACTTATTGAAGGCACTTCGTATATATAGTCTGAACGAAAAAGGACACAAAGACATTGATAAATAAGTATCATAAATTTGTTTATACTGATTGGTTGCTGGTTCAGCCTATTGGCAGAAAATGTTTATATCAAACCTGTTCATATTTCAACACTGATAGACTTTCAAATGCCATTCGCGTTTGTGTGAAAATCGGCCGTTTTTCTTAACGGCATTTCACTCTATTAGTTTTTGTTTAAAATAATTTCGAATCTGAAACAATTTCCTCTTCAAGATTTTATTATGTAGAAAAACCCGTCTATAAAAGTTAATGAAATTTTAGATAATGAATTCTTTTATATATAAATATTTTTCAATATAATGAGTTATGAATAATGTCAAAGTGTTTGGGGATTGAAATGTTTTATTGATGAAATGTTACGTTTCTGTTTTTCTTCTCTATTATAGGAAATTTAGCGACTCTGTTAAAGTCGTGGCCTCTTTTATAAAAATGCTGTTCTCCTGGGAAAAGTTTTTTTTTTTTATAACGCAGAGATTTAATTATGTATCTATAATTGTTTATACTAAAATTGAGCGGCTAATTTTTATATATCATTTAGGGGAATGTGTACATTTTTAAAGCTAAATAATTTTTTATCATTACAGTTTGATTCGTGAGACATTTGAAGTCTTATTGTTTATAGAACTAGTAAATGAATTAGTATATTTGATTTGTTTGGTATTTGTGTTTAATGGCATTTCAACCTTCAGTGGTTTTTTAATGTCAAAGCCGTTCTTTAGGACAGCAGTGGTACTATTTAACTCATAGCTGAACGAATTTGGGAGTTCATGCCTTTTCAAAAGGTACAAGACCAAAAATTAGCAAAATAATACGATTGGGGTTTGAACTGGTTTACTGTGATATCTCTGTACAGGATTTTAGCAATAAAGCAACAGATACTCTCCCTTGATAGGCTTGCCACAAATCTGTTTTTACCATTGTATGATTGACAAAAAATTTGTTATGACCATCATAGAATTTTTTTATATCTTTGTCGTTTAAAACTATTTAAAAAATGTTATAAGCATAAACAAGATCAGACAAGAATTGAGAAGAGCTAAAAGAGGGGATATTTTAAGAAATGAACCAGGTGAATTTGCTTCTAACCCAACTAAAATTCTCTGAATGTATTATAGTTTCTTTCCATTGTTCTTTCTTCAGATTGACAGAGTAATTAATTTTAAAGACATTTCATCCTGTATTGGGTTATTTGATGCCTAGAGTTCATGGAATTGTGTTAATTGTATATTTACATTTACATTTTTTGTGCGTGTAGTTGTTTCATTAGATATTTTTTAAGCCTGAAGAACCAGTTTTAGATTCAAGTAATTATTTTTTATACAAATGATTTACAATGCTATGGTATCAAGCTTTCCTATCTAAACAAATAGTTGGCACACAGTTATGTAGTTGTCCTATCTAATACTAATGATGATATGGTTTCAAGTAATTATTTCTATATCCTTTAGATTTCTAAAGTCAACAATATTGTGGATGGGTATTATTGAATGTTCTTACGAGTGATATAGGATGAAATCTTTCTTTTCTTTTCATTTTTTTAATGTGAGTGCTTTATTTCTTAGGGTTGTATGGTTCTGTAAATTCTATGAAACACAAAAGTTACGAAGCCATTATCGCCCTAAGAAACCCTATTCTCGCTGGCGTTTCTAATTTCCTTCTTTCGAAAGTTGATCTTGTTTCTAAGAGGAAAAATAAAAAAAACAATCATAAGTTATAACAACTAGGTGCTTGAGTACATTTCTTAATACCAAAACATTTGAATTTCTATTAAGTCGAAAATATTATAAAGACACGTTTAACAATATAAAAGTATTTTAAAAGATCAATTTAATAATTTTTCCTAAATATTTACTCACAGACATTTAGGAATGTTATTTTTATTGCAAAATAATTTATAACATTTTTCTTCATTTTTCTTCATTTTTCTTCTCAATACAAATGTTACCACAAGCTTTTTGGGGTTCTTTTATGCATATAGAATTCTCAAAATAAAAATTTTTGACTCATACATTTTAACAAAAAATTTCTTTAATTGCCTACGTGGATTAAAGTTTTCCACACTGTACTTCGTAATACGTTTGTCAAGATGTTTTATCTTCTTCACTTTTACTGAAAATGGACATGGCCTCACGAGTTCAAATCTTAGACAAGTTTGACTGCATTTCACATAGCACTAATATCATCAAGCGATGGATAAATAACACTGGTTTAGAAATATTAATTTTTGGTCTGAGGCAAGAATGGGGATAGGTGTTTTTTTATTAATTTGGGTGTGCTGAATTCAAATTTATAAATAGTTTTGCTCTATCACCTCTAGTTTTCTGGCTTTTAAATAGTCTCATTTTAGTATAAACAGAGAATATATGTGCATATTTCAAGAGTTGCAGCAGCTTATAACAGATAAAACAGGATATATAAAGAACACTGATTGAATCAATATACTTGGATGACACAATTCACAGTACCACAGACAGTCAAAAGTGAGTTTTCTTAGAAGATCTGGTGTATTTTGCCTCCGAGATGTCACGCAAGGGCATCCAGCGGAAGTCTCCCATCATGCCGGGGTTCCATTTGCCTTGATAGTTGCTCTCCATCTTCGTAATGTCTTGGTGGAATCTTTCTCCATGTTCATCACTCACTGCTCCAAGGTTTGGCGGGAAGAAGTCGAGGTGTGAATGGAAAAAATGAATCTTGAGTGACATTCGGCACCACATATCCTCGTAAGACTTTAGCAACTTCTCAATACAGGCTTGGTAATCTGGTACGCGTGTGTTACCAAGGAAGCCATTACAGACTGACTTGAATGCTTCCCATGCTCTCAGTTCCTTTAAGTTGAGAAGCTCCTCAAAATCAGTATCCTTCAGCACTTCACGGATCTGAAGTCCGACAAAGATGCCCTCTTTGATCTTAGCAGCAAAAAGCCCTGGGAATACAGTCGACAAGTGTTGGAAGGCAGCACCATTTTTGTGCAACGCCTTCACGAAAGTTTATGAAGAGGAGGAAGAAGCACCTTATTCATGTCCACCAGAGGATTCTCCTTGAGACTGTGTTCGCCAGGAATAAAAGTGCTTCTAGACCCACAGTCTTTCTGCTTGTAATGCTGGTATACAGCTCGACTATCCCAGAGACAGAGAAAACAACAGTACTTTGTAAAGCCTGCGTGCATACCCATAAGAAGACCAATTACCTTATTTGTTCCGATTCCTGAAACTGGTGATCCTTACATCTTCCTGGACTAGGTTCCACTGTTTAAGCCGAGAAGCCATGAGCTCTGACTGCTGTTTTTACAGATACAAATCACGAGCAAGATCATTCAGGTCTTCTTGCGTGATCCAGTGTGGCTTATTGCCACCTGTTCCTAAATATGTACACTCAATATCTTCCAAAGATATTAACTCGGCAGAATACTCCCTTGAAGACATTTCTTCATCTGATGAGGAAAGAAGATCCTTATTTACTGGAGGTGTGGGTACAGGAAGATCGTCTGAATGGGGAACGGGTCTCATAGCAGATCGAAGGTTGGGATATTTGGTCTTTTTCCTAGAAGATGCATTGAAACCAGTTATATTAGTTTTACAAAAATAATAATCATATGCGTGGTTTCGCGGCTCTCTCCAAATCATCGGGACTGCAAAGTTGAAAGCTGCTTTCTTGCCATTAAACCATGCAGTTAGTCCATTGTAGCGAGGTTTACAATAGATATGTGGAGCCCAAGACTTGTCCTGATCACCAATTTTACAGTCAAAATAGTAAAAGTGGGCGGTTCTGCGGAGGGAAGTGATGGTTTGACGCTATGCGACTGTTGTGAAGTCCCCACACACGTAGCAGAAAGAATCCTTGACATTTTCACGCGCTTGAAGCCATTGGAGAATCTGAAAATATAACGAAGTAAAACTAAATGTGCATTTGAAAATGTAATACTAATATTTAGTAACCCAAAAGATGTTTAACACGATAGTTGAGGGACACTGACCGCCTGCGACACCTACGAGACAACCTCTTCCAATGACTGCCAGAGTGTGGACTGAGACCTGCTGCCTTAACAGTCAAAATCCGTCTTGATATATATATATATATATATATATATATATATATAATGTAATACTATCACTTATATTTAGTGCATAATAGCTAAAAAATAAGCCATAAGTCTCACAATATTAGAATTAACCCTGAATTCATATACGCTTTTATGTACCGAATATGCACAAAATGCACACTATGCATATCTAAAAAACTAGAGGTGATGAGTAAAAACGGATTTCAAATTTGAATTCAGTACCCTCAAATTAGGTAAAAACGGTTATTTTTGAGCTCGCCTCAATTTCTTTGTAAACCAGTGTAATAGAGCAGGTTCTTCAGCTTTGGTTACTCAACCATTCTAGGAGAAAGAAAACTCTGAATCCAAACCTGTTAAATTCCTCTTAAAATTTGACCGTGTGTCACATCCGGAGGGGTTGGTTAAATACATGCTACACTTTTATCGAAATATTCTTTTTTTATATCATCTTTATATTATATACCTGAATTGATTAGCAAAACTTAAATAATGTGTACCAAAAATGTTTTTTTCTAAAACTGTGTCACCAGCACAAAAACGTTTGGATGCTTTGTCGAAGACAGTAGCAATGAAAGTTATTTCCTTTCGTGCAAATGATAGACTTTCGATTTTCGTTTTTCGATATATTTGCTATGCAAGAGTCAGTTTCTAATTATACTAATGATTACTATTGGCGTTGCCGTTTCTGTAGACATTGTCATCAAAGTTTCGGTCATTTTATAAGACTTCTGTACTGATTACTTCATATAATCTTGTGAGAATTTGAATCCCTCTTGGCTGATAAAGTTCTTGAAGCATATGATTTATTTTTATTTATACTGGGTATTTTATCGAGCCGTATCAGTTAGAAAATGGCACATGCAAAATTCGCAGAGATTCTCTTACTTGTGACTTTGTGGGTAGTAAATGATTACTTTTATTGGTACATCGCTTTGGAGTTTTATCTTCCTGTTTGCTGTTATTTTGCCAATTTCCTTTTGAAGAAGATCTAGGGAGGAAAAATAGTAGCAGTAGTAGATGTAAGAATAATAGTAGTAGCGGCTGCTGCTGCTGCTACTGCAAGAAGTAGGAAAAGAAAACATTACTAGGTGAGTCATATTTGAATCGCTATATTTCTGGACTTATGCCACAACTAAGTTAAGTTCGAGATAGAAACAAAAAATTATATAAAAACTAATATATTTCAATCTAATGAACAAGATGAAGATTGTAAGAATCAGGAGGGGGGAAATACACCATCTCTGTTTCTCTTTCTTTCTTGAATTTTGTTATATACTTTTAATCTAAACTGCTTGTAATGATTACGAGAATTTATCATAGGGACATATAAAAACGAACAAAAAATCATAGATAGATTGATAGATAAATAGATCAATCATAAAACAGCAAGACGTACATTCCATGTGCCGACTAAGACAAGACAATCACTTAATAGTTTAGTACGTAAACGTAAATAAATTAACCAAACTGGCGAAGAAGCTTTTTGTTTCTCAGTGTCCAATGATATCCCGAAATATCTTACATCGGCATTCAAATGCATTAAGAGAGAATAAAACCTCCAATTTGAGTCATTTTTGCAGAACTAAATGGCAGTGAGAGTTCGGTCTGGTTTGACACGATTTCTTATTTTAATGGCATATCAACCATCATGAGTAATGTAATGCCAAAGCTCTCTTTATAAAAGCACTGTAGTTTATCCTACTTAACGCATAGTCAGGGGATATGGATGTTCATATCTTCACCTCTGAATGTAATACCGCGATTGGCGTTCGAACTCGCTTTCTACGGTGACGCAGTCCAACACGATGAGTACCTCCAGGGTGATTTTGAAGTCTTAAACCTTAAGTTAATTCGCACAAACGATTTGGTTTGAAAACTTATTACAAACATGAACATCCTTTCGAATCTTATATCAAAAATGCAAAGTCATGAATGAAGTTCAAGGCTCCAATCATATAATATGCATTGGGCAGATATAAAATGATTTCAATTTCTTCCTATATTTTCATTTTGTATTTAAAAACCAAACATAAGATACTGTTTAAACCCTTTCAAATTTTTAAGAGCCATATATGGCTTTCAGTGTTTCCAGTGACACGTTTGAGGGTCATATGTGACTCCCAAACCGAAATTTAAAGTAAAGGATCAAATATTGTGAAGACGTGTGAATAGACCCCTCTAATTTGCCTTGACGTGTGAAAGAGTAAAGGGATCTCCATAACTTTAATGACAAAACTAATATATTATAAGTTTACAGCGTTTTTAATGAAAAGTGTTGCCTTACCTTATTGTCAAAAATATGCCATGGCGCCTGATTTATACGTTTCAATAATTGTGAAGGTATTTATGAAACAAATATATCTGATATATCTGGCATTGTCTCAAGTTACAAAAATATTAACTTCCACGGACTCGTTCTGGCCGAGTAGGAAACTTATGTCAACATTTGTTTTGACTCCCAAGATGCCCACGGCCAAAAATTAAATTACTTGTGGAGAAATTGAACACACGTTTTAAAATTCTTGGAAGTTTGTCGAATAAATAAATGCATTCAAAGAGTTCTCCCAATGTCATATCATGAATTACAAATGAATAAATAAAAATGAATAATGAGATTTGACCTTTACTGGATACAAGAAGGAAGTAAAGTGTTATTGTTTTTTTAAATGTCGAAAAGGTGCCTCATTTGAAGTATGTGCTCAAGAGGTAGTGACCGTACCTGTGCTCCCACTCTAACTACTCAACAGCCTACGGGATATTGTCTGTGAGATTAAATGTTTTACCTCCCTTCTTGAAAATCATGTTCAGTCAATGAAGTAATTCAAGATGGAGTGACATTGTCTCAAGAAAGAAAGTAGACCGGCAGCAAAAGATGAAAGTGACGATAAAAAAATCCGAAATGCTTAGGAAAGATGAAATATGTGACAAAACGTAAAGAATGAGAATATATTTATCTCAAAAAAATATCTATCTTTGTTAAACATTAATTTACAGTTAACGGATACAACTGAAGATAGTCCAAAGTGAAGTGGTTGAATCTTTGTTAAAAACAACTGAGATGGTGTTGGTCGTTCAAAAAAAATTGTGCAATAAAAGGAATATTTCGTCAAAACAATCATTAGAATTAGTAGAACTGCTTACAATGAAATTAAAGTATTTCAGGTATTTTTCCTAAGCTATGATTAGTATGGAACACCTAATTAGTTAGATACTCACAAGATACTCAGATGTATCGCGATTTGATTAATCAGATATCGACCAATATTTTCAAATCACAAGAAAAGCCTTGAATCTTTATTATTACTATTAATATTATAATTATTATTATTATTATTATTATTATTATTATTAGTAGTAGTAGTAGTAGTAGTAGTAGTAGTAGTAGTAGTGGTTGTTGTTGTTGTTGTTGTTGTTGTTGTTGTTGAATTAGAAGCACGAGTATTGTCGCCTGAATGTTTTCAAGAAAACATGAAATCATTAATCTCCTCAACAAAGGAACAGCTTTCTCCTTATTCGCACTCTTCTAATCCCTCAACTCTAGACACAGCAAGTCATCGAGATGTAGTTGCTAAAGTACTGGACTGCAACATTGTAGTAAGCGAGTTCAAACTCCAGCCACATTATTACCTTCTCTTTTGGACTAACAACGTTGGGAAAGGTATGAAATCGCCTTTCCCCCAACTCAGGGTTAAATAGTACCAATACTGTTTTTCTACAATAATGGATTTGGCATTAAATAACCCATGAAGGTTTATATACCAGTCAACAAAATAACCAAACTAAAATTGCAAAGAGAGTTATTTTTTTCGTAATGTTATTTGACAATATCTTCCAATAATCAATTATGATTGGTGTCCTCAGCTCCCCCAGAGAACCAATTTCTCTAATTAATCAGTATTGTCACCGTGCTGAAGTATTTGGTTATATACGTAAATAAGATGAATGAGAACGCTTTTATGATACCGGGCAACTTGAAAAAGAAATATAAATGTATTGTTATTATTATTCCATCTTGTTTGATTTTATCTATATGTAGTTACTGTAAAAAAAGTCAATATGCACAATATAAAACATCGCGCTGCATAAAATATAAATGTCGTTATCAGAAAAATACATGAATAAATATAAATTATAAAATACTTATAACACAAATACCCGAGATTTTAAGATTAAATATTCCAATATGTTTTAATTGTTCGAGCATGTGAGTCTCTCTGGGGCCAGATGGCAGTGTTCAAGCAGTCAAAAGGTAATATTTCGATTATTGATTATCAAAATGTGTTGCAACACAATCTTCCTATATTTCCTTCTGTTGAATAATACCTTGACTGAGTCTTTTATTTGGCATTTAGTGTAGATTTTGAAACAGCTGGAAAGATACCTTTAGTTAATTACGAGTAACTGACAGGTAATGACCTTTAAGGAGAATTGAATGCTTGGCTTTCATTAGTGTATTGAAAAGTAAGGTGACAAAACTCATAGAAATTAGATTGCAGTTTTAAATTAGCCGAGACCAGTTGAAGAAATCAGACCTAATTTTCTATCAATGGTCCGGTGCTCCCGCCTTGCTAACGGAAACGGAAATATATATGAACAAAAAAAAGTTATAAGCGCACACCGAAAAAGAAAACTTTGTATTTATGTAATTCATCCCAACAAAAAAAATATAGTATTCAATAAAGAAGATAGAATAGTGAGGTAAAAAGATGAACAAATGGTTATCTAACAAAACGCCTATATAACATTTATCAATTCCTTCTAATTTTTTGTAAGGTGTTAAACTAAGATTACCTAATACAAATTCTCTTGGTCAGCTCTGCAACTGAAGATAGCCAATTTTCAACCTATGCCAGAGGTCAGGGTTGAAGTTGAATTAAAAACTAACATCATTCCAAATGTTTAGGCGAGAGTTTTCATTGCGTAATGCATAAAGTTCTGGATTACGGCCTCGAAGTAAGCAAGTTCAAACACCCGTCGCGCTATTATGTTCACATTCGGACTAATACCCTTTTGGGACGGTATAAACCTGTTTATCCCCTAAACTGTAAGTTAAATAGTACCACTTCTCTTCTAAAAGGATGTCTGTGGCATTAAGTCACCTACGATGGTTAATTTGCCATGAAACAAAAAACCTTACCCATCCAAATGCTCAACTTCAAACAGAAAGACTTTTCTTTTTTAAAGATTGTCGTAATACAAACTGACTTTCTTTCCTCTGTTATATTATTTCGTTTTGTGCTGTACTAGTTTGCAATTAAATCAATAATTGTTCTTATAAGTCACTCAGAATGACATTCACTCTCTCTCTCTCACACACACACTCACACACACACCCTGAAACGAATGCCTCGAAGGGGTAGAAACTTAACACGAGAAAACACTCTTCGGCAGAACTCTTCACTTTACACATTCTTAAAGGAAGCTGGTAACTTGATACACTGTTCATCATCGTTTAGATTTTATTCCTTTGGCAAAAGATTGGTAAAATCTGTTGCTCCAGCAGGAACACAAAAAGGAACAAATAAACACTAAGAAGAAAAATAAATGTTCCATCGTGTTTTTTCTAATAAACATAACGTTTCTTTGGTAAATATTTTATCCCTGTGCTGTTATCAACTCTGATCGGTATTTTTAATCTTGGATTTGCTATTGAAATTACAAATATCTATTATCTAAACTGATACTGAAATTCTAGTTTGGAGTCCAGAAGCAAGAGTAAGACTGTTTCAATTGCTCGTAAAATAACTAAGGACGCTTACCCGATTTGGGCTACGACTTGACCAAATCAATTTAAACCTCAATGAAAAATAATTCTTGCAAAACACCGACCGTTTTCTCACCATAATTCAGGATTCAAATTCAACCAGGACTTTGATTTTCAATTTCAACAGTCATTTCCAATTTAATAGATTGTTCCAATACATTCTTCCAACTTCTATTTCGCTAATATGCTTGTATACTGTAAGCTTACAATATTGAATATTTTGCGAGTTATAACAAGTTCGAGTTGAGGAGCTATCATTTAAGTTTTATGTTTTATTTTTATCTCCTCTAAACACAGGTGTCATGATAGAGTCATTAGCTTTATAGTAAAAATTTATATGGGGGCTTAATTAACGAACAGAATGGAGTCATTTAAGTTACATTCTAACATCATAATTTTGATATAACAGTGCTTTAAAATCTTAATTTTATTTCCTTAGCTTGCTTTAATTTGTCACATGTTGAACTCTCATTGAGGATCGCACTTCACAAAGAACACAGCCTGCTAAACTAGTTAAAATGTATAAGGGGGATAAATCAACGAAAAGAATGGAGTCATTCTAACATCATAATTTTGATTGGTTGGTTGGTCGGATTTTATGGTATATCAACCTTTGTAGGTGATTTAACGCCAAATCCATTTTTATGCAAATTGTCATTTCTATTTCAAACAAGTCAAACATGAGTGCACAGTTTAATTGTCAAAACATTTCTATTTAAAACTATTCAGTTTATTTAAACAATTCTAATTCAGCTAATTTTATTCACTCACAATTAGATGTCAAAACAGTTCTATATAACAATTCAGTAAAGTATAAGTACGATTTCAATGTCAAAAACAGTTCCATTTCAAACAGTTCAGTATAGAATAAGCACGCAGTTTAAATGTAAGTGCAGTTTAATTGTCAAAAACATTTCTATTTCAAGCTATTCAGTTTAGTCGAACAGTTCTAATTCAAACATTTCAGTTTAGCATAAGTGAGCAGTTAGTTCTGTTCAACCCATAGATAGGGTTCAATCAGGTGCAACCATTCCGGACCTGAGTTGACCTGGGAGCAATGGCAATGAAGGGTTGCTCTACATTTCCCAAAACTTTAGCATCACTGGAGACTCGCCATCAGATTGTTTAGTGTCATATCTAGGACACTCATTGGGGGTGGTCTTACCCCTCTACAGAGATGCAGTCGGTGTATTCTACAGCGCCAGCCGACTGGGCAACAAAATTTTGATATAATTGTGCTTTAAACTTAAAAAATGAATTTCCTATCTATCACATGTTGAACTCTCATTGAAGATCGAACTTTACAAAGAACACAGCCTGCTAAACTAGTAACCCAACTACGAAATACTATTAAAGTGCATCGGTTATCTATATTTACAAAGTTTATTTTAGTATATGGACACAAGTTTTGACTGCATTGTCAAAAATGATTTTTTATAGAGTAGTAACGATCTTCCGCACTATCTGCATTTATCATATTTACCCAACCCCTCCGCTCGGCAGGATATGACCCAAGGTCAATTTTTTTAGCAGAGTTTAATAGGTTTGAATTCAGAGTTTTCCTTCTCCTAGACTAGTTGCCTCACCAAGGCTGAAGAACCTAGTCTGCTCTACTATTTACTCATAGTTGGAGGGAGAATAATTGGATTCATGCCTTTCCCTGCATTTATCTAAGAGTTATAAATTCTTTAGATGAAACTAAAAACTATACTCAATCTCAATATTTTAAAACCTCAGAAAAAATGTTTTATTACATCACGCATCAAACTTGTATAATACGTATTAGCTAAACGCTTTGCATCTACTTGGGAAAAGTAGATTGGGAAATTTTTGTCTTAAAGCATTTCTAAAATATTTGGAAGAATACTTTACAACAACGCATGGTAAACGATAAAACTGACATAACAGAGTAATGCTTACCATCGTAGAATATGATCAAGGTCACCAGTGTTCAAATCCTGAACGGTACTGTTTACATTTCACAATAGCGCTACTAACTTTAGGAAACACATGAATCCAACTATTTTCCCTCCTGCTTGAATAAATAGTAAGGCAGATTAAACTCTTTAACCATGGTATGGCAATTGATCTAGAAAAGGAAAACTTTGAATTGAAAGCTGATATACTCCGCATAAAATTAACCCTGAGTGGCATCCTCCTCGTACGGAGGGATATATATATATATATATATATATATATATATATATATATATATATATATATATTCTTCTTTGGTCCAGTTAAACCGGAGTTGGGAGTAATTCCATCAGGACAAAAAATTATTCCTGAATGAATATTTAAATTTTCCTGGTAAAGAGCTCAATGTAACAATAATACAGAGCAATAAATTCTTTAAGAAAAACTACGAAACCGGTCACATAGGATTATAAATTTATTTCCATCCTGTTACGCATTTTTGAAATTTCCAAAAACACGAAAAAAATTAACAGGACTTCTTCAGATCTTTTTGATAAAACAACTAGAATAGACACAGAAGAGTGGGAGGGGATAGAAGAGGGGTGAAGGAGATAACTCTATTCTAGTTTTTTTATCAAAAAGATCTGAAGAAGTCCCTTTAATTTTTTTTCGTGTTTTTGGAAATTTCAAAAATACGTAACTGGATGGAAATAAATTTATAATCCTATGTGACCGGTTTCGTTGTTTTTCTTAAAGTATATATATATATATATATATTACAGAATACAAAAAATGGATGTGCAACTGAGGATAGCGAATGGTGAAATTATTTCAGTTGCTACATATTGTTTTCACTGTGCCTAATCATATGACTAATAAAAAGTAAAATAAAAAAGTTGGCGACCTCAGTCTAGGGCGATCCGAACGCTCCCCCTTCAACAGCCACCACACCTAGATGAAGGGGAGGACGCTATATAAGATATATAAGATATATATATATATATATATATATATATATATATATATATATATATATATATCTTTTACCTCATGCATGTCTCATTTCTGATCCTCTTTCATCTAGTTCAGTTACCTATGCATATATTCACTTTCCTATCCAACATAAGGAGATATTTGATCTCCCTAAATCATCTATTTACCTGCTTTTGAACGCATGACTGTCATTTTTAATATTTGTGTTTTCTATTCTGGTAAGTGTTATATATACTAGCTCTCTTAATGATAGATAGATAGATAGATAGATAGATTCGTACGTTTCATTTTGCATGAATACTTAGTTAGAGAGAGAATTCCTTCCAAACTGAATATTTCATGAATGGGTCCATGGATAAAAAAGTATTTATTTTAAGAAATAAAAAAAATTAACTTGTTTTGCGTCTCTCTCGTCTGACTGTCATTTTTCAGTGCAAGATTGCATACGTGTCAAGGTTTCTTACAAGAGATTTATTAGCTTTATCTCTTTCCTTCTCTTACATTTGAATTAAATTTAATATGAAACCTTATAATTTCAGTGTCTTCTAACTCCAAGTAAACATGTTTAATAAAATTAAGTCCACACTTTAGTACGCTTTTCTTAAAATAAAATTCCTTATTGCAAGCGTCGTTGTTTCGTATCAGCAATTACGGAGTTTTATCTTTTATCGCATTGTACATTGGAGTTTAACATATTTTGTATACTTTAAATATATTTTTAGTATTTTTCCGTCAGATTTCTATGTTGATGAATGTCATTGCTATCTTCTCACCAGCCAGTCACTTCTTTTCAATAAGTTTTTCTTATTCTTAGATTTTTATGCATTCAACCACTCTTTCGCCACGAGAAAGTTTGGTTTGGTTTGGTTTTATGGCATATCAAACATTGTAGGTTATTCAAAATCAAATCTTCTTTATATATATATATATACAATTTGTTGATAACGTTTTTAAACGAACCCAAGCCAATTCCTTGGCACACAGTTAAATGCTTCCAAGTATTGCTATATATCGCTAACAATTCAATTAAACATCAGTCATTTGTTTACACACAATTAAAAGACCACACGGTTTTATTTCAAACAATTCAATTTAGCATTGGTCATTTGTTTGCACTCAGTTTAAATGTCAAACAATTCTATTTGACCCAAAGATAGGACCCTCTCAAGTGCTACCACTCCAGGCCAGAGTGGACCTGGTAGTGATGCAATCAAGAGGTACTCTGCATTCCCCAAAGCTTTAGCATTACTGGAGCCTCACCATTACATTGTTTAAGGTTATATCTAAGACACTCGCTGGGAATAGTCTTACAGAGATGCAATCGATGTATTTTGCAGCCCCAATCGACTGGGCATGCCACAAATAGGATGTGACGCAAGGTCAATTTTTAATCAGAGTACAAGTGGTTTAAATTTGAAGTTTTGTAGACAGGTTACCCAACTAGGGCTAAAGAACCCAACCTGCTCTGCTATTTACTCAATACTTTTCCAAATAGCATTAGCGTGAAGTGAAACGCAAACAGACTCGTCCAGAATTTGAAGAAGAGTCACCAGTTCCATTTCCTGCGGCATTAACTCCGTTAAGTTTGGTTTGATTTCTGTCTTTAATGGTTTATCAAACTTCGTAAGTTATTTAATGTCAAAGCCACCCTTTAAAACAACAATAGGAATACTATTAAACTCACAGCTGGGTGATGGGGTATCAGGCCTTTACCAAGGAATTATTCACTCAATACGATGTGTCAATTCATCACTTCATCCACGGGGTTTTTTAATGGCTAACTGTAAAATATCATATTATTTCAGATCATTGCTCAGTCGGCTGGGGACAACAGAATACACCGACTGCCTCTTGTACTTATACTAAACTGAATTAGCTAAATTAGAACTGGTTGAATAAACTGAATAGCTTGAAATAGAAATGTTTTTGACAATTAAACCGTGTACTCATTCTAAACTGAACTGTTTAAAACAGAATTGACTATTTGCATTGAAATGGATTTGGCGTCAAATAACCTAAAAAGGTTGATACGCAATAAAACCCAACCAACCAACTATCTCAGATCACGCATAATTATTATAGAACTTGTTTAACACACGTGTTACTCGTTTTTTATTTGTTTATTTTTTACACATTACACATTAAGTGAAACACAAACAGATTTGAACACGGGTCGCCGATTCCATTTGTTGTTTAAATGCAAGAAAGTTGAAACGAACTGTTTGTTCTCGCCATGAAATGGATACCACTTGTTTATTTTGAACATATTTGGATCTTACTTGTTTTATAACATCATTGCTGGTTTCTTAAATAATGACTTCTATCTTCGACTCGGTGAAACTTAAAATGGTTTCAACTTGCCTCAACAAATTAAGTTCTACTTCTGAAATCACTCAAATTTTAACCATTTATAAAATATGATCCTCAACAAAATAGAGGTAGCATGTGATGACATCATAGTAACGATGAGTAAATCCTTCTTTCAGCTGGCCAACATATTTAAAATATAATGATAATCAGAAATAAACGAGCAAGACTTGACAGATACAAGTTGACAGCTAAATGTTTGTTTAAAGGAAGAGCATTAGTATCTTATAAGGAAATTGAACACATTAGTTCTGCCCTTGAGATACGTAATTTCCCCAAGTGTCCTTGCAAGATGTGTGTTATCCAGCTTTGCGACAAAAGATTATATATTGCAAACGTAACGATGCCTTCGGTGTGCATTCATTGCTTTTAGAGCTCAGATGTCAAGATCTGAAATATCGCAAGAGCCATGTCACATTAAGAAGATTTAAAGAACCGTTCGGAAACTAGACGTGGAATTGCATCAAAGGATTCAATATGTTGAATTGAGTGCCCACCAGGAAGACTTCAGTAGTTAGTGCTTCCTTAATATCGAAACTCCTGCTATGATTACGACAGCAATATCTGATGATAATAATAATAATAATAATAATAATAATAATAATAATAATAATCCATAAAAAGCGAAATAAATTCTCATATCATTGCAACCAAACCAAAATGCATTAATATCAATTATACGAACTCAGAAATAAATAAAACACGGAAAAACAATAAATACCACCTTTATGGAGAAAATGACGAGACAGTAGCCCTATCTTAAATGGATGCAGTTAGCTGCCTCAAAAGAAATATAAAAACACTCTCGAAGCGAGAAAGAAAGGTTGAGTTGGCACTGAAAACAAAAGAAATCAAACCGATCTTTGGAAGAAGAAAGAAAAATGCGCTGGGAATTATTCATATGATTTGATTTCAATTATGTAGTAAACAGCAATAATAGTATGTCCAAGGAATTAAGAAGTATAAGATTGTCTGGGATTCAACGATCCAGATTGACCATTCTAATCAATTTCTTGTAAAAAAAGAATAATAATTCACCAAATCATTGACATAGTGGCTGTATCAATATATCATACAGTGAAAATGAACGAAAGTGAATGATTTTGATAAATACAAGGATTTGTATGTACTCAAAATGTTTGTACTCAAAATAATTGGCGCAATTAAAGTCGTGTCAAAATGCTAGAATTGGTTTTCGATGATATAGGAATTCCAGAAAGGGCTGACACTATCTACACAATACATTACTGAGGTCTGTGAGAATGCTGAGAAAGATCCTAAAAATATTAAAAGATTTGCTATAATTGAATGTCTAACAATAGCTATTGGTATCTGGTGTGAACATGCAAATGAATGAAGGAAACTGGTCCAGTTATTACCAGGACATGGCTAGGAAGAGGAAACCTTAATAGAGAAATTGGATATCTTTTAATAGCAGCACAAAATAATGCCGTGAGAACTAATTATATCTAGACTGAAATTAAACTGTTAATAAGCGAATGTTTCAAAGGAGTACAAAATTGATACAAAAGTGAGCATGAATAGATTGGAAATATATAAGAGATTAAAAATTAACCATTCTGACAGATAGTATATTTACAGAGTACAATCTGTCCAAGAAAAGAAGACGGATAAAACTTTCTAGGATTTTGAGGTGAATAGGATCACCAAATCCCGGCCAGAAGACCAGACTTAGTACTTATTAACAAAAAGAAAAGAAAGTGTCATCGAGTCGATTTTACTTTTTCAGCTGACCACAGAGTGGAAATTGAAGGTGAACAGATAAATAAACAAGTTGATCTTACCAGAGAGCTGAAGATGCTGTGGAACATGGAGATGACCGTGATACGAATTTCAGTTTACGTTTTATGAGCAGTCTCCGAGGGCTTCGAAAGTGAACTGGAGGAATTAGAAATCAGAGTTCAAATAGAGACCATAATGTTCCCTGTATTGTCCAGATCGTCTTGAATACTGAAAATAGTTCTGGAGACCTGAAGATATTTGCTGTCTCTCAGGCCCCTGTGAAAGACCATTAGATAATACTGGTATCAAATACTAGGAAGGAGCGAAATAACAATAGAGTTTGCAATAAGATCCCCTTTATTCTGGGATCAAAGATGACTGTAGCCACTGTGCTAATGCCCGATTTGGTTACGTTAAAATAAAAGTGCAATTGGCTTGGCGGTACTGCAAAACAGTTATTGTCACAATTTATTCTATGTTTTTTTTTTTCCTTTTTTAATTTTCCCCAAAGTGAGTATCAAGTTATGTAATACCATGTTTTATCTTTCTACATTACTGTTTGGTGGTCATTGGGAGATGGATATTTACAGAGCTGATAAATGTGTGCAATGTATCCTTCCCAAAGGTTTTTCGTCGGCCATTAAGCACTAAAACACATAATTTAAGAGTTCTTCACCTGACAAACAGAGATCAGGTTTTTGGTCATCTATGTAAATTGCTCTCTTGAATCAAGAGCAAGGCCTCAGTTTTTCTTCGCTGAATTTACGATAACGATATCAGTAAAAGTAAAATCTAACGACACCAACTAATGCTTATTTTTCATCCTTGCTACTGATATATATATATACATATATATAGTATAACAGATTCATAAATTTAAACGTTTATGATAACCTGTATTTTTTTATGTATATGCTGTTTACTGCGATATGAATGTAATCCATTTCTCTGGCATCTGCGTTTGATTTTTTGTTTGTTAGGGGTTTTTTTTCTTTTTTTCCATTGGCATTCACGATAGCTGTTTATTTATTACTGCGGAGCCACACTGTCAGCTGAGGCTCTAGAATATACCGGCAGCACATCTGCAGTGGGGTAAGAACATCCCACTTCAATGAGACAAGCTATTGGCTGGGGGAGGCCACTTATGATAGTTAAGGACTAGCTCCAGCTGGTTGAGCAGTTCTTGACCCGCGACAACCGAACCGGTCTCGTGACTTACAACTCTTCATTTTGGCCCTTACTGGGCTCGACGGTCGGTCAGAGACGCCCTATCCAATTCACTCAACTGCCTGGTCATATTAACACCTAGCACCGATATGACTCTCCTGGCTGTATTGTAGAAATTGCTCCTTTGGCATGAAGCACTCAATCCTATTTTTTTAATTATTAGAAGGTGCTGGCTGAGAGCTAATTGCGCTGTGATAGCAATACTTGATACTATTTAAACTATGTGCAAATAAATAATTCATATTAGGTAGAATCGTTTGGATTAAATAGCAATACTTTAAAACATTTAAATGTGCGTAAAGGAATAATAAATCATGTAGAATTAATAGTGTTGATTAAGAATACTTGAAACCATTTAACTCTATACAACTGCGAGACCTGGGTTGTTTAAAATAATATTACCTACAAACTATTTGCTTAAAAACCATATATATATATATATATATATATAGGATTTGGCATTAAATAGCCCACAATGTTTGATATACCATAAAAATCAACCAAACTACTCTAATTACGGTAAAGGTTTCTTCTCTCAACTCATCTTTCAAGTTCTTTCTCTGTTTCTCTTTTTCTTCCATTCTCTTTCTTCTCCTCTTTTTCTCTTTTCTATTTCAGCGATTCCAATCATTTCCTACCATGATTTGATTATGTTTCAGCATCTTTTTCCTCAGCTTTTATATTTTATATATTTTCTTTCCCTTCCCGCACACACTCTCTCTCTCTCTCTCTCTCTCTCTCTCTCTCTCTCTCTCTTTTATTCGAGGGTGGGCTGAAAAGGTCATATAATGACGACGTCATATCTGTTGTTGATTACTTTTTATCATTGCCCGGTCGGCTTGGGCTGTAGAATACACCGACTGCGTCTCTGCAGAGGGGTAAGACCCCACCCCGCAACGAGTGTCCTCGACATAATATATAAACAATTTGATGGTGTGGTTCCAGTGATACTGGAGCTTTGAGGAATGCGGAGTACCCCTTCATTGCCATTGCCCCCTGGTCCACTCTGGCCCGGCGTGGTAGCACCGGATAGGGCCCTGCCTAAGAGTTAAATAGAACTAATGTGAATACTTATCCTAAACTGAATTGTTTGAATTAGAACTGTTTGACAAAACTGAATAGCTTGAAATAGAAATGTTTTTGAAAATTAAACTGTACTTACATTTATACTGCGTGCTTATACTAAACTGAATTGTTTGAAATGGAATTGTTTTTTACATTGAAACTGTACTTACACTAAACTGAATGGTTCACTATAGAACTGTTTTGACATTTAAGTGTGTATAAACAAAATCTCTACTTATATTAAACTGAATTAGCTGAATTAGAACTGTTTGAATAAACTGGTAGCTTTAAATAGAACTGTTTTTGACAATTAAACTATGTACTCGTGCTAAACTGAATTGTTTGAAATAGAACTCATTATTTGCATAAAAATGGATTTGGTGTTAAATAACCAACAAAGGTTGATATGCCATAAATCCAACCAAGCAACCAACCAACTACTTATCGATGGGATACAAGCACTGCAACACCGATGGAGTAAATGTAGACTTCAAGGGAAACGTGTTGAAAAATAAATCCCTTGTAGTCACATTTCATGAGAGGATCTTGGTCAGGCTACAAACTTTCCAACCGAATCTCGTAAATCTATTGCTCTATAACAGTAAATATTTTTCACTTATTTGTTTCCTCTCTCTCTCTCTCTCTCTCTCTCTCTCTCTCTCTCTCTCTCTCTCTCTCTCTCTCTCTCTCTCTAACCATAGTGAAGAGCTGTGATACAACGAAATTGTCTGTGAATGACAGACTAAAGTGAGCATAATAAATCGTTACATTACCTTAAGTCAGACTAAGATAAAGTAATGTAACAATTTATTTTGCTCATTTTAGTCTGGCGCAAGATCAAAAGTAGGGGTCACCCAATAAGCATCAAAATCACTTCAGCTGAATCAATGACTACAAGATTAGTTTTAGCCATTATTTCCCACGAACTCTTCTCACTTCTTTTCTTATTATCTATTTTTCTCAACTTCTTTCATTATTTTTTCATCTTTCAGTGTCTTTCTTCTTAGTGTGTATATATATATATATATATATATATATATTGTCATTCAAAGACAGGCTGTTTCGTTGTATCATAGCTCTTCAATATGGCTAGACACACGAGATACTGCAAGCTGGGATCGAAACTCAGCTAACTTTACGTTAGTCAAATATCTTACCCTAGAGCCATCGTTATTCTTTACGTTAGTGAAGGAATTTTTAACGTATATTTTTATATATATATTTTCGGCAACCGGATGTACTCAGTTCTTGAGAAGAGCTATTGCGTTTCATCTTATGTGGTAGCCGGCAAATTCCCTACCAGAGGGTTCAACCCACGTAGAGAGAATACATATGGTCATTCACCGACAGACTCATTCGTAGTATCACGCTTTTGTAGTGTGGCTAGAAACGCAAAATGCTTCAAGCTGGAATCGAAAGCCGACCGATTTTACGCCAGTCTGATATCTTACACCAGAGCCATATTTTTTCCTGTTTCTGTGTCTTCGTCTCTTCATATTTCCCTAGATTCCACTTTGTCTATTCCCCTTCTTTTATCACTAACTTTCTATTTTCCAATAACGCAAGTTAATAATACCCCCAGTATTTCTAATATATTTCCCCCTCATCGATTCCATTCTAAATGTCTTGTACTAAAATCGTAATGAAAATCCTCTTATTGATGCACGTTTCCGGTTTCTCTTCCAGAGAGTTTATCTTGGGAACAATTTCAATATGCTAAACACGACAAAGATTTTTAGAGGTATCCTGTTATATTACTCTTCATGAATTATTAACGCCAGGTCTAATTGATGTTTTCCCTTGGTCTGAGCAACAGAATCTCCCCAGATTTCCAAGTCTCTTTTTAGTGTCAGAGCAGATTTTATCAGTGCTGTGGTTTGAATTGTCTCAATTCTTTCTTAGATCTCCATTTCAAATAGGGCAACAACTGCTGTTGGTATAACCGTTCCACAGCCTTTCAGATCTCTGGCGAAGCCCAGGTATTTGTCTCGTTTTTTGCTTTCATTTATTTTTACTAAGTGATCTAGTGTGGACCAGTCGGTAGGTCTATACAATACACACACTGCATCTCTGCAGAGAGGTAAGACTCCTCCAACGAGTGTCCTGCATATGACCCGAAGCAATCGGATGATGAGGCTCCAGTAACAATGGAGTTTTGGGGAATGTAGTGTATACCTTTACTGCTATCGCCCCCCGATCCACTCTGGCCAGGAGTCGTGGCATCTGATACGGTTCTCTCTATAGGTCAAATAGAACTAAACTGTGTACCTATGCTACACTGAATTACTTGAAATAGAACTGTTTTGACAATTAACATTCGTAATTTTGCTAAACTGGGTTGTTTGAAATAGAACTGTTTATATCTGTATAAATTGATTAGCCATTAAATAACCTACAATGGTTGATATACCATAAAACCAAACCAATCTACTGGTCTTCTATTTCTTCTTGTTAATTAAAACGAGTTCTTGTTTTCTAACAAGGTTTGGATAGTTTGTTTTTTTCAATCTCAAAGTCCTATAGAATTTTTTCTTCTAAAAAATGTTCTTGAATGTTCATACAACATTTGTCACTATGTCCAAATTTCATTCTTTTGTACAATTCCTAGTGGATTACTTTCTTTACCCAATCATGCTTTTTCTTATATTTCTTTTTGTGCCATTTTAATGCATTCGCTTATCATGCGATTGTTTCATCCCAATCATCCCAAAATCACTTCTCTTATCATTTTTTGACATTTCTAGTCTAGGCATTATTTCGTACTGTTATTAATAGATATTTAATGGGGTAGTCTCCGTGACAGAGTAACTAATGTGCTGCACTGTAATATCGTAGTAAGTGAGTTCGAACTCCAGTCGCGCTATTACGTTCACTTTCGGACTTATATTCTTGGAAAAGGTTTGAACACACTTATCTCCCCAGCAGTTAATTGAATAGAACCACAACAGATCTTCAACAAGAACGGCTTTATCAATAAATAACCCACGAAGTTTTATTTGCTATTAAACAAAGAAAGTAAACCTATATCAAATACTATGACTTCCTTCATAGGTTGGAACATGATACAGCTCTCTAAGAATGAAAATAAATCAATTTTACATAGCAAATATTCATGTTTATATATCGTCTCCTCTTTATCTGTACTCTATATTTAATCGTGAATAAAATAACTCAGACTGTATGCGATGAAGATTTCCTTTTTTCAGGCTACAGATTTATTGATCCTCTATCGTATGTATAAATATTTATATATGCAAATGTCCAGATGAATATGAGCGATTAAGTAGTAATTTAAAAATACTCTACATAGGTTAATGGTTCCTCAGTAGGACCCACATTTTCCCATTTGAAAACTCAAACACTTATGTCAGCTCGTCTTTATTTATCAAAATAGACTGCTTGCTTCTTTTCTGCAATTGCCATCAACGATCCATATTTATTTTTCTTAATCTTATCTCCACAATTTTGACGGAAAGGTTTACTTTTGAATGTAAAGGTTACGGTCACAGGGTACGTTGACTAACTCAGTTGTGTCTCACTGCCGACTGTGTAACTTTGAACAGTGTCCAATTATGAACAAGGTTTCCTCTGATTGGTCACTTAATTAAATCAAGGCTGCACACCAGCTTCATGAGATATTCAAAATGGCTTATTATATTCCGTGCAGTCCTTGTAATATTATAAAAGCACTGGGTGGAACTATAAAATTGTCGTCCTAAAGAAAACAACACAACAGCTTTATCTTAAAACTTTTATTCAAAAAATCAATTCAGGTAACTTGATTACGTAATAGAGCTGACATCTATTCAATGTAGCCGCCTTCAGCCTCAATCACTGCCTCGATACGGATCCGGAACAGGGAGCATGCCTTTTCCACAAGCGCCGGGGGGGGGGCTCGGCAAATACTCAGCGGATGGTGGCGATCAGGTTGGCTTTGGTGTTGTGGGAGGTCATTTTGGTGATGTTCTCGACGTATGACCAAACGAAGTAGTCCAGCGGGTTAAGGTCGGGGGAAGAGGGGGCAGTGATAGAAGGGTACAAAGTCGTAGCACTCCTTCTGAAGCCAAACCTGGGTTTCTTTGGACAGGTGGGCCGGCGCCAAGTCCTGTTGCCACACCCAGGGTCTGCCACCGGCCACCTGATTGCACCAGAGGATCACCACACTCTTCAACACATCCAGGTACACTTTGGTGTTGACTTTCAACCCGACTTCGAAGATGTGAGGTGGCATGATGTGGCCCTCACTTGAAACCACACCAAAGACGATAACCGTAGCCGGAAACTTTGTTTTCATCACCATGGGCACGTCCCTGTTATTCGTGGCAATCCAGATTTGCATTTTGAGGGTGCTGGCGATGGTCCTGTTGTCATAACTTTGATCGGTAGAGAGCATGAGTTGTACAGCGTTGCATCTCCGATCTCGCTCGTTGAACATTGTGTCACCTTCAGACATGATAGAAGTCTCCTATCGCTCTTGGGATTTGAACACAACTGGCCAACTAGTAGATGGTCTGCAAGAAAAAAAGAAAAGCAGTTTTCATGAAACGGAAAAGGAATCATGTCTTTTCTAAGGCGACAATTTTATCGTTCCACCCTGTATACATAATTTTATGTACTTTGTACAAGCAATATCATCATTCTATCAAACATAATGATGATACATCATCATTATTATAGACACTATTAGAATTCATTATAGCTTGCATGTTGGACAAATCATATTATTCTATTAAACTCCATGAACTTCATCATTTTCACCATGAGATTTTCATGCTATTCTCTTCCAATATCATCCACTTCTGCGTCATTATCCGAATTAATCTGATTATTTTAAATTATTGATATCATCCTTATAATTGTTATACTTATTATTCACATATTCACTCTTCAGTCCATCGATGTGTTTGTTATTATTTCATTGTCTTAATCCGATTTATTGTTATATCAATCCATATCGCCAGATTATTGTTAATTACATATGTGTTTTTACGTTAACACCTTATTTGTCGCATGTTTGTCACTGGAAATAAAGAGAAAGCAAGTCTCCATAATTCCCCAGCACCTTCCTCTGTACTCCAACACTAACATCATCAAGACGATTTAAATATTTCCTGATATTTCTATTTTCTTATTCTCACCATGACGGTTCTTATTGTGCAAATTATTAGAATGACTCAGATCCTCTTCGTCTCCACATTTTACAGTTCTCGAACAACGTCATAGAATTTTTCATTTTCATTCGGCAATCTATTGCTGTAGCCTCGTTCATATTCAGACAGAATCTGTTCTCTTTGTTTCCAACCACCAGGTATTATTGAATCGTTCAATAAGTTACTGTCTCTAGAATTGTTTTTCTAAGAACACCTCGAGTTTGTGCTGATCAAAAGAATAATATCTGGCGTTTTTTCAAGGGATCAAATGACTCCAACTCGCTTAAAACCCTTTGTACGCACACCAGTAATCCTGCTAATTTTGATTACGCTGTTGTAAAATTTATTTCAGATCATTTCATCGATTTTCCAATTGTTTCATTTTCTTGGCAAAAGTCTTTGAGGCCATTCTAATCGTTCAATAATTGTAACCGTTATATTCCATTATGATAAGGTCCAAATATTATGCTAGATTTTCACTCTCTTTCTTTTTTATTGCAGTTAACTGAAACTGTGTTAACAGCATTATAAAAAAAAAACTTTCATCTCTTTATAATGACATCAGTTTCAAATTTGGAATGCCAAAAGATTTTTTTCTATCTCTAACAAAACCATTTATTTATGAGAAAACCATTTATTTCTTATTATTGCCATAATAGTCGCAAATTTTAACGTTAATATTATTCATATCTATCAGCCTACCTTCTTATTACGTAAAACACTTTATGAACCTTAATGATAAACTTTCTAAGCTATATTATGTAACCCTTCTTATTGTAAACAAAGTGTCATCGATTTATACATCTATCGTGATACAAAAGATTCAGACAGCACGAGAAATAAAACAATTATCACAGCTGTAACTTAACGCAGACTGAATTCAAACTCTGAACACGATAACAAGGTTTAGTTTTTTTCGGTTTCACTAGTTTTATCACAACTTTTCAAGTCAATCACTAAATGTTAAACTTTTAATGAGAAAATGAAGTATTTCTGGATATTATTGCTTAAATACCCAGTTTTTTCAATGAGCTTTTAAAACTTTTTCTACAAAATTTGATAACCTGCATATTATGTAAGGAAAACGATTTTCAGAATAATGCAATAAAGGTTTTGTTTCTTTGTTTAATAGCATATCAGCATTTGGCATCCTTGTTGAAAAACAGCGGTGATTACTATTCAACCTATAGTTAGAGGGATACGGGGGGGGTCATACCTTTTCTAAGGGTATTAGTCTAAAAGTGAACATAATAAAGTGACTAGAGTTCGAACTCGCTTACTTCAAGGTCACAGGTCCCATGCAAAAATGAGAAGGCAGGGTTATCATGTGTGATAAAGATATATATATATATTGAACGCAAGAAGACACACACACATATATACATAAGTGTGTGTGTGTGTGTGTGTGTGTGTTTAAACGCATATTTTGTCAGTAACATTATTTTTAAACGAGTCAGAACTTATTTGTTTGAATACGGTTTGTTTTGAATATTTCTATCTAACACTAATAATTCTATTTAATATAAATCATTTGTTTGCATATAGGTAAATGATGTCATGTAATTCTATTTTGGACTAATAATTCTGTTCAATAGTAATCATTTATTTGCGCACAATTTAAATGTTTTCAAGTATTGCAATCTTAGCGCAATTGACTCTCAGTCATTGTATTCTAGCACCTTTAAGATAAAATATGGTTGTCTTATCTGTTTGTTACAAGATGAATTTCAAGAATAAGGTCGGCACAATCGTGTAGGTGCCAGGAGTTAATATCACCAATCGATGATCAGTTTGGGTCTCTCCGACTACCTGTTGAGGCTAAAGTGTTGCAGGTCAGGTGATCACTTCAGTTCCAGCTCAGCAAAAAGCATCTCGTCCTCAAGCATTTGGAGTCACCGTTTACGAGCAACTGATGACAAAGGTGTACTTGGCATACCCAACAGACATACTAATAAAGAGAAAGTAGGGTTATCTAGTGTAGTAAAGAGAAAGTAGGGCTGCCTTGTATTATAAAGAGAAACTTCAGCTATCTTGCGTAGTAAAAAAGAAGTAGGACTGCCTTGTATAATAAAAAAGAGGTAGGGCTGCCTTGTATAATAAACAGAAAGTAGGGCTGACTTGTATAATAAAGAGAGAGAGTAGGGTTGCCTTGTATAATAAAGAGAGAGTAGGGCTGACTTGTATAATAAAGAGAGAGTAGGACTGACTTGTATAATAAAGAGAGAGTTGGGCTGACTTGTGTAATAAAGAGAGAGTAGGGCTGACTTGTATAATAAAGAGAGAGTAGAGCTACCTTGAATAATAAAGAGAAAGTAGAGCTACCTTGTGTAGTAAAGACGAAGTTGGGCTGCCTTGAATAATTAAGAGAAAGTAAGGCTATCTTGCGCAGTAAAGACGAAGTAGGGCTATCTTGTATGATAAAGAGAAAGTAGGGCTATCTTACATTGTAAAGAGGAAGTAGGATTGCCTTGTATAATAAAGAGAAAGTAAAGCTGTCTTGGTAATAAAGCTAAGTCGTCAGTTACTCGATTGAGGCTTCTTGATGTGTGTATCCAGGAAGCCC
This sequence comes from Sepioteuthis lessoniana, assembly GCA_963585895.1. Lineage (NCBI taxonomy): Eukaryota > Metazoa > Mollusca > Cephalopoda > Myopsida > Loliginidae > Sepioteuthis > Sepioteuthis lessoniana. Next base: position 65,625,958 of record OY757911.1, on the reverse strand, counting down.
AGAATTCACGTTAGGCAGCCGACACTCGTCGAGCTTCAGGGAACCATCCCCTCAAGTTCTAACCCTCTTTAGAGAGGCTAGGTTTATCGCCTGGTGCCCGTGGCGCCCTTTTTCGGGGGAATGCCGACGGGGCCATCAGCATTTTAGGAGACGCTGAGCGTGTCTGTGCAACAGCCCTACGACCCGACTCACCTTAAAAAGGCCTTGTACTATAATCGTCCGGTTGGTGGGACGTAAAACAAATACTAAAAAAGAGACAGTAGGGCTGTCTTGTATAATAAAGAGAAAGTTGGGCTATCTTGTATAATAAAGAGAAAGAATGGTTATCTTGTATAATAACGAGAAAGTATTATGATCTTATATAATAACGATAAAGTATGGCTATCTTGTATAATAAAGAGAAAGTATGATTATCTAGTATCATCATCATCATCATCATATCGTGCTGGCAGCACGGATATCCCTGACCCTCTCTCGCCACTCCTCCCTATCGTTCATCGCCCTAGGTAGGTCTTCAGGACAACAACCTGTATCCTCACATAGCTGCTGAATGTACGTTCGTGCTGGTCATCCTGCTTTTGCGCGGCCGTGTGTGGGGATCCATAAGAGTACATCTCTTATGAGTTCATCTCTGCTTCTCCAGCAATGTCCTGCATGTCTGGTTCGCCTAACTTGAATAGTTTTCGTGATAGGGGGCAGGTGGCCGTACAGTTGGTGTCTTGTGGGGTGTTGCTGCCAGGACTTGTTGAGGATTGCACGCAGCATTCTTGTGTAATTGCCATCTAGTTTCTTCTCCAGCCGTTTTGTTAGCGTCCATGTAGTGCATCCATATAGCAGTATCGATGTGACCGCTGCCTGGGCTATCTCGTATAACAAAGAGAAAGTAGGGCTGTCTTGTATGATAAAGAGAGAGTAGGGCTTTCTTGTATAATAAAGAGAAAGTAGGGATATCTTGTATAATAAACAGAAAGTATGGCTATCTTGTAAAATAAAGAGAAAGTAGGGCTATATTGTATAATAAAGGAAAAGAAGTGCTATCTTGTATAATAACGAGAAAATAGGGTTTTCTTGTGTAATAGAGAAAGTTGTGCTATCTTGAATCATAAAAACAAAGAAAGGTTTTCCTGCTTAATAAAGAGAATATAAAGTTATATTGTACAATAAAGACAAAGTAGGGATATCTTGTGTATGCTATAAATGCATTGTAACAGGCTTTGCAATCGAAACGTATCAAATAATTTGATTTTAGAAAGCTGGGTCCTCGTGGCGAAGTCACAAACGTAATTGGCTGTAATATGATAGTAAGAGAGGTCGAACTCCAGTCTCGCAATTACATTCACTTTCCATCTACCAGCTTGGGGAAAGGTATAAATGCCTTTATCCCCTCCCCAGGTACCAGTTAAATATTACCACTATCTTTCTTCTACAATGATGATTTTGACTTTAAATAACTCCCGAAAGCTGATATGCCATGAAACAAAGAATTTGAAATTGAAACAGATTTTAGAATTGCATACCAGAGATATGCATTGTCGTTTGCTAGCATACTCAACAGAATGGAAATATTATTTTCCTGAAACATAAGCAGTACTAATAATTTTACTCTAGAAATATATTGCTAATAATCTTAATTTCATCATTATCGTGTCACGCTGTAGCGTGGATCTCTTGATCCTCTCTCGCCATTCGTCTCTATCGTATATCGCTCCCGGAAGGTCTTCCAGGCTATATCCTGTATCGGCACAGAGCTGTTATTGGTAGGTTCTAGCTGGTCGTCCTACCTTTGCTCGTTCATGTGAAGACGTCCACAGGAGTACCTCGCTTATGAGTTTGACTTAACTTCTCCAGCAGTATCCCGCATATCTGGCTCCTCTAACTTGGATAATTTTCGTGATTGGTGGTAAGTGGCCGTAGATCTGCTGTTTTGTGGAGTGTTACCTCAAGGACTTGTCCAATACAGCTCGCAGCATTCTTGTGTAAATGCCATCGAGATTTTACTCTATACGTTTAGTTAGCGTCAATGTAGTGCACCTATATAACAGTATCGGCATGACCGCTGCTTGGAAAAAACTGCGTTTTATTTTATCGGTTAAGTTTGACTTCCATATGACAGATAGCCTATCGATAGTTGTCCATGCTAGTCGGGAGTCGATGTCATTCTCGATGGATGAGATGCTGCTTCCTAGGTTGGTAAACGTGTCCACTAGTTTCAGTTAGATATCCATTGCAATTAATGAAAAAGTTATTGTCATTGGTGCTAAATTACAGTGAACAATACTGACTGAATCGACTTATATTTCATCTATAAATGTACTGTTAATGATTTTATTACAGCAATGTACTGCAAAATCTTTTACTACATAGATAAATTGCTTATTAGAATTTAAAAAAGAATGTAAATGGTCAGTAATTAAGGAATGAGACACTGTCACCCTAGGGATATCATATTTATAATGAAAATCTACTGAAGAAGAATATTAACAGTATTAAAATAAAAATGCGTTCATTTGTTATAAAAATGTATTGCTTATAATAAAGGAATTGTCAGTGGTCAAAATTTAAAGTAATCATGACTGTCTGAATACGGTTAGTATATATATAATATTTTTGTAGCTTACTACGATGTAAGGTATATAGGTGTTTATGCTCAAGAAAATATACATTTACAATCATTTTTGTCAAGGTTGAATTGTGAGAGAAATCACATTGGGGGATGTTAAGCAGTTCTAATCATCTACTTTTGTAGATTTTACTGAAATCCAACAGATTACCTCAATTGTCCACACCGATTTGAGATTTTGATAAAAATACAGGCCAATCCGATAAGCCGGTTGGATGAGTGTGATATAAATAGATTATCCTCTCAACACAGGAGAGATTAAACCCGGTCAGCAATTTAGTTAATGTATTTTCATGCAATGTCTGACTGTAACGTTCCTTTTATTTTTCTTTCTGCTGTCTGTCAGATTATCCTCTTGAGGGGAAATCATTTTTTAAATGCAGTTTTCTCCATGTCATAACCCTCCCCAACCTAACCTAAATATGTTGGCTTTCTATTTTTAGCTTCAGTCCGATTAAGTGAGATAACAAAGTGTGAGATTTTTTCTTAATAATCCCACAAGGATTTATCTGTGGATATACTTATCAATTCCTTACAAAGTTTGATCGATGGTTATAGTGAAGGTCAGAAGGTCTGCAATTTCTATTTTAATACTGAATCGTTAAGAATCGTGATTAATCCATTTAACTTAGAAGTATACTTTCAATTAAGTTTATATCCAGGGGCGAATTTCTTCACGCTTTCAAACTGCTTCTTGTAAATTCCATGATAATTATGATCAGTTTCTCTCTTAATTCTCAATTTATGACTACTGACAATCCGCTTATTTCTCATAAGCAATGAATTTCTACAGTAAAAGAATTTCCATTCTAAAATAAAGTTATAATAAGCAATACTTTCTTTAGTAAAATCATCAGCAGTGTATTTGAATCCTAAATATATATCCATTCTATCGGTAAAAGTAAATAAAGTTGACGACCTAAGTCGAGGGTGACCTGAAGGCTCCCTTTTTAATAGCTACTACACCGAGGTGTAGGGGAGGGCGCTACTCCTTTCCCAGGATTCCTCCACTTTACCCTTGATCTGTATCTTATAATGCTGAGTGTTAAGCAAGACGACATCAAGTACCACTTTTTGAGTCTTTGGTATGACTCGAGATGAGATTGAACCCAGGTCTCCCGGACCATTAACGACGGTAAAGTTTGCCTTAATTTCTGACAATTGACAAATATTTTATTTCTTTTAACCAAAGCATTTCAATAATAAAATAACTTGCTGTAATAATAATAATAAAACTTATTTCTTCAATGATTGAAAAGGATATTTTTAGGTTTCAGCCTACTTGGTACTGGTTGCAGCTCATCGAGAAACACTGGCAAGATTATTTCTAAAGTTATTAAAACTAGCGAACTTGAGTTAAATTACTGCGATAAAGTTGTCAATTACAAATTTTTACAAAATTTCATACCGTATTTTTAACAATAAAAAGCAAGAAAATTATACGACGTCTAAATCAACGTACGAGTAATTTAGACAGCGCGCACACAATGTTGAAAGTAATTTTACTGTTACCACTCCTGAGCCATACAGCAACATTTAATTTCTACAACATCCTTCGAAGTATTTTTCTCAGTTATATTCAAAATTCTGGATAACACCATGCATTCAAAATGAACACAATTTGCAACGTCCCATATTACATATATGAACCACTAAAGATACACGTTAAAATTTTATTTAACATTGATAATCATATATATAGTGACACAGCAAAATCTGACAGAAGAAAATAGTATAGTATAAAATAAAATTTAGGACTAAATCTTATCGTCAACTACTATTCAACCTGTTGTAACTCATTACTGGAGTTCTGAAACAAGCTGAGTAATTAGAGATCTTCTTTGGGGGCTGATATACTTCCATATTGTTTACAGTTACCTTTGGCAAAGAAAATATATATACGTGTACATGTGTGTGTGTGTGCGTGCGTGTGTGTGTGTGTGTGTGTGGTTAGAATATCGCTTGTGTAATGATTTCTGTACTCCATTGCCGCTTTATTTCTGGAATAAATTAAGTTCAGCAATTAGGGAACAGCCTCGTGGCTACGTTCTATGTGTATTTAACAACGTTGTCATAGGTCAGTGTTCTTGCTGTGATATAAGCTGGGATTTTAAACACTGACTTTCAAGACACGAAAGATTTTCCCATTTATAAGACTGGCGCAAAACAATCATTTTTCTGTTGCTCTCTCTTATAATGATATACGAACATATTTTCAAAACAAGCAGGTTTCACTTATTTGGAAGTTTGAAGCGATACATTTTTCTTCTTGATAAGTTAATCATCTATTATAAATATAGATATAACTAATTTGATAAAGGGTTTGGTTTGGTTTGGTTTAATGGCTTATCAACCATTGTATGTTGTTTTATGCCAAATCCGGTTTATTCATATATAATAAATATGTATGATTTGTAAACATAAGTCAATAAAGTTAAATGGTTCCAAGTACTGTTATGTATTACAAGCAAATCAATTAGACATCAGTATTTTGTTCGCACTAAGTAAAATGATCAAGCAGTTCTATTTCTAACAATTCAATTTAGCACAGGTCAAAGTTAAATGGATCCAAGTATTGATATGAATCACAAACAATTCAATTAAACATCAGTCATTTATTTACACTCCGTTTAAAGATCTAACTGTTCTATTTCTAACAATTCAATTTAACATAAGTCATTTGTTTGAACTCAGTTTAAATATCAAACAGTTCTATTTTACCCTTTGATAGGACTCTATCAGGTGTTTTTCACTTCAGATCAGAGTGGACCCGGGAGTACTCCGCATTCCCCAAACTTTAGCTTTTCTCGAGCCTCACCATCATATTATTTAGTGTCATATCGGGACACTCGTTGAGTAATATTTTGACCTTCAACCCGGCCCAAAAATGCTATTCCAAGGTGATGCACCGGAAGGAAGTGACACATTCTGATGGCCAGTAATCGAAAGAGATCACGTGGTCGGATTAAGGCTGATAATATGCGACAAGGTGAATGTCCCACTGTGCTACTACAGAGTGATGCTCCGGAAGAGAGTGACCTCTGAACTACATAACAGTTATTTCTGCTTGATGACGATTAAACATTCGATTTCAAAGATCGAGTGGACATCGAACGTTTATATAACTCAGTTGAGTTCAAGTGCCAGTTGAGTTCGAGTTCCAGGGAGATCGGACGGAGTGGGTGAGATGTGATAGGTAAAGCTACACCCGGCAGAGGGGGCCCTCGGGCACCCCGATGGAGTTTGGGGACCTGAGAAGTTGCTGATAAGATGTAGCAGATCACCCAGCAGAGTGAGCCCCTAGGCTTCTGGTTGAGCATCAAGAGAACAAGAAAGACACAACGTGACGCTCATAACTTTGGGGTCAAAATATTTCAGCTATGTTCGGTCTCTAGCTCCCTCTCACACGCAAACCTTGAACAACCCTTTCGAACCCTTGCAATAAAGTGAGAGGTAAAAATTTGTTAAAGAAGTCTTCCTGCGTCTGATTAATTTATTGCGTCAGTATGCATCCAGCATGAACATGTATATGTATATATAAGCATATTTATTATGTGAGTATATAACAGTTGGAAAAGGTCTTACCCCTCTGCAGGGAAGCATTCGGTTTAATCTACATCCCCAGTCGACTGGGCTCCAATTTGATAAGGTAGAAAATATAACCCATAATTTATGTTGCATTAAACCTAAAATGGAATCGTTCAGCTAGAAATCCCCAATATTTGCTATTAAATGTTAACTATTTAATATGTATCAGAATCACCCTATCCTAGCGATGGGACTTAGGATACACCAACTGTATTCTCATCAGGGTGATAACCAACCTTAAAAAGAGATATCCTCGGTATGACACTCAATTGCATCAAGCTGTAAGGTTACATATCAGGAGAAGTAATCTTAATTGCCATTGAAATCCACTCTAACCTTTACTAATTTCATATAAGCTATTATTCACACAAATAGTTACATACATGTAAACAATGTAAATGAATTTTTAAGTAATAATTACAAACATATACATGGAATGTTTGCCAATGGTCCGGAAGACCGGGGTTCAATCCCGTGTCGAGTCGTACCAAAGTCTTGCTTAGCACTACAAGGTAAGGATCAAGGATAAATTGGAGTAATCCAGAGAATGGAGTAGTGCTCTCCCCTACACCTCGGTGTAGTAGCTATAGGAATGGGAGCCTTCGAGTCACTCTCCACAAAGGTCGCCTAATTTACTTAATTATATGGAAGTAAATAAGGTAAACAATTTTTTAGATAATAATGACATACATATATATGAAAGTAAATAATGTAATTTTTTTTTATTATAATAACATACATATGTATGGAAGTAAATAATGTAAATGAATTTTTAAATAATAATAACAACACACACACACACACACACACACACATGTATATATATATATATATATATATGTATATATATATATATATATATATATATATATATATATATATGGAAGTAAATAAAGTGTGATAAATCTATTTATGATGGAGAAAAAATGTTGTTTGACCAACGATTGATGTTTTTTTTTAAAATAAAATAACGGGAGAAGAGAAAATGTTTATGCAGAAAAAATCGTGACCGTTCAGTCAAAGTTCTTTTTTGATAAATAATTGCATGATTGGCACAATGATGTTTAAAATATGTTGAATTTCTAGAGATAGAGATCTTTCAATCTGATGTATCTCAAGACATTCGATATCATTAATTCCACATGAAGGTTTAATAAAACCGAAACATTTTAAAGGTCATTTTACCATCATAAATAAATTTATCACATTTGAATTACTTTTTTTCTGTTTTCTTCATTCATATATGTGTGCGCGCACGCATACGTGTGTATGGTGTCTTGTCTCACTGTGCTAAAAGTCAATGTTCAAAATCTTAGTTTATATCCCAATTTGAACACTGATCTATGGCAACATTATTAACTACTCAAAGATCGTAGCCACGGCACAGTTCCCTAATTGCTGAAACTGCATCATTTTAAAGCGTTTTTTGTTACAAATATCTCTTCAAAAGTGCCCATTATCTAATTACAGTTCCGTCAAATTGTTTCAACTAGAAGTTGCTTTTCTCAATTTCGGTCTGCGCATTTTCTCCTAAAAGTTTCTCAGTATTAAAGTGACATTACTTCTGGCGTCAATTTTCATGTGAAAAATATGCCATTCATCTTTATTTTTCCCTGGTCTAGGTGGGTTTATTTAATAAATACATTTCGGAATTTTCAGTGGGAAGGTGTGTGCCTTCTACCCTTTTTATTCTTTTGCAATTGCATACAACGTAAAAATGGTCTTTCTTTTTGCAGTTTGAACGTATTTTTCCAAGTTATTCTTATTTTTCGTATGTTCCAGGCCACAATATTCGAATCTGATAAGGAACTTTGTTGTGTTGTAGGTCTTTTGATAATCTTTTTGTTAGTAGAACTGCTTAATAAATTTTACCAGTAAAAATTCTATACTCGCTTCTAAATTCATGTTGCTTATCGGTAAGTTTTGAAGTATTTTGTTTTTGTGCAGTGTGTCTTGTATCGCTTCTATAAATCTGTGAAGGATTAATTCATCATCCGTAGTGATGTCTTCTGTTCCCTGATTTTCGAATTGGCAATACTTACATGCCTTCTTAAATCGGTACACGTATTTTGTTATAGGCTTGTATGGTCCAATTTAGTCTTCATCAATTTGTTTCTCTCAGTAATCAGTTTTGTTTTGCTTTGTATATATTTCTTAATTATTCTAACAAATATTTCAAAAATTAATTCTTCAAATTCTCTTGAATAACCCATTGTCAATATTCTCTTCACAGTTTCACGTCCTGCCGTAGCGAGAAACTGGTTTATGATTTCATTCTCTCCTCAGCCAGCTTTTTCGACATTTAATTTCCTAACCAACACTGAAAAACATCTGATCTGTGTTTCTATATGATTCGGTTCATCCAGCGTAGTTAAGGCAATTGTTATGATGTGTATATCTGGTAGAGTAGATGTTGACTGGCGAATATCATTTGCTAGATGCTGATTGATGTTGGGTTACTTCTTTTATGGCTGCACCTAATTTACATACAATACAAAAATAGCATTGTTTTTGATTGACATAATAAACCTATTTATATTCCACCAGTAAAAGTTATACATTGTTTTTGATTAAATTGATAAACGTATTTATATTCCTTTTTCTTTTTTTTTTTTTTTTTGAAACGCAGTTTCTTCCAAACAGCGATCATGTCGATACTGCTATATGGATGCACTTCACGGACGCTAACTAAACGGCGGGAGAAAAAGCTTGACGGCAACTACACAAGAATTCTGCAAGCAATATTGAATAAGTCCTGGAAGCAATACCCCACAAAACAGTAGTTGCACGGCCACCTACCATCCATCACGAAAATTATCCAAGTTAGACGAATCAGACATGCAGGACACTGCTGAAGAAATAGGGACGAGATCATAAGGGATGTACTACTATGGACCCCTTCACATGGCCGTGCAAAAGCTGGGCAGCCAGCTCGAACCTACATAGAGCAGCTCTGTGAGGATACAGGGTGTAGTCTTGGGGACCTACCGGAAGCGATGAACGATAGGGAGGAGTGGCGAGAGAGGGTCAGGCACGACAAGATGATGATGATGATATTCCTACTGTAAAATTAATCATTGTTTTAATTAACCAAAGGACCGTATTTATATTACTTCTGTAAAAATTATGCATTGTTTATTCTTAACCTAAAACACACACACACACACACACACACACATATATATATATATATATAAATATATATATATATATATATATATATATATATATATATATATATATATATATATATATGTATATATATTCTATCTGTAAAAATGAAGTATTGTTGTTAAGTAACATAATAAACGTAGTTTTTCCTTTTATAAAAATATTACATTTGTTTGTTTGTTTTTGTTTTTGTTTTTTGTTTTTATATCCTAATAAACGTTTTATATCTCCTCTAAAAATATAACATTCTTTTTTTTTTTTGGTATTCTACTAATTTTATATATATATATATATATATATATATATATATATATATATATATATATATATATATATTCCCTCTGTAAAGATATAACATTCTTTTTGAGTAATATAATAAACTTAATTATATTCTTACGGTAAAAATATGACGTTATTTTTTGGGCTTTTCTACTAACCTAAAGAACGTACTTAAAACTCCTCAGTAAAAATGTAAAATTTGTTTTTTAGTAACCTAATAAATATAATTATAACACTGCGGTTAAAAAATATAAAATTGTTTTTGAGTAACCGAATAAACGTTCTTAATAGATTTGTTGCCGCAATGTTTAAGGTGATCTCAAAAATCGACAATAAAATGTTTATAACCATCTGCTTTGTGTTTTGTTTGTGTTTTGTGTTATGTTGTATTTTTTGTTTTTCCTTCTTTTTTTGAGTTATAACACTAGGATGTTATTGATTTCAAACAAAATAAAAACAATTAATAAGCGCTAAACTTTGGTTCCTTTTCAACTTTCCAATAATTATATTCCTCGCCATATTTCATTTCACTATTTACTGGCTGCACATACTTCATGAAAAAACATCTGCCTTTCCTATAAAAATGTTGTAGTAGTTGTAATAGTAGTAATAAATTCTAAAGGAAATTTTACTATTGATTTAAATTTTCTTTTTATGTTTCTTCCTTTAAAAAATGTTCATAACGGTGGATCACGTCATAAAATCTTAATCTAAACTAATAAAATGCACTGAAAACAATAAGAAAATTAGAATCTCATACTGTATGCATTTTCCAGACGTCTTGCCAATCAGTTTGCCTGATTTCCTAGCGAGAAATTGATAATTGAAAAAATAAAACAAGAAAAAGCAGCTGATCGGTAACAACAACGATGACGTTTTCTTCAAACGATGAATCACTATTGCATTATGGGCCATGTTTCTTTCATTTTAGTTTCAATTGTCAATTATTCATTCCTTGATTACATGGCTTTTTCCTTCTTTGTGATCAACTACAAGATTTCTGGTTATATTTTTTGATTTAATCCTTCTTCTTCTTCTTTTTCTTCTTCTTCTTCTTCTTCTTCTTCTTCTTCTTCTTCTTCTTGGTTTATCATTTATCATATTATCTTTTACAGTTAAATTTCTTTGGGTTATAGCAATTTTTATTGTATTCTTCTCTGCTTTATTCACTCTTCAGGCATTGAATAACCAACTGTGGTTGATGTGCCTTTAAACAAAACTCAAACTCAAAATCTGATTTATTTATAACGCTGAGATTATGGTTATTATTATTTACTGATTAGAGTTTTTCACATCAGCTTTAGCTGATGGTCTTTCACTGGAGTTTGGGTGACAGCAAGTCTCCTCAAGTCTCCAGAACTCTTCTCAGTATTCTGGCGTTCCCAATAATGCTATCGTTTGGATGGTCTCCGCTCGTCCGTCAACTTTCAAGTCCTTCTGTCCCTTTATTAATCCTTTAGTTACTGTACGAAAAGCACCAATCACAATTGGTATAATTGTCACCTTCATGTTCCATAGTTTTTCAATTCCCTAGCAAGGTCGAGGTACTTATCCTTCTTTTCACATTCTTTCAGTTTTATTCTGTGGTGAAGCAGGACAGTAAAGTCGATAATTTGCAAATTCTCTTTTTATGTTGATTATTATAAGGTCTGGTCTTCTGGCTGAGATTAGGTGATCCGTGTTTTGTGAAAGTCCCATGGGAGTTTATGAGTGTTATTTTCTCGGACAGGTTCTGGATTGTGCACATACTATTTGTTCGTATGGTCAAATTTCAATTTCTTGCACATCTCCCTGTGAATCACCTTGCCGACCTAGTCGTATCTAGTCTTATATTCGTTCTGCGCTAATTAGCTGCATTTGCTTATTATGTGATTGATGGTTTCATCTCAGTCACCGTTTATTATTATTATTATTATTATTATTATTATTATTATTATTATTATTATTATTTACTACTTTAGAGTTTTTCACATCAGTTTTAGCTGATGGTTTTCCACAGGAGTTTGAGTGACAGCAAGTCTCCTCAAGTCTCCAGGACTCTTCTCAGTATTCTGGCTGTTCTCATTATTATTATTATTATTATTATTATTATTATTATTATTATTATTATTATTCCTGCCTGGAGATCAAGCGGGAACAAGTCTCAACAATACTATAACAACTGCAAAGATTTTTGTTGAAAATCAAAACTATCTAAAAGAAATAAGATGTTTTCCGTAAGAAAAATAGAACAACAAAGAGATACGATTCTTGGTTTATAAGAATGTACTTTTATATGATATAAAATCTCCCAAGCAGTTTTCAAATATTAAAAATCCCATTTTAAATATTTATAAGTTGCAAATGTTACATGCATAAAAGCGTAATAAGAATATTATGCAATAAATGCCCTAATCGACTGTGGCTGTAGAATACACCGACTGCATCTCTTCTGAGGGGTAAGATCCTCCCCCATGACTAGTGTCCTGGATATGGCAATAAACCATCTGATGGTAAGGCTCCAGTCTTAGTATACACCGACTGCATTTCTTCTGGGGGGTAAGATCCTCCTCCATAACTAGCGTCCTGGATATGACAATAAACCATCTGATAATGAGGCTCCAGTCTTAGATCTTTTGGGAATGTGGAATACCCATTCATTGCTATTATTCACTGATATTCTCTTACCCGAATCGATAATAATTGTTAGGGTCCTAACTATGAGTCAAATAGAACTGTTTAACCCTTTCATTGTTGGCAAACAAATAACTGGTGTTTAATTAAATTGTTAACGTGTCATAGAAATACTTGAAACTATTTACCGGTGTCTAAACAAAGGAGCTGTGGCGTGTCTAATAATTGTTACCAACAAATTATTCGTTTACAAACCAATACAACTGCAACACATGAAACATTACTTGCCTGTTAACAAATTAACTATAACTCTTTTGAAAATAAAATTACCGACAAACGATTTACAAATAAGTCGTACACACACACACACATACACACATACACACACACACACACACACACACACACACACACACACACACACACACACACACACACACACACACTCACTCAGACACACACACACACACACACACACACACACAACACAACACAACACACAGTACACGTATAAACAGGATTGGAAATGAAATAAGCTACAAGGTTTGATATGCCATTAAACCAAATAACGTAAACCAATAAAATAAACATCTGCACTAAATTTATGAATAAAAAAGGAATAACCGCAGTAGATAAGTTGTGTAAAACAAATATGTTAGACTAAAGTAGCAGGTCAGTAGTTAAACGCTGATCACGTGATCAGCGGCTCACAAATATATCCGAAAAGGTCGATAAATGATGTTTTGTTGAATTACAGAAATTGAAATTATCGAAAGTTAAATACATAGCATATGATTTGGCTGCAAATTACTGTTGAAAAAATAAAGTTATTTCTTGATTTTATTTAAGGCTGGATCGACTTCAAAAAAACTTTAATGAACTTAAAAAATTTGATACCAATATAGCAACTTTTCTTGATAATTATTTTGACACTATTGATGCTAGTATACTGACTTATCTCTATGTATATTGCATGTATATGTGTACGGCTGAATACATATGTATGGTTGTCGTTTGACCATAGGTATGTGTATGCGTTGTATGTATATGGGTGTTCATATGGGTGCCGAGACATACTTGCGTGGGAATCACTGATTCAACACTGCAGATGCCAGATCAAAGAAGATTAAGCACTTTGAAAATTTCATCATCACACCTTAAAGGGTCTTCTAGAGTCTGGTTTTTTGCTTGTGAGTTTATGTCCAGATTAGCCAGGGTTCTGGAAGTGAGAATATCCGCCTCTGCATAGATACAAGGGCTCAACCAGAAGACAGCCAGAGAAGAAATCAATTGACTACAAGACGCAGAGAGTATACGACCAGAGCACAGATTACTGTGACTACATATAGGGCGATGGACTGAGAGGAGATATACAGAAGAAATAAGTGGCGACCAAAGAATGAACAGAGATAGAAGTACATGCAGATAGGCTGAGAAGTTTTTTTAATAATTCGTTGGGAAATGTCATGATAGCCCGATTAGGGTTCGAACTCACTTAGTAGTAATTTACTAAGTTTGTTTTGCTTAGATATGGTAGAAGACTATATGAATGGGGCACCCAAACAGACTTGAACTCGTGAAGGTTTGCTAGTCTGGGTTACACCAGCCGAAGTACCCGGGAAACTAAATGTATTAAATTGAAAAAATTACAATACAATATTAATGCAAATATTTATTACATGTAAAGATTTTCATTCTGTTTTTAATGTATTGAACGTATCTAAAACGTAAATTAATAATTGTTGAAAACAACTCAATAATAAGGTGATGGTACCTAGTGGATTAAATAAAATTTTGTAAGACACAAATAGATTAATAATGATAGATACATACGGACGTATGAGCAGATTAAGATTGATACGAAGATCATTAAATAAGTTTCCAGACTTTTTCATATTGGCACATTTATTGATAGTACACACATGAAACTCTAGTCCCCTTCGAAGTAATCCCCTCCGGCTCCAATGAACTTGTTGTGCCGTTCCAACAACTTCTGGAAGGCCCCATGGAAGTCCTCTTGTGTCAGCGTGTCAATGACCTTCGTCACAGCCTCTTTCATCTCCTCAGTTGTCTCATAACGACAGCCTCTGAGCTCAGGGAATAACCAAAAGTCACAGGGAGCAAGGTCTTGACTATAGGGAGGCTGAGGAACTGTCGGGATGCCCATCTCGGTCAAATAGTTTGTAACAAGGATGAAGTTGTGGACTGGTGCAATGTGCTAGTGGAAAAGCCACTGACCCGATTTTAAGAGTGCTGGCCTCTTCCGACGGAATCTTTCCTGAATTCCCTTAAAACTTCAACATAGTAACCCTAACCCTAACCCTTTGATCAATCAACTCTGGTGTATTGACCCCCTTACTCCTCCCACACCTCTCATCATTGCTCACAGACTCCCTGCCTTCCTTGAATCTCTTATGCCACTCAAAGACTGAAGCTCGATTCATGCAAGATGCTCCAAAAGCAGTCTGAAGCATTCCATACGTTTCTGAGGCATTTTTTCCAAGTTTAAAACAGAATTTTATTGCATATCGTTTTTTTAAAGTTTCCTCACGTCGAGATTGCATTTTTGAAAATCACCAGCAGTGACAATCAGGCTTTAATAGGGTATATTCCAAATCCTGCTGTAGCTGTTCATTTAAATCTGAAATCATAAAAATTGGTCCGTCATTTCATAAGATCTATAGCAATAACATCGTGAATTTTCAACAGGCTACGGCAATTTTAAATGCCAGCACAAAAAAGTCTGGAAACTTATTGAATGCAGCGCGTAGATAGATAGATAGATAGATAGATAGATCATATCAGTATCTTCCTGCTGAAGCTGTTGCAACAAAAGAATCATACTCTACGTTGCCGTGGTTTGAAGGAGTTTGGTTACTACTTTTATACCTAACAAATGTTACTGTGCGTAACAACAAAAATAAACTTTTTTTTTTCTTGTCAATTTTTTAATACCAACATTCGGTCCACGTATTTGTCTTTTTGGCTACTTTTATTTTCACTTTTTTTCCGCCGGAAAGCCATTAGATGAGAAGTTCATTTTTTGCTTTTTAAAAACATTGGCTCTGGCCTTCTGACCGAGATGAGGTGATCCGTTTGTATTTGAAAATCTCAGAGAATTGTATGCGTCTCATTATCAGGGACTGGTCCTGATTTGTGCACACACCATTTGATAGTATGAACACATTTTAATCTCTTGCACAATTTCAGGTAGATCACCTTCCCCACTTAGCCATAGTTAGTATTGTACTCGTTTTCTGTTAATTTGCTACTTTGCTGCGTATGCCTATAATATAACTTACAATTTCATTTCTGTCACTACATAATCTACACTTACAATCCTGTTGCGTATTATCAATTTTTTGCTGAAATATAATTGGTCCCTATGGAATTGTTTTGTACGACTATCAAAAAAGATTCAGTTTCACTCTTAGGGCTTATATTTTCTAAACCATTTCCAGGTTTTCTCTTGTACAATCTTGCCAGTTGGTCACTTAAAGTTTATCTCATTACTTCTGTTTTCTAGTTTCTGTTGCTTTTCTGTTTGTTCTCATGTTGACATTGCCGTTGCTGGCAACTGTAATTAGTCTTTCTTTGCTCTATTTTATATGATCCCCGAATTATTTTATTACTGTCTCTACACAATCTTCAATACTGACAAATCATTCTCCCTTTCTTTACGCTTATAGTTTGTCTTTCACCTCTTGGGTGTAAGACTTTGTGCAAAGTCATCAGTTTTCTTGTTTTTGGTTAATTTTTCAGAGTTCCTCTCTAATCCATTTTAAGAATAGTCCCGAGTATCTTACAAATGGAACTGCTCAGTTGTTTATTATTTTGATTAGATTTTTGCTGTAAAGCTTGGTTTCAAGAAGCTTTCTTGTTCTTCAAAGGTACTATTTTCTTATCTATTTTTTCATCGCCGCTTGTTTGACGGTGTTCACTTCTAATATTCCAAAGTACTTGTAATTTTCATTCTCTTCAAGAATTCTGATACTTTGCTAATTTGGTAGTTCTATTCCTTCCGTTGTTCCTTTTTTTTCACTTTTCATTAAGAGTTTGGCACATTTTTCATTGCCAAATTTTACTTCTATATCCTGGCAGTATATTCTTATCGCTTGTATCACGTTCTCCGCTTCTATTTCATTTTCAGCAATTATCTTGATATCATCTTTAAACATAAGGAGGTTAATCTTTTTTATAATTTTGTAAACTTTACTACAGTATTCAGTTGAGTGACATCACTTCAATAACAAATACTTGTGGCGAGAGTAAGTCACTCTGAAAGATGCCTCTTTGGATTTTACCCTCTGCAATGGTTTGTTCTCCAAATGCTAATTCCACTTTCTAATTTACCATGGTAAAGTCTATGATTTTGTCGGATATTTTTTGCATTTTCAGAACTCTACTATTCATATAGAAGAGGCCATATCAACGGCATTTTTATAGTTAATCCATGGTATCACTACATTCTTCTACTTTGTTTTGACCTTGAGGATGTGCTGGTCTATATATAGTAGGTTGTCTGTTTCTCTTGTTCCCCTGCATGAACCCTTCTGTTCCTCTGGAAAAAGTATAGGGCATATTGTGCGTCTGCACATTTACGTCGAGTGTTTAATTGTTGTTTCTGGAGAGTCTGTAACAAGATGTTTCCTCAAATATTCAACATATATTCAGCATCCTTGCAAACACTGGCAATCTTATGCCTGGAAAGTCATAATGTTTCTTAGAATTTCTAATTTATCTAATCTTGCATCTCGTATTTTTGGCACGGTTCCAAGTTCACCAAATATTATTGGCACGACCTTAAATTTGATATTCCACACTTTTTTTGCAATTCTCAAAGAAAGAAAAAACTAGTATTTCTTTTTCTTTCTTTTTTTTTTTTGCATTATTTCTTCTTGACGTTTAATGGTAAAACACTTCTGCAATATGCCATGCATTCTTTACCCTTTCTTTACGCTCATCAGATCCGGTTGTCTCCCTTTGATGTGTACTCTCTGTATCTCTTATCAGATTCTTTTTATTTTTTAAAGACAGCATCTGGTTTGTAGCTGTATCGTTTGTTTACAGAATCGAACGTAAGTCGCATATCTCCTTGCCTTTTCATGTCTTTTTTCTTTTCTTCACTTTTTTTATTATTTAGTTGTTTTTCCCTATAAAATAAAATTTACTTATGATATGGCTAAGAGCTTTATATTCTACAGTCTCATGTTCTGGGATGCAATGATGAAGAACTCCATTTCGATTTTCACTGGTCCTCTAAATAACTATGTCGTTCCATTTTTTTTTTTTTTTTTTTTTTTTTTTTGCTCACTCGAATGTCTTTGTACTTCTAAATTATTCTTTTTCTTCCTTTATTTCTTTCATTTCGATATTTCACGTTTCACTTTTTTTTTTCAAATATATTTTATTCCCTTCAATCATAAATCTGCAAGCGTCTTTATTTTCTAAAGAAGTCTTAACGAAGTATTTACACAATAAATATCTACTAAAGTAATTAAGCAATAACACAAGGAAATAGAAAGGAAAAAAATCGCATACAAATAAATCATTTCTCACTTTTCATTGCGAGAAATGAAATGAGCATAGGATTTTCGATCTGTGTGCAAATAAAAAATGATTTATGTCTGCCTGATTTAACTCCTTTTATTTCGATTAAAACTTCAAATCAGTTCATTTTAAAGTTGTTCATCATTCTAGAATGACTTTCAGCAGAAACGAATTTGCATCAACAAATAAATAAAGTATAATTTCTTTTTAATTCAGAGTCAGATATTTAATGAAATAAATGTTGCAGAAAACATTAGTGATGCGTTGTAAAGTCAGGAAAATCAATCATCATGAATATTAATTCGAATTCATCAAATAAAACCAAGCTAGTTATTTGCCAAAAGAATCTAGCAATACATTAAATGTGTAAAAGTTTCCAATGAAAAATAAAACGGCTTTCGACTGAGTGTTCAGTTTTTATTTTTCAAACACAAAGGAAAAAAAAGACTTTGGAGCGGTTGAAAGCATATAATTTGTAATATTGGGTGTCTCAATATACATGGGACACATGTGACTGCAAATATAGGGTGTTTCAAAATACACGGGACCCATGTAACTGCCAATAACTCAACGAATAATCATGTTGTGTTTTTTTTTATTCCACATTTGAAAATAGTATACTATAACAATTATTAATCTTTGATAACAATGCCTTGGACAGGAGAGGAAAAATAGTTTGCCTCACTACTTATTTGGAAACAAAATCATTTAAAACTGTCCCAAAATATATGCAATCCATCAATATAATGATGATTTATTACAGAGACAAGAAACTCAAAAAAAGATTGCATATCCTGGAAGCTGATATAATAACAATTAAAAAAAAACATTGATTCGATGTCTCAACCTCAAAGGATGCATTTTTTACAGGACATATTCTAAAGGACCGCCATTTCGCTTGTCTCAGAAATAAATAATTACAATATTAATTATTTTGAGACACGCTGTATATTACTTAATTAAGATTTGGTCCAAGGGTAACGAAAAACCGAAGGTCCAATCAAAAAATTAATTACAGGATTCAGTTACCACTAAATTTACGAGTCAGAATATCATGTGGTTGGGAGTCTCCGTGCCATAATGGTAAAAATGCTGGACTGCAGGTTCGAACTCCAGTCACGCTGTTACGTTCCCGTTTGGATTAATACCCCTTGGGAAATGAATAAAACCCTTTTATCCGCCAAGCTATGGGTTTAAAGATCACTAGTGTTCTCCGACAAGGATAACCCACAGAGGTTGATATGCTATTCAATAAACAAAGAATATATAGAACCCTTTTTATATCGATCTGTCTATGTATCGTATCACAACTAAATATTTGTTTCAGTCATCCGATTTTTTTCATGCGTCCAAAAGCTAAAACATCGTAGAGGGACATTTCATATCACAAACACGGCGCTTATTCAATAAATAAGGTAAATTTTGCTGGGTGAATTGGCAGAAGGATACACTATTTAATTTTGCCCATTTTTCAAGAAAAGCCATACTAATGGGTCGTTTCATGTCCCAGATTCCCAGTATGATCTTCTTTAATGACTCCAGCACCCTGAACTTTTCTTAACCAAAGTTCATTGTGTTTCCACACTATGGACTACCTTTTCAAGTAAGGCTCGTTGTGGCAAACCTTTGTTTAGCCTATTTTTTGATAATTAATTTTTTGATAATCAATTTTTTGATAATTAAATTTTCTAATAATTAAATTTTTTAATAATTAAATTTGTTAATGATTGCATTTTTAATAATTAACTTCTTAATAATTAATTTTTTAATGATTAATTCACTAAAACATCCTACACCGTACACATCAAACATTCTTATGTAAATTTCCTTCAAAAAACCTTCAAGTATCCTTTAAACTCACAAATACACAGATGCAAACACACACACACACATTCAACCAAATCAATATTCTACTTTTTCTTTGCAATGTGATGTGGAATAAAGTTTGAAAATTACAAATTCTTCTGCAGGAAATTAATTTGTTTACATCAGTAACAGTTAAGATTATCCAGACTACGATCAATTTGAAATTATAGAAATGAGATCAATGAAAGGTAAACGCAGTGAATAGCTGTAAAAATAATAATGTGGCGAAGGCGAGAACTGGCATCCGTTCAGGAAACACAATGATTGTTCATTTTTTTAATATAAATGCTTGTTTAAATAGTATTCTCCTTAGATAGACAGATACTCCTTTGTGATCATTAATTCTTTTTCAAAAGTTATATTGCTTTAAGGGACACAATAACTCTGTCTCTCTGTCTCTGTCTCTCTCTCTCTCTATATATATATATATATATAAGTAAAGTAAAGTAAAGTTGGCAACCGTAGTCGAGACCGACATGAAGGCTCCCTTTTCAATAGCTACTACACTAAGGTGTAGGGGAGGGCGCAACTACTTTGCCCGGATTGCTCCATTTTAGTCTTGATCCGGACTTTATATTGCTGAGTGTTAAGCCAGGATGTATCAAGTACCATTTTTAAAGTCTTTGGTATGATTCGACCTGAGATTGAACCCAGGTCTCCCGGACCATTGGCGAACACACTACCGACTTGGCCAATGATATATATATATATATATATATATATATTAAAGCAACAGTGCAATGTTGTTGTTGCTGTTATTATTATTATTATTATTATTATTCACTCATTAGAGCTTTTCACATCAGCGTTAGCCGATGGTTTTTCACTGGAGTCTCAGTGACAGCAAGTCTCCTCAAGTATCCAGGACTCTTCTTAGTATTCTGGCCGTTCTCAATAATGCTGTTGTTTGGGTGGTCTCCACTCGTCTGCCAACTTCCAAGTTCTCCAGTCCCTTATTAATCCTTTAGTTACTGTTCCAAACGCACCAATTACAATTGGTATAATTGTCACCTGCATGTTCCACAGTTTTTTCAATTCCCTAGCAAGGTTGAGGTACTTATCCTTCTTTTCACATTCTTTCAGTTTTATTCTGTGGACAGCCGGGACAGCAAAGTCGACTATTTTGCAAGTTCTCTTTTTTTGTTGATTATTATCACGTGTGGTCTTCTGGTCGGGATTAGGTGATCCGTTTGCATGTTAAAGTCCCATAGGAGTTGTTTATTATTATTATTATTATTATTATTATTATTATTATACACCTTTAGAGTTTTTCTCATCAGCGTTAACTGATGGTTTTACACTGGATTTTGAGTGACAGCAAGTCTCCTCATGTCTCCAAGACTCGTCTCAGGATTCTGGCCGTTCTTAGCAATGCTGTCGTTTGGATAGTCTCTACCCGTCCGCCAATTTACAAGTCTTCCAGGCCTTTTAATAATCCTTTAGTTATTGTGCCTAATTATTATTATTCGATTTTCGTTTTCTTACAACTCTTAATAATGATTATATATATTCAACGTATTTATGTTTTCTGTTGCTTTTTGTGGGATGTGGGTATATTTTTCAGACATATTGATAGTACGCTCCAAATAAGATGAGCAGTTACGCAAAATGAAAGTTTTTGTGTTTCATGCAGGCTGGGACTGCCAGATATCTTCTTAATATGTTTATCTGTCCCTTTCCTGACTATACCAAAGGCTCTCGCTATAACTGACACAATGGTAGTTTTAAGGTGTTACATTTTTTCAATTTCTATTTCAAGGACTTTGTATTTACTTATTTTATCATATTCTTTGACTGATATGTCTTTTTCTATTCGCACTGATATATCAATTAGAAGGCATGTTTAATTGTTATAGTCCTTAATCCCTCTATCTGGTCTTTTACTCTTTATTTTCTATCAATTTGGATAGCAAAGTCGTAAAAATTGGTAACTACTTTGGCTTCTTATATCTGTTCTGGTTGGTGTTTAAACTATTTTTCACAATCCAATATTCTATATTATCATATTACTCCTTATGATATTTTCGTACAAGCATTAGCCGATGGTCTTTCACTGGAGTCTCAGTGACAGCAAGTTTCGTTACGTCTCCAGGACTCTTTTCAGTATTCTGGCCAATCTTGACAACGATGTAGTTTGGATAATCTCTGCTTATTTCTCAATTTCCAACTCTTTCAGTTTCTTAAACACGCATTTGGGGATAGTTCCAAACGCGCTAATTATTATTGGTATCATCGTCACATTCATGTTCCGTTGTGTCTTATGTTTTCTAGTAAAGTCCTAGTATCCGTCTTTCTTTTCGTTTTCTTTGATTTTTACACAGTGGTTCGCCGGAACGGCAAAGTTCACTATTCGGCAAACTCTCTCTTGCTTTTGTTGATCATCACGAGGTCTGATGTTCTGAGCCAGGGTAAGGGAAGCCATTTGTATCTCAAAATCCCAGAACATTTTGTATGGCTCATTCTCCTCAACGGATTCTGATTTGTGCATTTTTCAATTGGTAGTATGGTCAAATTCCAAATTTTTGCCCAATTCCCAGTGGATCACCTTGCCCACCCACCGTATCTAGTCGCGTACTCTTTTTCACTATTTTGCAGCATTCACTTATTATGCGAT
>OY757911.1:65411157-65598657 GCA_963585895.1 Sepioteuthis lessoniana | reverse complement strand
GTTGGATTGAACCCCTGTCTTCCAAAACATTGGCGAACACTCTATTCATTTGGCCAGTCATTATAACTTTTTATTACCTTGACATTTTCTAAACCTAGAATGCTGAAACCATGTCCTGGTGGCTCATCGGAGAAGACATGAAAATTGATGGTCTTAACTTTTGTGTATTTGTGTTATGCGACGACAAACAGAAAAATGCCATTTGGGGAATCAGGGTAATATTATTATTATTGCTATATTCCTCACAAGTTTTTCACACTGGCACTAACTGGTGGTGTCTCGTTAAAATCTGGGAAATAAACAAGTTTTTTCAGGTCTCCAGAACTATTCTAAGTAGTCTAGCTGATTTTAATGGAAATGTGGACTGGATTGTCTCAATTCTTCCTCTGAAGAATGATTATGACTATGTTTTGTTTCATTTAACAATTCTAATAACCTGGTGAAAGTTTAAAGTTTTCATACTAAAAAGACCGAACCGTTTAACGTTGGCAAATAATTCAAACTATGATTAAAATGTTCTTCTGAAGACCTCGTATTTTTTTTATTTAAGGTCATTAGAAAAAACAAGGTTGTTTAGTTGGTTGGTTGGTTAGGTTTTTTAAGGCATATCAATCTTTGCAGATTATTTAATGCAAAATTCTGTTTTTAAATACATTTGCTAGAGAATAATTTGTTGGTAACTTTATTTTTAAAAGAGTCGTTTAAGATCTTTCGCTTGCACAAAGTTAAATGATTTCAAGTATTGCTTTTTAAAATTAATAATTCTATTTATCATATATTCTCACATAATATAAATAATTTGCGCACAGTTGTATAGCTTAGTATAACACAGTTTAGTATCATACCCTGGACACTCGTTGAAGAGTCTTACTCCTCAGCAGAGGTGCAGTCAGCATACTCTACAGCCCCAGCTGACAAGGTGGTAACATAACTTGAGGGTCATTCACCAAAGCCTGAAGGTAACAAGGTTCGGCTTAAGTACTTAGAGCAGGAAGAAACTAGGATAACAGAAAATAATTTTCATTCTACGAATGGATATTTCACATCTCTAGTTAATTTTTCGTCGCTTCTCTGAGAGCATATCAACTCTTTTAAAAACTGTTTTTAAAACTTTCTAAAAAAACAGATTTTCTTCACAAAAGTAATTCTCGTGACATCGTCCTAAGATCGAAAAAAATTGAGAACAATCAAAAAATAAATAACACAAAAAGATATATTCCTATTTGTCCAATTGATTATATATATATATATATTAGCAATCGTAGTCGAGGGCAATCCGAAGGCTCCCCTTTTCGATAGCTCCTAAATCGAGGTGTAGGGGAGGGGGACAACTCGTTTCCCTGGATTGCTCCTCTTTACCTTTGATACGTACCTTCTAATGCTAAGTGTTAAGCAAGGAAGTATCAAGTATCATTTTTAGGAGTCTTTGGTATGACACGCCCTGGGATTGGACCCTGGTATCCCGGGCCATTGGCGATCACTCTACCTACTCAGCTAATGAGCCGGTATTGCAAAGCTTTTCTTATAAATTGAGCCCTCCGGGAGTCGATAAGCGAATATGTTGATAAACATATACGGTAAAAATCCCTTTGCTTACGCTTAGAGGGCAATATTTCGGGGTAAGATATCCGACTAACGTAAAGTCAGCTTGTGACATCTCGCGTGTCTAGCCACACAGCAAAACAGTTTATCCGCAGATAACAATGTGTATATTTGTGTATACTGTGGATTGGGGTCTACAGTAGAAAGGTGTGGTTTCTTTTTTAATAGCATATCAACCTTTGTTAGTTATTTAATTCTAAAGCAATACTTGAATAAGAACAGTAATGATACTATTCAACCTATATCGTTACGGGGTAAGAGAGTTCGAAACTTTTTCCAAACGTATTTTTCCGAAATCTGAACGTAATAGCGCTAATGGAATTCGAATTCGCTTACTTCGAGGTTACAGTCCAACAGTGTAGCCGTTATGCAATCAGACTGTTTAGTGTCATACTGAGGAAATTTATTAGGGTAGGCATTTTCTCTTTTCCTGAGATGCAGTCGACGTATTCTTCGGCCTCCGTCGACAGGGCGGTACCATAAATTAAGGATTACACACCAAAACCTGAAGGTAGCAAAATTTGGTCACGTACTTTTAGATGGTGTTCATCTCGAGTGTCAGATTCTTTCAACACAAAATATAATTATTATCGATTATGTTCATTTTAGAAACTCTTACAATAAAGTCATCGAAGATCTTTACATTTGACAACTTGAAGAAAGAAGTTTACAACTAATTCCTAGATTTTTAGATGCCTTGTATGTTGTAATGGTTTGCAAGCCATAACAAAGCTCGGAGTTTTTTGAGCTCCATAATTTTAAGCTAAACTAAGCTAAGCTAATTAGGAGAATCTAAATATTTCATTAACAAAGTGTCAGAGTGACAATATACTCAATAAACTCAAGAGAAGATAAGATTATTTCGTCGAGATATTTTGAGATTTCATTTTAATCAAATCATTAAAAGATGTTCTCCCTGGTAAAAACTTTAAATGTTGTTTTATATTTCAACCCCGTATGACAACAGATACAACTCTGAAAAATGCACTGTCAATTACTCAAAGCGTCTTCATAAAAAATCAAAACAAATTTATTTTTAAACAAAGTGACACATTTATTTTATTTGCTACAGTACACGAGTGAACATTTAGCTAGATTATTTTGCACATCAGTACACGGCAAATATCCCAACGTATTTACAAAGTTTAGCTCGGAACATAACTGCAGTAATTGAGCAACTAGTGGGTATCGAACTAATTACATCAATGAACTGTTTTCGATACTAACTCACGAAGTATCGATCTACAGCGAGTACCTCTAGATATTTGCTGAGATTAAACTCAGTCAGAAACATGGCTACAATATAATATAATTAATGCATTAATCAATACAAATGTGTGTTTTTGAATGTTTTTCGATGTAGAACTTTCATTGTTACTATTATTTTATCGCTATAATCTCTATCTTATTACTCTTGCTTTATCGCGGCATAACAGCTCGACGACGATTCAACCGGTAAAATAAACATCGTGGTATATGACATTGTTATATATCTAATAAAAAATGATCAAATCGAAAACGAGTAATAAAATGATAATAAAATAATGAAAATTTTCCATTAAAAAGATATGTTAGGAATGTCTTGAGAAACATAATAGTTTGAAAATGAAAAAGGTTTTACTTTACAAATCAAAAAAAAAAAATTCTATTTTGATGAAAAATATTTGGGATTCGCTTAATATGCTGACTTCCGTAACTGAAGTGTAATAAACTCTTGATAAATAAAGTAGAAGTAATTATTTTAATTGAATAGAATACGTAAAATAGTGGGTCAGACTAGGTTCTCAAGTTTGGTTGTCAACCACTCTAGGAGAACAACAATTCTTAATTTAAAGATAGTAGTAGAATCCACTACTCTGCTCCATCAGATAGAGAAAAATATGTTCTAAAAATTTGTGTTGGTAAAGATATCAATGCTACTCCGTAAAAAAGAACTGCTTGCAGAAAAATAAACTCACGGAACCAGCTGATACAAGACAACATCAAAGAAATAGAAATAAAGGGAAAAAAACAATGATAAAAAATTTCTGAAGAGAGTATGAGTTAACCGAATAGTATGTGCTGAATAAGTTTTTCAAAATAATTGTAACAAGCACCATATGAACAAATGGTATATGCACAACCCAGGATTTGTCCTAGAAAATGACACATAAACCTCTATGGGACTTTCACATACACACGGATCATCTAATCTCGGCCGGAGGACCAGACCTAATAATAATCAACAAAAAAAGAGAATTGGTAAAATTGTCGACTTTGCTGTCCCGGCTGACCACAGAATAAAACGTGAAAAGAAGGATAAGTACCTCGACCTTGCTAGGGAATTGAAAAAAATATGGAACATGAAGGTGACAATTATACCAATTATGATTGGTGCTTTTGGTACAGTAACTAAAAGATTACTAAAGGGACAGGAGGATTGGAAGTCGGAAGAGGGTGGAGACCATCCAAACTACAGCATTATTAAGAACAGCTAGAATACGGAAAAGAGTTCTGGAGACTTGAGGAGACTTGTTGTCACTCAAACTCCAGTGAAAGATCATCAGCTAACGCTGATGTAAAAAAAACTCTTATCAGTAAAAAATAATAGTAAATATGGAGAATAGCATGAAAACTGGTGATTTGAAATGCCAGCAGGAGCAAAAAGCTTAACAGAGATGAAATTTAGAGAGAAATCTTCCAGGGAGATGGGCTATAAATATTATTATTTATAATGGTGATGAAGCCACTGAATCTCAAGCAAAGGAAATGCATAGGCGGATACAAACTTACAAAATCCCAAGAAAAAAATCGACCACCTAATGTCAAAATATTTGCCAAAAATGAAAAAGAATTTGAAAACTTAAAAATACATGAGAATATTGGAAGCGGACACCATCAAACAAGCGGAGATAAAAGAAAAAATTTAAAAAGAATACCTCAGAACGAGAAACCTACTCGAAGCCCAACTACATAACAGAAATCTCATCAAAGAGATAAACACCTGGACTGTCCCCCCTCGTAATATACTCGGGACCATTCTTAAAATGGTCGGGAGAGGAACTTCAATAATTGGACTAGAGAAAAAGAAAACTCATAACGATGCATTAAGTCTCACTCCCTAGAAATGACGTTGATAGACTGTATATGTCATGAAAAGAAAGAAGAAGAGGACTTGCCAGCATTGGAGATAGCGTCGATGCATCGATACATCGATAAAGCGCTGAGGAAAACATATTACAGCGAACAGAAACAACACAGACAACACAAACATCAACGGAACAAAAATAACTAGAAAACGAAAATGGGAAGAAAAACAACTGTATGGGCATTTCAAACAACAAACAAGTGAAACCTCACACAAGAAGACTTGTAAATGGCTAAGAAAGGAAAACCTTAACAGAGAAAGAGAATCTCTTCTAACAGCAACAGAAAATAACGTCATAAGGACAAACTATGTTATAGAAAAAATAGATAAGACACAACAAAATAGCAAGTGTAGGTTATATCGTGACTGAGACGAAACGATCAATCATAAATATGTGGATACAATAAATAAACACAAAAAGAAAATAAGACTAGAGACGACTGGTTGGGAAGGTAATCCACTCGGGTTTGTGCAAATAATTTTAATTTTACCATTCAAACCAGTGCTATATGTACCACACAGAATAAGATGTCCTGGAGAATAAGACGCAGAAAATTCTCTGGGGTTTTGAGATACAAACGAATCACCTTATCTCGGTCGGAGGACCAGTAGAAAGAAAAAAGAGAACCAGAAAAAGAGAACTGGAGGCTTGAGGAGACGTGCTGTCCCTTAAACTCAACCTAACGCCGGTGTGAAAAACTCTCAAGAAGTAAAATGATAATAATAATAATAATAATACTTTAACTAAGTTAAAACCTAACGGGAAAGAAGAGGGTTTTTTTGTGACCCGCTGTTCATGTACAGCCATCATAGCTGTTCTTGGTCACATCAGTGTCAGGCGCGCAGATCATAAACAACCCCTGGTTCTGGTATAGCCACAATATACCACGCATGATAAAAATGTCCTATCACAATATTACACAATGTGGGACCCAGGCAACAGGCATGGGTGTCATGATCGGCAGGTGCTCTCCTGATAGCCAACATAGGAGACCCGATCGTCATCCTACGAATGTTGGCTGCTCTTTTTTCAGGTACATAAACAACGACGCAACAAACCACAACGATCAGAGACCTACACGCAAAACATGGATTAAAAGACCTGGTGGGCTTTGAAGTTGGTGGACGGGTAGAAACTATCCAAATGGCAGCATTGCTGAGAACAGCCAAAAGCCTGAGACGAGCCCTGGAGACTGGAGAAGACCTGCTGTCACTCAAACTCCAGGGAAAGATCATCAGCTAACACTGATGTGAAAAACTCTAAAGGAGTAAATAATAATAATAATAATTGTAAATAATCTTGACCTAACTAGCTCTAAACACTATAGTAATAATTAAAATATTATTTCATAAAAGTAAATAAAATTCCTATATAGATAAAGTATATATATATATATATGTGCGTGTGTGCGTTTGTCGCAGTGTTAGTATGGATTATTTACGAAGTACACTCCTCTCTATTTATTTTCGTCTTTCTTTTCCTTTCTTTCAATCAAAAAAGAAAGAGAGTACTGGGGTATTACGTTATTTACTATTAATAAACTCTGAGGATTCATTAGGCAGGCATTCAACTGTTTTCTATGGCTTCTCCGATATAACACACCATGTTTTCAATAATTTGTATATTCATGAACGTATATTTCTGATTTTGATTCAAGGATAAGTAATACTTATTTAATAATTAATAGCTAATAAACAGTGTGTCCATATTCCAGCAATTAATATCTAATTTTCTTAAACAGCAACGTATATTCACTTGAGACATTCGTAATCAATCTTATTTAGAAATTTATCATTTTACATGATTTATGTTTTTCTTGGTGTTGGCACATCAAATAATTACCTCTGTGCGTTTATCGAAATTCAAACGGGTACATAGAATTTTGTGGAGTTGATGCAAATTAACGCTAATGATAATTAATTCCACTGAGACGTTAACAGGCACAAAAATTAAAAATATGTGAAATTAAAACAACCAATCATAATAATCTTCTCTATCAAAAAAAGCAGCCAAAATGAAAAAATTCAAATCCCCACCAAAGTTTGTCACTTTGTAATATATTAACGTGACCTGCGAGTGTGAATACGGCGGATGTTGTTGACAGACAGATTGATAAGACCGGTGTGATCCCCAAAATGTCATCATGTCCACAGGTGCTGTGTATCAGAGGATGTTGACAGGATTATATCCGCTCAAGGATAATATCAACAAGGTGATTGCCGAAATGTCACCATGCCCACAGTTGTTATGTTGAAAACAGGTGCATCCGGTCGAAGATATCGGAAAATCACCTGAACAGGGGGCGTCGTTGAATCCGATGATAGTGGCAGATGCGTACGCCCACAGAACCGGGCTTGGGCAAGTAGCCAATGGGAAGCAGACAACATAACCAATGAAAAGCAAAGAAGTGAGATGTGGGCATAACCATGGTTAACGAAAAAGAGGAATTGCTGCAGGTCACGTGAGAGTTGTAGACAATGTAAATTCCCGAATTTCAGCTAAAGTCAGTTGTTCACTTGCTCATCCGTCTCCCGACAGCTCCTCCGCGTGCGCGAACTCTCTGCGATTGCTTTCTACTCCACACAAGTATCATCGCCGAAAATAAATATATAATCTTATGTTTTTATATACATACGTGTTCCTCGTTGTTAATAACGACGCAGTGTACTATACAACAACTTAAATCACTGCCTGAAGAGGACGTGAAGACCGAAACACATGTAGCGCACCATTATATGAAAAAATAAAAGCCACTATACCAAATTTGGAATCATTTGTGATGCAGTGCATTTTAATATATATATATATATAGGAGGTGCACACGATAAGTTTCCAGACTTTTTTCGTATGGGCACTTTTATTGATAGTACACATATGAAACTCTAGTCCCCTTCGAAGTAATCTCCTCCAGCTGCAATGCACTTGCTGTACCGTTCCAACAACTTCTGGAAGGCCTCATGGAAGTCCTCTTGTGTCAGCGTGTCAATGACATTTGTCACAGCCTTTTTCATCTCCTCAACTGTCTCATAACGACACCCTCTGAGCTTAGGGAATAAACAAAGGTCACAGGGAGCAAGGTCTGGCCTATAGGGAGGGTGAGGAATTGACTTGATTCCCATCTTGGCCAAATAGTCAGTGACAAGGATGGAGTTGTGCACTGGTGCATTGTCCTGGTGAAAATGCCACTGACCCGATTTGAAGAGTGCTGGCCTCTTGCGACTGAATCTCTTCCTGAACTCCCTTAAAACCTCAACATAGTAACCCTAACCCTAACCCTGTGGTCAATCAACTCTGGTGTATTGACTTCGTGACTCGTTCCACACCTCTCATCATTCATCACAGACTCCCTGCCTTCCTTGAACCTCTTATGACATTCAAAAACTGATGCGCGATTCATGCAACATGATCGAAAAGCAGTCTGAAGCATTCCATGGCATTTTTTCCAAGTTTAAAACAGAATTTTATCGCATATCGTTCTTCTAAAGTGTCAGATTGCATTTTTGAAATTCACCAGCTCTGACAATCAGGCTTTAGCAAGGTGTGTTCCAATTCCTGCTGCAATCTGATATCATAAAAATTTATCAGTCATCTCATAAGATGTATAGTAATAACATAGTGAATGTTCAAGAGTCTACGACAATTTTAAATGCCTGTACAAAAAGTCTGGAAACTTATTGAAGGGACCACACACACATACACACACACACACATATATATATATATATATATATATATATATATATATATATATATTTCGTTGGTCCAATGCGAACAAAAATACTTTAAGGTCAATAGGTTCGCAAGTGAATTTCATTTTATGTTATTTATTTATTTATCATTTTTTGCTTCTACACAATTAACTTTAATTGCACCTTCACAGACACAAATCCGCGAATTAAAAATAACAACCCTATAAAAAATAGCCACCACTATAAAAACAGAATGGAACGCTTAAATCAACCATTAATTTCCTGAAGGTGACGCTAAAAGTCAGAAACACGTGTAGAAGGAAAAACAAATAGCTTAAAACCAAATTCAATTGCTGACGTGTTCGTTTTAAAGTGTTGATAGATAGATAGATTGGGAGGAACTGATGGTTTTGACAAGTTGGATTCAAACTACGAATCTTTCCTTTTTTTTTTTTTTTTCTTTTAGCCTTCTTGCTTGTTTCTTTGCGTCAGGGTCCAGTTGATTAATGAGTTGCCCTTAGTTCTGCTTCCAAGTACTTTCGGTCATATCCTTGATCATCTTTCATAACACGTTTTATAGGTATTGTTTTTTTCCGTTTGGTAGCGAAATTTATTCAGTTGTACGGTTATATTGACGGTGGAAGTACTTTGGTTAGCGTGTCAGTTATTAATGTCTAAAATATTGGCAACAACGTTAAATACTCTCTTATCTATGTTTAGTGGTTTGATTCTAAAACCGAAAGCTAGCCCTGTCGGCTGGGGCTTTAGAATACACCAAGTGCATATCTGCTTAGAGGTAAGAGCGCACCCCCCTCCAATGAGCGTCCTAAATATGACACTAAATAATCTGATGGTGATGCTTTAATAATGCTGGAACTTTAGGGAATGCGGCGCAATCCTTTTTGCCATTGCTCCCATGTCCACTCTGGACAGGAGTAAAAGCATCTGATAGAGTCCTATCTATGGGTTAATTAGAACTGATTGACTTTTAAACTGAGTACAAACAAATGAGTTATGCAAAATTGAATAGTTAGAAATAAAAGGGTTTTATCATTTAACTAAGTGTAAACAAATGACTGATGTCTGATTGAATTGTTACTGATATATAGTAATACTTGGAACCATTTAACTTTTGTTGACTTATCCTAAATGGAATTGGTTGAAATAGAAGTTTGATCCTTTAGCTGTATGTGCCTAGAAAATGTATTTTTCAAATCATATATCTAATATGCATGAAAAAAAAAACAGGATTTGGCTTTAAATAACCAAGAAAGTTTGATATGTCTTAAAACCAAACCAGACCAAACTAAAACTGATCACTTCAAGAATTTTTAGGCGTTTTTATTGTTATTTCTATATATGATTTTGGTACAACTGGTCAGGATTTTTCGAATTTACATAAAGAAACTAGTAAGACAGCAAGTGAAAACAAATAAGATTATAAAAAAAGAAAGTTTTGTAGTCTTTAAGTAAACTTCTTTAAACAATACATATATTGTCATCCACAGACAGACTGTTTCGTTCTTTCGGAACTCTTCAGTGTGGCCAGACACGTAGGACACTCGAAGCCGGGATCGAAACCCATCCAACTTTACGTTAAACTAAGTCTCAGATAGCAAGAAGAGTGCCACAGTGGCTAACGGAATTCTTAAGGTATTTGTGTAGCAACATCAGCACCAGCAGCGTCCCTTTCTTTACATTTTTATACCCTATCGGCTACCAGAGTGCTCAATTCTTTCGAAGAGCTTTGCATTATGCGAAAATTCCTTCGCCAGAGTGCTCAACCCCCATGGAGAAACGTATATATTGTCATCCATAGACTGTTTCGTTATATATTATACTATTGATTGTTTATATTATACTATTGATTGTTTAATACCGGACTTATTTTTTCCTCTAAACATCAAAAATAAATCAAGTTTTATATCTTTAAAGAAATAGATTTATTTTTCTGTTTTTGTGAAATTATTCAGTAAATTAAATGAAAATGAATATAAAATTATTATAATTTCATTTAAAGCAGATTGATATTTTCTTTTTTATCAAAGAATCGTCCACGAACATTTATTACTGCAGAATTTTTAGCATCCTTTCTAGTAACTCGTTTAAGTGTATTGGTGGAAGTGATTCCCAAGTAACAGCGTGTAAATGTGTAAACAGCTTTTGCTTATTCTTAGGCAGTTCACTTTGAACTTTACGATCAATTTCATCCCAGACTATTGCAACTGCTGAAATACCTGGAGGCTGAGGGGACCAAGTCATTATTTACCAAATTTTCTTATCTTCTTTTGATTTTAGATAAATTTTACACAGTTTTGAGCTGTATTATGGATCATTATCTTCCCGCAAAACAAAATTTTGTCCAACAACTCGGCAGCCAGAAAGAACTTCATGCCTCTGCGGTATTCAATGATACGTTTCCTTTCGCCTAATTCCTTTAATTTGAACAGCATCTCCCGCAATCTCACCTGCAAAACAACTCCAAACTTAATTAAACAACAACCACCATGTTTAACAGTTGGCACATTGCAATTTTCACACATTTATTTGGAAAGAGTTCGTCTGACAAACACTGTTCGTTTACTTTCCAAAACCTTAAATTTTGGGACAGTCGTTTTCATAGTACCTTTTTCCAATATTCTAATGTCCAATTCTTCTTCTTTAGTACCTACTGTTGTCTTTTCAACTTATTTTTCTTTTTTAATAGAGGTTTCTCAACTGACTCACATCATTTAAACCCAAATATAAAGAATTCTTTTTTTAACATTCATAATAATAATCTCAAAGAAAATAAAATCCAACCGTTCTGTTTTTTCTCTGCTCGTTTTACTAGACACGATCTAACAGATGTTACTCTGGACCTCCCAAATATTTTTTCGGTCAACATTTTCACTGCAAGTCGCAACTATTTTTTATATCTGTAATATTTCAGCGATCTAATTCTCACGATAGCCTTCTATAGAAAGAATTTCTACTTGTTTTTTTTTCCATAACTATCTGGTTAGTCCTTGAAATTTTAACGGTTTCTGAAATTATTTTCAATCACACATTATTACAAATTGAATTGAACGTCTATAAAGCAGTTGAGGGGAAAATATTTGAAAATTTGTTTGAATTTTATATAAGGGTTTATATGTTTACACTATGTGAATGTATTTATACAAAAATGCAAATTAGCCTTTTAAAGAAATCCAGGCTGGTCACAAATTTTTGTCGGTAGTGTATATATATATATATATATATTATATATATTATATATATATATAGTCATCCACAGACTCTTTCGTTTATATCATAACTCTTTAGTGTTGCTAGACACGCAGGAAGCTTCAAACTGGTATCGAAACCAGCCTAATTTTTACGCTAGACATAGTATCTAACCGCTCAGGCATTTCGACGATGTACGTCAGCTCAGGAATTAAAATGCGTGTTTTTTAGCTTTCGTTGGTTTACATTTTGCGCAATTAGATTCCAGGGTACTCAATTTATGAGAAGAGCTTTGCATTACTCGAGTGGAAGACGTTAATTCCTTCGCCAGAGTACTCAACCCCCGTGAGGGGAGCGTATATATTGGTTAGATGCCATGTCTACCGTAAAGTTAGGCAGGTTTCAATACAAGCTTAAAGAGTCCTGCATGTCTAGCCACACTAAAGGTTTGTGATACAACGAAGCAGTATGTTTATATATATTGTCATCCTCAGACAAGCGCTCCAACCCAGTATCGAAACCCGCCTAACTTTACCCGCTTAAGCCAATATGCGATTCTACATCAGCTTGGAAATTTAGCGCAAATGCATCAACTTTCGTTTGTTTACATTTTACACTACCGAAGTGCTCAATTCATTAGAAGAGCTGTGTATTACTTTAGTGGTAACCGTTAATGCCTTCGCAAAAGTGTTCAACCCCACCACCGGAATATATATATATATATATATATATATATATATATATATATATATATATATATATATATATATATATATAGTGCAGCAGCTGTAAAAAAAAAAAATAACGGCATTTTTATGTGGATGAATTATACAACTATATATTTTAGTATAAATAACTTATTGCAATCGTTCTTTTTGGGAAACATTTTTATAATGCTTGAATTAATCACTTGACCTTCATCATCTTCCATTTGTACTTTTGATTTAATCCGATTTCTTGTTCTATTCAAAAAATACAGTTGTCTTTGCTAAAGTCTTGCTGAAATGGAAACAAATATGCTTTATTAAACGATATTCAACAGATGTACAAATAAATTTAGGCATTTTGCTTTTATCCATTAAAATTTCGTATCTGAAACCAATGTACTTGATGAAAAAAATAATCAAATTATTAGTGATGGCACGATTCATGTTGCAAAGGATAAAGTGTTGGTCTGAAAGTGCTTCTGAGTGAAATCATCGGAGGTCCCAGGTTCAATCCTCTCTATAGGTAAAAAAAGAAAGTATACTTACAATGGCTTAACACTTTTACCTAGTCATCGTTAACAGAATTGGAACAATCTAACCTCATGGATTTAAAAAGTGTTCAGTTTGATGTTCTGTAGAGGCTCCCGAGTTCGACATGAAACACCTGAAGAAGGGCTAATCGACCGAAATATTCTAGGTGATAAAAACAGCAAATTTAGTATTTTTAATTAATTTCAGTCAATATTCAAAGAACAGAACAGTGGCTTAATGGATAGATTGTTGACGAGTTTGAATCCCATAAGGATTCTCTTAATTTTAGTGATCAGAAAAGAGAATTCAATTGACAGAACATGGCTTGAATGTAATTTACTAAGGAAAGCCTGATGCTTACATATACGAGGGGGGGGCTGAAAGTTCATATGATGATGTAATATCTGCTGTTGATGAATTTATAACCAATGGGATCCAACCATTGCAATATCGATGGAAAAATTCTGTAAACTCAACAAAGTTGAAAAATATTAAGATAGTATTAAACAATAACAGAATAAGACAATATATATATATATATAAATTGACCTAGTGAGTGGAGTGTTCGCCAATGGCCCGTGATACCGGGGTTCAATCCCAGGTCGAGTCATACCAAAGACTCGAAAATGGTACTTGTATGCTTCATTGCTTAACACTCAGCATTATACGTATCTAGGGTAAAGTGGCGCAATCTTGGGAAAGGATTTGCACGCTCCCCTACACATCGGTGTAGTAGCTATTGAAAGGAGAGCCTTCGAGTCGCCCTCGACCACAGTCACCAACTTTACTTTTAAATTTTTTATAAACAACTAGAATATTTTTTAGAAAAGATAAATCCTTATGTAATAGTCAATGAACTAATATTAATTGTAAATAACTAATATTAATGGTAAATAAACTAATTGTCAATAAACTAATCCTAATGGTAAATAAATATATCTTCAAATAGAAGCAAATATAATCGTTATAAAACAATAAGTGTTAGACGCTTGAAGAAAGAAGATAAAAAGAGTGTGTCTGCTTCGGAATACTAAAATCCCGATGAAAATGAGAAAAGGTTTGTGTATTTTGTTCTTCTTAACTACTAGCATTTAATTCTGTTTGATTCAATGTTCCTATTTCCGAACAAGTTGCCACATGTGCGTTTTTGGATGGATTTATGTGACATCGAGGCGGACAGTGCTTTGATTGGTAAACGTTGTCTCAAAACTCAGTTATTTTATGTTGTTGGTAGCAATTTTTTTTGCCTAATTGAGAAACAGAATGTACCTATTCAGAACCTAGAAAAACAAGCAAATACAAATTGTCTGAGTTTGTATCTCGTAATGAAAACAAATGAGATCATGTCGTGACGAAGTGTGAACCGTCGTATAGTGTCTGTATGCATGTGCCCGTAAATGTGGTTATGAGGGCTGACTGAAAAGTTCATAGGCTGACCAATATAATCTCATGGGATGTGATCAAATAAGGTTATTTTTTTCCAGATAGTCCTCTTTGTGGTCCACATACTTCTTCCATTGGTGTTGCTGTGCTTGGATCTCATTAGTTACAAAGTCATCAACTGCTGATGTGATGTTCTTCAGCCAATTAATTTTCAGCCCATCTTCGTGTTTCTGTTTTTGAGATCAATGGCTTTGATGCTTGATATTGATCATTAATATCAAAATATTAACATCAAAATATCAACATCGTTTTTAATATCATTAACATCATATATTGACAAAACGAAAGAATAAAATCATCAAATATTAACATCAAATTAAAATCATTAACATCAAAATATTGGCAAAGCACAAGAATATTTCAAAAACACGTTCATGCGTGCACACAAACATACACATACGCATACACACACAAATGTACAAACGCACTCATATATAAGAATATTGATACGTGTGTATTGAGAGAAATATATGTGTATTTGTCTATTTTTCATGAGTGTGATTTTGTGTATGTAAATGATTGCGCTCGCATTTGCGTGCATGTGTATGTGTAGCGGCATGCGTAAAAGTGTTGGCGTGGAGGATTTTTGAGGCACACACACACAAACATACCGAGTGTCTGACAAAAAAATCTAAATCTGAATATTTGTTTTATTTTGAGCTTAAAATAAGATACTATGTAGAAATTGAAATTGATGTAAAAGAAAAGAAAATATTACTAAGAGATGAAAAAGGCAAAATGGCTGACGATTCTTGAGTGTAAGAAAAACTGTTTGTTGAATATTCTTGTTGATTAAGAGGTATGAAAAGATCAAATGTTAAAATCATGTGAGCATGGGAGATTGCTAGTCAAAATATTAGCTTTTTGTGAAAGTGGACAGATCAAGGGTTAAATTTTAAGTACAAATTGGGTACACTTTTTAATCTAAGAATTTTAAATCGTAAATTATTTTCTTTGTTTTGGTGGAATTACGAAACTTATGAGTACGATTGGAAGTTGATGCCGATACGAATTCATATTACCAATCTGAAATAAGAAGCTGTTAGTTGGCTGAAATTTAAGAGCGTCTGAAAAAGTGTCGAACCATCCAATAAAATTAAGTGTTAGAATTATTTTATTGACCCGTATATACAGAATCGGAAAAAAGCTAATAAAAAATAGTGCTTTGTTTTGGGGGAAGGCTGGATATCACTGGAAGTAACTGGTTGAAGATGCTAAGAGGATGTTTTGAAGTTGGCTGGTAAAAGTTTGAAATTAAGTGAATCTACTTATATTTTCTTTTAAAACATCTTGATATATGTGAAGGTCTAGCGCCAGTTTCTTACGCCAACACTTTTCGACGATCTACTCAGAGTGCATCTCCATATCTAAAGAACACAATGGATAAAAAGAGACACCGACCAAGATCAGAGATATGTTCGTCCTCTTTGGTCATAAAATGATATGAGAAAGACACGGTAACTCACTAACATTGAGCTAAAGCATTGTAAATAATAAATTAATGGAAACTCCATAACATAACATTGTCAGTTTTTAAACATCGTAGAAAGTTATGAAGTACAAATTATTGTAAGAAAGAAAGTGAAAGTAACAATCTTTCGAACAAGCGGAAAAGTGAAAGATCAAATTTTGGAAAGTTACATACATTCTTGGATCTGATAATTTTAAATCATAATCTATTTTCTTTATGTAGATGCTTGATGCCTAGAAGTTATTTGATAAAAGTCCATATTGCCAATCTGAGAGGTAACATGTAAACCCGGAGCTTTGGGGAATGCAGAGTACCTCTTCATTGCCATCGCTCCCAGGTCCATTTTGGCCCGGAGTGATAGCCTCTGATAGGGCCCTATCAATAAGTCAAATAAAACTAAACTGCGTAATCATGCTGAATTGAATTGTTTGAAATAGAACTGTTTTACTAAAATGAATAACTTGAAATAGAAATATTTTTAACAATTAAACTATGTACTTACATTTAAACTGCGTACTTACGGTCAACTGAATTGTTTGAAATGAAACTGCTTTGGTACGCTAAACTGAATTATTTGAAATAGAACCGATTATTTTTATGAAAATAGATTATAACCGACAAAGGTTGATATGCCATAAAACCCTAACATCCAACCATCCAACTTTCCAATTTAATATAACATTTGATTAAAACTTAAATCCTCACACCTGTAGAGAGTATATTTTTACTAATATACATAATGTTTCAATAACCTATTGGTAATGTTTACTTTATTTTAAGATACGTATGTAAGATAATTTATAATGGTGGATATCGATTCCCCGTGTACGTCCAGACATTGAAATAAATCTATCGTGCGTGCGTGCGTGTGTGTGTGTGTGTGTGTGTGTGTGTGTGTGTGTGTGTGTGTGTGTGTGTGTGTGTGTGTGTGTGATAGATTTGCTATATAAGTTGATGAAACTTTACTAACAAAAGAAATCTCCAAATTAAGACAGCCTATTAAATGTAGCCCGCATCAGTGAAACAAGACGTGGTTCCCCTTCAGACGAAAAGACAGGAAAAACGCACACGACAAAAGTGAACAAGTCTTTAATTATTTGGCTTTGCCACTTGTTTACAACTAAAAATCAACATCATTGTTACATAACTAGGATATAAACTGCGGATGTTTTTTCCGGAACCGTCTCTAATGAGATAGAGCAATTCAATTTATGAATTCACGGATGCTGAAAAGAGAAATCAAATGAATTTATATTTTCTTTTCTATTTTATTTATTTTAGTTTTGGTTTATTTGTGTGAAGCATTACCAAAATATTCGTAATTGCTGAGTCAACAAATTTGTATATAGTTTCTATCATTGCTGAAACAAATCAGAGACCATTTAGGAAGTTATAATATTACCTCAACCTGTCGGCTCTTGGCTGTAAAATGCGCCGACTGCATGTCTACATAGGGGAAACCCTCCCTCCAACGAGTGTCTTAGGCATGACACAAAACAATCTGATGGTGAGGCATCAGTCCTGGAGCTTCAGAAAATGTGGAACACCCCTTCATTTCCAATGCTCAAAGTTCCAATCTGATAGTGCCTATTATGGCCTCATCAAGGTATCAACTAGAACTATCTAATCATCTACTATACTTGAAACCATTTAACTGCATGTGAATAAATAGATAACATCATCAACTATGTGCAAACAAATCCTTAAGATTAAATTACATCAGAATACTTGATAAATAGAATTACTAATGTTAAAAAACAATACTTGAAAACATTTAACTTTACGCAAACAAATGAGCTTTGCCTCGTTTTAAAATATAGCTACCCCAAAACTATTCACCTCCAAATATAGATAGATAGATAGATTAGTATACAATATACGATATATGTATAAACAGGATTATATAGCCACCAAAGGTCGATATGCCATTAAACCAAATAACCTAAGCTAACTTAACCTTGAAACCATTTAACTATGTGCAAATAAATGTTAATATCAAACTGATTTACTAAGGTCAGCAATACTGTAAAGTATTTAACTATATGCAAAAAAATAGTTGATATTTAATAGAGTTAGTACTATCAGATGGCAATGCTTGAAACAGTTTAGAATTATTAGCGCTAATTATACTTGAAGCAATTTAACTATGATAAATAAATGATCTCCGGCACGTTTAAAAATACCAGCAAACTATTCGCTTACAAATATATATATATATATATATATATATATATATATATATATATATAGTAAGTCTCCCTTTTCAATAGCGACTATAACCCGAAGTGTAGAAGAAGGGTGCTACACGTTTCACTTATTTGCTCCACTTACCCTTTATCTGTATCTTATAATGCTGAGTGTTAAGCAAGGAGGCCTCAAGAACCATTTTTGGTTTCTTTGGTACCACTTGTCCTGACATTGAACCCTGGTCACCCGGACGATTGGCAAACATTCTACCCGCTATACTATCAACGAAGGTTGATATACCACAAAACACAACTAAACCAAATCAAACTGTCATAATATTAGAAGTCTAAAAATAAAGGAAATAGAGAAAAAAAGATATACTTTTGTTTCTTGACTTGAATTGGTTTTTGTTTGTTTTGTTTGTTTATTTTTATTTATTTATTTTTTGTTTAACAGCATATTAAGTCTTGTCGGTTATTTTATGCCAAATCCATCATTATACAAAAACAGTATTGGCACTATTTAACCTATAGTTGGGGCGATACGGGGGCTCTACGTGTGAAAATATAAGCGCTGACGACGTTGTCACAGTTTGGGATTTTTAGTCACAATGCTAAGGGAGACTCTGCCTGAAATTGGTCAGGGTTCGAAACTGGTTCAAAATCTACGATTCCGAATGTTTATATTCAAGGCTATAATGACATACCATTGTCTTCTACTCCATGATCTATTCGGTTAGGTGTTGTGTAACACTAAACTACAGCTAAATACCAAAATAAAGCAAAGATATAAAAAAAAATGATTTACAGAAATTTTAATGAAAATTTCACCTTTCAAATCAGATTTCTGGATTCTGTCCTAATACGCTGCGGCGGTATATTTTTCTTTTCTTTTTTCTTATTTTGTATTTGTTTTGTTTTGTTTTATTTTGTTTTGTTTTTGTTTTTTCATTGTTTTCTGATGTTTGTTGTTGTTGTTGTTGTTGTTTTCGTACAATTAGAAAGCATATTCAAACTTTTTCTGTCAGAGAGTTCATTAAATGTCCTTTCGTATAAAGTTTTGATGTGTAAAGTTATCACTGTGGTCCCTGTAAGAGAGCACATTGATAATTTTACATACATAATAAGATTACATACATAACAAGTTAACATACATAACAGCTTCACATACATAACAACATTCAATTTGTTACAGCGATAATCACCGATTTTTCCGCTGAAAACATCGGCTAATGATCGAGGAAGAATTTCGACTGTGAATTTTCAGTTTTGAAGATTTGCACTGCGCAACTTCACAATATCTCATTCAAATTTATTGCTTTTATGCTTTATCTTAGCTTAGATTTAAAAATCAATGGAAATGTTTCACAAACTATTTATGATTAATGATGCGAAAGAAAGAAAGAAAGAAAGACAGAAAGAAAGAAAGAAAGAAAGAAAGAAAGAAAGAAAGAAAGAAAGAAATGGAAAGGACAAAATAGAAGACAAATGAGAAGTCATCAGCTGTATAAAATTTTGCAAGAAAGAAGGGAAGAAAGAAAGAAAGAAATTGATAGGACAAAATAGAAGACAAATGAGAAGTCATCAGCTGTATAAAATTTTGCAAGAAAGAAGGGAAGAAAGAAAGAAAGAAATTGATAGGACAAAATAGAAGACAAATGAGAAGTCATCAGCTGTATAAAATTTCGCAAGAAAGAAAGAAAGAAAGAAGTAGATAGGACAAAATAGAAGACAAATGAGAAGTCATCAGCTGTATAAAATTTTGCAAGAAAGAAAGAAAGAAAGAAATAGATAGGACAAAATAGAAGAGAAATGAGAAGTCATCAGCTGTATAAAATCTTGCAAGAAAGAAAGAAAGAAAGAAAGAAATAGATAGGACAAAATAGAAGACAAATGAGAAGTCATCAGCTGTATAAAATTTTGCAAGAAAGAAGGAAAGAAAGAAGTAGATAGGGCAAAATAGAAGACAAATGAGAAATCATCAGCTGTATAAAATCTTGCAAGAAAGAAAGAAAGAAAGAAAGAAAGAAAAAGATAGGACAAAATAGAAGACAAATGAGAAGTCATCAGCTGTATAAAATTTTGCAAGAAAGAAAGAAATAGATAGGACAAAACAGAAGACAAATGAGAAGTCATCAGCTGTATAAAACTTTGCAAGAAAGAAAGAAAGAAGGGAAGAAAGAAAGAAAGAAATAGATAGGACAAAATAGAAGACAAATGAGAAGCCTTCACCTGTATAAAATTTTGCAAGAAAGAAAGAAAGAAGGGAAGAAAGAAAGAAAGAAATAGATAGGACAAAATAGAAGACAAATGAGAAGTCATCAGCTGTATAAAATTTTGCAAGAAAGAAAGAAAGAAGGGAAGAAAGAAAGAAAGAAATAGATAGGACAAAATAGAAGACAAATGAGAAGCCTTCACCTGTATAAAATTTTGCAAGAAAGAAAGAAAGAAGGGAAGAAAGAAAGAAAGAAATAGATAGGACAAAATAGAAGACAAATGAGAAGTCATCAGCTGTATAAAATTTTGCAAGAAAGAAAGAAAGAAGGGAAGAAAGAAAGAAAGAAATAGATAGGACAAAATAGAAGACAAATGAGAAGTCATCAGCTGTATAAAATTTTGCAAGAAAGAAAGAAGGGAAGAAAGAAAGAAAGAAATAGATAGGACAAAATAGAAGACAAATGAGAAGTCATCAGCTGTATAAAATTCTGAATA
The DNA here is from genome assembly GCA_963585895.1 of Sepioteuthis lessoniana. NCBI lineage: Eukaryota > Metazoa > Mollusca > Cephalopoda > Myopsida > Loliginidae > Sepioteuthis > Sepioteuthis lessoniana. Next base: position 65,577,981 of record OY757911.1, on the reverse strand, counting down.
AAAACAAACGAACAAACAAAATTATAGAGAGCGAAAGAAGGAAAAACGAAAGTAAACAAACATTTACAAAAGAAATCTACAAAACAAACAAATTGATAATTAATAAATAAACAGTGTATCAACTCCTAAAGGGTTATTCAATACCGGAATTTCAATCATTATTAATATTTGATTCCAATCATAACTGTTTATATGTCCAATTTTTCGTTACAATAATTTTTTAATTGCACATTTTTGTCAGCAATAACAAACATTTGCTTGCACGCAGTTATATAGTACTAAGTATTCAATCTAATACAAATAATCTGTATGCAGTTTGATAGTTTCAAGTGTTCCTCACCAATAATAATAATTTATAAACAATTTTTATTCTATTTTTTTGATAATCTGCTATTAAGTTGTAAATTTTTATCATGGAGCTGTTCACATTAGGTTATAATTTATACATAAAACAATATATATTTACAATTATGAGGGAGAGTCACACAACATGGTCTCACAATAGAGTTGTAAGAAATTCCACTTTTATGATAACACGAGATGTTATTTTTTACCACGTTCTCTCGAGAAGCTGTATGTGATAATAATAACTATATAAATATGTTTTGTTTATTTTTAATTTTAATGTTTCACATTTATAATTTTAATACAGGGTGACCCAAAAAAAAAAACAGAATCCATATATTTTTGACTGAAATTCATAAATTTAATTCTAGCCTTTTATTTTTTTTCAGGATATGAAGTAGATTTTGTGCATGAAAAATTTGGACCATAGTATTCACCAACATGTCCTGGTCTACCAAGGAAAAGAATTTAGAATTATTTTGCTTTATTTTTGTAGAAGTAATAAAAAGTTTATGGGTTCTGGGGTTTTTTTTGGGGGGGGTTACCCTGTATATTAGAATATTTAAAATAACGAAGGGATTTTTACAAATACAGATAATACACTCTGATCACAAGTGGATCAAGAGAAAATTACTCCTTCAATCCACGGTAAATTTCACTAATATGACACGATGATCAACAGACAATAACACTCTGAGCACAATCAGATCAGGTAGATACTAATCTCTGATAATAAGAAATTCTAGTCTATGCGAAAGTAATCTCTTCATTTTAACAGGTACTATTCTAGTTGTTTAATTATTTCCTGATTTTTTTTATTTTTCTCCTAAACTCATACGCCATTAAAATCAATCTTTCAAAATCTATTAAATCCAAATTAGATATAAGTATGATTTGTTTTAATAAGGCTATTTGAACGTTTCATTCGTTTAACTGAATTCATCCATATTTTCAATGCATCTTTTATTTTGATTTCACATCAGAGCATGTTCAGGTTACATTGGCCTTCGGACTTATGAAGTTTGATGACTGAAAAGGAAGGAGTGAATGAAACAAGCGAGAGAAAAATGTCATTCTTGAACAAAGGCCAAAATTATGGTGTCAGACTATAGTTACAGTATTGTTCTATTTGGTTTGCGTCCAAAGAATTAATATTTTGGCGAAAGTTGATCGTTTGCTTATCTGTATATTCAGTTAGGTTCTAACCTATTGTTCTTAGATAACATGGTATCAATACCGAAACTATTTCAATTTTGGCAGTTATTTATACGGTAATTCATTAAAAAATTTAGATACTTTGATATACATCATCATCATCATCATCATGTTGTGCTACCAGCATGGACCTCCCTGGTCCTTTCTCACCACCCGTCTCTATCGTCCATCGCTCCCGGAAGGTCTTTCAGGCTTCATCCTGCGTCAGCACACAGCTATTGTACATTGGTTCTAGCTGGTCATCGAGCCTTTGCTCGTCCATGTGAAGGCGTCCATAGAAGTATATCGCATATGAGTTCGTCCTTACTTCCCAAGTAGTATCCCGCATGTTTGGTCTGTCTAACTTTGATAGTTTTCTTGATGGGTTGTAGGTGGCAGTACATCTGCTGTTTTGTGGGGTATTGCCTCAAGGACTTGTTCAATACAGCTCGCTGCATAAATGATGCGAACTGTATTGATACATATATATTTTTTAAATTAAATGCAAAGAAATATTCTCCATTGAAATGACTGATTTTAAAAATGTATATTTCCGGCTATATTTTCAGATTATTTACATTTACGAAAACAACTTTATGTGTGAAGTAAACCTTTAATTGCAAGCTGGGCCAAATGGCTACTAGTACAGAAAATGAAATCACTGAGGCATATCAAAATTCTGTCTGAGACTATTTGTGTGCACCAATGCGTTATATCTGGATTGCTCTAAGTTTCAGTGGGCACCTAGGGTAGTGTAATGGTTAGAAAGCTAGACGAGCAAACCTTCACGAATAAGTTCGAATTTCATGGTGTGCCCATTTTATACGGCTTTGTGCCACATCTCAGCAAAAAGATAAGAAAATTACTACTTTCAGTTTCTTGTACTATGGTTAGTTTATCGTATGAGGGCTACGTAGCTAACGTGCTGGATTGCAACATTGTAGTAAGCGAGTTCGAACTCCATTCACATAATACGTCCACTTTCGGGTTAATACTCTTAAAAAAGGTATAAAACCCCTTATCTCTCCACTTATAGATTAAATTGTACCAGTACTGTTTTTCTACAAGAATAGATATAGCATTAAATAACCCACGAGGGTTGATATGTCATTAGACAAAAGAACCAAGCCTATCTTATGATACTTAGTGATGATGGACGCAATAATGAGTAAGCCCATTCAATACATAGCACTGTGTGTCAGAGATCTATTAGGGGACGAGATAACTTGATTTTGTATTATGATTAACTACCTGAATTATCTGCATATAAGATACCTTTTTCCTGATTTTTCAGTCAAAAATTTAGGCGTGCGTGTTATATACGTGAACCATATTATTAACTTTTTCCAGACAAATAGATTACCAGTTGTTCGACAATATTCTGGACTGGGTGATCAAAAGTAAGTTAAACCTAGAGTCCAAACTCATGTCTTTTACGCTACTGCAGATAAATGGATTCAGGTTCAAGTTTCTTTATTTAATGGCATATCAACCTTTGAAGGTTATTTAATGCCAAATCATCCTTCTAGAAGAATAGTAGTGATACTATTTAACTCATAGCTGGAAGGACAAGGGGCTTCATTCCTTTGCAGATAAATATTCACAAAATTATATGTTTGTTTATAACTTTGTTCCTTCATATCGGAGCTTATTTTTGCCGCAAGTGTGTTACATCTTTCTGTGAACATTTCTGGCTGTTTGTTTTTAATACAGTGTAACTTTTTGAGTCTGCAGAGGGGTAAGACTCCTCCAATGTGTGTCCTGTTTATGACACTAAACAATCCGATGGTAAGGTTCTAATGATGCTGGAGCTTTGGGGAATGCGGGGTACCCTTTCATTGCCATCGCTCCCGGGTCCACTCTTGCTAAGTCGGTTGGGGCTGTAGAATACACCGACTGCACATCTGCAGAGCGGTAAACCCCTCACCCCAATTAGTATCCTAGATGTGACACAAAACAATCCGATGATGCGTTTCCAGTGATGCCGGAGCTTTGGGGAATGCGGGGTGCCCCTTTGTTGCCATCGCTCCTAGATCCACTGTTGCCCGGAATGGTACCACCTGATAGGGCCCTATCAATGGGTCAGATAGAACTAAACTGCGTACTTATGCTAAATTGAATAGCTTCAAATAGAACTATTTTCACATGTAAACTGCGTACTTATGCTTAACTGAATTGTTTGAAATAGAACTGTTTATTTGTATAAAGATAGATTTGGCATTAAATAACCTACAATGGTTGATATGCCATAAAATACAAACAAACCAACAAACCAATAAAAAGTTGAATACATTCAGCTGCTACTTTGAAGATAAAAGGTCAGTAAGTATTTCACCAGCCCATTGGCATATCGGGTAGAGCGTTTGCCAATAGCCGGGGAAACCGAGGTTCAATCCCTGGTCGAGTCATACCAAAGACTCAAAAAATGGTACTTGATATATCCTTGCTTAACAGTCAGCATTGTAAGCTACGTCTCAAGAGTAAAGTGGAGCAATCTAAAGAAAGGAGTAGCGCCCTTCCCTACCCTTCGTTGTAGTAGCTATTGAAACGGGAACCTTCGTGTCACCCTCGACTACAGTCGCCAACTTTACTTTACTTACGTATTGAACACGATTGTTTTTTTCCAGAATTTTGTCATCCAAGGTCAGGAGTGCGTATTATATATGGTAGCGTGTTATACACGATAGCGTTCTATACATAAATGCGTGTTATACATGAATGAGTGTTATACTTAACTGCGTGTTATACATGAATGTGTGTTATACATCACTGCATGTTACACATAGCAGCTTGTTATACATGAATGTGTGTTATACATAAATGCGAGTTTTACATGACTGCGTGTTATACATGACACTGTGTTATACATAATTGCGTGTAATACATGAATGTGTGTAATGCATGACTTTTTTGATATACACAAAATATACGGTAAAACAGGTTACAATAAACCGCATTTCTTTGCTTTTTGCACGATATTCACTGAATTATTTGATTCGCCTCAGCAATAACTTCTAGAATGATGTATTTTCCAATCAATCTGAAGTGATTTATCATATTTTCTTTTCTTTGGTTCTTTATAAAATCCAACTACAGCTGGCAGACTTCAGAAAACTGATTGAGTTATAGTTTATAATTCTGTCAATATTCAATTCAATTATCCAGCAATTCACAAGTTATAATTTCAGATCCTCTTTCATATCTCATTGGAGGCGGGTTATCAAACAACCGACTTGTTTGATCTTATAAAAATAAACAAACCCGGCAAAATCAAAAGGCCTGTAAAAAGGCTTTGTTCCCTAACAAATCAGTTTTGCTTGTGATTTTGATTATGAACAGTTTAGATAAACATATACCTTATTATCACCGAAATAATGATTTATCTTAATACCTGGAGAGTTAGCTACATGCGCTATTTTTAAAGCAATGCTTCCTTCTTTCTAAAACAATATCCGACAAAAATTCTGTGTGTGTGTCTATATACATATGTATATATGTTTGATTAAAAAGCACAGATACTTTGTTTCTGCTTATTTTATTCTGGATCCATTCAAGTCTTCGTATGAGCCATTTGGAATCGTGATGGAATAAATTCAGGAAGGCGCCGTATCTTCCTAAATACTTTCGGCCCCAACTCGAGCCATCGTTGAAGAAATTAATAATGAAATGACAAGCATAATGACGAGTCATTTATATTCATATAAAGAGTTGGAATGAGAACATTTTTAAATGAGAAAATTCTGCGTATATATCACTAAGCCTTGCTGTTAGCATGGATTCCCTTGACTCTCTCTCTCTCTCTCTCTCTCTCTCTCTCTCTCTCTCAATCCGTCCCTAACATCCATTGCTTTTTGTAAGTTATCTAAATAGCATCCAGAGTTTTCACAGAGTAGAATCGGCTAGCATTGGTTAGTCCATGTGAATATGCCCATGGGAGAAACGTTGCCTATGAGTTCTTCCTTACTTCTCTAACAGTGCCTTGCATGTCTTGTTGACCTTAGTTGGATGGTTTATGTTGTGGCCTAATTAGAGTCCAGAAATAAAGACACAAAAGATGAATTGAGTTAAACAAATATATTAACAAAGAACACTAATATAACATATACAAATGAGACGGTTAACAGCGAGACTGTTTCGATCCAACTGCCTGGGCGGTCTGCTGGAATATTGTCTTCTGCCTAAGAGCAGTGCCAGCTGTTATTTATACCTGGAAGAGTTCATGCGTGCGTGGGAAAATTACCGTAATACCCCCTCCTAAGTATTAACTCCACAGGAGTCTCAATATTTTTTCTCTTTAGGTTAATGACGATAAAATCCGTCATTTTCCTTTTCCTTTTTAAACGGCGTTGTTCCGGAGCCGCTTGCTGAACTGACTTGTCAAAAGTATCGTAAATGACATCTATGACCTCTTTCTCTTCAGGAGGACCGCTATCAGCATCGTCCGACTGGCGTTTTCTGATTTGGTTCAAATGTCTCTTGTGAGTAAGCTGGAGACCTTTAATTATATATACTCTTTTCTTAATTGTACCTGTTTCCTAGAAAGATTTATTATTCCGAAATATCCGGAAAAACTTTCTCTCCGGGCCGGTAGCGTTTTTTGGGGCACAGTGTTTTTTCGTCTGGGTTTTATTTGTTTGGGCTGAAGATTGTCAAACACACACCTGGTATTACGTGTACACATTACCTCGGCAGGAGGTAATGATGATGGTGTGTAATCGTTGGGCGTAATTCTATATACCTCAAGGAACTGCCGTAAGGGTTTTCCTGTGGATGTGCCCTTAGCTTTCTGCAGGACTCTTCAGCGTGTCCACGAAGCGCTCGGCCTGTCTGTTGGACCTTGAGTGATATGATTGATCTAGAAGGTCTCACAAAAATCCTTAAATTGCCGGTTGTAAACTGTGTCCTATTGTCAGACACTTGACAATCAACTACCCCAAATCTGGAGAACAGTTCGTGGAAGAAATTGATTGTAACTTCTGTAATGGGATTTCTTCGGGTCATTCTACTAAAAGATAGTAGAATCAGTTTAGCGGGCCTGCAAAGTATACATGTATTCGGGACCATAGTCGGTCCGTTTTAGGCCAAGGACTATATTTGATTGGGGTCACCTTAGCTGCCAAGGCACAACTTTTAGAAGATTTTACGATGTTTTCGATATCTTTATCCATGTTCGGCCTGTACACATAACTGCGCATAAGCCTTTTTATCCTTATAATCCCTGGGAGGCTGACATGGAAATCGTTCAGGATTCTCCTTTGTGGTTTTGCGGGAATTACGACTTGGTAACTATATAGCAGTACTTCGTCGCATAGGGAGAAAATATTTGAAGTCTGTTGGTCCTTTTCACAGATTTTGATCTTGGTTAGTCGGATTAACTCATCGTTTACAGCTTATTGTTTAATTTCGTCGAGAGTTACATGGAGTCCCCTTACTATGTTCCATAATGTGGTTTAAGATTTTCCTTCTGTTTGAACAGAAGCAATCATAGTATCTTCCCGAGGATCCCTGTGTTTCGAGATTAATCTGGACAGTCTGTCGACTTAACAGAGCTTTTTAGACGGTAAGAACTCCATTTTAATCTAAGAGAACAGTTCCCCATCTCCGCAGTCTATTTGCTTTATGCACAGGCAGACTTTTTTAGAACCAAAGATGTTACGTAATGGTTTATGGTCTGTTTGCAATGTAAAGTGTATACCGTGAATGTGCCGGTGAAACTTGGTTACTGCCAAAATAATCCCCAACGATTCCGTCTCAATTTGGGAGTAATTCTTTTCTGTAGAAGCGTTCTCGACGCGTGAACAACGGGGCTGTGAGATCCATCTGGCATCCTGTGCAGAATACTTGCTCCAATGCGAGCTAGCGTCGCTGACAACTATTATGTCCAGTCTGGGTTATAGTTGGTGAGAAACAAGTCCGACGTCAAGACTTATTTTATGTTGACGAATGCTTCCTGTCATTTAGGTGTCCATTCCCAGTCTTCGTCTTTTTTCAGAAGTTCGTTTACAGGAGCACGTAAGTTGTACATATTAGGTATAAACACTTGGTAGTAGTTTGCCAGTCCTAAGAAACTTTGTAAGGCAGTGACATTTTCGGGAACTGGCATGATTTTGATTGTGGTATCCCGTACTGGGTATGGCCTTCCGCCATCTTTATCAATAATGTGTTCCAAGTATCTAATCTTATCCATAAAGACGTCGCATTTGGATTCTTTCAATTAGAAACCGTACTCCTAAATACTTGAGAAGACTTTATAAACATGTTCCTTATATTGTTCTACATTTTGATTGTTTATTAATACATCGTCCAAATATACAACCGCGAGGTCAATGTCGCTCAGCATATTGTCTAATACTTGTAGGAAGATTGCCGGCGCAACCTTGATCCCGAACGGAAGACCTCCGAATTTATACAACCCACGAAGAGTGTTGATACATAGCAAATTAGAATATTCTTCCTCCACCGGTATTTGAAGATACACGTCACTAAGGTCGATTTCAGAAAAACCTTTCCTCCATCTAGTTTCGCGAAAATTTCTTCCGGGCTTTTTAAAGGATAGTGATAGTCTTTCAGTGCAGTATTAAGCCCCATCGAGAAGTCGACGCGGACACAGATCTCCTTTGACATTTCCCATTCGATGAAACCTATTGACTGTACTTAATTTTCGACAAAACCTTGGTTCTTTCTTGACTTTTCACGTTCGATGAAACCTATTGACTGTACTTAATTTTCGACAAAACCTTGGTTCTTTCTTGTCTGTCGAATTCTTCATTTATTTGTGATAAAAAGGCAAAAGGCAGATTTCTTTTTTTCTTAAACATTGGCTGGATGTTATCTTTTAACTAGAATTTTGCCGTCATCCTATTTCATGTTATCGAATGTTATGCGATCCAAGCGTTTTCCATCGTATCTGTTTTAGACCCTAAGCTGATGCCTAAAGTATAAAACCAGATAACGATGAGAAAAGTTTGCATCGTCATACAATCCCTTCTTTCGCGTCGTCCAAATCACCATTCTGGCTACAGCTAGGATCGCGAGAAACATCACACGCTTCTCACCCTGAAACAGACGTAAAACGTTGTCTACGACGTAACCAACGTCGAGCAGCACGAGCTGCTTGGGTTCGATGCGAGCCGTCCACTCCCCGACGTGATCCCAGAACGGACGAACTCGATCGCAGTAGCAGAAGGCGTACTCAGTCGATCCTTCCAAGCCACTGCACAATCGGGCATATCTGCCAGGCCCGCTTTGAAGTTCAAGCAAAGAAGGAGCAACGCGTTTTGTGCAAGCCGTGTGGTGAGCGAGAATTCAGAATTGTTTAAGAAGCTCGATTCCAATGGGGGCGGATCTTTACAGCTGTCCAGCTGTGCCACTCACTAAGAGGGTCTGAAGAGGAGTCCGCCACTAGTTCTCGATACAGTTCTTTCTGCGTCCGTGAAAGGTCACTGGACCCAGAAAGGTTACAAAAGGCCCTACGGCATTCCCGGACAAACGGTGTTTCGCCCATCGACTTACGTCGATGGGCGAATTGCCTTTTGATCTGACTTGAGGTGAGGAAAAGTCCTACTCGCATTTTTTCTTCACACCACGTCCCCCGACAAGGATTGGCCTAAGTGTGCAAGTCTTTCAGCGTGCCAGAGGCTCTCCAGATCAGGCATACCCAGACAAGTACAGACAATCGGTAAAGGATCAAGGGAAGACGTACACGGCGCACGCCTCCACCCTGCCCTTTAAGGACAACCTCCATCGAAGCCAGATTCCCGCCTGTGCATCGACTTTATCCTGTACTTTCGACCAATTTCGTGCCAGTTAGAGGTCGGGTCCGAACCACAGCTCTGATTTTTTTAGATACTACACTTATCACTAAATATACACTGGGATCTCTCTTTCTCATTAACACGTGATAACATGTTTAAATCTACCAGATACTTTTTTCTTGTATTAGTGGAAGGCATACATTCATGTAACACAGAAAATTCATATCTGATTTTGTCAAGAGGGCATACTTAAGCTATGTCAAAATAAAACTAGGGACCAAGATCAGACATGGGCTTCACACAGTGTCAGTAAAACTTGTGTTAAGTACCTTCAACATTGGACTAATGATATGAGGAAATATCTTAGGTTTGGCGTACCTATTGTCTGGAGAGAACAGAATGACCTCATTGAAGACATATTTCTATCTGGTTAACTTAAGTAACTTATTAATAGATGTAATCAGAATAAAGGTAAGTATTCAGACCAAGAATAGGAGAAACGTCATGCCCCACATTCAATTGAAATATTTGTCCCATCACTGATTCATCTTTAAGAGCTACCTGAAGAAGATAAAACTTCAACTTTAAATGTAGACAGTACACAATGATAAAGTGACAATGATTTTGAAAGAACTGTCTTAATAGCACAAGTTTTTAGTCAGCCGGATCTCTATGACTTTATAAGAGAGCTAAATTTTGGGGGGATATCAGCAGAAATGTAAGTCGAGAAAATAACTTATTGCAAACAGTTACCTATTGTGTCGTGAGTAGTAAGGGTCAACACACATGTAAGGTAAGAGATATTTTGTTGCAGAGAGAAATACGCCGATTAATGTAACAACCTTCGTCTTTTTCTTGTCGAATAGACATTTTATTGGTCCGGCATCCCACCATGCAAAAATGTGGCCCCATGCCCTTTTAATATGGGAGCCTGGCACAGGAAACGCCCGGAAAAAATTGTGGTTCAAGGCCTCTTTAATATGGGAACCAAGCACTGGACACGCCCGGTGGCTCCAAAAATTCCTTGGGTCCAATCGGCATTCCCCTAAGCAAAGGTGCTTCAAGCGCCAGGCTATAAACCAAGCCCTGCAAAAGCAGGTGAGAGCCTGGAGGAATGGCGCCATGAGGCCCAAGCGAATGTTGGTCTCTGCAACGTGGCATGAGTTCTAGCCTTCCACTGTTGCCATACCAGGCGGTCTTGACCCACCAACAAAACGACAAAACACACTCGACCAGAATCATGCACTGTCTAAAACGGCTGGCCGAAGCGTACCCCGTCGCTCTGCTGTCGGATAGGCAGACAGCTAGTCTAGAGCAAACACCGCTCTTAATAGTCTTCAGCCAAGTTCAGTCTGTGAGTGGGGATATCCAGCCACTCCACAAAAGAACCAAGATCACATGCTTGATAGAAATAGATTTACTGCTCTTATTCTCAGAGGAAATGGATTTGTTTAAGGTTTGCGATGAAAATGAGCAAATCAAAATATGTACCAAGCAAATGGTGCTTATTCCTTAATAGTTCTAAGAGGACCTTAAAATGTGCGCTTCTACGCAGTGGCAACAAATATCGATCAATCCTAGTTGGTCACTCAACTAAGATGACTGTACAGTAAAAATCAATCACCCTGTTCCTACTGAAGATATACTACAAACACCAACGGTTGATATATGTGAATCTGAAAATCGTCGATTTTTTAACTGAGTCAGCAGAGTTTATACACTAAGTATCCATGCGTTATTTGTCGCTGTGATTGTAGATCTAAGGAAGATCCCTGGGTGAGAAAACAATGGCCTCAGAGAGAAAACTTGGTGGTCGGAGAAAACAACGTTATTGCAAAAGTATTGGTTTACAAAGATAAGATCATTTTGCCACTACAGCACATCAGACAAGGTTTAATCAACAGCTTATAAATGTTCTAAATAAAAAAGGGGGCTGCTTTGGACATTATGCTGAAAATTTCCGGTGTTGAGCATAGAAAAATGAGGGCATGTATTTTTAATAGACTGCAAATCAAGGAACTCATGAAAGATCCTCATTTCCAAAATTCAGTAAACAATGCTGAGGCACAGTCATGGTCTTTGTTCACTCTGGTTCTAAGGAATTTGAGGGGAACTATAAAGCAGATAACTAATCTGAATCAGCGGAGAGCATTCTATCTTCATTCCTTCAACTTGTCTGTAAAACGAGTACCAAATGTATTACCTCCGCAGCCAAATGCATCGTTTCCCAGAACAACTTGCAGACAAGTGAAAAAGAGAGGGAACGATTCAACCAAGATTTAAGAACTACGGAAGAAAGATACCGGGTACGCTGGGATACTCACACGATGTCAAATTACTGTTTGTCTATTAAATGTGTTTTTCCTGGAGAAGATCGTTGCAATAAATCCTTGATACATCATTTTTGTGAAATGCCGGGTAAATGGACAGTGTATCAATAACTTCCAATGCTTTTTTTCTTTATTACCTGATTAGATGATGTAAATTGATTATAAATAGATAAATTCTACCCCTATGAAACTGTTTTATCAATCAAAAAGGCAATAATAATGATTTGTTGGTATCAATCCTTGTTCCTGACCAGTTTTATGCATAACATTTACGGGTATATCATACCTGAATAACCAGCGCTGATAGAGAAAAATTGATGATATATCTAGAATCAGTGACGAAAATTACACAGAAAAGGTCTAATATCTCAGGCACCGAATTCCATGTTCTCAGGATTTATTAATTCTATTCGTTTAGAATTACTATGTTATAACGTCAATTCCCATATAATAGCATTCTCAGTTCACCGTGGAAGTCTTTGCAAGGGGTGTCTGTGAGAGAGAAAGAGGGAGACAGAGACAGAGATATGTATACGAGTTTCAACCATGAAATTATTCTGAGTTTCCTGTGCCTCTCCGGATACTTTATGCATCACTCTTAATCACAACACCATTAGATAAAGAACCTCATTTTCCATCAGTGTTTTCATTGTTTGAGGAAGCCAATTTGTGTTTTCAGTCTATGAAACATTTGGCAAGTATTTCATGTATAAACAAAATATGTTAAACATTTGGAGGTGTCAGCCGGGGGGGGTAATGGTTAACCAAAGAAATTTGATTTTGACCCTAACTTGGGGGCTAAAATTATGGCGGCCTGGTACAAGCTAACGTAAGCTGAGTAATTAGTTTGTTTTATAGAAAATTGAATTGTTTAAATGTTTAGAGTGTTCGCTAATAGTCTGGGAGACAGGAGTTCAATCTCACGTCGAGTCATACGAAAGACTCATAAAATTCTACTTGATGCCTCCTTGCTTAACACTCAGCATTATAAGATACGTATCAAGTTGAGGACCAGGGTAAGTAGTAGCGCTCTCCCCTACACTTCTATGTAGTAGCAATTTAAAAAGGGGCTTTTTGGTCGCCATCGACTACGATCAGCAAATTTATATATATATATATATATATATATATCGTACGTCATTTTAGCTGTCTGCATGTCTTTATCTCTTCTCCTGGAAATATTTGATATTTATTATTTCATACCGTCCATCATTTTCGAGCATTTATTTTTTAGGCATATTTTTTTTATTTTAACGCAATCATGCTGATTTATTCTTTTGTTTAATCATTTGTCAATCGCTATTTTGTTTTCTTATTCTGTAATTGTTGCATACAAGCGACTTTCTGAGGGAAAGAAAGAAAGAAAGAATGAAAGAAAGAGCAAATTTATCTTGAGTGGCCTATCCCCCTGCGGTAATATTTCACAGTACTCAGAGTGATTCCTCATCAACTTGTGATTGAATTTCTTTATTAGAAAATAGGAAACTCCTCCATTTTAGTTTTTGATTGAGAATGTTCAAACCTGCCGAAGTAAAAAGACTTAGACATTCGTTTAATGATATTAACTGAGACCAAACAAATCTATTGTCCGCTGGAAGGGAATCGTTTTTTTTTGTTTTTTTTCTATATTTTTCTGAAGGTGTATATACGTATTGATCATGCTGCCACATTGAAATCTTTATCTTAGAGCAAAACGAAAGATCCTTCTTTTTCCATAGGCTTTCTTACATAGCCAACAGCCTTTTCTCAGGGACATAAAACTAATCTCCTTTACACAAGTTTTCTTCCAGAGATCTCATCTTCTCTCGAAGTGCGCTATTGATACTATCCTTTATACTTATAAATTGCTGTATCTGTAGTTTTTTCAATCTATCTATCTATCGATCGATCTATCTATCTATGTCTTTGAGGTATTTTCTGTACCTAAGAGGCTGATAAATTTGCTTTTCTCGCCAATAGGTGATGATCAGTTCCAGATTTTTACAACTCTTAGCTAAATAGTAGCACACGACCGCAACTGTGAGGCAATCAAAGAAGATCAAACCAAAAACAGTTTAAAGTACATTGTTAAAATCTGATCTATTGCAGGCATCAAAAATATTCACAAAACCTTATTTAGTATCACACAAAATCACCTTGTAAAGAGCAAAATCACATAACATGCAGGAATTGGTTTTAAATATTGCACTACAACAAACGCTAAAATTCTCTCTCTCTCTCTCTCTCTCTCTCTCTCTCTCTCTCTCTCGTCCCTTAATCTAGTAAGCTCATAGGTACTCTACTCATTAAGCGTTTCTTGGGCAGGAATAGCCAGGTGAAACTCAGCCTCCCCAGGTCTACAATAGATGTGGATTCCGAGTTTTCCTTCTCCTAGACTGGTTGTCAAACCAAGATTTAAAAACCGATAGCTGGAGAAAGAAGAATTGGCTTCATACCTTTTTCCAAGGGTATTATCACTATGTGAAATGTAAATAGCTTCTTTCAGGCTTTGAACTCGAATAGCTAAGTCTATTTCCATTGATAATAACCACTTTGCATTTGATGAAAATAAAAATACTAAACCAAGGTCTCCATATCTGTTGGGGATAAAACTTAAAACGCCATTAAATTGTTAGCGGGGCTAACTCGCTAAACAGCAGAAATAAACGATAACTTTTCTCCGGTAAACATTTTCTTTCTATCACGGGCGGTCCTATAACTTTGTTTCTGCAGCCCAATTTCCAGGTAGTTGTTGAGTAATGTTTAAAGTAAGAATTTCCGAATGTGGCCATTACTTAGCCAACGTTCTTACTTTCTGATTTATAATTCAAAAAATAAATGTATAGATCATTAAGTCCGGTTAATGGTATTAAACACAGCGGTCTCTTCAACCTATAACACTCTATGAATATGTACACACACACAAATAAACACAAACACATATACACACATACATGTATATATTCAAAAACACGCACATAAACATGCACACATATATATCTGTGCACACACAAATCTAAACACCCATATATGTATATATGCGCCCACCAATGCGCTGGGACATGCGTAGAGAGATGCACATGTATTTATATTGATGTACTAATGTAGCTATATATATATATATATATATATATATATATATATATATATATATATATATATATATATATATATATACTCTTCAAAAATCTATTCTTAAACATATATATAGATTGAAAGATAATTTTCTTTTGAGAATGTTGTTCTTATTATAGATCAGACTTTTCTTTTCAGTAAAATTATCCTAAACGATTCTTCTATATTTGATAAGAGGATAAATCTAAAGTCTAATAATGTGATAGATTGAGTGCAATCTTCTGTTTCTCAACAATGTATACGAGGGAGGATAGGGTATTGTATAATATACAAAACTTTAAAGAACATGTTATTTAATTTTGTTAAAATAAAATTCAATTATTTTACAAGATACAATTCTATTTGGAAAGCAACACATGCGGTTCAAAGGCTCCTCTGATAATTGTAGCGTCTTTTTGGACGAGCCGGAAGTGCAGTTGCATTCTTTGAACAAGTTATTTAAAATCTTGCATCGGTACACGCATGCGCACACAACCGCCTTTCTGATTAAATAGCTCCTGGCGCTTGTCAGCGGTTGGCAGCTCACGAACGTTTGTAGTGACAATCCAATTGGCATATGTATACCTGACGCTCACTGAACCGCACAGAAAATTACTTGGGGGACGAAAAGCTGGCATTTTCTGTCTGTGTGATGGAGACGAGGCGAAAGATTCGTCTCTGGATGTGGCTGTCTCCTTCCAAAAAATGCGTTTCATGTATCAGTAACTTATTTATAAGACCGGTATTTTGGGTAAAAGGGTATTTCAAATGAGTTTCTAAAAGAAACTGTCAGGGAAAATGTCGACAGTTTAATCATGAGACGCACAGTTCAATAAATTGTACGAAATTGAGCTGCAAGGAAAAAATCCCTGTGTGATATTTCTGCAAAGAGATCCTTTGAAATTGGAAATATGACTGAAGACAACCAAGCATTGCTGCTTATATTCGAACAATTTTAAACCATTGTACACATTTTTTCCTGAATAGAAACAATAGAATCCTCACCAGCTCATATAAACACACACACACACACACACACACACACACACACACACACACACACACTATATAATCACGTTTGTACACATACACGCACACACACACACACATATATATATATGTGTGTGTGTGTATATATATATATATATATGTGTGTGTGTGTGTGCATATATATATATATATATATATATTTGTGTGTGTTTACCCAACAACTCTACCATGAAGAAGCGAAGAAAAAGTTAATTTTTAAGCGTAGTACAACAGGTTTGAATTCTGAATTTTGTTTCTCCTAGACTGGTTGCCTTAATAGAACTTAAGAGCCCATTCTTCTCTTGTTTATTAATTGATAGGGATTAGAACATTCGAATTTATATCTTTCTTAGGGATATTAACGCGATGTAAAACGCAAACAGCCTCTTTCAAGATTTGGACTTGGGTCGATTTCCTTCGACATTAACTATTATACCCCAAATGCCTCTTCTGCCTAATGGAGTTAAAATTCCTGGGTTTTTTTTCTGGCATGCTTGGACAGAGACGTTGCTCTTTAGACATAGTTAGCAAACAATGTAGAAGATGAATAACTCTTTCTAAAATAACATGTCTTTTGACTTATTTACATAGACACGATGGTTAGAGGGTTCACCAATGGCATGAGAGACTTGGGTTCAATCCTTGGTCGAGTCATACCAAAGACCAAAAGAAAGGATACTTGATGCCTCCTTACTTAACACTCAGCATTATCAGGTAGGTATTAAGGGTAAATTGGATCAATCCAAAGAGGGGAAGAACAGATTCATGGATCTCCCCGGGACACTAGCATATAGTGAAAAGCAAACAGCCTCATCCAGGTTTTGAACTCGGATCACAGATTCCATTTTTGTGGTTTATTTGTTCTAACAGAAAACGGAAGTACTGTTTCGGCCATTCTTACTAAACTGGAAGTACTGCTTCGGCCATTCTTCTAGGAAACATACGGGTAGACTTGAACCAATGGATTCTAATTAATTCATTTGACCATTCGAAACACGTGTATATAATATAAACAATGACAATAATTATGGAATCTGCGCTAAAGTCAAAAACCTCAAGGAGAAGTAGTCTTGTCCACATGTTTTCAACTGTATCTAATCCATGTTTGACTTATTCTAATTAAAAGGCGGACAGGGTTACTCGGCCAGCTCAGTAAAAACTGAAAACCGGTATAGTCGTTTATTCATCAATATTTGCTAAAGCAACTTGTAACAATTTCCTACGATGATAACCGTTCCGCTAAGTCCACTTCAACTGGAGTAACTTGATAGTGGTTACACTTTTTCTGAATCGGCAAAAATGAAGTCGTTACTTATCAGCCTGGTTTAGGCTTTGCTATAAAACAGATATCAGCAAATTCTGATCAATTCTTTCAATGGAAATCAGTCATCCTTGGTCATCGTAATTCTAAGCCAAAAAAAAAACACAGTAGTTTGTCTCACTTCTGATTTGTTAAGCCATAACTATTTTGTCTCCTCATCAAGACATTGTTGATTTTTTACAACTAATTATATTACCGGGCCATTGGCCCAGAGGTAAAATGTTCGGGTCAGTGACATTTCCACCAGGACAATGCACCAGTCTACAACTCAATCTTTGTCACAGACTATTTGACCAAGATGGGCATTAAGACAGATCCCCAGCCTCCCTATAGTGCAGACCTTGCTCCCTGTGACTTTTGGTTATTCCCTAAGCTCAAGGAAAAACTTAGAGGCTGTCGTAATGAGACAACTAAGGAGATGAAAGAGGCTGTGACGAAGGTCATTGACACGCTCACACAAGAGGAATTTCATGGAGCCTTCCAGAAGTTGTTGGAACGGTACAAGAAGGAGGAGATTACTTCGAAGGGGACGAGAGTTTCATGTATGTACTATCAATAAAAATGCCCATACGAAAAAAGTCTGGAAACTTATTTAATGAGCCTTGTATATATATATATATATATATATATATATATATATATATATAAACAGGATTTCTTATTAAAAAACTACAAGGGTTGATAAGCCGAAAAACACAAGTAACCAATCTATAGAAGTTCGAACAAAAAACACTTATAAGGTCAAGTATTTTTCACCTACCCTTCGTTTATATATATATATATATATAATACAATTAGAAGGAAACCCAAACCAGGTAAAATTCTCATTATAAATCTATTTCGCCGGAGAATATCATAATATTCTGAGTCTCATCAGATAACTGTACATGTTTAACTTGATGTCATTATACTCTGCGTCTCATACGCACTGTATGAGAGTTTTGTTATATAAACCTGAACAGAAAACCCCATATAACAATAGCCATACATCGAGCACTCCCATAGATTTATATGAAATTCTTCACATATTCTATATGCGAATAATCCACATCCACTACCTTTGGACGCTGACTGGATATTACTGATATATATATATATATATATATATATATATATATATATATATATATATATATATATATATATATGGTCCCCCACCATCTAGAACATACATACAGCAGCTATGTGAGAATACGGGATGTAGCCCAGAAGATCTGCCAGAGGCGACGAACGATAGGGAAAAGTGGCGAGAGAGGGTCAGGGATATCCGTGCTAGCGGCATGACATGATGATGATGATGATGATGATATATATATATATATATATATATATATATATATATATATATATATATACGCGAATACTATGTTTTAAACCTAGGAAAAAAATGTTGATTGCTGATTATCAAGAGAGTCAAACTAACACAATTTAGATTCATTAATATTAAATATCCTTTTACCTCATTTCCCAATTTACTTTTGTGCTTCATCTAATATTTGCAAATATAAAAAGATTGATTTTGTGCTCAGCAAGACTTTGTTATAGACTGACTTTCACTTCTATTTTGATTTTCAATTTTGATTTTCACTTCTATTTCGATTTCCCTCTTAAAATATAAGTTTTACAGACTTTTTCTTCGAAGAAATCTTTAATCTAAAATTCTATCATACTGATCTTACAGTTCTCTAAATAATTAATTTCATATCTTACTCAATTATTTCACTATACACGGTAAATATTACTCAATTTTTTTTAATACCATAATAAAGATTATGTTTCTGTCTTCGTCACGCATATCCCTTCGTTATTTTCGTTATATGCTCTTTATTAAAAAATCATTATCTAATCTTAATTGGCATTTTATTTATTAAAGATATCTCTTTTAAAGTCTTACTGAGTTTGTTCGTTAATTTGGTTCTATGGCATCAACAGTTGTGGGTTATCTGATACCAAATTCAGTTAATAAGTACATATGTTATCTACGCTTTGAGAATGAATAGGCTAAAAGTAACAAATTAAAATAAACCAGACTTCATTTGTTTGTACACTGTTAAATTGTTTCAAGTATTGATAACTAACAATCGTTAGGAGATGTCTTTGAGGAGGTGCCCGTGGTGTAATGGTTATCGTCGAAGAAAATGGACACGGCTACACGAGTTCAAATACTGGATGAGACTGCATTCCACATAGCACTAATAACCTTGGGAAAGGTATGAATCCTATTATTTTCCCTCCAGCTATGGGTAAACAGTAGGGCAGACTTCCTCAGCCTTGATGAGGCAACTAGTCTAGGAGAAGGAAAACTCTGAATTCAGACCTGTTAAACTCCGCTTAAAAATT
The DNA here is from genome assembly GCA_963585895.1 of Sepioteuthis lessoniana. Classification (NCBI taxonomy): domain Eukaryota; kingdom Metazoa; phylum Mollusca; class Cephalopoda; order Myopsida; family Loliginidae; genus Sepioteuthis; species Sepioteuthis lessoniana. The sequence goes on along the minus strand of OY757911.1, from coordinate 65,558,575 downwards.
GACCTTGTGTCATATCCTGCCCGTTGGAGGAGTTGGTTAACAATTCTTATAAAACTACTGACTCTACGTGAAAATACTTAGTCTTTTTTTACATAAAATAAACCCAGTATTAAAATGGAACCTCAATTTTTTCATTTCATTATCCTTACCATTGAATGCAATATTCAGACATTGCGTTCGTCTGTTTTTATTGGGGAGAAAAAAACCATGGCTATGTAATATAGCAACAGAGGGAAGCTACAAACACATGACATTAAATGACAAAAACAGACAACGGAGTTACTGCAGGCCTTCACAATCCCAGATTACCATTTAGATAGTTTTATTCATATTGAGTGAAGAAACCAGTGGCCACAAGTAATCAAAAGAAAGTTGACAGTTTAGGAAGAACTTCTTAAAAATTACAATCTTTTAGGCCCACTTCCTGCGCCCAAAAATTTACAGGTATTGTCAAAAATTGTCTAAAACAGGGACTCAGTGAGAGTTTGTTATTGCTTTTTTTTTCAGCAGAAATTGTAAACATCGAGATATTCTTAAGGTAAGAATTTAAACTGTTATTACATAAAGAGATACAATTTTAAAAACATTTCTTCCTTTAATCCCAAATTGTTTCATTATATGAAACTTAACCGGCATAAAAAATGAGCGGATCGTAAAACCGTAACACCTGTCTGCAGCACCATTTACGTTGGCGAAATTAATAGATAAGTATGAATGCTTTTTATTCAAACATTATTACAAAACTATATATATATATATAGTTGTATGTTTCCTAACCAAACAGGTTCACATTTCACTTTTATCACCAAATTTATCCGAAACATAATAATAATAATAGTAATAATAAAGCCATAAGGACCAATCATATCAAAGCGAGAAAAGATTAGACACAACAAAACAGTAAATGTAGGCTATGCGGTGACAGAGACGAAACGATCAATCACATAATAAACAGAATCTCCAATATAAGGATAGAATGGAATATAGACATAAGGATAGAATGGAATTGCAAAATGCACAGTGATTATATATATATATATATATATATATATATATATATATATATATATATATATATATATATATATATACAAATTTCATTAAACATAATAGACATTTTATGCCTACATATTTTCTTTTGGATCCGTTCGAATTCCCGTATTACTTTTATCGTATTCGGGGGGAATTGATTTAGGTATTGTCCATAGTTGTATGTATCCCTAGTACTTTCTGCCCAACTTTGGGCCATCATCAGGGGAGAATCTGTTACAAAAGTGATGTAACTTTTGTTTTAGCAAATTACTACTGTGTAAGGACGTCTTTGCTGTTGGAGATTATGGCGTTTGCTTTTAAATGTAATTCTGTAAATAGTGCCAGTATCTAAAGACATTTAAGTACGTTAGCACTGGTTTGAAAATTAATTCTATTAAGTACTGGTTGCAGGTTTCTAATATATAGTGCTTCGAGAATCTGAAGTTTTTGTTTATTATTTTGATGCCCCTTCAGATATAAAAAAGCAATTATTCGTAATGTAATATCCCGTGCCAAACTAATCTCCTCCTCCAAAACAATATTTTATAAAGAGGTAAAAAACATAAAACAGGCTCTCATCGATAATGGGTTTCCTAACTATATTGTTGATGAACAAATTAAACGTATGATCAAAAATGTTAACCAACAAAATAAACAGTGTACTACTCCATCCAGTCAACAAACATATATCAAACTTTTTTATCGTAACCAAATGCACTACAATTATAAATCCGATGAAAAAATAAGGAAAACATTGATTCACAAAAACATACTCCCCACTGATCCTAATAAAAAAAATAAAACTTATTATATATTATAATAAGTTTAAAACCTCGAATTTGGTCATTAGAAATAACTCCTCCCCCTCGATTGGGGTGTTGCAAAAAACCAACGTTATATATAACTTTAAATGTCCCCTAGGAGATTGTATCTCTGATAATAATAATATATATGTTGGTTTAACCTCAACTACCCTGTCGAGGAGACTTACAATGCACCTTTCTGACTCAAGTTCAATAGCTCAGCATTTAAAAAAACAATCATGCCCAACAACACAACTACTAAAAATTCTCACCGACAACACAACAATACTCGAACATCAAAATAATAAACAAAAACTTCAGATTCTCGAAGCACTATATATTAGAAACCTGCAACCAGCACTTAATAGAATTAATTTTCAAACCAGTGCTAATGTACTTAAATGGCTTTAGCTACTGGCACTATTTACAGAATTAAATTTAAAAGCAAACGCCATAATCTCCAACAGCAAAGACGTCCTTACACAGTAGTAATTTGCTAAAACAAAAGTTACATCACTTTTGTAACAGATTCTCCCCTGATGATGGCCCAAAGTCGGACAGAAAGTACTAGGGATACATACAACTATGGACAATACCTAAATCAATTCCCCCCGAATACGATAAAAGTAATACGGGAATTCGAACGGATCCAAAAGAAAATATGTAGGCATAAAATGTCTATTATGTTTAATGAAATTTGCATTAACGAAGAAATGCTGCCTATATATATATATATATATATATATATATATATATATATATATATTACATGCCAAAGACTGTGACCCTGGGTTTAATGCTATCCGCATTCGTCAGACATTAACTCACCAAGTGAGTTAGTAACAACCATAAACCTCTTTAATATATATATATATATATATATATATATACATAAAAATTCAAAGAATTACTACCAAAGGTTAGTACATATACAAAATATTTTTGGCTCTGTGTAAAATTCAACACTTGACTACAAAAATATATAATGATTCAGCATCACTAAAGTCAGCTTTTAATCAAAGAATTATGATTGTAAAATTCGTAAAAATGAAGACATTCGTAAATTCAAAATATATAATAATAGCATTTAAAAATATAATGACATTTATAAGGGTTTCAAATATTTAGGCCAAGTTACGATAAAAATGCGGTTACGATCTAAAACAAACAAATTTTACCGTTTATTTTTTTAACTATATTGAATAATAACAAATATATACTGTCTATCATCATATTTCATTATCTTATTAATTATAGCATTTATACTCTAATTTAAGCAAAATTACGATAAAAATAAGCTTACAATTAAAAATGAATAAGTCAAACCGCTTATTTTTATCGTAATTTTGCTTAAAATACAAATTGTTTATCTTAATGTTTAATTATTTTATAAATTATAGCATTTATACTTTAACTTATTGTCTGCTTGAAACAAAAACAAAAAAATTCAAACTTTCTCCTTTTTACGAACGTAAAACAATCTTTTTTTTAAGTCATTTTTCTTTTCTTTTTTTTTTTTTAATAGATATTTACAAATCATTTTTATTCCATTTTATACAAAGAAATTTCAGTGAGTGACACTGCTGAATCAATTTCTTTGAAAAGAAAGGTCATAAAAATAGGAATGTAAATTATAAGACGCATTTTGGAACAAGTAAAATTTGCATAACAAAAAAAAAATATAGGATTATTTTTCAATTGATCTTATAAATTTTGTTCGTTTTTTTTGGGGGGGTAAGGTTTTTGGAGGGGTTGTTAGCTTTTTTATTTTTAATATATCAAGAGAAGAAAAAGCGAGATCAATCTTCACTGCCAGCAATTGATGATCACTTAGCGCTTCCCTCAAGTCGAAAGTCCTTGTTCAACAAGCACGACAAAAACATGTGTGATTTTTGTCTCCATTGAAAATACAATAGAATAAATTTCCATTGAAATGTTTGTTTTAGGAATGTCAGAAGCTTTAAGACAATCAGATATTCTACGAATGTATAATTCCTCTTTTTTTATTTTTTTAATCGGGAAAATTAATTAAATCCCCATTACAAATAAGTCTATTTTAGAAATACACCCGTCAAAACAAGAAAAGTTTAATTTATTCAATTCTTAGATCTTTATGAATATCTAAATTTTGAACAATAACAAAATTATTACGATTCAAATTCATCTACTCATTTTTAAAGCAATATACTGAGAAAAGATTTAAGTAAAAAATGCCAAAGGAAATATATGGAAAGTCCTCTTCAGAGGCCAGGAGAAAAAAACAAAAGCGATCAGACGTTCAGCACGCCTATTTGCTTGATGATAGAAATCAAACTGCTGCTGCTGCTGCTGCTATTGCTACTGCTGATGATGATGAGGTTGCAAGATAACGTGAGAATGTGAACAGTCGACAGGCTCGTTTGCTTGCTGACCGGAATAATTTTTACAATAGATCAAGAGACATAAGAAAGACGAGAAATCAGAAGAAATATGAATCAAGCATATTATTCCACAAACAGTGCCCATGTACGTGTCTCAACAGATATGAATTAGAGAACGGAATCTTTTTCATATGTTTCCCAGAAAGATTAAAAGCGTTATACCAAAATAAGAATTAGAGAAATGAAAAAATTGTGAACATTGTGATACCAAGAAGTGGCTTTAAGAAAACCTGATCTTTGTTCCTTAGGAGACAAAATCTATTTTTCAACAATACAAGAGCCACTAAAATTACTCTTGAATCTATTATCATAGAATACTCCAGTAGCAAATCACTACAAAAGAAATCTTCTGAAATACAATCCTGCTTTTCAAATAACATTATTTGAAGCAGATAAGAATCGGAAAAACTTTGGATTCTTAAGGATAGATAAAATCTATTTGATGGGTAGTCTTCTTCGACCACCAAAAGAATTTCATAAAACTTGAGCCGGCATATTTTACGGGTAGCATTCGAGCAGAAGCACAATAAAGATGGACAAAGCTTCATGTGGGATTAGGATTAAACATAGTCATGAAGGTTTGGTTGCTTTGTTTTAATGGCATATCAACATTCGTTGGTTATTTAATGCTAAAGCCATCCTTCTAGAAGAACAACAGTGGTGCTATTTAATCCATAGCTTGGCGGGGTAAGAAGGTCCCTGCCTTTCCCTAGGGTATTTGTTCGAAAGTGAACGTGATAGCGCGACTGGGGGTCGAACTCGCTTACTACGACTCCTCAGTCCAGCACTTTAAACATTACACCACGATTACACCCCCTTAATAGTCATGGAGTTATCGGAAATATTTCACTTACACCATAAATATGTTAATATTTTCAAATATGCCCAAAAGTAGATAAAGTGGACAAAAAACTCATCATCAAAGAAGACAAACGTCCAGCTGCAGAAGATGAAAGAAGATATAATGCACCTGTCGCAGATGAAATTGCTACTATAATGGTGAATGAACCGCATGAAGAGCGTGATATTATTTTGCAACTATGACATGGATATTTGTAGAGTACTTATTAATCACACGGAGACTATAATTTACTCCAATACCCACTCAACTTCTGGAATTGCCAAGATAGATATCATTTCAGGTTATGGTATAGAACCCTAGAAAAACAGGACAAGATACTTGCCGATAAATTAGTCGCAAAAGATTCTATTCCTATTATTTCATGATGCGGAATTACTTTAACTAAGTTCTGTATTTGAAAGAAGTGACCAGCCAATTAATGGTGGACATGTATGCCAAAATAGAAACAGAAAAGTTCCGCTTCATACGAAAAAATCAAAAGAAATTAAGAGTAGAAGACTACATGCACCTTTGAGATGCCATAAATTCTAATAATGGCCTCAAACATATCAGAAAGCCAATCATATTGTCTTCAAGCTATAAACGTGTCCTTGTTATATGTATCAATAGACACGGGATGCAACGGCCTATATTAAAGAAATTTGAACGAGTAGACCTTTTTATTTCATTCGCCCAAAATTCAAATTGACCTGAAATCTTCAATAAACTTTTCAACATCAAAACATTAAGGATCAACGTGATTTAATTGTTCGATTGTTCCACGAAAAACAAAGGAAACATCATTTCAAGGAAGGAAGAATATTCGGCGAGCTTAATGCCTGGATGATAACAATTGAATAGAAAAAGTGAAGACGGCCTCACTCTCACACCCTGATTTAGTCCAAAGTCAAAATTAGAAATGATATTGATTGAATTATTTCAGCTGCTCTGCTTTATAAAGATGATGAACCAGAACCATTAAGACTCTACTCATCCATAGTCCATGTTAAGTAATCAACCCACAGTCATACCCTATGCAAAATTTAAAAAAATGCATTAAAAGATATTCAAGGATTTATATTCTCAGAATTATCATAATGGACATCTTCTTTAGTGCCGGCGTAAGCCAAAAGTAGGAGGCAAGTCAAAAACCTATGTCATGGGGTGGAGTGATTGTTTATTGTGCAGTTTAAAGTGTGTTTAAAATCAGCTTTTCTTTTAGGCCTTTTATTTAAAACTATCAATTATTTTGATTTTTAATAATGGAAGAAAATCTGATTTTGTCAAAATAGTGATAAAAAAATAGTTCACGGGGGGAATAATAATAAATGAATGAACAAACAAATAAATAAAGATGAACCCGTAAACAGACACACGGATAAAGAAGTCAAACTGTAGGTGAAAAAAAAGATAAATAAATAAATAACCCAGCCAGGCAGCACATAGATGAAATAAATCATCTGAATTTATTGAAAATTTGGCGACCATCCCTCAAGCGGCAGTTGATGATTTATATAGACGATCTGGTTAATTTGGATAGAAGTTTTTTGTTTTTTTTAAGTTCTGGTCAGATTAAAATGATACTGCGAACCAAAGTTTAAAAGTATCATAAATTTTGGATATGAAGTAAAAGGGAGCTGTGTATTTAGAATAGCGTACATAGGAATGGTATCGACATAAAAATATGAGAAAAGGGATAAATGCAAAAATTGAATTAATGGTAAAGTTCTTTTTAATTTTTGCTATATAAACAGAATTCTATCTCGATATATTCAGTGTTTGACCCCCAAGCCGAAAGGAACGAGCTTCGGAAATCTCTCTCTCTCTCTCTCTCTCTCTCTCTCTCTCTCTCTCTCTCTCTGTGTGTGTGTGTGTGTGTGTGTGTGTGTGTGAAACCACTGTACTTTACAATCAACAGACAAGGCATAAAGATACCAGTGAACTAAATTTCCTTTGAGCTCATGTCAGTTTTCAACGTGACAAGAAAGATTCCTTTCCTTTTGAAAAGAATAGTGAACCTGCTTACTTTTTTACGAAAATAAGAACCGAACGAATTTCAAAGACAAAGTCACAGAAAAAGTAAGGGGAGACAACTATGTAACAAGTAGAACTGGTTATCTACGGATAGAAGAGCCTTTAAATGTTATGTCGACGGACGAAATAACGTTACATAAATTGCATTGGTAGCGGTCACACTACACTGGTCGATTAGGAGCTTGTGACTAGACTTTAAACAGTTATCGTGTGACCACATTACACGTATAGTTGTGTTACGGTGAATGTTACACGTTGACGGATAATGGCAGAAGACTATCAATAGGTCGTGCTAGACAATAAATTATTAAGTAAAATCCTCAATACTTATTAATGTCGATTACTACTGCTCTATGAAAGCCATTAAATACACAACGAAATATGTCAGCAAATGTAGTGACTTGGACGCTTTTGCTCTTGGTGATGAATGCTAGCGAGATCTCAGAATTCATATGATAGGCCGGTACATATCGAGGGATGAAGCTACCTGGGGGATTTTTGAATTTGATATTCATCAACGGTATCCGGCAGTGGTTAACTTTGCAGTTCACCGAGGAAATAAACAAAGACTACACTTTATCAAAGAAAAAAACTCATCATTTAACATAAACACTGCTTGAAACTACCTTAACCGCTTTTTTTAACAAGGGGAGGTTGTTGTTATATTTCCTATGTATGCAAAATTTTAACCTACTATACTTGACTAAGCAAAAACATGGGTTCGACGGAAGTAAGAAAAACTGTCGAAGGATAGGAAGTCAAGATATGTGATGCTATTGGGCGTGTTTATACTGTTCAGCCCAATAACAAGGTCTGCTTTTATTAACGTTTATTTCTGCAGACTGTTCAAAGACCAACACGATTTGAGAACCTTCGGTATTTTCTTGGTAGAGTGTCTACAACATACCAAGAAGCATATGGATATAAGAAAATGATCACTAAAAAAACTTGAAAAGTAGCCCTTTCTCGAGTAGCAATTCAGATAAGAAAGTTGTTTGCAATCATGTTCACCGCCAGTAAAATCGATAAAACTCATCTTCTCAAGAATGAGTGCAAAAACAATACACCTGAGGGATTCCTAAATCGAGCCAGACTATGAAATAAAAATAGGTCCATTGAATTTTGCCCAAAAATTTATAACCATTCTCTCTGCGATCTATTCTGTCGAATCCAAGTTCTTAATAGTACATTGACTAATTGTGTGGCGCCAGCGCCTGATAAAAGAATGAAGATGCATCATGTAATCTATCGTGAGACAAATTATGGTATTGATTCTTTGGATCAGTACATCAATTAGAACCTCATCTGATGTATGACCAAAACAGGTTTACCCCAGTATCTTGAACAGCATTGAAAATGATGAAATTGTAAAATTCTTTATTGATGCACCAAATGGAACTGGCAAGACTTTCCTGATAAACCTACTGCTTGCAAAAGTTCACAAAACAAGAATATTTCCTTTGGATCAAGTGGTTTGGTTTGGTTTGGTTTTATGTCAAATCAACAATTGTAGGTTGTTTAATGCCAAATACATTTTATACATATAAACAGTTCTACTTCATATAATTCAGTTTAGACTAAGTCTGTTTTTTGCATACAGTTGAATGTAAATACAGTTCTATTTCAAATAATTCAGTTTAGCATAAGTACACAGTTTAGTTCTATTTAACCCATAAATGGGACCCTATCAGGTGCTACTACCTCGGGCCAGAATGGACCTGGGAGCAATGGCAATGAAGAGGTACTCAGCATTCCCCACAGCCCCAGCATTACTGGAGCTTCATCATCAAATTGTTTATTGTGGGTCTTACACCTCTGCCAAGATACTGTCGGTATATTCAATAGCCCCAGTCGACTGGGCCAGGATAAAGTGGGATTGCAGAAACACTTCTGGTTGGAGGGAGAGCTGCAAACATGTTTTTCTTTTATAAATTAATTCTTTGAAATGAAGCGACGATGAGTTATTAATGAGCAAAAGAAAAATTTGATAGGACGCAGTAGGATTTAAGTAATGGGAGGAGCTACTTTGTTTCTTAATCCCCGATTACTGATCTTAATTTGAAATGGACAATATCTATATGGTTAAGTAGGGACTAAAAAATAAAATTTTATTGAATATTGTACATCTTTTAATTATTTTCTGAGGAAAAAACAATATTTAGACTTTACTGGTTCTAATTTCATATAATTCACCGATAATATATTTTGTCAAATAGTGGAATAAAAACTTAAATTGTGATAAATATTGTTTATCCTCCAGATATTTTTTGTTTATAAAAATAAAATTTGCATTTAATGGGTGTTGATTGGATAAAATAAATAGACAATATGTTTATTTTGTAAAATAGAGGCAAAAATAAATTGTAATTTTGTTCATCCTCCTATTATTTTCTTATCAAAAAAATTGTACATTACTGTGTTAATTGGTGAAAATATACGGGCAACACCGGGTATTCCTGCTTGTAATACTAAACTAAAAACAACCGATGGAACCTAATTAAGATATCATCAAAACGCTTAAAGGAAAGGAAAGCTAGAAATACATGGAAGTATTAAAAGCAGTCTCAAACAAATACAGGAAAAAGTTAGAAAAGATATCTTCAGAAGAGAAAGGAAACTGCGGGAAACCAAACTCGATAGGATGAATTTAATCAAAGGAATCAATGCCTGGACAGTCTCCCTGGTAAGAAACAATAGCAATTACGAAAGAATTACAAGTAAAATGAAGGGAATAGTGATTATTGAATCGATAAAACAAAGATAAGAAGAACAACAACTACTTCAACAATTCCGAAGAAAAACTTCAAAAGCTTTGCACTTGATGAATAGTACACGGTTATACTAAGGAAACTTAAATGGAGAAACTGAATTGCCATTTCCACAAACCTAGAATAATGCTATTGTAACTAATTATGTGAAGGTTAGAACAGATAAGACTCGTGAGAAAAACAAGTTTTGGCTATGTGAAACTACGAACCAAACAGTCAACTATATGATGAGTGTATGCAAAAAATATGTAGAGGAGTATAAGTGTACGCACGACTGGGTGGAGAAAACAGCTCACGAGGAATTATACAAATGACTCAACCGTGTACAAAAGTGATATATGCGCGGACCAAATTTGGTCCTAAAGTAAGACAAAAGATTTCTCTAGGATTTTGGAATAAAAACGGATCCCCCAATCCTGACCAGATGATCAGACTATATTTATAACAAGAAGTAAAGAAAGAATCAACTTGTGTACTTTATGGTAAAATGTGATATCAAAAAAGGAGATTATATTGATAAGTAAAGCAAAGTTTATTTTCATTTTGGGAGTAAAAAGTGAGTCGTTTTGTTTTTGTTTTTTGTTTTTTTAAAGATCCACCTTTATTGAATTACTTTCGTATATATATATATATATATATATATATATATATATATATATATATATATATATATGAATTCCATCTGACGAGCTTGAATAAGCAAACTAGATCTTTTATGAAAATGGAATTTTATATAATATTTCTAAATTTCTTGTCTTTTAAACAAATATATATATATATATATATATATATATATATATATATATATATATATATATAACGTAGTCTGTTAACATCAGTTCCTTCTTTCCCTGAAAGTGTTTTCGTGGAATTGATAGAATTAGCTACCAAGTCAGTTTCTTTCAGTTTTAATGACACCATGTACTTTGGGCCCTATTCTTGCTAATATTTTTGTTTTATGAGAAACTACTGTTCAACAGGTTACTTCAGCTTTATATCTATTTACGCTACGTGATGACACTTTCGCTTATTTTAGTTCATGTAATGAAGTTTTGTCATTCTTCCATTGTTTGAATGTTTTACATTTTTCCTTAACCTTCACAATGGATGAAGAGAAGGGTAACAAATTATCATTTTTGGATGTATTGGTTGAATACCGTTCGTTTGTTTTCGTGACTTGTATATATAGAAAGCCAACGTTCACCGGTCTGCTTTTGAGTTGGGATGCTTTTGCTCCCAAGTCCTGAAAAGTTAACCTGATTAAGTGTCTCACATTCAGGGTTCTTAAGATTTTTCGGATAACCAGATTAAAAGTGAATATTAAAAAATTTAAATTTTATTTTCGAGTAATGGGTATCCTGAGGAGGTCATTGTTGACACCATTAAAAAAACTGTTTATAAGTTTAGGAATAACATCAAGCCATTTGGCCCTTCTAAATGCCCAATTTATGTTAAACTTCCTTGGATTGGATCTCCCCTAGCTCGTTGATTGCCAATAAGTTTTCTTCCTCCGTTACACGCTGTTATAATGTGGATATGGTTCAAACAATCTTTACAACTCGAGTGGCATTTTGCACTATTCATAAGGATGTGCGCCCTATCTTTCAACAAAGCAATTTAGTTTAGAGATTTCAATGTCGCTGTAATGCTAAATATATAGGGTGCACTTCCCAACGCCTTGAGGTGAGAGTTTATCAGCATGTCCCGAGAGATATCCGTAAACACACAACATCCGGGCATTCAAAATTGCTCGATTCTGCCATCTATGAGCATTTGAATTCCTTAAGTAGTTATATGTTTAATTACAGCGATGAGTGTTTTATGGTCTTGCATAGTGCTAGGACTAAGTTACATCTCATTGTCCTGAAGGCCATTTGTATTCTATTTTATAGGCCTTCTATATGCAAACAAAACCCTAAACACTCTCTTGACGTATTAGGAGATATTTTGTGCTTGACTTTGGGTGCTTTTAATTTTTTTCTCTCCCTTTGTCTGGCTATCATTTTTCATCTTCGCCTCCCTTTTATTAAATCTTATTTTGCATTATTAACTTTTAAACGATTTCCGAGGAGTGTCGCTTGACAAATCTCGGATGAAAGGGCCCTTGTGACTTCAATAAAATTTCTTCATATTGTAAATTTCCTGTAGTTTGCATATGTTTTCTCTAGGTATTTGCCTTTATAAACTTGTATGTACCAAAGATTTATCTATCTACCTATATATATATATATATATATATATAGTCAGTGTCTGTTTTGATGTGTCATATAATTGAAGGCTATTTGATATTTCTTATCTGTAACTAACTTACATACAATTAATTTTTTCTTAATTGTTTGAAAATCTATGATTATTTACTAAGTTTTCGACTAACAGAAGGCTATAAATGGTCACCCAGCGTAAATCGAACTCAGCTCACCAATAATATATGGAACCAGTATTTTCAACACTAGTTTATAGAGAATTCCCACACAACCCCCGCTTGTTACTCCAGGGTTAAACAAGCTTAAAATACCGAGAACATAATTAAGTCTCAGAGCCACTTTTATTTTCCTGCTCCAATCTTTTGTCACTAAAATTTCTATTCTTTACGAAGAATACGTTAATGTACACCTTTTATTCCGAGGTTTAAACGGAAACAATTTACGTTTTGTGCTATTTCTAGGAATCAGGGACCAAGAAGTAACACGTTATTTTCTAATAGAGGTTTGGATCGACACTTTCTAAAATTAGGGCCCTTTGTGCATTATCGTAGTCGAAAAAAGAAGAAACAAGCTTCTTTGTCGATTTGGAATGTTTAAAAAAACTGAGGCTGCTTCAGCTTCGACTCAGTCTCCTTCTGGTTTGGATTCTTTTTTAATGGCATATCAACCTTCATGGATTATTTAAGGCAAAGCAAACTATCTAGAAGAACAGTAGTGGTGCTACTTAACCTCCCTGTGGGAATTAGGAGAGTCATACATTTACCAAGGGTATAAGTCCAAAAGTGAAGTTAATACGACTGCTGGAGTTCGAACTTGCTAACTACAACGTCGCAGTTCCGCACATTAGCCACTAGTGCTATGGAAATTTGTTTCAAAGAGACGGACCTTGATATTTGTCAACCCACAATAATAGCATGTGATATAAAGTCAATCATTTATTGTGAGATATTCACCGCAGATTTAGTATACGAATTTAGATTATACATTTTATTGCTTCTTCCAAAAATTTCCAAATTTCACCTGATTTCTCACCAGACATGAATTTGATACTTTAAAGCACATCTAAAATCAACTAGAATACTTACAAAAGTCTTTAATAGCTTAGGAGATGTGCTGCCACTCAGATATCTGTTGGCGACAGTAGTCGAGGGCAACCAGAAGGCTCCTTTTCGATAGCTACTACACCGAGGTGTAGGGGAGGGTGCTACTCCTTTCCCTGGATAGCACCACTTTACCCTTGATACGTACCTTATATTGCTGAGTGTTAAGCAAGGAGGTATCAAGTACCATTTTTAAAGTCTTTGGTATGACGCGACCTGGGATTGAACCCAGGTCTTCCGGACCATTAGCGAACACTCTACCCACTAAACACCTAATTATCATTGGTTTGAAAACTTGCAAAGAATAAATAATAATAATATTAATAATAACAACCTCGGACAGTTTCCGGAAGAACGAAAAGGATGCCACGAGGAACAAGGGAAACAAGTGGCTTACTGTAAATTTACCAGCATATCCTCAAGGACCGCAAAGCGAGGCGGAAAAATAGCCATGGCATGGATTGACAATAAAAAGGCTTAGGGTATAGTCCCGCAAACTTGGACAATATATTGTCTGAAAATGTAAAGATATCCGAAGAAATTATAGAATTCATCACGGAAGCCATGAAAACACGATAATTAACAGCACCAGGAAAATCATTCGTAGAGGTGAAAATCTGTTGAGGCATTGTTTACTGAGATGCGCTTTCACCATTCCTATTTGCTCTAGCAATAATGCCATTCAATTGCATTCAGATGAAATGAGCTGAGGGATTCAAATTTACTAAATCATAACAAAAGATTAATCACCTTATCATACTATTTGCAAAGAATTTTTTTTTTAATCGGAGAATATAAAACAAAAAATAAGAATATATAACCAGGACATAGGAATTGTTTGGTTTAAACGCACATTTCCTTTTGTAAGTAGAGGAATTATATTATGAATTGAATTACCACGACCAGAAAATCCGGCGAACACTTATGCATGATATACGGAAATACTGGAAAGCAGTTTCGACCTTATTAGGAAAAGTAATCACTTGGAAGGATGCAAAGAACTGGTGTTAAGCCATAGGGATAACTAGTTAAAAAAGTAATCACTTAGAAGGATGCAAGAAACTGGTGTTAAGCCATAGGGATGACGAGTTAGGGAAAGTAATCACTTGGAAGGATGCGAAGAACTGGTGTTAAGCCATAGGGATGTCTAGTTAGGAAAAGTAATCACTTGGAAGGATGCGAAGAACTGGTGTTAAGCCATAGGGATGACTAGTTAGAAAAAGTAATCACTTGGAAGGATGCGAAGAACTGGTGTTAAGCCATAGGGATGACTAGTTAGGGAAAGTAATCACTTGGAAGGATGCGAAGAACTGGTGTTAAGCCATAGGGATGTCTAGTTAGGAAAAGTAATCACTTGGAAGGATGCGAAGAACTGGTGTTAAGCCATAGGGATGACGAGTTAGGAAAAGTAATCACTTGGAAGGATGCGAAGAACTGGTGTTAAGCCATAGGGATGACTAGTTAGGAAAAGTAATCACTTGGAAGGATGCGAAGAACTGGTGTTAAGCCATAGGGATGACTAGTTAGGGAAAGTAATCACTTGGAAGGATGCGAAGAACTGGTGTTAAGCCATAGGGATGACTAGTTAGGAAAAGTAATCACTTGGGAGGATGCAAGGAACTGGTGTTAAGCCATACAAGTCAATTTTATATGCATACAACAAAATCTATTTTCGAGTTTTAAAATGTTATGTGATGATAGAATGAAATTGATATAAAATAAGATACTTAGATTTATAAAGACTTACCCAAAAAATTGAAAACCGGTGAACGGGGAAAATAAGTAATTCTCATCATTATTGGCATGCTCGAAAGAGTCCTTAAGTCTTTCCAAAAGAAATCTGAAATACTGGGATCTAAGGGAGAATTAAAACCTTCCAGACAACAACATTACTAACGGCAGCTATCATATTGCAGTATGGGAATGAATTTATACCAGTTAAATCTGACTGGCTATTTGGTGCTTGGGGAGATATTTAATCCTTTCCTACTCAGCAGGTTCCAATATTATCATTAGTGTATCTTTTGAAGCACTAATACTGAATAAACGGAAAGGAAAGAAGAAATAAACTCATGTGATTATTTAAGACATTTAGCAATATAACAAATGTTGCAATCATAGGTAACGTGCCCAAACAGATTAATTGAACAAATTGTTCACGAACAAGCAGTATGTAATAATAAGAGAATAATGAAAAGTTCTTATTTGTCTTTAAAGTAACTCGCTGGGGTTAGGGACAAAGTCTTATTCTTTTCAAAGAACAAAGATTAAAAAAAAAAAAATCTCCATTCACTTCACAAGTGAGTACTGAAAAGAAAGGTCTTATCCGTTCAAAGAAAAATAGCAAAAACAGAGATGTTGAAGAGGGAAAGTTTCTCTCGTACTAACGGTCACATGATGTGGAAAGCCATACCCCCACTCTAAAGGAAGACTATTATTTGTCTCCCTACAACTAGAATATTAAGGAGACTTTCTGTGACCTAATCTTCAGTGAAAGCTACCAAATGCTACTCGTTTGAAAACTAAGAGTTTAGAGATTATAAGAGCAAATCTAGTCATTTTAAAGAATAAAACATCTTCGAGAATGGTTATTCCACTAAATCATATTTGTGAAAAAAAAATTGATTTTAAACAAAGAAAGGAAACTAAAAGAATTTTGTTTGGAAAGATAAAAACTGATAAACCGTAAGTGACGGTGTTAGCACCGTAAGTAGCCAACTTGGAATACTCGAAAAAGGCCTAAAGATTTGTTTTGAAGAACTTGACATGCGAAGGATAATCAAGACTTTCCAAAATATGATAGTTCTGGAATCAGCAAAAATAATTAGAAAAGTGGGAAATATTGGTTTGCTTTGTATCTTTGTTAAATACTATATCGACCTTAGTGGGTTATTTAAAGCCAAGGCCATCCTTCTAGAAGAAAAGTATTCATACTCTTTCACCCAAAGTTGGTGGAAGATAAGGAGGTCTATAGCTTTCCCAAAAATATTAGTCCAAAAGCGCGATTGGAGTTCGAACTCACTCACCAGAATGCCACGTTCCAGCAAGTTAACCATTACGCCACAGAGTGTCCTCCCTGAAACATTGGAGGAGACTTGCTCCGATTTCATCTCCAACAAATAAATTAGCATAAAATAACCAATGAAAACATGCAAATCAAAATATGAATAATAATAATAACTTTCCTTGAAAATAAAAATAACTTATAAAATTCAATTAGATAACCAAATCTAAACCAAAACTACATCATTAACATTGCAAACAAGACGAGTTGTCAGTGGATGTCGCTGTTATATCAAAACTTTGAATAGAAGTGAAAAACATTAAAAAATTGAAACCTTCCCTGAGAAGTAAAAGATTTTGTTACGCGAAATTTATAGCTATATGCATCACCATTCACGCTCTTGGAATATATGAGTAGTGATATAGAAAGATGTTTACGTGAGGCTATTTGGTTTAATAGCATATCAAGCCTTGATTGTTATTCAATACGAAATCCTGTTTGCACATGCACACGCACACACACAAACATATATATATATATATGTGTGTGTGTGTGTGTGTGTGTGTGTGTGTGTGTTTGAGCAGCAGTCTTTCATTTAAGCATGTTTGATTAAATAATAAAGACCATTTTGTCTATGTAATTTTATTAAGATCCTTTCAATTTTCCTAACAAGTGGCTTGGTTTTAGGTTGGAGTTGGTAGATGAATTTACGGAAATTATCCCAAGCGCTTTCGGACATATCATCGGGTTTTTTTACATGTGTAAAGAATTTATTTTTAAAAGGTTTTCAGGTTTTTTATAATATTACAAAATTACGTAAACGTAAAATTAGATAAAATTGAAATGCCGATGACATCGAACGAATTTTAAAATAGAATATTATCAAGAAAAATAGAATATCAAAAAATAGATAAATTAAATCTAAAAAAAAAAGACTAAAGGCATTTCAAAACATTGTCGCTCTTTTCAACGTTAATTCTATTAATTATAGTCTTTGTTTTTAGATGAAGGGCTAATTAATTACGTGTGCTATAATAGCGGCGTTTTCAAAAAAAATTTTTTTTTCGAAATTTGGATTTGGGAATAGAGTGGGTTTTAAGATGTAAGTCGATGGCGCAAGAATCATTAAGGTGCATAGTCAGGCGTCTTGAAAGAGTCGTAGTGGTAAGACCAACGTGCGGCATTTCAGTTTTATCCAATTTTGCGTTCACGTAATTTTACAATGTTATAAAAAAAAGTAAAAACCTTTTAAAAACACTCTTTACACATGCAAGCAACCCCTGAGGATTGCCTAAGAAAGGTCCGAAAGCGCTCGGGACAAATTTCGGTAAAATCATCTACCGATTCCAACCTAAAACCAAAACACTTGTCAGGAAACTGGAAAGGATCTTAATAAAATTATATTGAAAAAATGTATCTTTATTACATTATCAAACATGCGTATATATATATATATATATATATATTGTGATCCACAGACAGACTGTTTCGTTGTATCACAACTCTTTAGTGTGGCAAGACACATACGATGCTTGAAGCTGGGATCGAAACCCGGCCAACTTTACATTAGACTTAGTGTCATACCGTTCAGCCATCAGGCGAACTACGTCAGCTCAGGAATTATAAGGGATTATGTAGTAGCTTTCGTTTGTTTACATTTTACCTTACCGGATACTAGAGTGCTCAATTCATTCGAAGAACTTTGCATTATGCTAGTGGCAGCCGTTAATTCCTTCGCTAGAGTGCTCAAGTGAAAAGTTGGTAAGCAATATTATTTTTAAACACGTTAGATCTCATTTGTTTGAACACAATTGAATAATTCCTCTTATTCTCATCTAACGTTAATCATTCTAATTAATATTAATCATTTGTTTGCACACAAATGTTTTCACATTTTAATATTTCTGTAACATAGCCATATATTCGGATGTCTGTGAAATTGACATACATGAATACGAGATATGTACATAGGGAATCGGAAATACAACAACACTTACGACTTCTTAGTTCAGGTACGAAATGTTTTATTACCTTTGAGTTTAAAGGTTTTTCGACATAAGGAGAGAGATACCATCTTTCTATGCTGACTTTTCCATCTGCCCCAAATCACGTGCGACACCTGCCGCAAGGCCACTGACCTGGCTTCGGCGAGCCCCGAAAGTCAACCTTCTTCTTTCCAGGCAAGAACTCAACTAACTGACTTTTCTCAAATCTCAGCCCACGCTTCCGGTGCATGACGTCACTCACATCCCAGGTCATATCCTCTCTCTGGGATTTTTATTGTGACTTCTCTGAATGACATGTCCACTCCGCGTGTGCGTGAACACCTGCGCCCATTTTTGCACCAAACTAACCCATGCGCTAAGCGAAAGGTTCTCAGCCTAACTAAACCGAAAGGCAATATATATAAAACGAAATCCATCGGCCATTAATTTACATTTCTACTTATTATTAATCAATTGTTTGCATACAGTTGGATGGTTTCAAGTAATTCTATCTAACCCTAATGATTCTATTTAATATTGATTATTTGTCTGCACATAGTTTAAATGGTTTCAAGGATTGCTAGCTCAGCGTTATTCAATACCAATGATATAAAAAGTGCTGGGGAATTGTTTAGCCTAAATGCAATTTAAAGAATAGGGTAGGTAGAATTATATAAATGCAAGCCGATTGATCGGATCAGATGTCTTTGACCGCCCGTCTAGCTCAGTAAGAGCCAAAATGGAATGATACAAGTCACGTGACCATCTCAGTTGCCGGATAATGGAACGCTCAGTTACCAGTATACCGTCCTTAAGCATTACGGGTAACCCCACTAGGGTGTCTTACCCCACTGCAGAATTGGTCGATTGGTTGGATATATAGAAAGAGAGAAGAAATATTAAAACCCGAGATACTCTCATTCCATACATCACGAAAAGATGTATCCTGTCAGTCCTGGAGCACTGTGAATCTATGTCTGGATTTCAACACACATGATGAATTAGTGTTAAAAAATGAAAACTAATTATAAAATTAAAATATATTTAAAAACATGTCAGTGTCCGTAGCGTAATGTTTATCGTGGTAGGAAATGGATAGAGCGACAAGAGTTCACATCCTGGACGAGACTGTTTGCATTTCCCATAGCGCTAAAACTCTTGAGAAAGGAATGAATCCAATTAGTCTCCCTACTGCATCAGGTAAGTAGTTGGGCAGACTGCCTCTTAAACTTTGGTATGACAAGCGGTTCAGAAGGAAAACTCTGAATCCAAACCAGTTGAACTCAAATCTAACGGTGTGTTACATCCTGTGCGTATGTAGGGGTAGGTAAATATATTTTTTGAAAGATGAGGATGTGTGACCCTATGCTATTGCTTATTTAGCTGATTGGTAAGATCACAACTACCAAGTCTAAAATAGTGAAACATGCAGTGAGGATCAAATTTACAACAGTAAATTTGTCTTTTGTACAAGCTCTCTAAAACTTTCTCTATAGAGGAGGCCCTCAATTATTACCAGTGGAGCGAATAACTAGGAATCGTCTAGAGATTCTTGTTTACTGTGACAGACGATCAGCGGCAGCTTGTTTGCAATAAAAGATTATGAAAAAGTAGACAAGTAACAATGAAAGTGCTATCGTGAGAATGCCAAACATTTAATAAATTAAAGGTTAAAGTAAATGACTTAAATTTGGTGGTCTCAGAAATCAAAGGTTAAAGTAAATGACTTAATTGTGGTGGTCTCGGAAATTAAAGGTTAAAGTGAATGACTTGAATTTGGTGGTCCCAGATTTTCAAAGGTTAAAGGGAATGATTTTAATTTGGTGGTCTCGAAAATCAAAGGTTAAAGCGAATGACTTAAATTTAGTGATCTCGGAAATGAAAGGTTAAAGTGAACAAATTCTGCTCCAACTGAACGATTTCTACTAGGTTAATTTAGATAATTTTGATAATCAGTGAAATACTCTTATACATTATGTCAAGTAATATTAAGATTTGTTTGGGTTTTTTTTTTTTTTCATATTTTCATTTTCTTCTTATCCTCACTTTTTTTTATTCAGCCTTTGATTATCCTCTTGCAATATTTTCATATCGTCACTATCTTTCTTTTTCATTTCTCTTTCTTTCACCTTCTCCTTTTCGTGACTTTTTTCTCCTTTTCTACTTCTATCACTTCAATGAGGGGGTGTCCTCGTGGTGTAATGGTTAAAGCGATGGACTGCAGAATCGTAGTAAGCGAGTTCGTACTCCAGTCTCGCTATTATGTTCACTTTCGGGCAAATACCCTTGGGAAAGGTATGAACCCCTAATCCTCTTAGCTATGGGTTAAATAGTACCCCTTTTGTTCTTCTCGGAGAATAGCTTTGGCATTAAATAACCTGCAAAGGTTGATATGCCATTAAACAAAGAAACAAACCAACCAACCAATCACTTCAAGGATCTCCATATAGGAATGTGATGCCAACTTGCCTATGCATATCCGAAAACTTTTTGCTTATATTTATATATGTGAATGTGTTTATGTATGAATCGGTGTTTCCGTACTTATTCTTTAGCCTGTATGTGTTTGTTTATGTATGTGTGTTTTTATCTACAATTTGTGTACGTATGGATGTGTGTGAGCAAGCATGAGTTTATGTTCCTGTGAGAGGAGGTGTATGCACTTGTGTGTCCGTGAGTGTGGATTTGCAAGCTTTGGCGTGTTCGTGTATACATCTATTTTAGACAGGGTAAAATTATGTTACAAAAAGTTTATAATAAATATTGACGTAAAAGAAATTAAAAACTGAAATTGCCAGATTAATCGTACAAATCATTTAAAATCTTCAGCCTTCCCACCATTAAAATCCATTGTTATTTAATTTTCCTGCCTTGATAATGAACTGTGTTTCTTGATATTTTCACAAGCTTAGCGTCAGCTTGTGAAAATATCAAGAAACACAGTGTTTAAATATAATTGCAACAGGACCGAATCGACGCCTTTACCTATAAAAATGGCAGCATTTATTCAGGGCTTTTTCTTTAAACTTTGGGTCTTCTTAATATGACAATGAATCGAATATTGATTAAAGCAAATCCGAATAAACTGATGAAGGTAGTCAAACCATTTATTTCTAACAGTAGTTGATTTTACGAAGATATGATGTCACACATTGACAAAGACATTATGTAGTTATATAAAATGGAGGCCGTGATGTTTTTTCTAGGATTTAGAAAAAAATCCAGCCTAGAAGCAAAGATTTATTTTCAAATATCTCAGTTCCAAGTGGGTAAAAATTGATGTGTTTTTCTATTCAAAAGAAAAAAAGGAAAAAAAAACATTGTTTTTTGGTTAAGCTAACATTTATTGCGATGTTCAGTATATATATTCTTGATTTGTGTACTTGCTTGTGGCCCGGGGTTCATTTTTTAATCTTTTGTAAGTGAGAGAATTTTTAATGTGTCTATAAAAAGAACAGAGCTACAAGTTTAGAATTAAAAGAAAGCCAAAAAAATATATCTTCATTCACAGAGTAATAGGTTTCCACTTCAGAAATACATGGTAAAGCACAAATAGGAAAACAGTAAAAAAAAAAATGCCTTCTTTTCTTAAAATGTCTCTAATTCCAAGGAGAGTAAAGCTGATAGAATCTAGACATCTTCTTGAACAAATTCAATACGACAGACAATGAGAGAGAAAAAGTAATACAAAAATAAAAGGAGAATAGTCACTTATCCTGACTCAGAAAGCAAAGTGTGTAGGTTGCACAAAGCTATCATTTGGTAAACAGATATACTAACTTCAGTATACTTCAAGGTGAAATAAGTGTAGAAACATTACGTTTTCCTATTCCTATAACTCATGAAAGGTAAGAAATTCCTTGCCTTGAAAATCAGCATTCGAAATCCTGGCTTTTCATCTGGCCTCGAACATAAAATCAGTAACAAATACTCAAAGCAATGCATTAAATAAACTTTTTCAAAGAAAACCCACTCTAGGGGTGTCGGGCAACGGAACTCAGGAGAAACGGGAAAAAAGGTAGTCTTAATCCGACAACACATTGATCATATATGGCTGCTTCATGCCTTTATACTAATCCAGAATATGCGGCATGTTTCACATGGGATTTAATACGTGTAATACTTGTAAAATATATTCTTCTGGAATGCAAAAATTAGCTCCTATCCTAGATACTTTAAAGCGATAAATATAATCGAACTCTTTGAACTAAAAACCAGGAATATCATAGAATTTCTAAAAAAAATAGGACAATACAATAAATCATCAAAATATGTACAAAATACAAAAATAAAATGCTGATTCAACATGAAATAATCCTGGAAGTGTTGATATGCCATAAAACCCAACAACCAACCAACAAAATATTAAACTTTCAAAAAGAAAAACTTGCACCTAAGCAGACATTTTAAACACTTGAAAGCATTTAGTCGAGAGTTAGAAAAATGTTTTGAAATAAAATCATTATAAATAGTACATTCCTTCTTTTTTTCTTCCTTTTTTCTTTCTTTTTCTCTTTTTCTTCTTTTATGTTGTTTTTCCTTTTCTTTTTTCTTCTTTATCTTTTTTTCTTTTTCCTATTTTCTTGATTTTTTTTTGATTTTTTTTTTTTTAGGTGAGCTAAGCGTAGCGATTATCGTAATAGGAAATTTAATCGACGATCCGAATTCAATTCTCAGACGAAGCTGTTAATGTTTCATTTCATGCTAAAGACCTTGGAATTGGCATGAATCAATGTCCTCTTCTTTCAGCTAAGGGTAAGTAGTATGGAAAGCCTTCCTTCTTTAGCCTTGGTAAGGCAACCAGTCTAGGAAAATGAAAAGCCTGAATTCAAACCGCAAAAAAGATTGACCTTATGTCTATTTCTACTCGTACTGGAAGATTTGGTTGAATACATGTTTTGCTTTTATTTTTGTTTTAAGTTGGTGACCGTAGTCGAGAACAACAAGAAGGCTTCCTTTTCAATAGCTACTACACCGAGGTGTCGGGGAGGGCGCTACTCCTTTCCCTCGATTGTTGCACTTTACCCTTGATCCTTACCATATATTGCTGAGTGTTAAGCAAGGTGGCACCACACACCTTTTTTTTTTTAGTCTTTGGTATGACGCAACCTGGGATTGAACCCAGGTCTCCTGGACCATTGTCAAACACTCTATCCACTTGGCCACTGCGGAGTGCTCTACACCGCTTTGTTTCTATACTTACAATGTTTCTACGTTTTTTGGGGGGGTTATGGCATATCAACGCTTGAGAGTTATCCAATGCCAAATCCTATAAATATCATACGTATATGGTCGGTTTATCAAATATTAGATTAGACTAATTCAGGTAAAATGTTTCATTATTAACTTAATTCCAAATTAATTTATCTCCTTAATAAATTCAGTCTTTCGGCCAGCCAGAATTACCTTATGGCACTAAAAATTTGAGTTATATAACCCTGTGTTAACTTGTTAAAAGTTTATTTTTATGTGCGCGCGAATGCATGTGAGTTAGAATATCGTAAACAAAGTTTGTCATTTTTTTGCCCAAGACGTTTTGCTATTCTTAGATATACATATGATCTAATATGAATGTGTGTATATTAGATTTTATTTGATGAATTACAAAGCTTAGAAATTTGAGCGGTTAAAGCATGTAGCATCAACGACTACTCCTCTAAGCGCAGATATCCGGCCTTACTTGAATCTTCAGCTTATTTATTTGAAATTCAAATTTATTCAAAGATTTCCGACACTGATAGGAAATAAGCAACTATCTTAGCCCCCAAAGCAGCCTCTCTCTCTCTCTCTCTCTCTCTCTCTCTCTCTCTCTCTCTCTCTCTCTATCTCTCTCTCTCTCTCTCTCTCTCTCGTGCACATGCACTCACTCACTCACCCGCTCACTCGCTCTTTAATTCTCTACTTGATCTCATACTCATTTCTATACATATTCAATTTGCTTTTTTTCTGATTTTCTCTTTATTTTGTTAAGGTTTTTTTTTTTTACCAATGGAGTTAAACGTTTTTATAGTCTCCCGTTGCAGATTATTTTTCTTCTGTCATTAAAATTCATCATAGGGTTGTCATTTTGAAATTCCTAGGGTGAATGATTGCAGCAAATTCAGGTTATCTACTTTATATGTTACTTTATATTAACCCGGACCGTTAGTTTTTTTCAAGCAGAAACAGAATGAGATTGGAGGGAGAAACTGATACATTAGAAGACTGGGGTAGCTATCTATCTAGGTAGCTAGCAAGAAAGATAAATATAAAACAACTGCGACTGAAAAGAATAACCGCGATAGATAGATAGATAGAAAGAAAGAAAGAAAGAAAGAAAGAAAAGAATGAGATTGAAAAGAAAATTGATAAATCTATAAGTAAATTGACATAAATTTGTACAGTGCAATTCGTGATTATTAGCCAAAACACCATTTTTTATTTCATATGCATACGAGCTTATATCCATTATTGGGAAACCAAACAGAGACCACTGACCCGCGAGGCAGCTTTTTACTTCTTCTTTTTTTTTAATTTAATAACCATCGCCGATTTTTGCTATATGAAATCGTAAACCTGTTAGAGATATAATATAATCGAAAAATTGAAGAATTCACTTATTTCTCATTCCATATATTAAATGTCTTAATGTCCATTTATTTTAAAATAAAAACATGATATATGGCAATTTTACTTCATTAAAACTCTTATGACTAGAAATGAGATCCTTCTCACATAATAGTGGATATTTCCATTGCATTTAATACCGGATGAATTAAAAAATCATAGATATGCATTAAAGGAAAAATTCCCATGATATAATCGTGTCTATTGTATGGTTGCATCATTTGGACTTTAACGAAACGCTTGAAAAAATGTTACATGGGAACAACCAGAAATGCTACATACGGTTTTCAATAAATTTTGGAAGTCACATCCTACAGAAAAGCAGCTGTGCTGCCACTTTTTTCCCATCTCATAGAGCATCCAAGAAAGATGAGCAAAACATGCTGGACACTGTTTGAGATTTAAGAAAAAATTTATTAGCGATGTTCTTTTTATAATAGTAATAAAAAAAATTAAAGGAGTATGCGGAAGGCTCTCCACCCTGGGGATGATAATCACAGACTCAGTATAGAAAGAGAGAAGAAAGAAAACTCATTAGCATGAAAAAAATTATCACTGAAATGCGTAAAGTAGGAGATGAAAATTTTGTACGGGTGCGTGGTCGAAATATTATATCTACCTGAAACTTAAACAAGAAATACAAGAAAAATAATGGCGGAAACAATGAAAAAATAAATACAAAAGAAAAATTTTAATGATATATAGAAACTATGCAAGATCAGTTGTCACAGACATGATGAAAGAAAAGCAGAATCTCAATATTGCAGTTCAGGAAAAAATGTCTAGTGAAGTTAGCCGCACTTCATCAAAACCCAGGCAGCGGTCGTATCGATACTGCTATATGGATGCACTACTTGGACGCTAATTAAACGGCTGAAGAAGGAGCTAGACGGCAATTACACAAGAATGTTGAGAGCAATATTGAACAAGTCCAGGCGGCAACACCCCACAAGACACCAGCTGTACGGCCACTTGCCTCCCATCACGAAAACTATACAAGTTAGACGAGTCAGACACGCAGAACACTGCCGAAGAAGCAAGGACGAACTCATCAGTAATGTACTCCTATGGATCCCCGCATATGGCCAAGCAAAAGCAGGACGACCAGCTCGAACATGCATACAGCAGCTATGTGAGGATACGGGATGTTGCCCTGAAGACCTGCCAAAAGCGATGAATGATAGGGAGAGGTGGCGAGAGAGGGTCAGGGATATCCGTGCTAGTGGCACGACATGATGATGATGTAAGTCATGTAGGGTTATAGCACATACATCCCTAATCTACTTCATGGAAAAAAATTCTTCTTTTTCTTTCTTATACCAGATTAAGCAACGATTAGAAAATGATATTTGTATGAGTTGTAAATGGATGCCTATCGCAGTCCATTGTTTAGTAGATTAATCTCGCAAGCCATTGATATTTTATCAATCTTGAGTGTATTGGTCACGATTATAACCTTATATCAGACAGGGTCAACTTTTTAAGATACTAAATTTGAAAAATATCTAATCCTAGGATTGTGATTACGAAGCTAGTTTTCCAAGCCATTGATAGTAAATTCGATCTTTGCTAGCTGATTTGCAATAACAAGCTTTTGCAAGAGCAAGCTCACCAAAAAGTATATATATATATATATATATATTTGATTGAACGTTATAGGAATGGAGTAGCGCCCTCCCCTACACCTCAGTGTGGTAGCTATTGAAAAGGAGCCTTCGAATCACCCTCGACTAAGGTTGCCAAAAGCAATCAAATATGTATCAATGAAGAAATGCTGCCAAAATACACACACACACACACACACACATATATATATATATATATATATATATATATATAACGATTTTTAAGTGACTAGGTTAGAGATAACTTTATTTTTAAATGAATTAGAGCTCATTTGTTTATATACAGTTAAATGACTTCAAGTATTGCTATTAAAGACTAATAACTCGATTCAATATAAATAATTATCTTAAGGAAAAAATTGAACAATTCTATTTAACCTATAGATGGAACCCGAACAGGTGTACTACCATTACGAGTTAAAGTGAACCTGAGAGTAATAGTAATGAAGAGTTACTCCACATTCCTAAACATTCAAGAGAGGAACCTCACCATCAAATGAAGTTTAATGTTATACCCAGGACACTAGAAGGTTTTACGTGTTACCTCAAATTCTAATAAATCTATTCAATATCATTCATTCGTTTGCACAAAATTAAATGGTTTCAAGTATTGCTATGTAATACTATTAATCAAATTTCACATTAATCATTTATTTGCACACAGTTAAATGGTTTCCAGTATAGTAAATGATTTAATATTTCTGTTTGACCTATTAGTGGGATCTTAACAGGCACTACCACTCCGGGATAGAGTCGACCTGGGAGTAATGGCAACCATGTGGTTCTCCACATTCCCCAAAGCTTCGGGACTGGAGCCTCACCATCAGTTGATTTAGTGCCATACCGAAGACGTTCGTTGGAGGGAAGAGTGATTTACCCCTTCTGCGGAGATGCAGCCGAAGTATTCTACAATCCCAGCCAAAATGATCGATTAGATATCTTGTCATGTGTCATACATAATATTAGTCGGGAATTATCCACTGAGAACAAAACTCATATCCATTGGCTAACGATTATAACTATCTCTTGTCAGCACCAAAGATGAATATTTTCTGGAAAAAATCTAAATACAACACATTCAACTTTTCCTATTAGTTCATGGCTGCTTTTTATGAAAAGAAAAAGATTAAAATAAACAGATTTTTCGGCACCCTCTGACTCCGAAAGATCTTTTCGCAAAAGGTAATTATGAGAACATCGCTACTTCAAACAGATAAACCTGTAATCATGTGAAAATTTATTCTAATTTTTACTGTTTCCGTTTCAGTTTTACAGTCAATATTTCGCACTTATAAATGCCTTGCTATTTTTTAAAAGTGAAAATAAAATCAGAATGCTTTCAATGAATTTTATTCCAAAAGTAAATAGAATAGCAGTTACTCTATTCACGGCAAGATGTTTCAAATAGTTATTTTCTAAGCTTATCATAGTCTAACACAAAACTACCGATTGAGGATCGAACTCATTACAGAATTTTGGCTTGCTAACCATTACTCAACGGCGAGCTCCCTATGTTGTTTGCTAAGCTATACACAGGGTACAATAGTTTGTTACCAAATTAAGGTCATAATTAGTACAGTAGTAATTGACTACGAAGCAATCTTGTGGGGAAGAGTTAAGTCCAGACCTATATTAGATTGATTGATTGATTGATTTAACTGCATCTCCATCTCCGTCTATGGTTATTTTATGCCAAAATGTTAGAGAATCGCGTTCTTTGTTCGTTCATGTTTACATTTTTTTTAGTTGTTTAAAAGTTTGTTTTTGTTTGTTTTTTACACAGGGTCCCATCGAATAGAAATATTTAAACATCTCTTTTTGACTCATAGATGGGGCCCTAACAGGTACTACCAGTACGCATCAGAGTGAACCTGACAGTAATGGCAAAGAAGGCCTACTCAACATCCCTCAGATTTCCACAACTGGAACCTCACCATCAGAAGCAGTTTGGTATCATACACAAGACACCCTTTTTGTGGGGATCTTAGCCCCTCAGAGCATCTTCCAAATTCTTTATCTGTATTTTGGGTTATATATCTAATTACTGCAAACTAGAGTAAAAAAAAATATGTTCATGCCTCTATTAAAGACAGTAAAAAAAACTAGTCAGAAAAGTTGCTCTTACTTTAATCTCCGCCGACATCATGACATTTTCCAAGGTTTTTCTCGTTCAGCTTAGAGATTGATTTTTGTGGAGACAGTGATTCTTTAAGTATGAGGAGACACAATCGTGGAAACCGAATTAACGTATGTTAAATATATCAAACAAAAAATTACAGTTTGGTTGTTCGGAAAGAAATTTACATTTTCATAATTATAAGAGTACGAGGGTTGTTGAAAAAGTCTCAACCAGAAAGAAGAATATAGCAGAACATTTTTGTGGTGGTAACACTTTGCCACTTTTAATAAAGTTGGTGACCGTAGTCTTGAGCGACCTAAAGGCTCTCCTTTCGATAGCTATTACACTGAAGTGTAGGGGAGAGTGCCACACCTTTCTTTGGATTGCTCCACTTTACTCTTGATTCGTACCTCAGAATACTGGGTGTTAAGCAAGGTGGGCATTTAGTACCATTTGTTGAGTCTATAGGATTTACACTCCTATATTCTAAGATGGCCTTGATACCACTTGTTCCCGAAACAAAGATGGTGGATGTCGGTAAAGTAATTAGTCTCGAGAACCTATTGGTCAGGAAAGTCACGTGATTTGTCCTCATAACTACGTCTGCACCTTTGATTTTATACCGCACAGTTGGAGCCGACCACATGACAAGGATGGCCCATATTTACTCGCGACTTGCGATAACTCCCTCTTTCACATTTTGACTTCCAGAGACAGCTCTCTCTCTCTCTCTCTCTCTCTCTCTCTCTCTCTCTCTCTCTCTCTCTCTCGACTTCCAGAAACAACTTGACCTTGTAAAATACAACTCAATACGCGTAACATTGGTACGTATACATTCTGCGACCTTTATCTTTCCTATTCTGCCTTTTCGGCTAGACTTATTCCAGTCTCGAACACAGCCGCAGAAGTTTCGTCAAATCCGAAAGAGACAAACAAACAACATGAGAGAAGACACGTTCCTCGTAGAATGCATTGCTATATTTCAGTATATTGATAGCTCGCATGAAATAATTAGTCAACAAACATTTTATAGTCTACAAGACACTTTTTTAATATTTAGTCTTTTTTTATAATATCCGTGTTAGTTACATACACACACGCACACACATAGAGGAATATTTAACAAGCTTTATTAGAATATTCGTAATATTTTGTAATATTTCATTTTATGTACTTTTTGTTATATAAATTTGTTTTGAAAGTTCTTTTGTCCGCGTTGTTTTACATCATTTGCTTTTCAATAATGAGCCAACATAAATTGTGGGAGCAAAATATTCAGCAAACAACTTACCCCCACAAGTCTTTGTTATGACTCGACCTGGGATTGAACCCCGGTCTCCCGAGCGATTCGCGAAAAATCAACGTGTTGAGCTATGGTCTTCTTTCTGTATAAGGCTAAGAAATTTTTGAAAGATATTCGTAGATGTATTAAGTTAAATAATTGTTATCAACATAATCCCCGCCATTGTAACAATAACCTAACGTAAAGATTATTGTTTTATCTTTTATCAGTTAAAATCTGGAATTTTGATGAAAAGGATGGTATACCTGAATTAGAATTCTCTTTATTTCGGAATAACCCGTCAGTAAGAAAATGTTTAAGCGGTTGAAATATTAATAAAATCTTAAAGACTACGTATAGGTTCCCTGTTTCATAGCTATTTTTTTCATGGCATTGCTTTGATGTCCATCCTGGAAATTAATACAAATCTTCTTCTGCATATATGTGCATTTCAAGTAAAATTTACCTTTGATCTCCTTATGTTGATAACAATAGAATTATGCTGTGATCGTCTCTCCGGGTTCTAACAGATGATACTAGTCGTATTACACGAGCTTCATAGCATAGTTTTCTGTAAATAAAGACTTGGTTTTAATGTTGGTTGGTTGGTTGATTGGCTGTATTCTTATGATATCAACTCTCGTGGGTTATTTAAAGACAAATCCTTTTTATGCATAATTAGTAGGTGAATAGTTTCTAAGTAATATTTTAAAACAAGCAGGAGCTTATTTGATTGCACACAGATAAATGTTTTTAAGTATTCATATTTAACGCTAATGATTCTGTTTGATATTGATAAACAGTTCTATTTGACAAACAGGTGTGTATACTAGAATTATAATAACATGTAATTCCAATAATTAAATTTCACATTAATTATATGTTTGTACGCAGTTATATGATTTCAATCATCATCATCATCATGTCACGCTATCAGTACAGATATCCCTGACCATCTCTCACCACTCCTCCTTATCGCCCATTGCTTCCGGCAGGTCCTCAGGGCTACATCCCGTATCAACACAGAGCTGCTGTATGTAGGTTCGAGCCTTTGCACGTCCATGTGAAGAGGTCCACAAGAGTACATCACTTATGAGCTCGCCCCTACTTCTCCAGTAGTGTCCTGCATGTCAGGTTCGTCTAATTTTGATAGTTTTCGTGATGGGTAGTAGGTGGCCATACAGCTGCTGCTTTGTAGGGTGCTGTCTCCAAGACTTATTTAATATTGCTCGCAGCATTTTTGTGTAGTTGCCGTCACGCTTTTTGTACATCTGTTTAGTTAGCGTCCATGTTGTGTATCCACAAAGCAGTATTGACACGACTGCTGCTTGGAAGAAACTGCGATTCAATTTATCGGTCAGGTCTGACTTCCATATGAGCAATATTCTATCGTTAACTGCCCATGCCTTTGCAAGTCGCGTGTCGATGTCTGTCTCGGTTGATGAGACACTGCTTCCTTGGTAAGTGAACTTGTCCACTAGTTTCAGAGAACTAACATTTTAAGTATTGTAAACAATTAAAAAGTTTTATCTGACTAATAGCAAAGACCCAACAGGTACTACTAATATGGGTTCGAATGAGTATGGAAAATCAAATGAATTCCATACTAAAAGAAAGAGTAAATATTTGTGCAGAAAACAGGCATGAGAAGGTGTAATTTTTGTATCTATAACTTTGCATTTATTGATCAACTAGCGTTTTACGTGTTTTTCTTAAAACCAGTTTTACATTCCCCAGACGACGATATTTGATTTGCTGCACAAAATCTGAAGGATCAAATCCAAGAATAATTTAAGAAATCTTTTCCTCTCAAGATTGTTCACAATACATTTTTAACCAATTAGAATCATTGGGAAATCATCGGCTGCTTTATCTAATTTAGATACTATCTGAATCATCTAGATAAGGCGAAAGAATACGCTTTTCTCCTCCGTAAATATCAGACAGGCATTATTGATTGTTTTCAGTAAATATCACACAGGCATTATTGACTGCTCATTTCTTTCCTCCATTATATCTTGAGTGAATATCTTTTATTTTCCAACATGCAAAAGAGAACAGTTCATCGGAATTAGTCTATGTTTACCATCAGATAAATATTTTAACAAGCGAAGAATATTATCTTTTGCTTTGTTTACATTTTTCAATTGTGTTAGAAATAATCGTACTCATATTAAAAAAATATCTTTGCCTGCTAACTGTTATTATTCATACAAACATACATTATCATATTAAAGTCCTTCTCCCACTACACAGTGATACAAACAAGGGAAGATGATATACAAACACAAAACAATTATATTTTGTCTGTTGAAAGCTTAGACTGTACAAACTGCCACATTTTTTTTTGTTTGCAATATTTACGCTTTGTCTGTCTGTTCTTTCATGAGAAAACTTTGTAACTTCATTTTTTTTTCAACAATCCTTTCATGCAATTTAAATAAATAAAAATTATTATTTTGTAGATCAGTGTGTTATTCAATCATTTACGCATTTATCCGCTAGATGGCTAATACCAAATATATAATAACAATAACTTGATTTAACATTAATCTATTTGCTCAAAGTTAAATGGTTTCTTGTAGAGTAAACAATTAAACAGTAATATTTGACCTATAAATAGGACCCTAATAGGTACTACCATATTGGGTTGAAGTGGACCTCGGAGTAATGGCAGTGAAGATGTACTCCGTGTTCCCCACGGAGCCTCACTGAGACTGGAGCCTCACCATCAGACGTGGTGTAATGGTTAAAGCGATGAACTGCGGAATCGTAGTACGCGAGTTCGTACTCCAGTCGCGCTATTACGTTCACTTTCGGGCAAATACCCTTGGGAAAGGTATGAACCCCCTTATTCTCCCTCCAGCTATGGATAAATAGTAGGATGGACTAGGTTCTTCAGCCTTGGTGAGGCAACTAGTCTAGGAGAAGGAAAACTCTGAATTCAAACCTGTTAAACTCCGCTTAAAAATTGACCTTGTGTCATATCCTGCCCTAGCGGAGGGGTTGGTAAATAGTACCATCAGACGTTTTATATTATAGCCAAGTGGGTCTTACCCCTCGACGTAATCTAAAACCCAACTCAACTGGGCTATGATTTTAATGTAGAGATCTTTTTCATATCGAATAAAAACCACTGCGTTTTACGATTTTTCTCAACATACATTAGTCATTTCTCCTATCTTTAACAATCCAATCAACCATCGCACTATCCGTTGGGGCCTGTACAATGTACAGGCTATTTCTCTGCAGATCGATAACCCACCTACCCAACAAGAATTCTGGGCATGACACTAAACTACATCTGATGATGAGTCAAGTCCTGGACCTTTTGGGAATGGTGGAATTTCTCTGCATTTTAATCTTTCTGAGTTCTACTCTAACTCCGACGGGTAATACCAGTCAAAGTCCAATCTAAGAGTGAAATATGCGTCATTTACAAAGTGTTCGCCAATGGCCCGGGAGACCAGGGTTCAAGCCCAGATCGAGTCATACCAAAGAAATAAAAAATGGTTCTTGATACTTCTTTGTTTTACACTCAGCATTATAAGGTACGTATCAAGGGTAAAGTGAAGAAATCCGGGAAAAGGAGTCGCCCCCCTACACCCCGGTGTAGTAGCTATTGAAAAGGGAGCCTGCCGGTCGCCTTCGGCTACGGTCACCAACTTTGCAACTTAACTTCATCATCATCATTATCTTGTCGTGCCGTCAGCACGGATATCCCTGACCCCTCTCTTACCACCCCTCCCTTTCGTTCTTCGCTTCTGGCAGTTCCTCAGGGCTACACCCCGTATCCTCACTGAGCTGCTGTATGTAGGTTCAAGCTGGTCGCCCTGCTTTTGCTTGGCCATGTAAAGGAGTCCATAGGAGTACATCACTTATGAGCTCGTCCCTACTTCTCCAGCAGTGTCCTGCACGTCTGGTTTGTCTAATTTTGATAGTTTTCGTGATCGGTAGTAGGTGGCCGTATAGTTGCTACTTTGTGGAGTGTTGCTTCCAGGACTTGTTCAATATTGTTCGCAGCATTCTTGTGTAGTTGCTGTCAAGCTTTTTCTTCATTCGTTTTCTTAGCGTCCATGTAGTGCATCCATATAGCAGTATCAATACGACCACTGCTTGGAAGAAACTGCGTTTCATTTGATCGGTCAGGTCTTATTTCCATATGATCGAAAGTCTATCGTTAACTGCCCATGCCTTTGCTAGTCGCGTGTCGATGTCTGTCTCGGTTGATAAGACACTACTTCCTAAGTAGGTGAACTTGTCAACTAGTTTCAGAGAACAAACATTTTAAGTATTGTAAACAATTAAAAAGTTTTATTTGACCAATATCTAAGACCCAACAGGTACTACTGATATGGGTTCGAATGAGAACTTGTCAACTAGTTTCAGAGAGCTACCGTTTAGTGTGGAAATGTCGCTTGTTTGATTAAAGCACATATATTCCGTTTTGTGTACCCTGACATGGAGGCCAATGCCTGCAGCGGCTCGTTCCAGACTATGCAGTAGAGTTTTGGCTTGGGCAGGTGCATTTGCCAGAAGCCCTATGTCATCGGCGTAGTCAGCGTCGGTAATTGTTTTTGCGGGGTACTTTCTGCTTCTTTTCTTTGTCAGCTCGAAGCCGTTTTCTTTGATTTTATCAATCGATGTTCTAAGCACGTAGTCTAGACAGCTGATAAAAGGGTATGGGGCTAGTGTGTCTCCTTGCAGTACTCCTACTACAATGTCGAAGTAATCAGTGTCTCCATCTGGTGAACGTATTTTCACTTTGGTGTTTCTGTAGAGAATCATTATGGTAGCGACGATTTCTTTTGGTAGGCCGTATGCGAGTAGAATTTGCTCCATCTTCCCTCTGTGATTGGAATCAAAGGACTTGGTAAAGTCGACAAATAATATTGTCACCTGTAGGTTTTTTGTCCGTACGCCTTCAAGAATTCTACAGATAGTCAATATTTGTGATGTTGTGGATCTATTTCTCCGGAAGCCATTTTGGTTCTTCCTAAAAATGTTGTCGATATTGGGTTCTATGCGGTTGCTTAGTAGGGCATTGTATATTTTGGCTGCTATGGATTTAAGTGTTATACGTCGGTAGTTCTTGGTTAATCCGAGGTCAACCTTTTTAGGGAAAGGGAGGATGCATATCTTCATCCATCTCTATCGGGTTTCGATTATAAACTGCATTACAGTGTCGGAGCAGTATGTCGTCGAATTGTCTGGTCTTCCATACTTCTGGGAAATTTCATCAAGCCCTGTGGCTTTTCTATTTTTAATTTTTCTAATTACTGAGTCGAGTTCTTCTAGAGTAAGCGGTCGTAGTTTGATGTCTTATTGCTTACTAATAATTCTCGTGATTGTTTCATGTGAAAGTAAAAAACTTTACTTACTAAGGATTATTGTTTCGTTTTTGAAACCATATAGCTGTGCGAAAAATATTTATATTACAAATAGTTTCTTCCAGGCAGCGGTCACATCGATACTGCTATATGGCTGCACTACATGGACGCTAACAAAACGGCTGGAGAAGAAGCTAGACGGCAATTACACAAGAATGCTACGTGCAATCTTGAACAAGTCCTGGCGGCAACACCCCACAAGACACCAACTGTACGGCCACCTGCCCCCTATCACGAAAACCATTCAAGTTAGACGAACCAGACATGCAGGACACTGCTGGAGAAGCAGGGACGAACTCATAAGAGATGTACTCTTATGGACCCCCACATATGGCCGTGCAAAAGCAGGATGACCAGCACGAACATACATTCGGCAGCTATGTGAGGATACGGGATGTTGTCCTGAAGACCTACCTAGGGCGATGAACGATAGGAAGGAGTGGTGAGAGAGGGTCATGGATATCCGTGTTACCAGCGTGAGATGATGATGATTACTAATGTTAAATACCAATCATTGAAATCATTTGATTGTGTGAAAACAAGTGTGACACTATTATATGAGCTTAGCTCTTTGTATGTGTGTATGTATGTGCATGCGGGTGTGTACATGTGTGCAGTTGTGACTTGACTATAGGTATGTATATGCGTATGCATGTATATGCGTTTGTCTATATAGAGTCCGAGACATATTTCCGTAGTAATCACTAATTCAGCCCTGCTAGTATAAACGCAATGTCAGATAAAAGTGGATCAACGACTTTAAAAATTTGATTACATCTTTAAGTTCTCCAAGAAACCGGTTGTCTACCTGTGTGTTAAGACAAGTCTTGAGCGGCCGAAAATCCGGAAGTCGGGGTGTACACCTCTGAGCGTATGCAGGGAGAATGAGGCTGCTATTAGAAGGAGAAAGACATAGACGCAGAGGGTCAACCAGAGGACAGAATAAGTAGTCTGCTACTAGAAGGGTAAGAGGCAGGCGTAGAAAAATAGAGATGCACAAGAGATTCGTTGTCACAGATAGATGGACCACAGAAACAGAGACGGGCGCAGAGAACAGATACAAAAGAGATAAGGGAATAGAGTCAGAAAAGAAACATGAAGATTACAGCGAAAAGAACAGAAAGGAACAGACGTAATGGGTCGGCCAGAAAAAAATTGTGGGTAGTGACATCAGGCCCGAAGATGTAGCAGTAAGTAATTTTTTTTTTTTTTTTTTTTTTTTTTTAGTTTTAAACTAATAGGTCGACTTGGCCAAAAGTGAGGATACCACGGTTATTTATCTCACGCAAACCTCTTCCTCTCATTAAACATTTATTCAACATTTTGTTTTCGCCTTGTTCTTTCATTATGGAACCGTCCTGGACTTTTCAAGAGAAGATAACCTGCAAACACAACAAGAGGTCAGACCATTATGCGACCATAGATGTATGGACACGTTTGTATTCTCACAAAATATTAAATAGAATTATTTGTATTAGAGAGGAATACCTGAAACCATTCAATTGTGTGCAATGAACTCTAAAAACTCGTTTAAAAATAGTTAGCAACAAACTATCTTCTTACAAAACACACGCACAAATTTATATATATAAAAAAAAACCCGCGGAGGGCTTTTTGGTTTTCTTTTGACCACTGACTGCGTACCCCTTGATTTTTTTCAAGGAGTCGGACGAGGTTGGCCTTTTCTTTCTTTTTTACCCCCAAATTTTTTTTCTTTTTCCCCTGGGCGGTGATTCGAGATACTTTTATCTCTTGTTCCTGGCCAGTTTTTTTTTGTTTTTTTCTGGTACCGTGAATACTGGTAGATATTAGATTAGTAAATATATATATATATATAATGGGCGAGAAGAAATCTAGCGAGGTTTCAACTTTCCGGGTCATCAGCATTAAACTGGCTCCATTAGGATAAAACTGAACGAAGAGGGTAGGGCAAACTAAATTTTAATGATTAAACATACACACACACACACACACACACCTATATATATATATATATATATATTTAATCAATAAAGTGTGTGTGTGTGTGTGCGTGTGTAGGATTGCAAACTAATTGCTTACAATATATATATATATATATATATATAGGATTGGGCGTGAAATAACACACGAGGGATGATATACCATAAAAACACCAATCAACAAACCAAACAATCAACTTTTTTTCTTTTTTCTTTTTTTTGCAGGCTATCAAAATTGCTTACAGTTTTCTCATGAGAGTTTCTTGAAAAATTAAATTGATTCTTCAGACTTACTCTTACCTTTGCCCCATTAAAATGAACATTGCAGAAGTAGGATCACATAAATGTACTTTATAAAACATTTGAATAAAAACAGCAAGTGCAAGGTTTAAAAGGTGAACATTAACCTTTAAAGAAAGTATTGTTGCCGCTAAAACTGCATCAAATGGCTTTGATTCAAAGGCTCATAAGAAGCTATTGAAATCTGGTTTAGGAAATTATCACTTAATGAATGTTAATCAGGTCAGTATTTTGTTTTTAAACGTGCACACATGGTTCATATCGATGTTACGCAGCAGCGATTAAAATGATTCGTGCAGAGGAATAGAGTTTTTCTTTCAAAAAGCTGCATGTTATAAATAGACTTGGTAATAACAAGGTGTGTTTACAGACTGCAGCTAAACGTATTATGAGTTTAGTCTGTTTTAGATGCACACAAATAGATTCAGAAAGGAAAGATTAACACATATTTTGAACATTGTCTTATACACCTTTGATTTTTTCTTCTTTTTTTTTCCCTTTCTTTTTTTTCTATCTTTTTTTCTATTTGTTTACACTCGAAGTTGATTTATCTTTTATTACCTCATTGTTTCGCGTGTGTGTGTGTGTGTGTGTGTGTGTGTGTATTCTCTCTCTCTCTCTCTCTCTCTCTCTCTCTCTCTCTCTCTCTCTCTCTCTCTCTCTCTCTCGTCACATTCGTCTTTTTTCGCACTCATGTAATTCACTTGTTTTAGTACCTCTTTTTTATAAAATAATCCCCTATCACTTCATACACATGCATAATCACACATACATACATACATACATACATATACATGCGTGTGTGCATGTGCTTCACTTTCAGACTAATACCCTTGAGAAAAGAATGATCATTCTTATCCTCCTACCGTAGGTAAAATAGTACCACTACTATTCTTCTAGAAGGGTGACTTTGGAATTAAATAACCCATGAAGGTTGATATTCCATGAAAATAAAGAAACCGAAACAGTGTGTGTGGAGGGTCATAATAGAAGAATCACTCTAAATGTAATGTTAACCACTACACCACTCTACACACACATCCACACAAAAACGCATACATATGCATACACGTACACACTCACTAACAGGCATACACTAGCTGTTGTGTAATGGTTGACGGTCAGAAAAACGAAATCGGTGAAGCGAATTCAGATAAGATGTTTTGCTTTTGTACAGTTATTGCATATTATGACACTATACAAATAATTTTTTGCCAATAATAACTTCCCACAAATACTTGAACCAACAACTCCCAACACTTTTGTTATTGCTAGAAATGTTTGAAAGATCTATCATAGTTGGATATCTACACGTACATAGCTTACCAAAACTATATCAGAAAAAGTGACAGGATTCCAATTATGCCAAATGGATAACTACATATATATTTTCATACATAGAAGTCATATAGTTCAAATACAAGGCTCAAATTGCGGAATGTTCTCTGAAGATCAAAATCACTTCACTCGTAATAGTCTACTATATTAGCTTTTTAAGTAATGCACGAAAATGCACTTTACTAAGCTTAACTGATATTAATGATATGGTTTGCTATATTTATTAATAAAGAGTGCCTCAATATCAGCGATAAAACATATACATCCAAGTTAGAATAGTCGTAATCCGATGATCTCATAGGCAATAAACTGAAAGTTACTAAGCGCCGTTAACTCTATGTCTTCAGTATCCAAACATATATATATATATATATATATATATAGAGAGAGAGAGAGAGAGAGAGAGAGAAATTGATAGAATTGTCCAAAAGATATGAATTAATTAAGCAGGCAAATCAACCCAATATCGTTTCGGTATTAAGATACGATCAGTTGTGACATCAGGTGACATCAGTTGTTGAAGGAATAAAGATGGAGGTTTGATCAAATATAGGAAATTATGGAGGAAATATGTAAGCAAAGAAAGAACATGCAACCGATCAAACATTAAATCAGCATTTACATTACAAAAATGGTTGTATGAACTATCTTTGTTATCATATTTCTTCCGTTATTTCCTGTATTTTAGAAAACATCCATGGTTATTCCTTCAACACTTGATGTCACCTTTTAATTCCTGATGATGGTTTATTAATACCGAAACGTTCATGATTCTCGATGCTTTCTTGCTTTACTCTGAACATTATAATGTACGGAGCAAAGGTAAGTGGAGTAACCTAGGGAAAGGAGTAGCGCCCTCTCCCACAGATCAGTGAAGTAGCTATTCAAAAAGGAACTTTCGGGTCACCTTCGACTACAATCGGCGAACTTGCTTTACTATATATATATATATATATATATATATATATATATATATATATATATTATAACAGTGTTAATTGTCACTAAATCACTTTGTGGGTTTGTGTCGAAGTAAATGCAATATAATATGGAGAGTGCTCAATATCTAGGATAGAGCTATGATATAATACTAATAATCAAATATATATTAGATATATATATATATCTAATTCATGGAATTTAGACTGAGACTCCTGGGTTTCATGGAGTTTTATTTTTGTAAAAAAAACTCAGGGGTCGCAGTCTAAATTCCATTAATTAAATATTTATATCTAATATATATTTATTTATTACTATTACATATATATATATATATATGTGTGTGTGTGTGTGTGTGTGTGTGTGTGTGTGTGTGTGTGTGTGTGTGTGTGTGTGTGTGTGTGTGTACAGGGCGGCTTTCTAAAGAGTATCGAGACCGAAATGACATGAAACGCAATATTTCTTCAAATTAATCCGTTCGGCATTCAATATTTAATTAAATTTAGAAGAGTTTTCCACTGGTTGAAACTCTTCTTTTCGTATGATATGAAGCTGTTCTGTTGTAATTTTAATATCATCTTGGTTCTCAAAGGTCGAAGGGAGCACCTTGCAATGATTATGGAGGCTTCTGCATTTAAAGAACCACTTGATTCTGCAAAAAACTGCGGATAGGAAGGTGACGGGACTGCTGATCAAAAGTATGGAGAATTGACACTGATTTGTTAAGACAATATTTAGATATGAATACATCATCACTCTATTATAAAAGTTGATCAGCACTGAACATGACTTCATTTCATTTTTATTACAAAATTTGTAAAACTAAAGGTTCAGTCTCTATACTTGTTTTATAACACCCCTTATATATATATATATATATATATGTGTGTGTGTGTGTGTGTGTGTGTGTGCCCTTATCACTATAATTCTCTTCTCTAGTAACTTGGGCTTAATTTGTCTTTTATTCTTATTCTCCAATGTAATTTTTCTCTTTTTTTAACTTTATCTATTTCTTTTTATAACTTTCTCTTTTTCATCCTTTCTATTTTTCTAATTTTTTTTTTTTTTTTTTTTTTTTGGTGGGTGGACTTATAAGCTTGTCTTCTCTTTCTCCTTTTACACAACTCTTTTACTTATACGATTTTCCCTCTTCTTCTCTATTTCTCTCCCTCTTTAAATTTCTTTCTTTTTCTCTTCTTTATCCAAATGAAAAGGTCATCATTTAACTAAACGATCCCGCCACTGCTGAACAGATATAATCTGCTTAAAGGATCTTCATGTTTTTGTTCTCTGCGTTTAACAATGTCTGTTTTGTTTTCTCTTTTTTTTTTTTTTTTTTTTTTTTCAAATAACAAGCCAAACAGTATCGTTAGTAGCTTGGTTTATAATCATGAATGGAGAAAGCAGATTCTATACATGAAGAGGCGGGATTTCTTTAATGTTTAAATCCTGTCCATGAAAATGAGATTTAAGCACATATAAGGCATGCAATTTTATTCACTAAATTAATGAACAGTATCATGGAGTTTACTTAACAAGTACTTATAACAAATCAGTAAGTTCTTTCTGATTTATATTTTTCTTCGGAGGCTGAGTTGCAAAAAAATTAGAAAATAGGATTTTTTAAAAAGGAAATTGAAATGGAACTTCAAATGTCTTCTATTCACACAGTCAATGAGGCTTAGAATACTTTGGCTGTATTTCCTGCTATGATAATGAGGTT
Organism: Sepioteuthis lessoniana; assembly: GCA_963585895.1. Lineage (NCBI taxonomy): Eukaryota > Metazoa > Mollusca > Cephalopoda > Myopsida > Loliginidae > Sepioteuthis > Sepioteuthis lessoniana. The sequence goes on along the minus strand of OY757911.1, from coordinate 65,517,101 downwards.
CCAGTTCTGGAGATATGGGGAGTGTTGAGTACTCCTTTACTTCAATTACTCCCAGACCCACACTGTATCTTAGTACTTGTTAGGGTGCCATCTATGGGGCAAATAAATCTGTTTAAGAATTATTTCTATTTAATTGGATCATGTGCAAAGACAAAAACTCTCAAGAAACATATACACTAAAATGTAAATATGAACAACCTCTACGCATGAAATAACCCAAGAGAGGTTGACATGTGATTAAAATCATTCAATCTATCTAAAGTCTATCATATATAGTTTGCTGCATGGATCAGATTACCAAATTATAATTATAATATGATTAAGGATGATGATTAATTATATTAGTTAATTGTTTTAATTTATGGTGATAGATTGTAGGTTAGACAAAAACTTTGAATGGAAGTGTAAGTCGCAATGGTCATATAGAGAACTTGTCGCACGTGTCGCTAGAAATGGGATGACAGTGAGCCAGTCATAACAAGAGTTCTGTTTTGAAATCTGTGGGTAAGACAGATATTCGAAAGTAAACGTACTATCGCCTGACGTTGGATAAGATTAATTTAGATTAAATAAAAGTTAAAGACACGTGTTCTCATGTGATAAGTGATTAAAATAAAGAAGATATATAAACAAAATTATTTAGTTTACTTGGGCAGTTAAGTTCAGACTTTAAAGAGTCGGAGATCCGGACCGGACTGAGGGAACCAGGAGAGACGCTTAGAAATTCACGCACCCAGAACTTCAACCAAGTCGGCCGGGTCAGCAACGAAAAACATAAGTCCCCTGCTTACCTTATTCGTCAATTGGGGCGCATATTTTACAATATATCAAATCAGTTGACATATTCTTACCCTCCCCCCCCTCTCTCTCTCTCTCTCTCTCTCTCTCTTGTTGCGACTGTTATAAGGTTGAAGAACAAAAAATAAACCTCCGTATCAAGCAAACAACACACTCGTTTTGTGCTGTGTTTAAAGGGTAACATTGCACACGTGTTTTCCTTCATTGCCGTGTCGGTGAGGTAACGATACAAATCCGACTTATGTGTACAGCAAGATTAACAAAATGTTACTTTGATCATTCAGAAATTTCTATCACCAGTTTTTCACCAACACTTTTCTTTCTCTTCTATCTGTTGACGCTGGTATATGTTATCTGAGGAAGTGTATTTCATATATTTTGTAATCTTATTTTATACGGATACAAAAATGACAAAATGAGACGAGGAAGATTGTGTTGCACCAGACTTAAAAATGACCATCTGAAATGGTTCAACATTCCTAAGCCCAGTTCGTCAGTTTCCTCAAAGTATTTGAACACTATTCAAGCAAAACTTCAGTATGATCGCTATAAGGCTAACACTGCTACCAAAATTAGTCAATAAAAGACAACATCAATCCTGACTTCATACGGAGTCAACAACTTATACCAATATTAAGTCTTGGCGAATATATCATATAATTTAAATTCGTAATACAAAACTAGGCAGAGCAAATATGAGAGTTGAAAAATGCGATAGGAAAATTCTCTATTAAGAATGTTACATATAGTCTATCTGATCATCAGTATATGATTGTCCTTGCCTATCATATATCCTGATGTGAAGAATCAACAACTTGTTCGTATTAATCATGTCCTCTGTTTAATGTAAAAAATCGATTACTTGTTTGATTTCCTAAATGCTTGATAATTCAGATGCCTTATATCTCATTGTTTTGTTCTATTTTGCTTTGGTTTGTTTTTTTAAGGAGGAAGGGGGGCTGATTTCTACAGTTACAAAATTAGATAAATATCATTTTCTCTTTCAATGAAAGATGATTTTGGGTTATATGATACAGATTGCCGAGAAGAATCTCTACTTTGATTATCAACCACTGTGCTATATTATTGTCAAAACCTTTGTCATAATAAAAGCATAAAAAGTTCCAGCGGATTGACCTTGATTTACTTGACACAAATGACATTGGAAGAAAACATGAACCCATTTCTTCACTCTATCCTATCTGCAGATATATTGACAAAAGTTCCTCGTCGATGGCACACAATGACGGTTGACATGAAAATCATTGAGTGGGTGAGGTTTAAAAAGACAATGCTCTCTTACCTTAACCAAGCAGTATAAGTAAAAAGCAGTGAATGCAAAAAGCTAACCCACACTGAGACCATCCAGTCATAATATTATGCTAAAAAAATTGTATAAACTCGGAGAGTCTATAATCCCAAATGTAGAAATACATTTTTCCTTTTTTTAAGATAAAGGATATTTTTGGAAAAGAACACGTTGTGCTTTTGCCATATTCTTCTGGTCTACGGGGAATGGAAACGCAGAATAAGAGGTAAGTTGCGTAGCTGCTTGCGACTCACTGAATACGCACAGCCTGTTAGTAAAGATTCGTATTTCTTTGCAAGCCTCAATCAATGATTTTTGTAAGCTGCGGGCGGTCTTCGGATATTTTGACGCTGATTGAGATTGAAGTAGTGAAGAAATTCTCGTGAGATTAGCCGAGATTTAAGGTTAGGGAATGTAATGTTGATAATGTTTATTGTGATCGGAGATATTTGATTCGGATGAAGATGTGAACAGATTTGAATTCCCATTGCAAAAACTATATGACTGACTGATTTGCTTTCTTTGCAAAATTAAACTCTGTGCTCGTTCCAATATTGGGAATTGTATTGTCATATACAGTGCCGCTGAAGTTTCTACGATTGTTTCTTATGATATTATTTCTTCATAGTATTTTTTCATCATCGATATATAGTCATTGAAGTATTTTTATTACTTACTAAAACACATACGTACATGTACTGACGCACTAAAGCTTACTATATGTGTGTGTGTGTGTGTGTGTGTGTGTGTGTGTGTGTGTGCAATTTAAAAAAGGTGTTGGTTTAATATATATATATATATATATAACATGATATATATTTATTATAATGTTATAACTCTATCACAGATATTAAGCACTCTTCAAATTGTACCGCAGATATTAAGCACTCTTCAAATTGTACACTGACAAACAACACTGTTATTTTATATATATATATATATATATATATATATATATATATATATATATATATATATATATATATATATATATATATATGTATATATTGAAGTAATTATATTTCCTTTTTTTTCCATAATAGGTTCGATATGCAATTACAGTATCAAACCTAAAATATATCATGATTAGAAACATTAGAAGACTGTTACTTAAAGTTACATTTGATGTGTAGAATCCGTCTGATGATTGGTCAGAGCACATTTTTTAAATATATGTATGCATGCGTGCGTGTTGTAATTCTGTATGTGAGTGTGTATATATCAGTTTTTAAGTGCTTTTTGTGTGCATAGGTTTATATATCGGCATATCTGCATGGATAATATGCACACAAGCACAATCACTCCCATATATGTATGTATGTATGTATGTATGGGTGCAAGTGTATGTTTGCGAGCAAGTGTACGTATACAGTTATATAACTTTATATATATATATATATATATATATATATGCATTGTGATTTGTTTATGAAGTACACGCATACATACACACAAACACACACGTTCACACACACACGTATATATATGATACTGATATCAATGCTGTAGTTAGTTATATTTATGAATAAATGGTACTCAATATCAGTGATAGAGCGTATATATCTAAGTTAGGATAGCGTGAATATGACTCTGTCAAAGCTACTCTAACTCGAATAGATATATATGTATATATAGAGACAGACAGACTGACAAACAGAGACAGAGACAAATATATGATTTACTCATTTACATATTCATCAAAAATGTTTGCTAACAAAAAAAAACTATATATGTATTGGCCTAGCGGTTAGAGTGTTCGCCATTGGCCCGGGAGACCTGGGTTCAATCCCAGGTCGAGTCATACCAAAGACTCAAAAAATGGTACTTGATGCGTCCTTGCTTAACACTCAGCATTATAAGGTACGAATCAAGGGTAAAGTGGAGCAATCCAGGGAAAGGAGTCGCGCCCTCCCCTACACTTTGGTGTAGTAAGCTATCGAAAAGGGAGCCTTCGGGTTACCCTCGACTATGGTCGCCAACTTTACTTTTTACTTATGATCACACACACACAAACACACACACACACACACACACACACACATATTAATAGAGTGCCCAGTCCGCTGGGGCTGTAGAATATACCGATTGCACTTCTGTAGACGGGTGAGAACCCACCTAATGAGTGTCCTGGATATGAAAGTAAATAATCTAATGGTTAGGTTCCTGTGATGCTGTAGCTTTGGGGAATGTAGAGCACCCCTTCATTGCCATCGCTCCCAGGTGTACTCTGGCCCGGAGTGGGAGTACCTGATAGGGCTCTACCTATGGGTCAAATAGAACTAAACTGCGTACTTATGCTAAACTGAATTTCTTGAAATAGAACTGTTTTGAAAATCTAATTGTGTGCAGACAAAAACGAAACTTATACTAAGCTGGGAGATATTGAAAAAGTCAGTTAGGTGAGTTGAGTTCTGCCTCGGGAGAAGACGGTTGGCTTTCGCTTGCTCGCCGAAGCCAGGCCAGTGGCCTTTGTGGCGGGTGCCGCACGAGTTGTGGGGGGCAGATGGAAAAGCCAAAATAGAAAGAATGTGTATCTCTCTCCTTATGTCGAAGAACCTTTAAACTCAAAAGTAATAAAAAGTTTCGTATCTGAACTAAGAAGTCGTAAGTGTTTTTCGTGTTTCGAGATTCCTATGTTCTATGTATATATGTTATGAACATTCTATGTATGTTTCACGTAGCCATATCATAGCTATGTAACAATAGAACAGATTATTCGTATAAAAATAGATTTGGCATTAAATAACCTACGAAGGTTGATATACCATAAAACCCAAACAACTAACCAACACATTAATAGAAACAAATTTGAATCCAGTGCTCACATACGTAAATGTCTTTAGCAACTGACGCTATTTAGAGAAACAAATTTCAAAAAGTAAACACTACGCAATACACCAGTGTAAACGCGCATTCTTACAAAGTACTAATGTATATAAAAAAGTTACATCACTTTTGTAATACATCTCCCTGATGATGGCCAAATGTTGGGCAGGAAGTACTAGAGAAATAACTAATTATGAAAGGTTTATTAACCAATTCTCCAATCATAAAGTCAATACAGCAACTCAAAAGGATTAACAAAAAAACATGTCGATAAAAAATGTCTGTAATATTCAATCAAATATATATATATATTGCGCACAAACACAATCACTCCCATATATAAATGTATGTATGTATGTATGTATGTATGGGTGCAAGTGTATGTTTGCGAGCAAATGTACGTATACATTTATATAACTATATATATATATATATATATGTGCATTGTGATTTGTTTATGAAGTACACGCATAGATACACACAAACAAACACACGTACACACACACGTATATATATAATATATATGAATATATATATGTATATATTTGATATATATAAACGTGATGCGGCACTGGCTGATATATATATATATATATATATATATATATATATATATACATATATATATATATATATATATATATCCTGTTAAATATCTTGCTAAGATTGACAGTGTAACAGCCTTCTATAAAATTTTATGCTACATTTTTTTTCTTACTTTTTATTGGTTCTTGTCTTTTGCTGTGTTGTATTTGTGACATCGATGGCTATATTGTTTGGCGCTTAATCAACTTTTTTCCCCCTTTAGATGCCATTTTTTTACTTGTTATTTTCTCCTCACCCCACCACTTTTTCCAGCCAAACTTACAACACTTCACTTCTCTTTACTGGACCTTCTATTCCTACTCCTTCCTTTCATCCTCTTTCTTCTGTGTTTGTGGGTGAACGTAGTCGTTTTGCATCCAACTTCCTTGGTAGCTTAACAATTACGATCAACCCTTCACATCAATACTCGTAGCAAATGCATAAAAACTGCCTCCTATCCTTTTACACTTTTTTATTGCTCGATATCATCATAATGTTCTCGTCACATTTTCCAAGGCTTCTTTTATAGACATAGATAAAATAAGCGTTGAAATAAAATGATCTATAAAGGAAAATAGATTTGATATACCATGGCAAGGCTGGATTTAATCCAATTAGTCGGGTTTGTTCAAATTAAGTCCTGCGCACACGTGAACAAATTTCTTTTTTTTTAATTAAAACTGATTAAAAACATACCAACGGTCCATAATTTCACAAGAAATATTATATAATTCGCCGATGCTTTCGATAGAAAATGACATTATAAAAACCAATAACTTAGAAATGATTTTGTAACATTCTTTTAGATCGACCCCACACTTCCTTTTTAGGGTAGGGGCCCCAGTTGGATAGATTTCTTGATTTAGTCATTTACTTAGCTTAGCTTAGTTATGGCACAAGGCCAGAAGTATGAGGCTTCCAATGAGGATCGAACTCACATACAATGACTTGCTGACATAGCTTGCTAACTATTACATCTCGTGAGACTCCTTTGATTTTTTTGTATAATTTGTTTTTATCATCTAATTAATTTGGACTATTGTCTTCAGCTTTATTGTTATATTCACAACGTTTCGGCTGATGCGACCTTTGTCCTTCTTCAATTGTCACCTGAGAAGCCTGAAGGACGCATCAGCCGAAAGATTATAACAATATTCCGAATTCTTTAAATGATAAAAATTATCAAGCTTCATCTCAGAAATTTAGGCTAGTAATTATTTATTATACAAAATATATGAATGTAGCACAGGGCAGTAAAAAGCAGGACAGAGGCTGGATATCATTCTGATAACGCTAACTTAAGTATTTCCATTTACTGACTAAAAACATATTCACCACAACGGCACAATTATTCTGATTCGAATCGTTGTTTTTTGTTGTTTTTTCTACAATCTTTATTGATGCTACATGAATCGGAAATTAAAGTTGTAAGTGCCCCTAACTTAGCTATTATAAAATGTAAAATCAACATGTAGATTGCGATAAAAAGAAACAAATATAGATAAATTTTATTGTTAAAAACTTCTTTTTAATGACTGCACCCATTTTCTCGATGAAGAATTTAGAAAAGAAACTTTTTCGTTAAAACTTTTCACTGAGTCTCATAACTATGGATACTAAATTTGATGACCCCACATGAAACTGTTGTTATCTTTAAACGATATACAAGCAAATTACTCCCAATTACACACAGACATACACACAAACATATACACACATATACCTACACATACATACATACATATATATATATATACATATATATATATATATATATATATTTGTTTGGTTTCTTTATTGCATGGCATATCAACCTTCATGTTTTATTCAATGCCAAACCATCATCATATAACAGTAATGGTACCATTTAAACCATTCCAGGAGGAATAAGAGTGTTCGTTCCTTTCCAGAAGGCATTTCTCCAAAAGTGAACGCAATACCGCGACTAAAGTTCCAAGTTGGTTAGTCCGTTAATGTAGCCCAACACGTTAACCGCGTTGACTCCATCCGTTAATCTATCTATCTATATATATATATATATGTGTGTGTGTGTGTGTGTGTGTGTGTGTGTGTGTGTGTGTGTGTGTGTGTGTGTGTGTGCGAGTTCGTTTGTGTGTGTGTGTGTGTGTGTGTGTGATCTGATTAAATGATAAAAAATGTTGATATGCACATTGTCATAAAACAACTGATACATGAAACAGAAAAAATAAAAGCAATAGCGATGTTTCTTTTTCTAAATTAGAAATCTAAATCTGATTCATTTCTTTAATCTGTCTTATCGGTATCGGGGGAAGGTGGGAGTATTTCCTCCCCCTTAACAACCGAACTACACAAACATCTTCAACGTAACTCACTTTGCTGAAATAATGATGTATCTTCTCTACTTTCTAATTCGTAAGGACATATAACACGTCAAATTGCAATCTGTCAGTCATTTAGGTGGCTTCAAAATTTTTCAGAGCAATGGAGAGAAAAAAAGATGTCCTCTCGTACGGGTATCACGTACAAGTTCGGATGGAATCATCAACGTCTATAATGTAACTAAATGGAGTCTAGTTTTTATTTACAGGGAATAATTTAGTTCATTAATAAGCCAAAAGTTTGAGTTGTCATTGATAATCGAAATCCCAAACAATGGTCCACTAGCTGAACTCGCCAACAATAAGACTATAGTAGTTGCAAGTGTTCTAAATTACAATCTAAAAACGCCTGATGCCGCATAATAAAGCCAAAACAATACCAAACACGATGCAGAACTGCCTCATAGCCTAAATAGACAAGTCTAATATAGACAAAGAGCTTCCCAAACCAAACGCTTAAGGTGATAGAAATTAATCAACGAATTACTTTTAATGTGCTTTCAGCGCAATCAAATGATGTCAAAATATTACTGAACAAAAACTAGCTGCCCATCGGCATTTGTTATACATCATCGTGGAGTCTCTCTCTCTCTCTCTCTCTCTCCATCACTCCCGGATGGTCCTCTAAACTGTATCCCGTGTCCACACAGAACTAATGCATGTAAGTCTTTGCTGTTCTGCTCACACTGGTGGGTCCATGTGTACGATTCCATAGCACACTGTCGCTTTTACGTTTGTCATTACTTCCCTAGCAGAGCCCAGTATGTTTTGTTCATCTTCCTTGGATGGTTTGTGAGATGAGAAGCAAGTGGCCGTACAAATGATATTTTGTGGGGTATTGTCCTCTGGATTTGTTCAAAATAGCACATAACATTCTTTTGTAGCTGTCATCTACCTTTTTCTCCATGTGTTTTGTGGTCCAACCATATTGTCGTTACAGCACGAGCACATCTTGGAGGAGTCTATCTATCTATCTATCTATCATACATACATACATATTGCATCTTTTCTATACGAGTAACGCTTGCATGAATTTGTGATCACTGACAATGTATTTCTTTCTAATTTTCTATTCAAAATATATAGACCAAATCTCAAAAATTGCTACAACTAATCTTTGTTCTAAAATTTCAAAATGTTTTTCGCAATCATCAAATTTAAGTTAACGATGCACGTGTCACCTATGTAATAGCACCGTTTTTTTTCGTTTAGTTCACCTCGAAACCGAGTAGTTCTCGGGGATATTTCAAAGGTGTGTGTTTATACAAGTGTTTCCCAAGTTAGAACACTGAATTTATGCCGTTCTTTAATGACTTCATTTTTACAAAATCGATCAAACCTCCACACTGTAAACACTTATGAGGAATCACATAAATCAAACATTATTTAGACAATGAACATTTTCAGATCAAATCCAGTTTCATAATGGTCTACAAATTAGTTTATCTCCCGGGAAATAATTACAGAATAATCATTACAAAATAATAATTACATAATAATCATTACATAATAATTATATCTGTTTCCTTCATACAGGAACGTGCGTAGAATCTAGACTAAGTGAAAAAAAATCCGATGACAAACAATCCTTGCTTCATAGACTGAAGCAGACAGCATTGGTGGCATTGGCCTCCTTGTGAATTCAGACAAATCGGAGTACATGTGTTTTAATCCAAAAGGAGATATCTTCCCACGGAATGAAAAAGTTCACCTACCTCGGAAGCAGCATCTCATCTAATTAAAATGATATCAGTATGTGACTAGCGAAGGCATGGCCTATTATCGATCCTTTACCGATCAAACCAATTCGATAAAATAAAGCACAATTATACGCTGACCTAGCGTATATAGAATGAGCAAGACGAAAATTGCACAAAAATACTACGAGCGCTAATGAACAAATTGGAAGCAAACTCGCACAAAACAGAAGCTGTACAGCCACCTACCTCCTATCTCTAAAACCATCCAAATAAGACGAACAAGACATGCAGGACATTGCTGGAGAAGTAAGAACGAACTCATAAGATACGTTCTTTTTGGACCCCTGCAAACAGACGTGCGAGTGTTGAATGACCAACGAGAACTTATCAACAACAGCTCTGTATGGACACAAAATTTAGTCTAGAAAACCTGCCGGAAGTGATTGATGATAGAGACGAATGTCGAGAGAGAGAGAGAGAGAGATGAGATGAGAGTGAGTCAGCTAACAGCATGATATGATGAGGATGATGATGATTAGGACAAAAATATTATGAGTTATTAATATTATATAAGTTATATCTGTTTATTTGTCGCTGCCTCCCACCAGACACGACTTGACACATGGTCAAAAGCTCAAAAGGCCGATTAAAGTGGGAATAAAGGGGAGGGGAATGTCGGGAACGAGCCGAGACTCGAACCCTGCTTGTCTATGCTGCTCATCGGCTCACTTGGGGCAATGTGAGCCTGATTACGCAAGCAGTTTCACGAACCCAAATCTGGGTCCGGGCACGTATGCCGGGTTATGGCTTTAACTAGACACCAAGGTCTAGTACCATATATAGGTTTCGAGGAAGTCCGCGGGGACCTCTCTTATATAAGTTATATCTGTTCACACACTCAACTGCAACTAAACAGTTACATCATGATAAGTGAGTTCGAACTCCGTTCGCGCTAATACGTTCACTTTCGAATTAATACTCTAGAGAAAGCTATGGACTCCCTTACTCCTCCCGACAGCCATAGATTAAAGAGTGCCAGTACTGTTCTTCTATAAGGATAGTTTTGGCATTAAATAATCCATGAAGGTTGATATGTCAGCAAATAAAGAAACTTATCCAAATACATATGTTGGAATCTTTATAGTTCCTTTATAGTTTTTTTTGGTATTTTTATTTGAGCGAAGAAATCTTGAATTAAGTGTTCACTAAATCTTACTCGTCTAATGCAGCAAATTAATTCTTCATACGATAATAGATTACAATAACAAATCCATAAACTGTGAAAAATACTTCATACAGAAAACATCGTTTGTAAGCCGATTATTGAAGTTAAACAACTCTTGTTAAATGACTATTTAGAAGTAATGGATAACATAAGCTTACCGAGACTTGCTCGCTTGACAAATATAAACTTGGAAAGTAACTATGTAAACAATATTCTTAAACAGTTAAAGAACAGATTACAACACATATTGACGAGTGAACAATAAAACATTATATCATCACTTAATTTCTGAAATTTGAAGACGAATCTTTACTCCGATGTTTTTTTTCTTTCTAATATGATTGATTGATTTTGACGGCAGGTCAATTCGTCTAAGGTTACTTTAAGTTCATTGTATTTTCATATTTACATTTTTTGTTTACTTTATTCTTTTTTTTTTTTTTTTTTGCTCACGGTCCAAATAAAAGTGATTTTAAACATCTATTTGATCCATAGATGGTCAAATACATCTATCTAAAATTTATAAATATACATATATGTATGTGTGTATGTGTTATAGTGCAAAAAATTATTTGTTATAGTACTATCATTCAAGTGTAATATAATGGCTGAGGGATTTCGTTTTATATATCTTGCCTTTGGGTTTAGTCAGACTGAGAACCTTTCGGCTCAGTACAGGGGTTAGTTAAGTGCAAACTTGAGCACAGGTGTTGACGCACGCGCAGGGAGGATATGTCGTTCACAGATGTTAAAATAAAAATCCCAGAGAGAAGATGTGACCTGGGATGTGAATGACGTCATGCACCGGAAGCGTGTGCAGAGGATTTTGGGAGATTTGAAAAAGTCAGTAGTTGAGAACTATACTCTGAACAGGAAGGGTCGACTTTCAGAGGCCAGACGAATTTGTGCGCAGCGGGCGCCGCACGTGATGGGGGCAGATGGAAAAGTCATCATAGAAAGATTGTGCGTCTCTCTCCTTATGTTGAAAAACCTTTAAACTAAAAAGTAATAAAAAGTTTCGTACCTGAACTAAGAAGTCGTAAGTGTTTTTCGTGTTTCGGGATTCCTAAGATCTATGTATATATGTTATGAACATTCTACGTACGTTTCACATATCCGTATCATGGGTATGTTATACCGGGCCAAAGTGGACCTGAGAGTAATGCCAATCAAAGGTTACTCCACACATCCTCGATGTCCGGAATTAGAGCCTCACCATCAGATTCAGTTTGGTGACATACCCAAGACAATCCTATTTGGAGAGATCTTACACCGCAATAAAAGATACAGTCAGCGTATTCTTCTTAGCTTTGCAGTCGGGTCAATTCAATAGTAGAGGAAATGGGAGATAGAGGTATTTGACGGTCTCCCTTTATAGTTATGCGTGACGTCATTGGCTCTAGTTTGAGTTTTAGGGTAGAGTCTTTCTTTTTTAAATCAACTAACTGAAGGAGATACCCAGGACTCCCCTTTTGGACGAGGGAGTCTTTCTCCACTGCAGGGAATTCAATGAGAATGACATTGATTAGAGTATTCATTATAAGTTCTTAAAAAATGAACTTTTTTTTCGGTCACGTCTCGTCAGAAAACTCGGGGATAAAGGCAAGCAAAGTAAAAGAATAAGCATGAAGTAGATGACAACTCGGGAAAAAAACTAAGAAAAGAAAAACGAAAACCGTTTACCCGGACGTCAGTGTAAGGTTTATTTTTGGTTTCTTGTAAATGATCGGGTTTAGTCGCAGTGTAATCAGCCGGGTTGAACAAAAGAAGATTGTTGAATTCCTTTTGCTTACAAAAAGCAAGTTGATATTTAGTGTAATTCTGTGTTCGGCGTAACTGAAAAAAAGGTCCTTTTTAAGAACTTATCATATATGCTCTACTTAAATCTATTCTAAAAGTTTGTACCTACCGTAGGCTATTTAGCTATAATTATCATCGTTTCAGTCTATGTATTCTTCGACCTTCAAAAATCTATCGATCTATCTATTACTCACACGCGCAGACAGAGAGAGAGAGAGAGAGAGAGAGAGAGAGAGCTATAAGTTTGTATGTTAAAGATTTCTCAGTACATGTAACCAGCGTTTTCAGACTGATTGGTAGATTACCGCTTGCAAAAGCGTTTAATGTTAAGATCCAGAACCATTTCTACCGGTAAAATCCAACCAGATGAATTAAACGACGACAGAAAAACTGAAAAAGAAATTATGTGTCCGAGCAACACAGAGTAAATGCTTCTTTTCGGCCATTTGAGTGTCCATAATAATAAGTGATGTTTGGTTTTACTCTGCATTGATATCCATGCTTTAGAGAAAACGGTTTTACAGCAGGAATAATCGATAGACACTTTATGATTTTCTTCTTCAAATGTCGCCTTCTCTCTCACTCTTTCTCCCTTCCTGTCTTTATACTATCTTCTATTTTCATTCTCTCTTGTCTTCTCCTTGTCTTTCATCATTTTTTCTTTAAATTTCACCTTCTCTCTCTCTCTTTCCCTTTCTCTCTCTCTCTCTCTCTCTCTCTCTCTCTCTCTCTCTCTCTCTCTCCCTCCCTCGTTTTCTGTCATTCTCTCATTTTTTTTTGTTTTTAAACCTCTCTTCCTTTTATACTCTCTTCTGTTTTCTTTCTCTCTTGTCTTCTCCTTGTCTTAAATCATTTTTCTTCGAATGTCACCTCTCTCTCTCTCTCTCTCTCTCCCCCTCTCTCTCTCTCTCTCTCTCTCTCTCTCTGTCGTTGTCTTCTTTTTCACTCTCTCTTCCCTTTATACTCCCTTCTATTTTTCCTTCTCTCTTGTCTTCTTGTCTTTCATCATTTTTTTCTTTGAGTGTCACTTCCTCTCTCCTTCCCCCCTTTCTCTCTCTTCTTTTTCACTCTCTCTCTCTCTCTCTCTCTCTCTCTCTCTCTCTCTCTCTCTCTCTTTCTTCATACTCGCTTCAATTTTCCTTCTCTCCTGTCTTCTCCTTGTCTTTCTTATTCCCTCATTAAAAAAAAGCTATGAAGTTCATGTAGGTGGTTTTTCCAAGATAGTAATTAAGGGCCAAAAAATATATTAATCGTCATTAAACAGGACAAATGCTTCAAGTAAGCCATTTAATGAGCAAAAAATATATCCATTAATTTACTTTCTTTTCTCAACAAGTTTAACAATTAGTTTATTTTATGTTTTCTGTTCAATTGATTTGTTTTTAAGTTGTATTTTCTTTTTCATTTTGAAATGAAATTACATTATTCTTACGATTCGTAGCAGAGGTAGTTACTTATTTCCTATCAACATCAACAGTCGGGGTTGAAAATCAGAAAACTGCTCGATAATGAAAGACTGAATATATACAGGGTGTCTCAAAAGTCTAGATACGTAGGCCTTTTTCTTTTTTGAAAACTGATTTTAGAAAACATTTCAAAATAAAAATTGAAAGTGAGGTCTAATTGAACGGTCTTCTACTTCTCCAGACCTAATTTAGGGGTCATCTGAAGTCATTCGTCCCTCAAAATCTCTAGAGTTTATGTAAACTATCCTTGCATATTTCAACTATCCTGTTTTTAGTACATTAACAAATCTAAAATTATTTGTAACTAAAAGCTACTGAAATTAAGATGAAAGAATTACTAGTAAAAAAGGTGGGGATCCCCATGGCATAGTAGACTGTAACATTGTAGTAAGCGATTTCGAACTCCAGTCACACTTATAAGTTCTTTTTCTGACTTATACACAGGGAAAAGGTATAAATTCCCTTATCCCTCGAAGCTCTTGGTTAAATAGTTCCACTCTTGTTCTATAGAGATGGATTTGAGATTAAATCCACGAAGGTGCATTTAACAAAGAAACTAATTCAAACTTGTTAAAAAGTTAATTAAGGTTAACGTTTCAAGATAATACTATGACAAATAAAATGCCATAGATTGCTTCATTGGTCTAATGAGTAGAGTGTTCGCCAATGGTCCGGGTAGATCAGGGTTCAATCCAAGATCGAGTCATACCAACGACTCCAAAAATGGATACTTGATTCCCCCTTGCTTAGCACTCAGCATTATAAAATAAGGATCAAGAGTAAAGTGGAGCAATCCCGGGAATGGGGTAGCACCTCCCCTACACCTTGGTGTAGTAGCTATCGAAAAGGGAGCCTTCGGGTCACCCTCGACTATGGCCGCCAACTTACTTTTTACTAGTTGCTATGAAAAAGAAAGAAAGAAAGAAAGAAAGAAAGAAAGAAAATTCTTCTATGGAATATTTGGTATATCAGATAAGTTGACATATTAAATAATATCATAAATTGCGATATATAAGTTGTATATTTAAGTTGACATATTAGATAACTTGATATACGGAATAATATCTTGATATATTAAAAGCAACTGAATAAAGACAAGCTAACAATTAAATATTTACAATAAATAAGCAATTATTCATCGGCCACTGTTTGGCCCACTGATAAGATGGTAACATTTTTTACGTGGATAGTAGCCAAAATGCGCTGCATCAGTCACTTTACTTGACGAGGTTTGTTTCTAAGACGAGAAGACTTTCTATGTTTCAAAATAGAGTTAAGGCATCCGTTTTGATAGGGCCAAGAGTTTCAGTGGCGACTGATGTCACAACAAACAACCAGAGACGCATATAAGTTCATTTTACGATGCTCAACTTTTCGAACGATTGATACTGTGTCAAGCGCTGATATGACCAGCTTGCTACATGAGAATCTATCGCATCAAGTAGATTCACATACCAATAGAAAAAGTCAATAAATAATCATATATTACTGGAACATGAAAAAATAAAAATGGATAATGCTTCCATGAATAAATAGTATTAGTATTAATACTGCCTTGTTTTTGCTTTGTTTGGGGGGGTAAGTCTTTTGTTTATTAAGAGTGTGTGTGTGTGTGTGTGTGTGTGTGTGTGTGTGTGTGTGTGTGTGTGTGTGTGTGTGTGTGTGTGCGTGTGTGTGTGTGTGTCTTTGTCTTTGAATATGTATATTTGAATATGTTTGTGTTTAAGTGTTTTGGTGCTTCGAGCTCTGTGTTTCAGTGTGTGTGCGTGTGTGTGTGCTTCTCATGAAGATGGATTTGTATATATATTTTAGTGTACATCTCATCATTTAATGTTATATTGTTGATTTATTATAGTGGTTCTTAAATTTTAAGCCTCGGGGGAGATTCTTTATGAATTTCCGCTATCAAGACGCCGCAATTTCCTAAATCTATGGATTTATTTTTTTCATAATTTTTTTTTTTTAAATTAAACCAGATATATTTTTATCTTCAAAGTTAAAGTTTTTTTTTTTTGTTTTTGTTTTTTTTTGTATCATCGTTTGATTTTTTGCATCATGCAACATAACATCTCGAAGAATAGAAGTTTTTCCGTTACGAATCCTCTCTCTCTCTCTCTCTCTCTCTCTCTCTCTCTCTCTCTCTCTCTCTCTCTCTCTCTCTCTCTCTCTCCCTAAAAAAAATCATTTCATTATAGTTAACTTTTTAGTTGTAATCAAAACTAGCCATAAATTAATATTTGGATTGAATTAAATGTAAAATCTTCGAAAACTTTCAATCTTTGATTTTTTGAATAGATGGCGGCCTATCAAACTGTTGAATGCGTTGCTTTTATTTCGATTTTCTAACCAATCAACTCTCATTTTGGGACAGATGACATGGCACCTGATTTGATTTAAATGCAGGAAGAGTTAGTAAATGAAAAGTTTGACAATCATTTGCCTAATGTGGAACTTTGTCAACGACCGTGATGTTGACTGATGTAATTTAATAATCCATTCGGGGCACTCGTGCTTCTTGTGTTTATTTAGTTACATAGGCTGTGCAAACAATGCCGATAGCAATGGGACCACTCAGACCAAATGAAGAATTCTAATCTCAGTAATATAACGATATTCTCTGATAGAATGACAACATAGCCTGTTTGAAAAACAACACACGTTCGTATTTTATCCTATTATGTGACAAGAATCTTATAATGTGATACAACTTTTATCTCGCCATGTGAAACGGTGACAGAGAATCCATGGAACGTTGATTTAAGAAATTTATATACGAGCTCTTTTAACTTTTACCTAGACCATTCAATTAGGAGTTTATTTGCTGTTATTAAGATGGGAACAACGAACTTCTTTTCTTTTCTTTCTTTTTTTTTAAAATGGGCTCTAGTTTTCACATGACCAGATTAGAAAGATATAGGTTTGAATTTAAAGCCGGGAAAAGTTTCATTATGGATTTGGAAGTGATGGCAATGGAAGGTTTGTCCACATTCACCAATGATCCAAACTGGAGCCTCATGCTCAGCCCTCTAGTGTCATAACCCAGACACATTTTTGAGGAGGCAGAATATTCCGTCTCCGAAGGTGATACAATCAGCGTATGATAAGTCCGGCAAACAGGGTCTTGCTTTTTTTTTTAGGGTGATAGCTAATTTTCTTTTTGATGTAAACACTAATTGGCATATGTAGATTATGATAGTGTTCTGAAGTTCGCAAATTTTTTAAGTCGATCTACACCGTCAGGAAAGAGCTACGAGTCATTTTCATTCGTAGTTGGGATTTTTTGCGTTTTTTTTTTGTTTTATTTTGTGATCTTTGGTTTTATTTTTTTTATTTTGCGTTTGTCTTTTGGGGCGATTTTTATTTTTTATGTTTTGCGTTTTTTTTGGGGGGGTGGTTTTTGTTTTGTTTTGTTTTTTTGGTTTTTGTTTTTTGTTTTTTTGGTGGGGGTGGTTGTACCGAACCAATCGTCTGCTACTAACAGGAAGTAAAAAGATAGTCTGAAAGAAATCACTAACACTTCTCCTTCAGCTATAAGATGTATTGATTCGGAATAACAATAGTGTGTGGATGATTGTAGTTTCGTTTCTATAACTTAATTAACTTCAATTCTATAAGCTTCTTGTGTAGTGGGATATGTTCTGAAAAAATGTAATTTTACATTGCCAAGGAACCATGAAGATACAGTAAGTATTTACATTATTCACAGGATTTAGACTGTTGGCCACATCGTGGTTATTATTAACATAACGACTGCTGTATCCTACAGCCAATTATTTTCTTTCTTTCATTTTTTTTTTTTTTTTTGCCGTAGTCGATAATCTTCAGGTAATTTCAAACAGAGCTCTAATTTCAATCCACGCTTTTCAATGTCCTTGCCGTGGATTTTCTTTCTCTGCTTTGGTTTTATGGCATATCAACCATTGTTGGTTATTCAATACCAAATCCATTTCGATACATACAAACAGTTCTATTTCAAACAATTCAGTTTAGCATAAGTACAATGTTTAGTTCTATCTAAGCCATTGATTGAACCCTATCAGCAGCTCCCACTCCGGGGCAGTGTGGATCAGGTAGCGATGGCAGTGAAGGGGAACTCCGCATTCCCCAAATCTCCAGCATTACTGAAGCCTCACCATCAGATTGTTCCATGCCATATCCAGAACACTCGCTGGGGGAGTTTTACCCCTCTGTAGAGAAGCAGTCGGTGTATTCTACAACCCCAAACGACTGTAATCGAGTGCGCAGAAAGTGGAGTGAATTTTCTTGTATCTATATTTACCAACCCCCCGCTCAAGCAGGATATGACACAAGGTCAATTTTTAAGCGGAATTTAATAGGCTTGAATTCGGAGATTTCATTCTTCTAGACTAGTTGCCTCACCAAGCCTGAAGAACCCAGTCTGTCCTACTATTTACCCATAGCTGGAGGGAGAATAATTGGATTCATACCTTTCCCAAGGATATTAGTGCTATGTGAAATGCAATCAGTCTCGTCTAGGATTTGAACTCGTGTTGCCGTGTCCATTTCCTACGACGATAAACATTACACCACAGTGAATATTCTTGTATCAGTTAATTCACCTTCTCAGTTATTTCAACCTTATAGTGTCATTTATTTTTATTATTATTATTGAAACTGGTTCGAAATTACCCGGTTACTGACTGCAACAAAAGACACCTACAGAAGGGCACTGGGTACAACTGTCTGGGCATACGAAGGTGGGCTGAAAAGTTCTTTGGCTGAAAAGTTCAAAATATGACGTCATATTACTGATGATTTTTTAATCAATAAGATCCAAACATTGCAACTCTTATGGAGGAAGTATGTGGACCGTAAGTTGGTCTATGTTGAAAAGAAAAACTCACTTGATCACATTCCATGTGAGTATTTTGGTCAGCTTATGAATTTTTCAACCGACTCTCTTATGTCTATTTTTATGAATTTATCAACGAACGTGATCTGAAAAGCCAAAATGATAACGTGATATTTGCTGTCGTTGACTGTTTTGACCAATGGGACCAAAATCATGTAACACCGATAGAATAAGTGTGCGAACAGCAAGAGGAGGGGGCTTTATTGAAAAATAAACCACATTTGATCATATTCCATGAAAGTATCTAGGTCAGCCTATGACCCTGGTACCAACCAAGATGGGGACAATAATTTGGATAGTGTATATAATGTAAATAGCCGCAACTCCCCATCTCAAAAATTTAGACAGATATTCTTCAGTAAGAATGGACGCTGATACTGCTCTCTTAGATTTTAAATTCGCACCGATATTTGAAGTGTCAGTTTGACCCAATGATGGCTGAAACGTTTGCATGGAAACCCAGAAGATAGTTTGATTTTAGCTGCTCTCAGTTCCTGAGTATAATGACATCGGTAGCCATTAATCACTGATCAACAACCACATCTGGCTCGGATCCATTTCCCTGAAAAATCCAGGACCAGATAACGATTCGACAAACAAGTTCTTTCATCTAATTAATCAGCATTTTATCAGCTTTTCTGAAAAAAATCTACCAATTTGTTTCTATCTTTAGATATGGGAAGGCAAACAAGACGGAATCAAAATGACATTTCTAATTCTTTGTCTCCATAACTAAATTCTTAGCCGAGTTGCTGGTTGCTTTTTCGAGAATTCATGGTTCGTGCTATAACTGTGATTCTTTTCGTCAATTCTGCTACATTTAAAAGAAATTGGTAACTGTTGATAACAACTAAACCTTCCTGGTTTATATATGAATACACAGAAGTCACTTACTATTGTAGAAATTAACACATCTTTTGTTTCATAATCTTTTTTTATTTGAGGAGTATCATACTTTACTATTAATTCAAAGTAATTTTCGCCCAGTCGGCTGGAGTTAGAGAATGCACCAACTGCATCTCTGCAGAAGGGCAAGACCCCCACCAACACCTCAAACGAGTGTCCTGTATATGACATTAAACAATCTGATAGTTAGGTTTCAGTAATGCTGGAGCTTTGGGGGACGCAGAGTACTCCTTCATTGCCATCTCTCCCAGGTCCACTTTGACCCAGAATGGTAGCATCTGAGTGTCCTATCTATGGGTTAAATAGAACTGTTTGACATTCAACTCTGTGAAAATAAATTACTGATGTTCAATTGATTTGTTAATGATACATAGCAATACTTGGAACGATCAAACTTTGTTGACATGTTTACAAATCATATATATCTAATATATATGTATAAACCGGATTTTGCATTATATTACCTACAATGGTTGATATGCCATTAAACGAAACCAGACCAATCAAAGTAATTTTCAAGAATTAAAATAAATCTTAGTAAAAGAAAAAAATTTGTTAAATTACTAAGGATTTCAATTAATCATTTTTGTTTTAAATGCTTTTTCTTTAGTTAAACAGTAACGAGCAGCCTATGGAGAGTCGAAGTTAGAAAGAGGACGGAAGGCCAATTTCTGGGAAAGGAGAAAGAGAAGAAAAATAAGAAGGAAGAGTAGACAGAGAGTCTAAGAATGGCTAGCTGACCCTTGAGTAAGTCAGTCCAAAGCACTCGTTGTAGGCCAGCCAGTCGAGTTTGAATGACTTCGGTAATTAAAAATGACTTGAAAAAACGAGGGTCCTTAATCTGCGCAGGTGTGATACCGACGAAAACGGATATGTTCCTCCCTCCGATACCTGGTGGAAGTAAGGAGACAAGGAGTCAGTTGTCTGGGAGACGTGACGAGGTAAAGACGAGAGTTGAACACTAGCCAGAGACAGAGACAATGTAAAGAGAGACAAAAATTACAAGCCCCATTATGGGGTGAGCTCCGAAAAGAGGTCTCACGCCAGACACACAACTGTGACGACGAAATCAGCGAACAGGAGTGTTGGAGCTGCAACACGAAGCCGAAAAGATAGTTTAAGGTCTGTGTCTACCCTCTCTTTCTCTCCTCTTGACATGTTTATCTTTGTCCAAACAGACGCGTTCGACTCAGTTTTCATACTCTCTTCCTCTCTCCCCGGCCACTACCTTAAAAAGTGCTAGCGAGATAACTTTTGTGCTAGTGAACCATGACAGAGGTCTTGTGTGTTCGTCACTTTTTCTCACGGTGAGGTTACAATCGGGTATTTGGTGTGTAACAGTAAAATGTCCTATTTGGTGCGGTAACAATACAACCTTCTATCTTAGACCCGTAGTGGTACAAAACTTTAAATTTAAATCAAGTTACAAAATTTCAATTTTAATCTAGATTCAAAGCTAGAATAGGCATCTGTTTTTCAGTTAATACTCAGGAATGTAAAACATACAATAATAAATGTATGTTTTGAGGATTCGAAATACTTGGAATGGAAGATATCTAAAGTTAAACAATTGTTTAGAATCTGCTAATATTTGTGACTTGGCAGTTACGTGTCACTTTAATTACGTAATTAATAGTTTTAAAGGATATGTATATAAGGACGGATTCAAGAAGAATCGGAAAAAAAGTAGACTGGGAGGAGATATGAAGGGTAGACACGCATCACGCACGCACTGAACAGCCGGTGAGCTGACGAACAACAACGGTCTCTATCTATCTATCTCTTTCGTCTCTCACTGTATACTACCTGTTTCTCCCCTGCTGAACAAGCTTCTTTCTCTCTCTATCTATCTATTTATCTATCTGTCTATCTATCTATGTATCTATTTCGTCTCTCTCTGTATACTATGTTTCTCCCCTGCAGACACAAGATTCTCTTTCTCTCTCTCTCTCTCTCTCTCTCTCTCTCTTCGACTGACTACTAGAAGCGGTCTGGTAACAATAATTTTTTTGCAAAAAAACTTCTTTGACTTTTACTTCTTTTTAACGGTCAGGTTACCACGGCCAGGCCTATAGTTTAAGTGATATAATTATAACACCTTAAGTGTTGTAACGCTACGTTTTCTTTAGCTTTTTTATTCAAAAGTCATTCAGTTTTAAAATGGTATTACACTTTTATTGGTCCTAAGTTGGAATCGCCATCTCAATCATTACTGATTATTTTATCATTCAAGCTCACTGTAGCAGCTAGACAAACAAAATAAGCATAAAAGGTAGTGGCAAGGAAAACAGGACACGACACTTAAAAAAACGAAGTATTCATAAAAATATCAAGTACAAGCGTAATTCAAACAACAATGTGTAAAATGTAATGAAAAGCGAGAGTTGTTAAGGAATTGTTTAGTGAACTTCGTAGGTTGCAAAATAATATGCCTGCAAACTTATCTTGTTACTTAGGTTGTTAAATGTCTGTTGCTTTTGTGTTGTCGACTTTACGTGGTCGTTGGCCTTTATAAGTCGCTGGCGTGTTAATGTCTTACTTGGACGGTCTGCAGCGTATGTAAGAGTGCGATTGTTCTCTGAGTTTGTATTTGTAACCGAAAACAGAGCCTAATATCGTATGTCTTGTGTGCTCTGATTGGTTGCAGACAATAGCTCTTGAGCAATCACACGAGCTCTTTTCAGGCGAAGTTTGAGGGGCGGTAAATGTGAGTTTTCATATGTTACTTCTTTTGCCACATTCAGACGCCGTTTGCTGCTCCAAAAAGAAAATTGGGTCACAAAAGTTAATCCTTTTACTCTCATGATTTTTAGTTTATCAATATTGACTGAATTATAATCGTTTTATAACGTAATTTATGTATTTGTTTACGTAATTAAGATTCTAGGTACATGTTTTCTTTGAAAAATTACATGTTCCAAATATTTCATATCGATACATAAACAAATAGTCGCTCTCTCTCTCTCTCTCTCTCACACACACACACACACATGTGAATACCTGCAGATTCAGAAAAAATTCTACCTAGGTTTCGCCACAACAATTTTCAGGACATTACTTACTACAGTCAATACATATATATATATATATATATATTGCCATCCACAGACAGACTGTTTAGTTGTATCACAACTCTTCAGTGTGGCTAGACACTTAGGACGCTTGAAGTTGGGTTCGAAACCCGCCCAACTTTACGTTAGGCTTAGTATCATACCGCTCAGCCAGCAAGCGAACCACGTCAACTCGGAAATGATAAGACATTATGTTGAAGCTTTATTTTGATTACATTTTTGCTTTACCGGATACCAGAGTGCTCAATTCATTCGAAATATACAGTGAGACACATAATAATTCGTTACATGTTTTTTTCTGTTATAACTCTATGCGTGTCACTGTATATACATCGTATATTTTGACTGTATGTTATTGCTTATACAAGTTTAGTTAAAAGCCACGGAACGAACTTGCCTTTTCTATGATCTTATTAAGTTTTTTCTCTAGTTTTCCTGCAAGTTTCGTTATATCAGGGTAGGATTGATAGAGAAGTTACCCTAGGTTCTGCTCCCCAAAAAGTTTTGATCCTATACGTGGACTGTCTGAGATTTTAGGTATTATTTGTTTATGATTAGTTTGGGTGCAGTATTTCTTTTGTTAGCAAGGGTGCTTTGTTTAATATTTTAGTTGCTGAAGATGTTGAGTAAATTTATGCCGGTGCTGAATACTATTTCATTTATGTTTGGTTTATTCTTATTACGGATGGCTTTGAGGATTTTCACGCGTTTTTTTTGTTTTGTTTTGTTTTTTGTTATTTTTACATATGATTTTAATAAAGACGATCAATTGACATGAATGAAAATACTTCAGAGGAGAATTCAGGAAACTTCTCAATCAATTGGATCCTGCTACAAAAAAATCAGCAAGAAAGATAAAGAAAAACATAAAAATGGAAAGATTCCTGGTCGTCAACTAAACTTATATATATATATATATATATATATATATATATATATATATAAGTCAGCCGACCGTGGGTTTCAATAGGCACTACACTGAGGAATAGAGAAAGATGCTATTCCTTTCCCTGGATTTCTTCACTTACCCTTCATTCATACCTTATAATATTGAGTGTTAAGCAAGGAGGCATCAAGTACCAATTTTTGAGTCTTTGGTATGACTTGACATGGGATCGTCGGTCACCTCTCACTCTTTAATGGGCTTCACCAATACAAAAATTAAGACGGAAATTTGAAATAGTTTTTTTTTCTAATTTCATAAGAAGTGGTAGTCTAATGCCACAAACAAACGTTCAGTTATGGCTCTTACTTCAGGCTGGGGCTTAGAATATTTTGAACGACTCTCGTCTGTGTAGTATATATATATATATATATATATATATATATATATATATATATATATATATATATATATTGGATTCCTGATATAAAAGAGTGTTTTTTTAAAACCAATCACATTCAATGTTTAAAATAGATATGATACGTATTATATTATTAGTAATTGTAGTAGTCAGTATTAATCTTATTATTTACCATGGGTATTTATTTTTAGATTTTCCTGAGTATAGAATAGTTATTTCAGATTCATTTTATTACAAGGGATAGAAAATTAGATTTTGGTAACAAACGTAAATAAGTACGAAAGGACAAACATATCCTCCCAACTTACATCAAGAAATCGAAGAGGGGAAATAAAAAAAAAGAGTTCAAGAGCATAAAGAATTCGCAGTAAGGGGTGAACAAGATTTTTTTTTTTTTTGTTACTATAGTTAATAGAGATTTACAAGGGAAAAAAGGCAGACAATATTTTAAAGATGGGTAATCAGGTAGGTACGGCAAGAATTTTTAAGAAAAATGCAAAAAATAAAAAAAAATCTCAGCAAACCAGAAGATTCTGCCAAAATTTATTTCCAAAGAGAAAATATCTTAGAGACGCTCTGGAGACGCAGACAAGAGCTAAATAAAATTAAAGAAAAAAAAATCTATTCAAAAGTGAAAATAAAGCAATCGCAGACCTGAGACGTTATTACTGTTGTAAGAGGCAAGCAAAAAAATGTATTTATGGACAAAAATTGTTCACACACACACATACTCACTCACTCACTCATACACAAATTAGGTGCTACCAAAATGTTCAGAGAGCTTAAGAAAAGAAATAGAAAACAATGTGCTTTATTTTCAGGTGGAGTAATTATTCAATCTGCTTAAATTCTTTTGCGTGGCACTTTACTAAATTATAAACACATGTTGATGCTAAAAATAGACAACTGCTGTGCGACCAACGAAACCTTCATTTCATTAGATGAAAATCTGAGGAAAAGTATGGTTTCGGTGCCAAAACATTGTTACTATTAACCCAGAGCGTGCTCGTAGTATCTCACAGACATTGACAGTTTTCCGGCACATCGATGAACTACCAATCAAGATGAAGCTTTTCTTAAAAAATTTTTTGTATTTATAACAAAGCATTAATTCAATTATGTAAAATTTGAATTAATTAAGAATATTGCAAGGAGTGTCCTCGTGGTGTAATGGTTAAAGCACTAGACAGCGGAAGCGTAGTAAGCCAGTTCGGATTCCAGTCACACTATTACGTTCACTTTCGGACAAATACACCTGGAAAAGGTAGGGACCCTCTTATCCTCCAAGCAATGTCCTACTGTCCTTCAAGAAGGGTGGATCTGGCATTAGATAACCTACATAGGTTGATGTGCCATTAAAACAAGCAACCAAACCAAACCTAAAAATATGACACTAAACGTAAACAAGAGAACATGTCTGGTGTAGACACACTCACACAAACGAGATTTCTTCCAAACAGTAACTGTATCAATACTACTGTATGGATGCACTTCCTGGACGCTAACAAAACGCATAGAAAAAAGGCTCTACATAAGAATGCTATGTGCTGTTTTGTATAAATCCTGGAAGCAGCACCTCACGAAACAAACTACCTCCCATCTCATTAAACAACTAAGGAAGACCGGGAAGGACGAACTCATAAACAACTTTTGCTTAGGAATCCTACACATGAATGAGCCAATGTTGGCCAACCAACAAGGACTTACAGATATTAAATGTGTATGGTCACTGGATACGATCAAGAAGACCTAGCTTGAGAAATGGTTGATAGGGATCGATGTGGAGGGAAAGAGAAATATGTGGTGTTAGCGCGTCTTGAACATGATGATATATAAATAATAGTGTGTGTGTGTCCACAAACGCACACACACGAATATATATATATATATATATATATATATATAATTATGTATAACTTGAAATTTTAGATCGTGTGCAGAATCATCGGACAGTCTGATGATTGTGCACACCATTTGAAAAAAAGTTTTCAACCTTTTCTGCAATAAGATCACTTTTCTCATTAGCATTTCTCTTTATATATATATATATATATATATATATATATACATGGTTCTGAAATTAACATCATGTCACAAATATTGAATTTTACATAGAATCCATGTATTGAAATATCAATTGATGTTTCTCCATTAAGGCTCAACTTTTATACATTTGTAAAATAGCAAAAGGGCATTATTATACACACTTTCTTTAGTACATAGGAAGCGACTCGTTTACAAAACATAAATCTGCTTCAAACTGATATTTGATTCAGCTGTTGAACTATTTTATATTAAAACAGATGTTTGAAAACTCACCTATTTCCTGAAATTTATGTAAATTTATGGGTTCTCTGCGCAAATTTTAACGCTACATACTAAATTCAGACGGTTATCAAGATATAATGCACATTTTTGTATATTCAAGTTCAAAACCTAAAAAAAAAAAGAAGAATAACTTGCATGTAAAAGAAAACGAAACACTAAGTGCTTAGTGAATAATTTTGATCCGTAATGTTGATGTCAATTATTAGATATTTAAACGAAATTTTTACACAATCGGATCTACACATATATTCAAAGCATTGATGAAAATATTTTCATTTCCGCAGATAAACAAATTTCATTTCAGAAAAAAAAATTTGAAGAAAAAAGAATTAAAAACAATAAACTTAAAATGCTTCCCTTAAAATCCTTAATAAATACAAATTAAATGATTCTTCTTGTCATAGAACATTTGATGAATTCAAAACAGGAATTAAACGTATTTCTATCATCACACTCATGATTTAGAATGTACTTGAAACATGATCATAAACGCTCCATTTGATATTTTTTACATTTATGTGAAGTACCCGCATACTCACACAAAAACATATACACATACATATATATGTGTGTGTGTGTGTGTGTGTGTGTGTGAAGAAAATATATATCTAATGATTGCAGTCAAGTATGAATTGATACATTGTTTTATTTTTATTAGAGAAAACAATTCTTCAATCGCTAAAAATGCTTTAATTTATTTCATATTTTCCTCTAAGATTTTCTTTGTTTTGAGAGTATATCAACCTTCACGGGTTATTTAATGCCAAAATCATTCTTGAAAAAGAACAACAACGATACTGTACAATCTTTAACTGGAAGATAAAGGGGTTCATACCATTCCCAATAGTATTAGCCCGAAAGAGAACGTAGTAGCGAGACTTGAGTTCGAACTCATTTTCTTCGAGGCTGAGTCCAGCTATAACATTACAAGGGCTCACCGTAGATTTTCTTCTCTCCTTGATATCAAAACTAAAAAGAGAGGAAAACTACTAAATATTGAAAGGAAAATGAATGTCTGTTTGTTTCATGTACGTCCTAACATAGAAAACGTCGCCTTGAAATATCAAATTCATTTTTTTCATTGATGAATATCTTTAATTCATAGAAAATATTTTTATCATTAAGGGTTTTCGGACTATTGTTTTCATCTTTATTGTTATTTCCACAACGTTTTGGCCGATATGTCCCACGCCTATAACCGTTACGTTATGTGTTCCCAAAGCTTCTAAGGAGACAATCATCTCGAGGTTACAGGTTCAATCCTGACTGCAGGCGAGTAACAATACAGGAATACTTAACACTTGTACCCGGTTATGGCTAACGGAATCAGAACAGGCGACTATCGTTGATTCAATAAAGGACGTTGTTCGAAGTTCTGTGGAGGTTCCCGAATTCAACAAACACCTGAAGAAAGCCAGAGGACATATCGGCCGAAACGTTGTGGAAATAACAATAAATATGAAAACAATAGTCCGAAAACCCTTAATTATAAAAATCATCAAGCTTTGTCACAGAAATTTAGACAACTCATAGAAACAATGTAATCACTAATTATTGTATAGTAATACAGGAATTAAATACCATAACATTTTACAAAAATATAACTCCCTCTTTTTTATTACTCGAAAGGTCCGAAATTAGCAGTAATTGCGTGAGAGAGACAGAGACGAAAGACTTGAACACTGGCAGACGGAAGACTGCTACATTGACACTTTTCTTAACCATGTTGTGAGTTTATAATCAGGGCCATACGTCTTCTTTCACAAGAGGTTCTCAGTCTAGGGTTGCCTGTGCCCCCACTCTCTCTAGAACACGCTGACTGCTCTCCAAACATGTTGACTGCCTGAATCTCTTCTGACTGCTCGACTGACCGTTCTGTCTGCCACTATTTGTGAATATATAATTTCATAACCCCCTCCATGTCCTTTCGGTTCTCCTTTCTGCTGTCAACTCACGTGACCTGCTTCCGCTGTTCTCTTGTTTATACAACTGGAATATCCTGTTTAGAAATTCCCACCTAAGAGATTTGTCAATGGTCGATATGCAACGCAGTACTATAGCGGATCGGTTTGAATCTCAAAATCCCAGAGAACTTTGTGCGTATCATTTTCCAGAATGGATTATGGGTTTGTTCATATTTGTTCATGTGGTCAAATTTATTATTATTTCTATTATTATTATTATTAAATTTTCAATTTTATTTTCATTTTTTTACAATTCTTCATAGAGTCTTTCCCCAAGAACTAGGGTGAGGGAAGGTAGTAATTATATGCGGTCTGTGTATCTGACTTTTTTGCTACCTGTTTTGGGTGATATTTTTCAGTCATATTGAGAGTAGTCTTCTAATAAGATGAGCAGTTTCTCAAAGCGTTTTTTTTTACATTACATATTGGCTGGGACTACATGATATCTTTTTTTATCTGTTCCTTACTTAATCAGACCCGGGGTTTCCAATATTACTGGAATGGTAATAGTTTTAAGGTGCTACGTTTTCTTGGACGCTGACTAAACAGTTGGAGAAGAAGCTCGACGACTATTATACAAGAATGTTGCGAGCAATATTGAACAGGTCCTGGCAGCAACACCCAACACGGTGCCAACTGTACGGCCACCTACCACCCATCACGAAAACTATACAAGCTAGACGAACCAGACATGCCGGACACTGCTGGAGAAGCAAGGACGAGATCGTAAGTGATGTACTCCTGTGGACCCCCGCATATGGCCAATCAAAAGCAGTGCGATCAGCTCGAACATTCATACAGCAGTTATGTGATGATACGGGATGTAACCCCGAAGACCTGCCAAAGGCGATGAATGATAGGGAGACGTGGGGAGAGAGGGTCAGGGATATCCGTGCTAGCCGCACGTCATGATGATGATGATAATTTTAAAATATTCTTTTACTGATATGATATTATCTATTGGAACTGACATATCAATTGGAAGGTAAGTTTTTTCTTTTATAGTCTTTAACCACTTTATCAGATCAATTGCTCTTTTTCCTATCAGTTTGGATAGCAAAGTCTCTGCGAATATTAGAATCTTTTCTTTCTGTTATTGGTTTAGGTTGGTGTTTATACTATTTTTCATAATCCAATATACCATAGTATTTACATACTTTCCAATAAATGCAATGTTTTAAATTAACTTGCCTTTCTTGATATTCACTTGGTGTTAGGATTGAACGACCGAACACTATGAGGTCAACTGATTCAATTTATCGTTCGTACAATCTACATAATAGGTTTGATCAGTTTTTTATAATGTTTGCTTTATAAATTCTAGTTGGTAGGCTCAGGTCCTGTGCTGCTATTAAAAACCCCGCTGTATCCGCCTTCAGCCCAGCACTTTTCAACTATCAATTAGTTTTTTCTATGTCTATATCAGCATTTCTAATTCTTTGGGCGTATCGTCCATGGGAATTTTGTTCCCAATCGTTTTTTTTTATTGACTTAGTCCTTGTGTTTTTGCTTCTTTCCTCGTTTTGCTGTCTCTTATTACATAATCCTTTTGGTCTATTTCTTTCAGTGTGAGGTCGAGTTGATTATCAAATCTATGACTTTCTTTACTAATTGAATATTTTTTCCTTTGCTTCTAATGAGCTTACTAACTGTAGTATCCAACCTGTTGTTGTGTCGAAGAACTTCTTTAATTCTTTTGTAGTTATTTTGTTGATCAATTAGAATTTGATTTATCTTCTTTCATCATTTTTTTCTCTTGACGTAGAGACATTCAATATCTGTTCTTGGGCATTCTGTGGGAGGCTATTAGTTTCTTAAATTTAGTAGCTATCTTTTTTCGTTTCAGCTAACGTCCAGTTGATCATATCGAAACTCTGTCATTTATTGGTCTTGTCAGTGTGTTGATTGCTATAACTTTATTTTTCGCATTTAATTCTGTTCTCAATATAGCTTTTATTCTCCTACAGAATTCTTTTCTCATTTTTTTCTTTATTTATTGAATGTTTGATACTATCCGCTTCTTTAATTACTAAATATTCATTGGTTTTATTGTGTTCCAAATCTTTAATTTCCATGTTTATATCCAAAGTTATGTTTTTAGACTTTACTCGCAAGTCTTTCTTAAATGTGACTTTCACACATATTTCCTGACCAAATTGCATCCCTTTTATGTCCCAATCTTTTTACTTTGCTTTGTAGACCTTCATGATCGTCATCATTATTTGCATATAGCTAGAAACCATCCATTGCTTTTATTTGTATTTTAGGAATGTTATTATAACTTTGGATGACTTTAAAATGTTTAAAACTTTTAGAATCCATCCGTCGGTTACGCTATCAAAAGCTTTTTGGTAGTCAATCCTAACCATATTTAGATTTTTCTTTTGGGATTGACAAATCTCCATCTTCTTTATGAGGAGCTGATCTACGCAATTATAAATTTCTTTTTGTATCATTTTTATTCTAAAAGACGATTTCCTTACATTTAATGAAATTTCTATTCTCTCCTTTAGAATAAAAGAAGTAAATAATAATAATAATAATAATAATAATAATAATAATAATAATAATAATCATTATTATTATTATTATTATCATTTAGAGTTTTTCACATTGCAATTTCTCTTCTTTTTTTGATTATTATTAGGTCTAGTCTTCTGGTCGCGATTTGGCGATCCATGTATATGTCAAAGTCCCATAGGAGTGTTATGTGTTATTTTCTAGAACAGGAGCTGGGTTGTGCCTATACCATTTGTCAGTATGGTCAAATTAAAATTTCTTGCACATTTCCCAGTGGATCACCTTGCCCACCCAATCGTGACTTGTCTTACATTCCTTCTGCGCTAATTTGATGCATTCGCTTATTATGTGATTGATGGTTTCATCTCTGTCACCGCATAGCCTACATTTGCTATTTCATTGCGTCTTATCTATTCTCGCTTTGATATTATTGGTTCTTATGGCGTTATTTTGTGCTGCTATTAGGAGAGATTCTGTTTCTCTCTCTTTAAGTTTCCTTTTCTTAGCCATGTCCAGGTTTTGTCATGTGAGATATTTATTAGTCGTTTAAAACACCCATAGAGTTGTTTTCCTTCCCATTTTTGTTTCCTAGTTATTGTCATTCTGTTGTCGATCGTGTTATCAGTATCGTTTCTGATGGCTGTAATCAGTCCTCGTTCGTGTTTTCCTATATAGTCTTCGAGTCGTTGTATCGATGCGCCAGCATTGTCTTCAATGCTGGCAAGTCCTCTTCCTCCCTCTTTTCTTGATACATATAGTCTGTCAACATCGTCTCTAGGATGTAATGCCTTATGCATTGTCATTCGTTTTTTAGTTCTTTGGTCTATTTGTTTAAGTTCATCTCCGCTCCATTTCAAAAAGGGTCCTGAATATCTAACGAGTGGTACAGCCCAGGTATTTATTTCTTTGATAAGGTTTCAGCTAGAGAGTTTTGTCTCAAGCAGTTTTCTAGTTCTCCTTAGATATATTTCTTAAATTTTGTCTTTTATTTCCACTTGTTTAATGTTGTCAGCTCCCAAGATGCCCAAGAATTTGTAGGCTTCGTTTTCTCCGAGCGTTCTAATCTTATCTTGATTTGGTAGTTCCATTCTGTCAGTTTGATGTCGTTTGCCACTTTTCATTACAAGCATGGCACATTTTCTTTGTCAAATTCCATTCCTATGTCCTGACTGAATATTCTAACTGCGTGTATTAGAGTTTCCAGTTCGTTTATTTTTTTGCTAATAGTTTGATGCCATCCACGTACATTAGGTGATTGATTTTTTCTTGCGATCTACTAAGTTTGTATCCGGCTGTGCATTTTTTGAGTATGTTGTTAAGGGGCATCATGGCTATTATGAATAGTAAGGGTGACAGAGCATATCCTTGGAAAATATCACTTTGGATCTTTGTTTAAGCTAAGCTTCTTCCTCCTGCTGTCAATTCCACTCTCCATGTTTTCATGGTTTTTTCTATAAAGTTTATAACTTCTATTAATATTATTTTTTCTTAGGAGTTTTTCATACCAGCCTTTTTTAGGGTCTTTCACAGGAGTCTGAGAAACAGCAAATTTCCTCGGGTCTCCAGGACTCTTCTCAGTATTCTAGCCAATCTTACAGTAATCTGTAGATTCTCGATCCTTCCTCAGATCTTCATTTCCTCAAGTTTTTTTTTCCAAGCGTTTACAAATAGTTCCTAGCACGTACGCTATAATAAGTATCACCGTCACTTTCATGTTCCACAGTTTTTTTAGCTCTCTAGCAATATCAAGTATATTGTTATCTCTTCACTTTCGTTTATTTTTACTCTGTAACAGCGAAATTTAGTGAGTGACTTCTTTTTCTTATTAATTGACACAAGGTAAATTTTATGGCGTCTTCTTTTTCTTGGATAGATTCTGGCTTGTCCAGGTAACCATTTGTTTGTATGGTAAAATGCTAATATCTTGCACAATTACCAATGGTTTCCCTCTCCCACCCAGTTCTGTCTTGAACTTTTATGCAATCTGCATTCGTTTATAAAGTGATTATCCGCTTCAACTCTATCTCTACATATACTCCACATACTATTCAGCTTGAGTACAGTCTTTCACGGGAATTTGAGAGACAGCAAGTCTTCTCGGGTCTCCAGAACTCTTCTCAGTATTCTAGCCGATCTCAATAATACTGTAGTCTGAATGGTTTCGATTCTTCCAATGATTTACCATTTCTTCAGTCATTTCTCCAGGTCTATGGGGACCGTCTCGAACGCACCAACTGCAATTAATATGACCTTGAACTTCATGTTCCACAGTTGTTTAACTTCCCTGGCAAAGTGCAAGTATTTGTGTATCTTTTTGCTTTCTTTTATTTTCCCTATTATCATTATTATCAAACAGAGATTTACTTAAACCTATATAACAGCTTTTAAAAAAACTGTCTTTGTCATTAAGTAACCCTACAAATGTTGACATACCAATCAAGCAATCTTCGAAATGAAGGATGATTGCTTATCTTGCAAATCAGCATCAAAGCTAATTAAACATCGAATGCTAACGCTGGTGAGAAGTGTTTGCCTGCGTCGCCATTGATGCAAGTTCTTTTCCGACAAAAATATTTCAACTTAGATCAGTAAAGTGACCGACCGTAACACATACTTTTTAAATAATAAATCTTGAATTTTTCAAATATCAAATAATGGTAAAACGTAATTGGAATATCAAATGAGGAAAAATCACTGCAGTTGTCTTCTTACGTTATTCTTAAAATCTGAATTTCTATTATCGTTTAACTTGTCAAATACAAAAGGTTATATTATGTGGCCATTTATTTTCTTAATCGATAGATATTTTTTGTCAGTACATTTCACATGTATATAAAATTTCACACGTCCTAGCAATCTCTTACTGAAGAAAAAAAGCAAAAGAAAAAAAGGGAATGAAAAATAGAATACTCAACCAGTGATGTCTTCGACGATATTCGTTATTTCAACAACGATCTATTAGTAGAATAATCTATCGTTCATCTTCAAATAAGATTCATTTGGACAGATTTAAATATATCTATTCAAAATGCACAGGAACCAAAGATGAATAAAAGAGATTAACACAGCCGTCTGACTTTCAGATTAAATAAAAGAACAGTATTACCTTGAATCGTGTGATTCTTATTATAGTTTTGTTGTAGTAGTGTTGCACTGAAGTATCATTATATTCACATTGACGTTAACTGTGATCTTTCACTCGAGTCTGAATGATAGAAGGCCTCCTCCGGCCCCAGGACCCTTCTCAGTATTCTAGCCGATCTTAACCATGCTGTGGCATGGATATTTTTGATCCGTCTTCTGATCTCCAATTCCTCAAGTCTTTTTTTCTGAGACTTTAAGAACTGTTCCAAGTATATGAAATCTCATTATTATTTGATAGCGATTATCATTGTTGTGTTGTATCCATACACCTTATTCTTTTTCTTATACTTATCTATCAGGCCAGAATCTCTTCTATCTGAATGGTCTTATATCTGAGACAAATCGGGTGGCATTATGTTTATCTTAGTCTGAAAATCCACTACTGTTCTTATAAATGGACACAAAGACTTTGATTTTCAATGTCTTTCTTCATCCAAATTCCCACGTCACCCGCACAGCTGGAGAAATAACAATTTTAAGTTCCGTCCGTTACGGCGCCAAGACAACTCTAATTAACTCTACCTAACTGACCCGTTTTCACTTCTGAACTAACCAATCTGAGAACTACAAAAAAAAGTCAGCCTGTTGTCAAGTCTTGTCTATAACTGGTTATATTACATGAATCTCCTTCTAACGAATTACCTGTTAGCTTTTGAACTCATATATTTCGAATCCTTCTCTTACTTTACAAAATTAATAAACAACCAATTCATTTTGTAACAGTTTGAAGTGGAATCGGTGATACGAGTTCAAATCCTGGCCAATACCCTTTTTATTTCACTTCAAGCTAATGCCTTTAGAAAAGACACGAATCGATTTCAACTGCCTCGGCTATGATGAAATAGAAAGTTAGACTAAGTTCTTTAACATTGGTACTACAACCAGTCCAGGAGAAAAAATCTCTTAATTCAAACAAGTTTTTCTCCGCTGAAAAACTGATATTATGTCGCATCTTGTTCACGAAAGAGGGATTTGGTAAATATATACACTGAAGGATTATTTCTCCAATACATACAGTTTTTAGAAATTGCAAGTAAATTTCCTCAAAACTATTTGATTTTTTACGCGTTACAAATAGTTTTACTTCGGAGTTTCAATTAGAGACAGTAAGTTTGTTTTTGTTATTTTCTTATATTACTGTTAAAGCCTACAGCTTCCCCTTTTCGAAAGCAGGACTACAGAGTTATAACTCTAACTCCTATCGCTAAAGTTTACTATGTCCAGCTTCATAACTGTCTCCGATCTGAAGAATTGAGAAAATTCTTTGGAAAAATTAAAATGGTTGTCAGAAAAATCGATTCACAACTTCTCAGGTTAATCGAAAAATCGAAGAAGTACATGTACAAAATTTCCAAGACAACACTTTTGTTTGTAGATTTCTCCAAAGCAGATATATATATATATATATATATATATATATATATATATATATATATATATATATAAGCAAGACGCACATGTATGTATATTTATGTGTGTTTGTTTGTGTGTGGCTGAAGACCGTGGATTGTTTCTTTTTCAAAAACTTCAAGTGAAGACTTTCGAGTCTTCTTGCCATTTTTCTTATGTCTGGGTCAAGATGCTTTGCCATTAGATGCTGTTTTATGGCGCATATGTCATAGAGTGGTGCGTAAGGCGACGAGAGGGTATGGTTGTTATATGACCAATGTAGGTATTATGTGTTATGTTATTTTCCGTGACACTCTCGAAATGGACATGTAAATTTATACCCTACATTAGTTTGATTTAGAAGAGTTTGCAGGGGAGTTTGTGTTATTCTTAAAGCATAACAAAACTCTGACAAACTCAAATCCCCGGATATGAAAAAGATCCTAAATAACAATATAGAAATAACAACAAAAACTATTTACAAATCCTGGAAGCAATAACAATAAAAAAAAAACTTTTAAAAGCCTACTATGAATAAGCTACCATTCAACACAGGTGTTGAACATATTCAATAACTAACCATCCACCCAAACAGAATGAGCTAACTCCATCTCTAAAAAACTCCAAATAAATATGAATAAAACTCATAGCAACAAACAATCTAACGTAACCCCAGAAGATGACCAGCAAAATGCTCGAAAGCGCTGGGGCTAGTATAACCATCTTGACGCGCTCTTCAACCAAACATGATTAGATAACGCGTATAATGTATATACATAGCCAGATTTGTGAATGTCTTCGTCTTACTGTCCCCCTCTCTCTCTCTCTCTCTCTTTCTCTTTCTCTCTCTCTCTCTCTCTCTCTCACTCACTCTTTCTTGATTAACATATAAATAGTACTCAATATCAATGTGCATATGTATATTAATGTATTTGTTCGTATTTATGTGTGTGCGCGCGTGTGTGTGTGTGTGCACCCGTGCCTGTGTTTATGTATTCTCAATTCTATCATAGATATCAATAGAAAATTTTAAACAAACAAATAAATATGTCTCAAAATAAACTCTAAGGTGAAGTAGAGTTTTAATGTCGAAATTATCGAGTTGATGCCAATCAGAAATGTTGATATCCTCAAGACAAAAATCCGCGGTGAAAGATATTTATTTTGCGAGAAAAACCAAGACCTTTGCGGGTGACCAATTTCCGTGTGCTCAGTCTCAACTGCATAGCCTAGGGCAGCCAGCAAGAATTATTGGGCTCTACGTGAACTCAGATGAAATAGAGTTCATGAGTTTTAATCAAGAAGATGCCATTTCCTCATCAAATTGCAAGTAAAATCAGTAAAGCAGTCCATATCTCGATAGCATAGCCTAGGGCGGATAACAAGGGACACTGGTCTCTATATAAAATCAGATGAAATAGATTTCTTGAGCTTTAATCAAGATGATGCTATCTCCTCATTAAATTCGTAGCCACTAAAATTAGTAGACCAGTTCATACACCTCGGTAGCAATACCTCATCTACAGAAAGCGATATCAGTATACTGCTAAAAAATATTTTTCTTTACTCTGTCGTATTCATATATTCTATATAAATCCCCCCATCAGTCGCTGGTCACCGTGTCTGTTTTCTATCGATGGCCGCCGTCTTTGTTGTAGTCGACTCATGTCGCATCTGTGAGTCTTATTTCGTGGTATTTTTCGTTGCTACCTCCAGCTATTTCATTTCTCTTTTGCTCGGATAACAACGCCATCTTTATGCACATGTTTTTATTTTACGACGAATATTTTAACCATGCGATATTTACTGGGAATTGAGAGTACAGATGGAACACAACTGTTTTATTTGAACATCCATCTGCAACTAATTATCTTATTGTTTGATTCTAAACTTTTGTTATATATTGACCCTCGACCGAGCCGTCAATCAAGGGATGCACCTGTGTAAATAAGCGGAAGAACAGCGGAAGCAGGTGGACATTAGAAAATAATATAACCAGGTGCCCGGGTGGGTCGAGTCAGTTGGAGACAGGATGCCGAAGTGAGAACCAGCTCCAGACAGAGGGCTTTGGACCCTTAGTGACCCCCGGTTGAACAACCCAAGCCAAGATGCGAAAGAGGTGCTGCTATGGTCGAGGAAGAACTTGGGTCAATATAGCAGTCCGTCCTTGTCTCCAACTCATCTCTCACACACAACAAACATCCCCCTATCGAGAATAAAGTGTAAGAGATAGATTTTTATAAAGAAATGTGTTCGTTCGTTATTGAAGTCATGATTATCAGTTGATTATGTTCCCGTGTATATTTGTATACGTGCAGTTGTATGTGACTATACATCACTTTTACAACCATTTAACTATCTAATTAAAACTATCCAGTCAGAGCCGTGGTCTCAGATTGACCTCGGGTTTAATAGCTTTCAGTCATAGTGACTGACCAACAGTGATTTTCCACGCATTTAACAGTTTATAATTCATTTGAATGCTACCCTACAAGTCAATAATAGAAATTAACAACCATTATGTAACAATACGCATTGGTAAAGCGTGGGCTACTTTTGAAATATAAACGACTATATAGAAATTTGATTTCCCTGATAAGATAAAACGAGAATTCTATCAAGTTGTAGCCGTGTTAGTACTATTGTATGACAGCACTTGAACTTTAACACTTAGATAAAAAGCGTAGTACAAAGGATGCTACGTGCTGTTTTGAACAAATCCTAGGATTTGGTATCCTACAAAATTGCTGTTGTATAACCACTTACTTCCCTTCTCAAAAAATATTTTGCCCAGTCGGCTGGGGCTGTAGAATACACCGAATGCATCTCTGCAGTGGGGTAAGACCCCCCAATGAGTATAATGGATATGATACTAAACAATCTGATGGTGATGCTGGAGCTTTGGGAAATGCAGAGTATCCCTTCTTTGCCATTGCTCCTAGGTCCACTCATTCCCGGAATGGTAGCACCTGATAGGGTCATATCTATGGGTCAAATAGAAATAACTGCATAGTTATGCTAAATTGAATTGTTCGAATTAGAACTGTTTGACTAAACTGGATAGTTTGAAATAGAAATATTTTTGACAATTAAACTGTACTTACATTTAAACTGCGCGCTTATGCTAAACTCAATTGTTTGAAATGGAACTGTTTTTGACATTGAAACTGTACTCACTCTAAACTGAATTGTTTAATATAGAACTGTTTTGATATTTAACTGTGTGTAAATAAAATCTATATGTAAACTAAACTGAATTAGCTTGATTAGAACTGTCTAAATAAACTGAATAGAAATATTTTTGACAATTAAACGGTGTACTTATGCTGAACTGAATTGCTTGAAATAGAATTGATTTTTTGCATAAAAATGGATTTGGCATTAAATAGCCAACAAGGGTTTATGTGCAATAAAAACCAATCAACCAACTAACCAACCAAAAAATATTCAAGTTTGCCGAAGAAGACATGCTAGGGAAGTAAGGATGAGCTCATAAGCAACGTTCTTCTATAGACTCCTACACTTGGACACACCAGTGTTAGCATACCAGCAAAAACTTACGTTTATCATCTCTATGCAGACACTGGATTTGTGCTATAACGGTACTAAATAGACGTTGCAAAGTTACTGCACCTAATAGTACGTTCTACCGTAACACACCAAATATAAGGATGTACCACCACCTGCTCGAACGTGTTAATAGCAGTATCGCTTCGTCTTAAGTAGAAGTCAGACACGGTTGTAAGCTCACAGGGAGAAAAGTTGACGAACACACGAAACTCTGTCTTAGTTAACTAACACTAATGTTTATTTGCCACTACACTTTTTAAGTTGCCGCCAGGAGAAAGCATGAAAGCTGAGTCGATTCTGCTAGCTGGACGAAAAGAAACATGTCATGAGGTTAGAAGAAGAGGGCAGACACAGGCCTTAAATTTCCTTCCTTGTTTTCGGTTGAATTTCGAGCATGCCTCTTCGCTGGTTTCGTCTTCACAGGTTCGCGTCTGGTGTGAGACTCCTTTTCAGATCCCAACCCTGAAATGGGGGTCGTACATTTTCGTTTGTCCTTACATCTTCGTGTCTAACGTTTAACTGACGACTTTTCCTCTTTGCGTCCGATAAGGAAAACGTTTAATGAATGAACTCTAAATTTCCTTTGAGTAAGTTTCGATACTCAGTGGCGCATTGTAAATCATAAAAAAAGAGATTATCAATGGTCAGAAATTAAAGCACATTTGGGGAAGATGCAACATTAGAATGTATAACAGTAGAATATAAGATCAAATTGAGCCTTACAATAAATAAAACATCCAGTCGAAGATATCAGGAGACAACCTTGACTGTCGAAGGGTTGAATTGAGTGCGAATTGTGACGCTCGCAAGAAGTAGGTGGATGTCAAATTATTATATAACCCCGGCGACAGGAAGTTCAGATCAGTTGGAGTGAAGATGCTGGAAGGAGAACTATGTCCCAGCAGAGGCTGCCCCCCCCCAGGTCCCCGGTTGAGCAGCACAGGAGAACGGGAAAGAAATGCTGCTGTAGCCAGAAGAGTTGGGGGGGGTCAATGTGTTGCAGTTCTGTTCACTCTCCAACTCACCTCTCACAGATAATACCTTTTGTAACCCTTTCGAACCCTTTCAAATAAAGTGAGAGGTATATTTTTCTAAAGAACTGTGTCTGCTCGTTTTTATTGTGTTTAATATATTTCTGCATGCATCTGCATATGAGTATGTTACATACATTCGTCTCTATCATCCATCGCTTTAGAAATGTCTTCTAGAATTCATCCTGTGTCTGTACAGAGCAGTTATAGATAAATTCTAGTTTGTTATACAATACTTTCACGTCCGTGTGAAGGGGTCCATAAGAGAACGTCGCTTATGAGTACGTCCTTTCTTTTCCAGCAGTGTCTCGCATTTCTTGTCCGTCTTATTTGGATGATTTTAGAGATGAAAGGTAGGTAACCGTACTGCTGTTTTTTTGTGGGATATTACTCACGGGATTTGTTCAATATAGATCGTAGCATTCTTGTGCAATTCCCGTCTTGCTATTTCTCTATACGCTTAGTCAGCGTCCATGTGGTGCATCTATATAGTATTGCGTTTTATTTTATCGGATAATTTTGACTTCAGTATGATAGACGAACCATTATGAACCGATATGGGGCTAATGCATCCCCTTGCAGAACACCAGTAAGAATGTTAAAAAAGTCCGTGTCTCCATCCGGTGAGAACAAATATGTTTTATCAAATTATGCCAAACCCCCCCTTACTTTCGGTCTTAGAGATGATGATTGTCATTAATTTGAAAAACCCTATTTTTATAAAAACCTTCAGTTGCATAATGAAAAAATAAATTGCTTTGTCATTGAAATACTTGATAAAAATGACAGTCTCGTGAAAACACTTGTTAAAAATGCATATATATTTATGAAAATGTTAAAAGAAAAAACAAGGTATGCTTTAAAAATAATTGGTAAAGGGAATGACAAGCATGAAATCTTGTGGTAAAAAATATTTTTTCATGAAGTACTAGATAAAATGAAAATATTTTTTCGTAAACTTTCAATAAAGCAACTTATAATGTTGCGGAAAAGCTATGAAAAATGCAATAGCCTGCTGTAATAAACGAATCGCAATAATATTGTCATAAAATATTTATTAAAGTGCATTTTTAATAAAAACTTTCCGTAAAAACGACAACATAGTCATTTATCAAAAGATTTTGTAGAACACCGAATGTTGTTTAAAAAAACCTTCGATCAAAAATGATTAAAAATTTGTGAAAACCTGAAGGAAAAACATTGTCACTAGGATTTTCTAAGTGGATAGTCCCTGAAAATAATTTTGTACTGATTTCTCAACCCATTCACACTGTTACTAAATAAATTTGTCCATTTGTCGAAATTCGCTAAAAAATCCATTGGCTGAAAAGTTCATATGATGATGTCATATCTACTGTTGATTAGGTTTTTGGCCAATGGGATCCAAGTCTTAAAACACGAATAGAAAAAGTGTGTGCACTGCAAGTGGGAATATGTTGAAAAATAAACCTCATTTGGTCACATTCTATGAAAGTATCTTGTTCATCCTTTGAACTTTTCAGCCAACCTCCATAATAAATAGCTTAGAGTGTTTTTGATGAAGTTTCTGATAAAAAAAACGGTTTTCAACCGTGGATTCAAATTGTACTTTTCTAAAAAATTAAATGAATACAAGAAGATTTTGCAAATGCTTAATATTTACGAGATTCCTCCTGTTGGAATATTGAACGCATTTATGAACTCCGGGTTAAGGAAGGTGCAGTTTTATATTTCACTGATCTTTACAGAAGATGTCTTCTTTCAGTAAAATTTCCACGTGACACAAGTTATTCTAGCATGATTGAAGCAAGGGTGGAACCTGAAACCTTACTTCTAACGATGCTACGCCCCTCTTTATGGCTTTCGTCTACATGTGGTAACTTTTTGAAATGTCTGTAAAAATGTAAACAACCAACAGAACAGAATTGTTCTTTTTTTCTTATTCTTTCCATTCTATTCACATTTGTAAAAGGCTACATTCTTGCTGGATTTCTTTACCTTTTTTTTTTTCGTGGAAGAAACTACATTTCCAAAATAGAATTAATCTGTTCATGAATTGAATGAAGAATTGTTAGATTTCCCGATCGAAGATGAAAAGTATATTAGGGAAACACACACACACACACACACACACACATATGATTCGGAAACCAATATTATGGGAATATTCATCAGTTTATAACGTTTCGAATTCTACTACTTTCATCAGATAAATATTTGAAATAATTTTAATTTCAATAATGAATACTGTGAACATTGAAACTGTCTACGAGATTAACATAATAACGTAATTAGGAACGTCAATGATTTTGAAATTTTAAGATTCAAGAACAAAAAACAATGCTCAAGTGCATTATTTTTGAGTTTACGCAGGAATAAAAAATAAATAAGTAAGGCTTCAAGATAATACTGGTCCTCACTTAGCGAAAGGGATATAAGAAATCAATATACGAAAACAGTAAAAAAAAAAAAACAATGAATGACATACTCGAATAAAGAATATGAAAATTTTGCTACATTTAATATAGAAGGCAGCTGAATGCATACCAACCAAACTAAGAGGTAAATGTAAGGTTCCCTGGGAGTCAAGAGCAATTAGGGATGAACGGGAGGACATGAAAAAAGTTTCCTTAATTAATAAAAAAAATCCAACACACGTCAATGCGTAGAAACTTTAATTTGATGACATACTTCTTCGATTATGCAATGCTATGTCTAAAGAAAACACATAAGAGAAATGAACGAAATCCTACATCCTCTCTTTCACCAGGAAAGCGACCTCAAAACCTCTAAGAACTAAAGAGACATAAATCTAACTGCTATAACTACCAAATGCACTACTTCTCAATCGTATCCGACCTGAAGTCGAGAAAATTTATAGGAAAAACCTGAAATCGATCCACAACTTCACAGATTCTAGCTATCCGCCGAATCATCGAAATGATTTATGCAAAGAATCTCGAGCTAACACTATTTTCGTAAATTTATAACGCTGCCTTCACCAATGGACTAAAGGGTTCTCTGAATAACAGATAATGGCAGTCAATATCACATTTCCGCCATCAACCGTTGGTTTCCGTGACTTCTACAGTTGTCTAAAGTTCAATTAAATGCCCACGTTGTGTGTGATCTCAAATGATCTAAAATCTGCTGTAGGAGTCGATATACCACGTCTAACGGTGGGTTAACGGCTATATAATGAGACAACAGCTCTTTCCAACTTCAATAAGATTATATCACAGGAAAAAATTAAGATGTTAATCTGACTTAAAACGACGGGAGTGATGGACG
The DNA here is from genome assembly GCA_963585895.1 of Sepioteuthis lessoniana. NCBI lineage: Eukaryota > Metazoa > Mollusca > Cephalopoda > Myopsida > Loliginidae > Sepioteuthis > Sepioteuthis lessoniana. The sequence goes on along the minus strand of OY757911.1, from coordinate 65,473,662 downwards.
TCTAATTAGTGGTTTTCGGTTGGAACTCAAAACATATATCTCAGGCAATCTTAACACATTTCTTGGCCAAGTTTTCAATTCTGATTCCATGTGAGTTATTCGGTGGACTAGGCTGAAATCAACTGGTCTGTTCGGCCCTTGACTGCTCTGCTTTTTCCCTGCTTTGACTCTGATCTCCTTTGCTCTCGTCTCTCATTTCCTCTTTCATTTACCAAAGCCCCCAAATCCCCAGTTTAAATAACATTTCACCGAAAACCAATTAGGGGTCGGTTAGCATAGAAACATTAACTATTCCTTTGTTTCAACTGGGATTTTCCAATTTTGGGCAATTGTTTAACCCCTTAGTGGTAATAAAAGGGCTAACCTACTAGTCCAACTCTAACTTTCCTTCTTCGGCATGTCTGATTTCCACTCAGCGCTGCCATCTATTATTCTCACTCCTACCTAGCAAGAATAAAACTGTTACTACAACCTTTTGGGGTTATCTGATCCGGCTAACCAATCCCCCTCTTACAGACCTCACAAGAAACTTTCAACCGAAGAACCAAAAGCCTTAAAAATGTCTTTATTGACTATTATCTTTACTTTTCTGTCTGAGCTCAATTTATAGGGAAATACCTTCCTTTGGAATAATTATTATCAGATATCCCTAGATAGATCTGTTTTCATGTATAACTTCAATTTCTCTACAAAAAGTATAAGATACATTTTGAAACCGACACATAAAAATTTTCATATGGCCCAGCCTTGATCACTGACCAAAACAAGTCACTATATCCACTTGAGAGTCAGACATCGCGTCACCGTTAGCTTTAAAAAAATTCTCCTCTGGTGGACAAAATTTAAGAAAGTTTTCCCTTCAGGTCACAGCTAATAATGTCATAGATTTCTCCAAAGCATTTGATTCCATTTCCAGAGGGAAAATTAAGAAAATACTACTACTATATAGTCTCCCCAAAGAAACTGTTACTGTTATAATCATGCTTTAGAAAAACACTTAAGTAATAGTTCGATCACCTGATGGCGACACCGAATTCTTCGATATTGTCGCTGGAGTTTTGTAAGGGGATACATTAAACCCATATATGTCTATAATCTTCTTAGAACGCGTAACTCGAAAGGTGATAAATCTAATAAAAGAAAATGATTTTAAACAAAAAAGGCATGTGACAGATGATATACTATATAGATTGTAACAGATGTAGATGATATAACGCTTCTCACAAATACACCTACCAAACTGATGTTGGCTGAATTGACAAGAGCAAGCAGCAAGAGGTATTGGCCACTATGTAAACGCAAATAAAACAGAGTACATGTGTTTTAGAGTTTAAATTATTAATTTTGCAAGAAAAGTTAATAGATTGTTTGCTTGTTTGATACAAAGTAATCACAGCTGATACTCTAAATTTCTTCATAATTCTATTTATATACGAGCTTCTTTTAAATTAGAGTCATCGTCTGTTTTAAATCGTACATTTAAATCACCTCCTCCATTTGCTTAGAGCATTCGTGTTTTTGTGCAGACGCTTTTTCAAGAATTTGCACCGACATAAACCATCATCATCTCATCATGGAGGTGCCCGTGGTGTAGTCGTTATCGTCGTAGGAAATGGACACGGCGATACGAGTTCAAATCCTGGACGAGACTGATTGCATTTCACATAGCACTAATACCCTTGGGAAAGGTATGAATCCAATTATTCTCCCTCCAGCTATGGGTAATAGTAGGACAGACTAGGTTATTCGGCCTTGGTTAGGCAACTAGTCTAGGAGAAGGAAAACTCTGAATTCAAACCTGTTAAACTCCGCTTAAAAATTGACCTTGTGTCATATCCTGCCCGAGCGGAGGGGTTGGTAAATAGTATCATCATCTCATCATCTTGTCGTGTCATCAGCACAGATATACCTGACCTTCTCTCGCCACCCCTCCCTATCGTTCATCGCTTTCGGCAGGTCCTCAGAGATACACTCCGTATCCTCACTGCTGTATGTAGGTTCGAGCAGGTCGCCCTGCTTTTGCTCGGCCATGTGTAGGGGGCCATAAGAGTACATCACTAATGAGCTCGTCCATACTTCTCCAGCAGTGTCCTGTATGTCTGGTTTGTCTAATTTGAATCGTTTTAGTGATGGGTGGTAGCCGACATAAACACTTTAACAAATCTCACAGTGAATAAAATAAATACCTACTGTTGATGTGTTTTTATTGTCAGGTCTATTCATGATGTTCCTAATTGTTTTGAATCTGCTTGTGATAGTAATTTTAAAAACATGTTGTCATGTTTACAGAAAAATTTTCGACAGAATTTTATAACTAATCAATTCTGTTTTACTAGAATTTGAATCAGAAATTTTCACTGATAACATTATGTAAAATGCAAATATCGCCCAGAATTTGAAATAGGGTCGCCGTATCCATGGCCTATGATGATTAACACTATACCACAAAAGTTTGAAGTTATGAATCAAGTACATATGGTTGGTTGGTTGGTTGGTTGGTTGGTTGGTTTTTATGGCATATCAACCTTTGTAGGTTATTTCATGCCAAATTCATTTTCATACAAATAATCAGTTCTGTTTCAAACAATTCAGTTTAGCATGAGTACAGAGTTTAATTGTCAAAAACATTTCTATTTCGAGCTATTCAGTTTAGTCAAACAATTCTAATTCAAACAATCTTGTTTTGTATAGATTTTGTTTACACACAGTTAATCGTCTAAGCAGTACTATATTAAACAATTCAGTTTAGCATAATCTCAAAAACAGTTCTATTTCTAACAATTCAGTTTAGCATAAGTATGCATTTAAAATGTAAATACACAGTTTAATTCTCCAAAACATTTCTATTACAATCAATTCAGTTTAGTCAAACAATTCTAATTCAAACGATTCAATTTAGCATAAGTACGCATTTTAGTTCTATTTAACCCATAGATATGGCCTTATCAGGTGCTACTTCTCCGGGCCAGAGTGGACCTGGGAGCGATGGCAATGAAGGAATGTTCTGCATTCTCCAAAGCTCCAGCATTACTGGAACCTCACCATCAGTTTGTTTAGTATCTTATCCAGGATACTCGTTGAGGAGGTCTTACCCCTCTGCAGAGATGCAGTCGGCGTATTCTACAGCCCCAGCCGACGAGGCCAAAGAAAATATGTAACATGTAAAACGAGTTACATGTAAAAAAATTTCCCATTCCATGTTCGTAATTGTTTGCTGTGTCACAATTTCAACATGATAAACGTTATTGGCTTTCATTAAATGGTTAACGAATTTATTTACCTCAAATCCTTTTTTTTTCTTTTTCAAATTGTTTTTCCCACAAGTTAATTGCTCCCAGTAGTGTTGTACTATAACAGTTTTTGCTGCTTCCAGTAATTTGTAATACAGTATCCCTTTGAAATCCAGCAGATCCTCGCAGACTCCGTCTTCTGTTGAGGTTTTAGATCCCAACCCAAAATAGGATATCCTAAGTATGGTACTAAACGGCATCCGAAAATGAGGTCCCAGTTTTAGAAATGGAGAGAATGAAGTACCTTTTTATTGCCCATACTCTCAGGCTCACTCTGACCCGGAGTGGTAGAACCTGGGTGAGTTCTATTTGTAGATTAAGTGAATATGCTTAAAAATAATTTGTATAAGGAAGGAATACTTTATACCATGTGTGCAAATTATTTATTAAGAATAGTTATCAGAAGCTATAATTGTTTCCTATTATTATTTGTTACTAGAAACCATATAATGGCAAGCACATTGTCAGATTAACACGTAGATAATTGAAACCATATGACTACATGTAAACAAATCAGTATAATAAGGTAGGCATAGTTAGTCAAAATACTTAATTTTCCATAAATTATTATTATTAGATAAAATACCCGATGTCATGTAACTGTGCCAATGAATGATTTTTAATATTACAGGCAAAAAAGCCCGATTTTAAAAAAATTATTGCAATAGAACGTTCAAAATATAACAAGTTATAATTGTAATTGAAAATTTACAGATAAATCAAATTTCGGCATTAAATAACTCACAAAAAGTTGAATTGATGTAAAACAAATAAAGCAAACAAAACAACTCCAGCAGATTTCCTTCAAACGGAGAATGTTAAATGCTGACCTGGATCTACCTAGCATTTTCTGCGTTTTTGATTTCCATTTTTTTTTTTTTATTACCATTCATCATTTTTTCCCAAATGGAATATCTCCAATCCAAGCATCTTTTAAGTACTTAGAATTTTGTTACTTTTATACCGAATTTTATGTACATCTAAGGATTGCCAGAGAATATATCGATCGAAATATAATGACTGAATCTACAAAAGTGAGGAACCTCGTCTAAATAATTCGTTGAATAAAAATATTTGCTTTCATTGTTGAAAAGAAAATCTAAATTTATATGGAAGTGGTTGTTTGAAAAGCTTAGCTTCGTCTGACACAAGATCATAGAGATAAAGTACTTTGTGAGGATCTAACTCACCACATAATCGAACTGGTATTCAATCGGGTTTACAAATCATAGAGCAACGAATATGTAGAAAAAACTATGTAAGATTGAATTTATATAAACTGTTCGTGATGTTTCTAATTTAAAATGTTTCTTACATGAATATTGTCGGAAGTCATTATATATAAGAAGGGCAGGTAATTAAGCAATGAACTCTTTGTTAATAAATATCTGGTTGCTGATTGCCAGTGTTGATTCGTGTTCCAGACTTTTGAAAGGTCATTAACCTAAAACTTTCAAGCCCTCCTTGTAATCTGATTATTAGCACTTCACAAAAAAATTCAAAGAGGGTGGAAGCAAATTCTACGCATGTTACTATTAGTATGAATTAATTCTATATGCAGATTTACTGAGGCGCTCAAGGTGTCATGATTATCGTCGTAAGAAATCAGCACGGTGAAACGGGTTCAAATCTTGGACAATGCTGTATGCGTTTCACATAGCGCTAATTCCCTTGGTAAAAGTATGAATTCAACTATTCTTCCTCCAGCTTTGGGTAAATAGTAGGGCATGCTGAGAAATTTCATCTTCGTATGACAACCGGTATAGGAGAAGGAAAACTCTGAATTCAAACTTGTTAAACTCCGCTTAAAAATTGATCTTGTGTCACGTTCTGCTCGTGCAAAGAGGTTGGTACATATATATATATATATATATATATATATATATATATATATATATACATTCAGATTTGGGTATCAATTCCCAGAATGTATTACGGTTATTCATGTAACAATAGATAAGTAGAAAATTGCCGAAACGAAAATACTACCCAGTCAGTAACATTGAGTTATCTCTTATTTTCTTTAGTAGAATTTGGTTCATGATGTTCTGTTGAGACCAACTTCTTTAGAAAAATATAAAACGAATAGATACGTATAGCTTATATATACAGAAAAAATTCATAGAATTTCATTCAGTGTTAAGACTTGTTCACTTGTTCTTCTCTGTTATCAGATTTATCTTTTAAAAAAAGTAATGATTTTCTCATATTTGGTCTTGAGAAAAGATTTAGTTTTTACAGTTCAAAAAGAAAAGCATCGATTTGTTTCCGTACTGTTAAAAAACAAAGACAGAAATCTGTTTAGCATAAAACTCATTGTAATAATGGAACTTCCCGAAAAAGAATGTTGACTGCTTGTCTACAGTACATCTACAGAAGTAATTTTTAATATATTTTGATATTAGATTTCTATGTTCTCTTTGATTAAACTCTTTGTAAACCTGGGAAGAAATTTATGGTTCCAGCTTGTTAAAATGCTAGGCTAGAAATTCCTTATGACAAACGATTCAAAGTATTTGAGAAGCCTAACCCGGAAATGATTTCTAAAAAGGAAACTATATAGCTAAAGATTTTTCTCTTATTACCTTATATTTTCAGACTTCATTCTTTTGATTCCATAAAGCTGATTATTCGCCTATGAACCATTTTAAGCGGAGAAATCGTTACTATCAAGTAGCGTCCAGAGTATGAGTAGATATTGGGGTATCATCTATGTTTGTTTCATTTTTTGCTCGGAACAATTAAATAAAACATGATCAGTGATTTTTTTAAAAATCTCTATCTATCCCCTCCCTCTCTCTCTCTCTCTCTCTCTCTCTCTCTCTCTCTCTCTATCTATCTATCTATCTATCTATGTTACATTTATGTGTGTGCCCAGAAGGTATCTTCTACTGTCACTTCATATTCTTATCTCCTGGACACTTGCCGATCACAGCAACAAGTGATCAATAAAGAAGAAAAATATAGAATATTGATATTTGCATAACTAAAAAGCGTAGTTATCCCATTTAGAAAACTAAAAATGGTTATGCTTTCAATTTACAACCGCATCATTAAGAGATTAGTTGAAATTTACTCGTTGAATAATTAATAACGTTGAAAATGATCTTCATTAAATACTACGCCGGAATGCATGTTTTGATGCAATATTTAAAATTGGGTTTTATAGTGAAAATTTTTTGGCTCTTTGCTTTTGCGTCACTTTGTAAATTTAAATGCAAAAATAGAACAAGTAGAATAGATAAATATATAAATGAATAAATAAATAAATAAATTATGAAAATGTTTTAAGATAGAAAATATTTTCGTGATATTCGATTATCTGATTGCATGAACAAAATCAATATAAGTAAGCCAGGGACAAAATTAAAGGTTGAATCAACCTTTAAATATGGATAATTAATATTTTGGATAGAAATAGAACATTATATATTAAAAAGGTTTTTATAAAATTTTGCGATCATTTTTAATGGAATTGTGTGATAGATATAGATAAATAGTATAGCAACCATTTTTAATGGAATTATGGGATAGATATAAAGAAATAGCATAGCAATTATTTTTAATGGAATCATGTAAAAGATATAATGAAAGACGTCTGCACTCTGAATTAACGTTTGAAGATAGATTTTTCTGTCTGAGGTACAAGTGGGTTAATGCTCAAAGATTTAAACTTCAAAATGTGATAATTCAAATGAAAATAAGATACCATGCAAGATTTTATTGACGCCAGTAAATCCTGAATTCCAACAAAAATAAAACGAAGCCTCTGTGGACTGTGATATCTAAGTAAGTGAGTTCGAATTCCAGTCGAGCTCTTGCGTTCACTTTTGAATTAATAATCTTTGAGAAAGGTATGAAACAAATTATCCTACTCCAGCAATGGGTAAAATAGCACCACTATTGTTCTACAAGAATGTCTTTGGCATTAAATATACCACGACGAAACCAAACCAATTCGAAATAAAATTACGCGACCCCGAGGAATGATTGTTGCTTTTGTAGATTCTTTTTTTCTTTTTCTTTTCTTTTTCTAGGTGAGTTTATACAATCAAATTTATTTTTTCCAATGTCAGAGTCGAAATAATTTTTATGATTCCCACGCTTCATCTCTAAGTTCTGTCAAATTCTTCAGAACTTGAGAGAATCCACTGTTTTATAAAAAATATCATAATACGTCGTTGAACTTTTATCACATTTCTAGAACTATCATTTTAGTTTCAAACGTGTAAATTATTTTCTCATAACAAGAGACTTGCTGTAGCGACTGTAAAATCTGTATTCTAAAATCCGGCTTCTGACCTGGTATTGGTCTCTTATACCAATATGAAAAAATTACTATGGAAGCAAACTAACTTTTTATTTCAGTATATTTTAATTCCTTTGTCTCTCCCATTACCTCTCACTTTATTCTCTCTTACTTTCTCTCTCTCTCTCTCTATCTATCTTGATATATATACATATATTTACACACACATACACACACACACACACACACACACACATATATATATATATATATATATATGTATGTATGTATTATTCAGTCCAGTTAAACCGGAGTCGGGAATAATTCCGTCAGGTCAAAAAATCATTCAACGATGAACATTCAAATTTTCCTGATACAGAGCTCAATGAAACTGACATCACAGAGCAATAATTTCTTTTAGAAAAACAAAAACCGGTCACATTAGGATTATAAATTCATTTCCATCCTGTTATGAGTATTGATATGAATCAATAACACCAAGAATAATAGGACTTCTTCAGATCTAATGGATAAAATAATTACCTAATTATTTTATAAAATAATAAAAAATAATCATAAATAGTTATAGATAATTATATAAAATAATTACCTAATTATTTTATAAAATAATTACCTAAATTACTTCTTAAAGAAGTAAAGTAAAGATATATATATATATATATATATATATATATATATATATATATATATATAAATGTTTCTTTTTTAATTTTATATGAATATATTGAATAGAAACTTTGAAAAATCGTCAGAATAGGCTGTTGTCGCTTTACATTTCACTTCAGATCATCTCTCCCAAGCTCTCTTTATCTATCTATGTCTATCTATCTTTAAACCAATCTCTATCTATATCTGTTAATTTATCTAGCGCTTTATGTCTATCCGGCTATCTCTAATTATTTAAATCTATCTATCGATCTCTCTATTTCTTGTGGGTTGTTATTTCTATCGCTTTCATTTTTCCTTCCCTGAGATTCATCTATCTATCTATCTATCTCTCTCTCTCTCTCTCTCTCTCTCTCTCTCTCTCACACACACACACACACACACACACACACACACACACACACACATACTTTGTTATGATAGCTACGTATTTTTTAGGGAAGACTAAAAACTGATTTGAAAGAGACTATAGTTAAAATTTGGTGAAATGTTTTTTAATCTGGCATCTCACACTTTTTTGTGATAGGCGTCTTCAAAAATTGGCTGCCATCGGCTTTCACCACAGGTGTCGAGTGAGATCGCTCCCAGGAATACATCCATCATTGTTCCCTCCCGTAAGTCGATATTTTACGATGTGAATTTTCCAGACCACCACCTACCACTTCCCTTTTTCGCTAAATTTGTGGTTTTTTGGTTTCCTGGGGTTGAAGGCGTTTCTAGCATAGAAACCTTCTCTAAGTTGAACTGCATTTACCATAACTGAATATCTAAAACTTCCCAGCTATTTAGTCAATGATGGTGGATATTCCGAAAGCAATGAATTGTGCAACGTGATATGTTTGGTCCAAGAGAATGAGAGGCTAGTTTCTGGTGAATGAAGAAGAAGAAGAAGAAGAAGAAGAAGAAGAAGAAGAAGAAGAAGAAGAAGAAGAAGAAGAAGAAGAAGAAGAAGAAGAAGAAGAAGAAGAAGAAGAAGAAGAAGAAGAAGAAGAAAGGGAGTCTACGGGAGCTGGCAGCTACTTTTGAGTGACCCAGGCTAAAGCGCTTGTTGTGGGTCAGCCAGTCACAGGTAAACGACTGCGTTAATTGAGGATGAGTCACAAGTTTTCTGCACAAGTGTGGAGCCAGCGGAAACGGACGGTCCTCCCGCTGACACCAGGGAGAATGGTTGGAGCTGAATTGGTTTGAGGGAGCTGGCTAGAAGACGTAAGGAGGAAAAGTCAGTCACGAAGATGTAAGGACAAACGAAAATTTACGAGCCCTATTTTGGGGGTGAGCTCCAAAAAAGAGCCTTACACTAAACGCGACCCCGCAAAGACAAAACCTGCACACAAGCATTTTAGAACTACAACTGAAAACCGACAGAGAATTCAAAACCTGTTCTGCTTTCTCTTTCTCCTCGTGACATGTTATTTCTCTTTATCCAGCTAACGCGGTCGACTCAACTTTCATTCTCTTTCTTTCTCCCAGTGACTACTTACAAATTGTAGTAGAGAATAAACCTTTGTGGTAATGAACTTAGACAGGATAGATCCGGTGTTTGTTAACTTATCCAACCACAGGGTCACAACAGGGTTCGACTACTACTGTAGATCCGGCCATATTCAAACACATGGAAGAACAAATGTCTATCCTGTACCGTTATTGTACACATGCCGATATATGTTATACAAACCAGCATTTCTAACTCGATTTCTATAATAATTTTAACGGTGTTAAAACATGAAGGAGATTTGGTGCTCATGCCACATACAAATATCTTATAACAATAATGATAATACGATGTACATGTGAACGATCATTTTTCTAAGACTTAAGATTATTAAGCCAAGACTCAAATCAACACCCAAACAAAACGATCTGAAATTACTCATCTTTAAAAAGGAATTAGTTAACAAGCTGAAAGAAGACAAATATATCATGATAAATAAGATTGCAAAGACTTCCAGTAAGCTACACATGTAGACAGACATTTATGTAGGTTTGTTTATCTGAAAAAAATCAATCGTTTTATAAGATGCCAGAAATTATTATCTAGTTCATTATTTTCTATCATATATCTTTTAAAGTGTGTGCCTGTATGTAATGTGAAACATCTAAATAACCACAGTTTACACCAATGAAATATCATTTTAAAGACTAATTATTTTTATCTATCAAAACGCCTTTTATATCATAGTCAACTTCGTGGCATTTACTTAATTGATGGTTGGTTGATCGGATTTTATGGCATATCAAACCTTGTTGGTTATTTTGTGCCAAATCCAGTTTTATACATATTTATACACACACACACACACACACACACACACATATATATATATATATATATAGGATTTGTAAACAAATAGTGTTTAGGTAACATTTTTAAGCAAGCCAGAGTTCATTTGTTAGCACACAAATAGTTTCAATTATCATTCTCAAACGACTAATAATTCTATTTGCACAAAGATAAATGATTTCAACCATTGCTATATAATACTAATGATTTGATTAAATATTAATCACTTTGCACACGGTTAAATCGTTCCAACTATAGTAAATGATTAAATAGTTCTATCTGATCAATAGAATTGGACCCTAACAGGTACAACTACTGCAGATCAGAGTAATCCAGGGAGTAATGCCAATGAAGAAGTGTACCATATTCGCAATTAATGCTATGTGCGAAATGGACATATAATATTCATAACGATAGAACATATAAAGAACATAGGAATCTCGGAATTCGAAAACACGTAACGACTTCTTGTTCAGATACGAAACCTTTTTATTAACTTTGAGTTAAAGGTTTCGACGTAAGGAGGAGCGACACAATCTTCTATGCTGTCTTATTCATTTGGCCCCCATCTCGAGCGGCCCCCTATAGGGCGCACGTTCGCCTCGCACCTGCGAGCTCCAAAAGTCGATCCTTCTCGTTTGGCGTCTAGTACCCGACTCTTACTTTCTTCAAATTCTCACACAAACCTCCGCCCGCTTCCGGTGCGTGACGTCACCCGCACCCTGTCACCTCGGTTCGTTTCGGGCTATTATGACATCTAAGTGACACCTCCATCCACCCGCTCGCACCCGCGTTAACACCTGCTTCAATTTTGCACCTAACTAACCCATGTGCTGAGCCGAACTCAAAGGCATGTGCTGAGCCGAACTCAAAGGCATGAACCGAAATCCCTCGGCTATTTTATAACAGAAGTACTCCACATTCTCCAAAGCTCCTGGGCTGAAACCTCACTATTAGATTACTTTGTATCATATCCAGGTCATTCTTCGAGGTTGGGGTCTTACCCCGAAGAAAGAAATGCAATTGGCGTATTTTACAGCTCCGCATTCAGCTGACAGATTGGTTATTTAATGAAGATAATGTATCTGTTTATATAGCTTTAAAAATCAGATTGTAATAAAGGACTATGCTCGATAAATTATTTTCTATTGGGTCTTTTGTGATGTTCATAAATAAGACGTTATTTTATGGATAAGTTTTATTATTAAAATGCTGAATTATTCACATATTAATATTTTCTGTCTTGAAACGGTTAACCACTTTGGTGAATTTTGAGTCGTAAGTAATGGTAAAGCTTTTTCATTAACATAGTTGGATAATCTAACAAATCTAAAATTCCACTTCTGAAATATTTATTCTTACGTATTGTTCATATAAATAATAATAAAGGTTACCCGATTTGTTTTGTTTAACAATGAACTTTCCTTTTCTTTTTTTTCTTTTCTTTTTTTTTCAAATATCCAAACCTGCAATTTTTTTAATCATCTGTCCATGTTCGATGATAAAACCTCTTCATTTATATGAAGATGAGTGTTTGTAAAAAAAGTTAGGTTTTCCAAAGACTATGTAAGCTTTTGTTTGCTGTGGTCATAATAGTAGAATCTTTCTTGGTTTGTAAATAAGGTTCTTAGAGTAATGATAGCTTAAGTGTCTGCTTTGATACTAGACTTGCCAATATTCTTCAAGGTGTCGATAACTCTGATCCTTGGATTATTTTTGGTCTCATGCAACCCTATTCTTACCCAGCATGGAGATTATTATATATTTACATTCATGCCCTTCAATATCTGTATTGTTTCTAACTTCTTGTAAAGATCTATACCTGGGAGCTTTTAGCTTTTACTCTTTTATTCAGTTTTCAACATTAAGTTTACACTCAGATCTCTGCTTTTGCTATCCTGCTGACGATAAATTAACAATCATTACATCTGAAATCATTCATTTCAATTTTAGATTTGTTGGTTTTAGGGCATATCAACCATTATTGATTATCTAATGCTAAATACTGTTTTTACATATATATTAGATATATATGATTTGTAAATATATTTTGTAGATACACTCAGTTAAATGATCAGACTATTCTATTTCTAACCCTTAATTTAGCATAAGTCCACAAAGTTAAATGGTTCTAAGTATTGCTATGCATAACTAACAATGTAATTAAACATCAGTCATTGATTTACACACAGCTAAATGTAAAAACAGTTCTATTTCAAACAATTCAATTTAGTATGAGTCATTTGTTAACACTCAGTTAAAATGTCAAATAGTTCTACATGACCTATTGATAGGATCCTTTCAGGTATGAACATTCTGAACCCAAATGGATTTGGGAGCGATGGCAATGAATAGGTACTCCGCATTCCCCACAACTCCAGCATTACTGGAGCCTCACCATCTGATGGCTTAATGTCACTCATGGTTGGAGGGGGCAGGTTTACGCCTCTGCAGAGCCGAAGTCAGTGTACTCTACAGCCCCAGCGGACTGGGCTCATTCAATTCGAGTTCATAAGTACTAAAAGATTGTAGACATTTCTAAATTTCATTAAATTATTTTCATATTATATAGATGCTTTTATATACGGTAGAATTAATGGAGTGTCTAGAAATGCTATTTCCTAGGAATAGTTATAATTATAAAATGCTTTCAATTATAAAAGCATCAATAATTTTCAAAATAGAATTTTTCTATAAATTGTTCAAAAATGTATATAATAAATTGTATTTCTTTCAATACTCTTCAGATCATTTTTAACAGTCACTGGTCACTAATGCGATTACAGGAAAAAAAGATATTCATACCTCAAATAAAGATATATGATAACATGATTTTGTATTGAAACCAATAATTTTGAACACATACACACACATCTAGAATATTAAAATTATGTTCCGCTTTTATTGTAAGCCACAAGAATTATGTGTTTTGCCTTCGTCACCGAATAAAATCCTATTATTAAACAAGTCAATTTTCCAACAAATTTTTTTCTAATTAACTATTTCTGTTTTAAAACCTTGTCCTGTACAAATAAGACAAATATTTTAGTCGTTATCAACTGTTATACACAAATCTTATTTAGGTCAAAATGTATGTTTGTTTGTTTTTCATTAATAATAATAATAATAATAATAATGGTTGAAAACCATCAGCGAACACTAATGTGAAAAAACTCTCAAAAGAGTAAAATAATAATCGTAATAAACGTGCCTACTTATGATGTGGAAAATGCTAACTGCACAAATAAGGGAGGAGATTTACGATTCGCTAAGGAATCAGAGGAACAGGAGTGTAACTATATTGATCAACACATCTTCAAGGACAGTAAAACGAGACGAAAAAATATAGCTATGGCGTGGATTGAGTTCAAAATGCATACGATATGGTTTCACAAAGCTGAATAATAGATTGTCTTAAAATGTAAAAATTATCCAACGAAGTCATAAAGTTCGTGGATGAAAAACTAGAAAGTGGAATTTATAGCAAGAAGAAAAAGCTTAGCTGCGGTGAAAATCTAGTGAGGAATTTTCCTGGGAGATGAGCTATCTCCATTATTATTTGTGATAGCGATGATGCTACTAAATCACATATTCAGGAAATGCACAGGCGGATACAAACTTACTCAATCACAAGAAAAGATCAATCACCTAATCAATCATGGACGACGTCAAACTGTTAGTCAAAAATAAAACAGAATTGGAAACCCTAATACAGGCAGTAAGAATATAGTCAGGAAATAGGGATGGAATTTGGCAGAGAAGAATGCGCCATGCCAATAACACGACACATGACGGAAGGAAAAGAACTACCAAATAAAAAAAAATCAGAACGCCTGGAGAAAAAAATAACAACAAATTCTTGGTAATATAGGAAGCGAACACCATCAAACAAGTGGAGATAAAAAAAAGATTATCTCATGAGAACAAGAAAACTACTTGAAACCAAACTATATAGTAGAAATCTCACCAAGGGGATAAACACCTGGGCTGTCCCCTTTGTATGATACTTGATAGCATTACTGAAGCGGGCGAGGGAAGAACCTCAGCAAATGGACCAGAGAAAAAAAAAACTCATGACGATGCATAAGGCCTTACATCCCAGAGATGACGTAGACAGACATGTTTAAAGAAAAGAAGGCGGAAGATAAACTTGCCAGCATTGAAAATAGCGTTGAAGCATCGATACAACGACTCGAAGATTACCTAAAAAAGGAGCAGAGGAAGACTGATAACAACGACCAGAAGCAATACGGACAATGCAAGCATTAACAGAAAAAAAAAATAACAGAAAACAAAAATAGGACGGAAAACAACTGTACGATCATTTTAAGTGACAAACAAGTGAAATCTCACATGAGAAAATTCGGACAGGGCTCAGAAGGGTAAACTTTGAGAGAGAACTTAATCTGTTCTGATAGCAACATAAAACAGTACCATAAAGACCAGCTATGTCAAAGCAAAAATAGATAAACGCCACAAAATAGCAGATGTAGATAAAGTGGAGATTGAGACGAAATGATCAATCAAATAGGAAGTGAATGCAGCAAATTAAAAGAGTTGAAGACAAGACACGACTGGATAGGAAAGATGATCTACTGGGAATTGTGCAAGAAATTTGAATATGATCATACGAACAAATGGTATATGCTCGACTCAGAATCAGTCCAGGAAAATGAGATGCACCAATATCTCTAGGATTTTGAGATACAAGCTAGTCACCTAATCCCCTCCAGAAGATCAGACCACATGATTAAACAAGGGCTTGTCATTTAGTGGTTTTTGCCGTTCCAGCTGATCTCAGAAAGAAGATTAAAAAAAGATAAACAAATACTTGGACCGTGCCAGAGAATTAAAAAATCTATGGAATATGAGGAGACAGTGATACCAATTGTAATTGGTTTACTTGGAACAGTCTTTAAAAACTTGGAAAAAACTGAAGGAAATGAAGATCAGAGGAGGAATCGAGACCATTCAGATTGCAGCACTGTTAAAATTGCTTAGAATACTTAGTAGAGTCTTTGAAAACTTTGTAGATTTGCTATCATTTAGATACCAATGAAAGACCACTTGATAACGCTGGTGTGATAAACCTGCAAGAAGTAAGATAATAATGATGGCAATAATAATTGTTTTTGTGAATCACTTAAATGTCCTCCTTCTTGTAAGGGTAGCAGGTTACATCTGTAACGGGAGCACAAATACTGCTCAACTTCAGGGTCTGGTATAATCACAATATACTATCCATGAAAAATTACAAATTCAAAGCAAATTCAACGCAGGATCCAAACAACAGCTCAACCAACATGCGGTACCCGTTCGGCATCTTGGGAATCTTGGCTGTTCTAATTTCAACTACACAAACAATAACCAACGCAATTCTCAATTCAGAGACACACAAAGGAAGAAATGGACTGCAGAAGACGACGGAAACGTACTTCGCTGTTATTTTAAGAGCAGTCCTAAACAAAGAAGGTATAGAAAAAGAATTATACAAATTTGAGCGGATTCCGCAAGATTTAATGCAAGCAAATGACTTGCTGACCAAGCAAGAATGATAATAAAGAAAAGTCGGTTTTCTGACCTTGGGATACTGGAAATATAAGAACAAGTAAATAGTGAAGGATATGAACAAGACCCCCCGACCATATTCGAAATATTGAATACCGAAAAGCAAGAGCCCTTTAATCGAATTAATACGCAAAATGCTGAAAATCGAAAGACCACTGACCCCAGCACAACAAAACAAGTTTTAACACAAGAAGACCAAATAAATTCAGAGTTAATAAAGAGTCGAAAAAAGATTACTTTACCATCCCTCAGGAATCAAGACGGGAAGAAAACGTCAAGACATAAACCGAAAATGTAAACAAATTATTAACAAATATCCCAACAGGCAACATGTCTAAAGTAAACGAGAAAATTTATGCTGGAACAAAACTAATCGGTGATAAAATCCGTATTTCCCTAAGGAAGCCAAACAGAATTACAAAACCTGGAGGAGAAATTAGGCCTGAAGGAACGGTAAAGAAAATGCAACAATAGGCGAAGGTGTTAATTAAGGAAGGAAAAACACACGAGGATATTTTGGGATGAAAAGACCAAAACACAATAATAATCCTTCTTGAAGATATCAGCGAAAGAAAGGATTCTTAAAAGATACCAAAACAGGATCAAGCAAGACAAATAAAGCAGGGCATTCCAAAATAATGGAATGAAATTCTACCAACAAATAGGTGGAAAATACACGTGGACAAACCAACAACCAAATGCAAAAGAAGTGAAACAATTTTAGAGTAAAATCTATGGGATCAGAAAGAATATAACAAAAAGGCTGAATGGATAAATAACGTGGAAAGAGAATTGTAGGTTTGGTTTCTTTAATGGCATATCAACCTTCGTGGGTTATTTAATTCCAAAGCCATTCTCCAAGAAGAACAGCGGTGGTGCTATTTAACCCATAGCTGGGAGGATAACAGGGGTTCATACCTTTCCCAAGGGTATTTGTCCGAAAGTGAACTTAATAGCGCGACTGGAGTTCGAACTCGCGTGCTACGATTTCGCAGACCATTGCTTTAACCATTACACCACGTTGACACCCCCCAAAAAAATTGTAAGAAATCAAAGACGAACCTGAGGCAGAAATACATCTAGAATCGCTCTGAGAAATACTAAAAAAAAGTACCGAACTAGAAAACGTCCGGTCATGATGACATACAGGGATTCTGGTTTTAAAAATTCACGTCTATCCACGACGGAATGGCACTGAAACTGAGTAGATATCTAGAAGAAGCAAATATCCAGAATTGATGATTTAGGAGAAGACTACCACGATCAAGAAAGACACGCCCAAAAAGAAACCCTCCCCGTTCTAGACTAATAATGTGTCTACCTACGATGTGGAAAATCCTAACAGCATTTAATTGGGAGGAGATCTATCACTCGCTAGTTTACATCGGACTGCTTCCCGAAGAACAGAAAGCGTACCACAGGGGAACAAATGATTTACAGTATATTTATCAGTACATCCTCAAAGAGAGCAAAGCTAGGTGGAAAAATGTAACCATAGCGTTGATTGTCTACAAAAAGGCATATGGCATGGTCCCGCAATCCTGGATAACAGTTAGTCTGAAAATGTAGACGATATTCGACGAAGTCACAAAATTCATCTCGGAAGCCATGAAAAACTGGAAAGTGAAATTCACAGCAAGAGTAAAACTTTAGCAGAGGTGAAAATCCAGAGAGGGATCTTCCATGGAGATGCACTTTCACCATTACTATTTGTAATAGTAATGATGCCACATAATTTCATGCTTAGGAAGTGCACAGGGAGCTACAAATTTACAAAATCACAAGAAAATTTTTATTACTAAATGTATACGAACGACAGCAAGCTGTTTGCAAAAATGAAAAGGAACTGGAGATGCTGATACAAACAATAAGAATATACATCCAGAATAAAGGAATGGAATTTTGCATAAAAATATGCCATGCTCATAATGTCAAGTAGAAAAAGAGAAATAAGAGAAGGATAATAAATGTCACATCAAGAAAGTATCAGAAAGCTTAGAAAAAGGGAAAATTACGTCTACTTTGGAATATTGGAAACGAAAACTATCATACAAGCAGCGTTGAAAAAAAATAAGAAGAAAGTATCTCAGAAAAGCGAGGAATATTCTCGGAACCAATATTTGCTGTAGGAATCTCATCAAAGGAATAAGCATCACAGCAGATCCCCTTCTAAGATACTCAGGACCATTCTTCAAATGAACAAGGAAGGAACTCCGACAAATAAACCAGAGAACAAGAAAGTTAATGACGATGAACAAGGTTTTACATCCGACAGATGACCAAGACAAACTATGTATCAAGAAAAGACGGTGGAAGCGGGCTCGCCAACATCGAAGATAGTGGGATACATGCGTCCATATGGGGATTCGATGATTACAGTAAAAAGAGCAAGTAAGACTAATTACAGAGGCCAGTAACTGCACTGACAATATGAGGACAAACAGAGCAACAGAAATCGGAAAGAGAAATGGGAAGAAAAACAACTGTATGGAGATTTTAAGCCACAAACTGATGAGATTGCACACGAGAAGATCTGGATATGACTACAAAAGGGAAATTTTAAAAGAGAAACTGAATCTCTTCTAACAGCAACACAAAATAATGCCATAAAGATCAATTATATTGAAGCAAAAATCGGCAATACGCATTAGAATTGCAAGTATAGGTTGTCTGTTGATAAAGACGAAACGATTAATCACATAAAAAATGAATGTAGTAAATTAGCACAAATGAAATTTAAGTCTCGGCCAGACTAAGTAAGGAAGGTGATCCACTGGGAATTTTGCCAGAAATTAAAATCTGACCATACAACTAAATAATACCTGCACAAACCAGAATAAAATTCTCTGGGACTTTGATTATACAACAGATCACCAAATCCCAGACGACCAGACTTAATAATAATTAACAAAAAATATGAGTACTAGCCGTATAGTGGACTTTGTTGTCCCAGCGGACGACAGAGCGAAAATTCAAGAAAGTGAAATGAGAGGCAAGTACTTGGACCTTACCTGGGAACGAAAAAAAGCGATGGAATATTAGGGTGACAGTGAAACCAACTGTAATTGACGCGCTCGGAATAGTCTCAGAACTTACTGGGAGGGGATCTGGAAGTGTTGGAAATCGGAGGACAAATCGAAATCATTCAATCTACAGCGTTGTTGAGATTGGCCAGAATATCTAGAAGAATCAAAAACCCTGAGGAGACCTGTTGTCACTTGGACTCCAGTAAAAGACCATCAGCTAACGCTGGCGAGAAAAACATCCAAGGAGTATAATAATGATAATGATAATTGTAATGATAATATAGATACTCGTTAATATTTGTATGAATTCGTTACCTGAATACACTCAGCTGACTGAGGATGGTTTTTTTTTTTTCTACACAGGACAAGAGGGGTTAGCTATGCTTTCTTACTATTAAAATCCTCTCTTTCATCAAAAATTGATGCAAACCTGCCGGGAACACAGCTTTTCCTTAAGAGACTATTATTACTAAAAATAGAAGTTATTCACCCCGTAGTTTAATCCACGTTACGTGAGGACCGAGATCTAGGAAAGCAGTCGCTTATTTGCCGAAATTTTTTTTCTATATGCAATTAAATATACGGTAAGCTCTATCAACGTGCTTCTGGCAAGATTTTAAAATATATTTTCTCTTTCCTCTACATGGCTGGTAATCTATCTATCTATCTATCCTGCTTTCTTCGTTTTGAGTATGCTCTTTCAACTGCCAGCTTCCACTAGGCACAAATAGTAAATGGAAAATCTAATGATGAACAGCATAATTTGTCGGTGAGTCAGGAAAAGGGTTCAAAAAACGGACACTTTACAATTTGTTTTTTGGATTAAGGAATTAAGAAAGAACAATATGTTATAACGAAGCATCAGAAGTCTTTGTATTAATCTCTTATCGTATATATTTATCTTATTAATGTTGACTTTTGGCATTATCATTGTTATTTGATAAAGTTTTAGCCGATTGATTCTTCGAACATAAAATCAAATAATGTGAAAGCTGAATAATGAAGACGACTGAAAATTTTATTCTATACTTCGAGAGCTGATCTTTGCCATTAATTTAATCATCCAGGGTCGAGAGAGAAAGGGTCCATCTTGTAGTCTTTCCGTTGATAAAAAGAAAGAGAAAACGTTAAAAGACATATGAAAACGAAAATTAGATATATATGCAGTATGAAGAACTTCATTATTTACTAATATTAGACAACTTAAAAGTCCTGCTACGATTAATACTACAATGACATCTAATAGATGTTGGTTATTGTTGTTGTTGTTGTTGTGTTTTAATAAATTAAAAGGATGTGGAAAAATAACAAAAAAGTTTGACTCTTAAAGCTGTTTTGTTGCATTTTATCGATTCTTGTTTTGATATGATAAGTACTTATGGCGTTGTTTTGTGCGGTTATTAGAAGAGATTATTATTATTATCATTATTATTATTATTATTATTTACACATTAGAGTTTTTCACATCAGTGTTAGCTGATGGTCTTTCGCTGTAGTTTGAGTGACAGTTAGTCTCCTCAAGTCTCCGGGACTTTTCTCAGTATTCTAACCGTTCTCAATAATATAGTAGTTTGGGTGGTCTCTGCTCGTCCGCCAACTTCCAAGTCTTCCAGTCCCTTTAGTAATCCTTTAGTTACTGGTCCAAAAGCATCAATTACAATTGGTATAATTCTCACCAGCATGTTTCATAGTTTGTTTGTTTTTTTTTCAATTCCCTAGCGAGGTCGAGGTACTTATCCTTCTTTTCACATTCTTTCAGTTTTATTCTGTGGTCAGCCAGGACAGCATAATCGACAATTTTGCAATTTCGTCTTTTTTTATTATTGGGATGTCCAAAAAGTAACATACGAACTTTGACTAAACCATCATATGAATTACGCTACAATTCAAGCATTATGCATGAGTTACCAGCACTACTATGCTACTTTTCTATCGAGTTAGCAACGCGATTAATGCACGAATACATAAATAGCCTCCTAGAAAAACACAGCTTCAAACACCTGAAGTTACTTTTGGATCTGAGCAACAAGAGGGTCATCTGAGTAAAACGGCTTCCTAAAAAAATGTAATTTATGAGCCCTAAGCGATTTGTTAATACCAACACGCAACAACCAATGTACTGGAAGTTTTGTCCTTTAGTCAACTGCTTTGGGGCCCAACAGGTTCAGAGGACATATAAGATCTTCGTTATCAATAATTTCGTTGAATAACAACTCAGATAAAGAGCTAATATGTTAAATTCTAAAGATTTACTTCATGTCTCTACCATTGTGCAGTCAAGAACTCGTCCCACATACCAGTTTGCTGGTATAGAGTGACTGAATTTCACTGCACTGTGGAATGTGTACGTGGGAGCAATTTGCAAAACAGTGCGTCCATTTATAGATATCTAATGAATTTAGTGGGTAATTTTACAATTTATAAAACTACACCAGATAGATATGCCAGAAGTGTGAAAACTATTGTCCGTATCTTCAAACTGCAGATAACTTCGAAGTCAAACGACACAAAATGCCTAAAGAAATTGTCATTCGAGGTAATAATCTTGTTAATATATTCTCGGCACGATTAGGTGACGAAATCCAATATACAACTGCAAGGTTAATTCAACCTCAGGCCCATCTCTGGCATAATGAGAAAAGGTGATGCGCTGGATAATATATTAACAAGACTAACGTAGACCATCGTACAGTATCAACTGTTGTCCATTTTTCATTATTTCAAATGTTCTTTTGTCAGGTCATTTTGGTCTTGTTTAATTTCTTTTTGTTACTCGTGGCTTTTTTATGCAATAAATAGATTTAGATTGTTTTAACATAAAATCCGCTTAATTGTATGGAATGATTCTTCTGTTTATGTTTTTTATTTAATGAGCTCTTCACGTTCTTTTCTGATAACTTTTCTCTAATTTCTTTTGTCTCTAATTTTGAAAGTCTCTTAATCTTTTTTTTCCGGAAGAGTCCTCATGACGTAATGGCTAAAAATCTGAATGTCCAACTTTTTGCCCATACATGAGGGTAAGATAGATTCATATCTTTCCAGAGGGCATAAGAGTGTAAGTGAAACGCAAACCACCTCATCCAGGATTTGAACCTGGGTCACTGATTCTATTTTTTAAGACAATAATAATTATGCCATGCGTGCCTCCAAAATCATGAGAATGTAGAAAAGGTTTTTTCTTCTAATCTTAAAAAGTGGTTTGGTTTGGTTACATATCAACCATTGTAAATTATTTGATGTCAAATACTTTTTATACATATTGAATATATATGATTTGATAATACGTTTTGTAGATAACATTTTTAAACGAGCCTGGGCTCATTCTTTTTAACACAGTTAAATGGTTTCACTTATTTCTATCTAATTCAATTAAACAACAGTCATTTGTTTACACAGTTAAAAGATCAAACAATTCTATTTCTAACGATTCAGTTTAGCATAAGTCATTTGTTTGCACAGAGTTTAAATGTCAAACAGTTTTATTTGACCCATAGATAGGACCCTATCAGGTACTATCACTCCGGGCCAGCATGGACCTGGGAGCGATGGCAATGAAGGGGTACTCTGCATTACCCAAAACTCCTGTATTATAATGATGATTATTGATGCCTTTCCATCAAATTATTTAGTTTCATTTCACTCATTGTAGCTTATTTAATGTCAACCGTTCTTTGTACATATTACATTATTTATATACAAATAGTTTTAGATAACATTTTAAACGAGCAAAAGCTCATTTGTTGCACACAGCTAAATGGTTATAAAATTATTCGTAAATCAAAGTTTGTTGGTAATCTTAATTTCAAATGAGTCAGAGCTAATTTGTTTATGCACAAAAATTACTGTTGGGGCAGTGGAATACACTTACCGCATCTCTGCAGCTTTAGTCATACCAAAGACTCAAAAAATGGTACTTTATGCCTCCTTGATTAACACTAATCATTATAAGGTACTCATCAAGGGCGAGTGGAGCAAACTAGAGAATGGAGTAGCCTACGCCTCAGTGTAGTATCTATTGAAAAAAGAGCCTTTAGATCACCCATGACTACGGACGGCCAACTTAATAGCTATATATATATATATATATATGTGTGTGTGTGTGTTTACCAACCCCTTTGCACGAGCAAAATGCGACACAGGGTGAATTTTTAAGCGGAGTTTTACAGTACTCAATTCAATTTTCCTTCTCCTTCACTGGTTGCCTATGTTAAATGCAAACAACCCCGACCAGGTTTAGAACTGCAGTGGTCGTGACCATTTCTTACGACGATAACCATTTAAACACGAGCATCTCCAAATCACACACATATATATACATATGTTTGTGTATGTGTGTGTGTGTGTGTGTGTGTGTCTGTGTGTGGTTGGTTGTCAAGCATTATTATTATGTTATTTAATGCTGAATTCCTTTAAATAGTTATGGTTTCCAATCTTATAACATACAAAAATGTCTTTTCACGAGCATTTCAAACGAGTAAACACTTTATATTTAATCACAACATCAATTTTTATTTTGAGCCGATGTATTTCAACTGGTAAACACTTCCAACCAAGTTAGCTATGAAAGTTCAACTTAGTAAATATCAATATTTTGTCTTGGGCTGTACTAAACCCCAACTGAGCACAGTAGAAATCTTATTTCTGGTTTCATTAGAATATAGTAATAAGCAAACATTAATCGTAGCTGAAGGCAACAGAAAAATTACGATTACTCATGAATGTAGATAAAAACAAGATGACAATATCAATAAACGGTTATTCAGTTTTGAGATGAAATTTCAATATTTGATGCAAATAGGAGGGATTTTAGTGAAATCACAATTATCCTTAATTTTGAATCCTATTGTCCTCAATTTTTGAAATTCTGCTTGCTATTTATTGCATATCACTACAACAACGAAAATAACTTGTCTCGGGTCCAGAATGAAGAACAAGCTCTCTATGAGACTCGAACTTTGTCTCCCTCGATTTTAGGGAAACATGACTCTGCATATCTCCTGCTTTGTCAATGTAACTCTTAATGTTTTATACATAGCTTTATTTAAGAAAAAAGAAATTAAACTTATCTTAGTACAAATTTAGACACAAATGTGAAAGAACAATGATTCAGAATTTTAAAATGGTTTGTTTTATTAAATGTAGCGTATTATTTGTCTTAAATGTAATGACCTGACCTTGCGGTACACAGAAATGAAAACAACATTGATAACAAGAAGCATTTTTTATTAAATGATGCCATTAATACAATTCGTGTGCGGAAATTACGACAAATATAACATTGAAGGAACGAGAATCAGAATAAGCGATGAGCTTGTTGGTTTTATTCGGCTTCTGCTAATCAATGGCTCTTCTTACCTTAGAGGAAGTGGGAGGAGAGTTCAAATCTTAATGCTGGGGTGGGGGATCACCTGTGGCGTCGTAGCTAACCTGCTCGACTATGACATCTTAGCGAGTTTAAACTCTAGTCGAGCAATTGCATTCACTTTTGGACTAACACCCTTGGAAAAGGTATGAATTCTCTTACCCATTCCAACTAGCTATATGTTAAATAGCACCATTGCTGTCTTTCAACAAGTCGTTTTGACATTAAATAACCCACGGATGTTGATATGCAAGAACAGGATTGAATTCAGTCTTACCTCTCCTTGACTGGTCATATTTACCAACCCCTCCGCTCGGGCAGGATATGACACAAGGTCAATTTTTGAGCGGAGTTTAGCAGGTTTGAATTCAGAGTTTTCATTCTCCTAGACTAGTTGCCTCACTAAGGCTGAAGAACCTAGTCTGCCCTACTATTTACCCATAGCTGGAAGGAGAATAATTGGATTCATAGGTATTAATGCTATGTGAAATGCAATCAGTCTCGTCCAGAATTTGAACTCGTGTTGCCGTGTCCATTTCCTACGATGATAACCATTACACCACGGGCACCTGGTAAAAATAGTAAAAATGTTATCGCGGCGGCAACATCTTATCTATTGTAAGTGATAACAAAATAGGCATAGAATAAGCATGGACTGATAATCGACCATCTGCTCTCTCCGGTAAAGTAAAACGGTCATACCTCCAAGCCATGGACATGTCAGTGCTATTGTATGGCTGCACCACCTGGACTTTAAGAAAGTATTTGGAGAAAAAGCTAAATGGTAACTACATAAGGATGCTACATACCATTTTGAACAAATCCTGGAAGCAGCACCCCACAGACCAGCTGTTGTACGACTTCTTACTTTCCATCTTACAAATCATCCAAGTAAGTTGAACGAGACATGCTGGGCACAAGTAGAGAAGCATAAACGAACTCATAAGCGAAATTCTCTTGTGGGCTACCACGCATGGAAACACCAGTGTAGGTTGACCAGTAAATACTTATAATAATCAGTTCAGTAAGGATACTGGATGCTGTCTGGAGGAGCAGGCAAGAGCGATAAAAGATAGAGACGGATGATGAGAAAGATTGTCAATCGAATCCGAGCTATCCACGTGACTTGATGATGAAAATGAAAACTGTTGTTTTTATACGATAAAAATGCATTTTATACGATTTATTTCATCTTTCTTTTCTGATGTAGTCAGAAAGTAGAAATGAAAATAACCAAATTAAAATGGATTTTTTTCTAAAAATATAAGTAAGTCAATGAAAATTCGTTCTTAACAACGCTTAATCAATAAGATTCAGGTTGAGCAAGTCTTCTGCCTTCTTCATTCGATAGTCTATTGCATCATATTTCTTTTCTTTTTTTTTCCTCAGATACAATTTTACAATCTAATGGGTTGCTCAACTGATTATTAAAGAATTAATGTGATTATTAATAGAATTAATGTGAAAATAGACGATATTTGGTCTTCATTTTTTTTCAAGGGATCGTATATATTTGCTGAACCTTCTGATGATAACCTTTTTGTATTCCACTTTCTTTGGTTTGGTTTCTTTGTTTAATGGCATATCAACTCATTTTAGGTTATTTAATGCCAAAGCTATTCTCCTAGAAGAACAGTAGTGGTACTATTTAACCCATAGCTGGGAGGATAACGGGGTTCATACCTTTCCCAAGGGTATTTGCCCGAAAGTGAACGTAATAGCGCGACTGGATTACGAACTCGCGTACTCCGATTCCGCAGTCCATCGCTTTAACCATTACACCACGAGGACACCCCCTCCACTTTCTTTGTATGATTTATAACGATTACTGTTTTGTTTGATTTGGTTAGGTTTTATGACATCTCAACCCCTGTTGTTATTTAATGCCAAATCCCGTTTATGCAAATGTATTAGATATATATGGTTTATAAACACATTTAGTCGATAGCATTTTAAACGAGCTCAAACTCATTCTTTTGCTAATAGTTAAATGGTTTCAAGTAGTTCTAACATGAATAATTCTATTTACTATTAACTACGAGGATCATTAAATAGGTTTACAGACTTTTTTCGTATGGGCACTATTATTGATATTACAAACATGAAGCTCAGGTCCCCTTTGAAATAATGCACTTGTTGTACCGTTCCAACAACTTCTGGAAGCCCCCACAGAATTTCTCTTGTGTCAGCGTGACAATGACCTTCGTCACAGCCTCTTTCATCTCCTCAATTGTCTCATAACGGCAGCCTCTGAGCTTAGGGAATAACCAAAAGTCACAGGGAATAAGGTCTGGACTGTAGAGAGGGTGAGGAACTGTCTTGATGCCCATCTTGGTCAAATAGTCTGTGACAAGGATGGAATTGTGGACTGGTGCATTGTCCTGGTGGAAATACCACTGACCCGATTTGAGGAGTGCTGGCATCTTCTCTAGGAATCTCTTTCTGAACTCCCTTAAAACCTCAACATAGTAACTCTAACCCTTTGGCCAATCAACTCTGGTCTATTGACTTCCTTACTCCTCCCCCACCTCTCGTCATCCCTCACAGACTCCCTGTTTTTCTTGAATCTCTTATACCACTCAAAAACTGATGCTCGATTCATGCAAGATGGTCGAAAAGCAGTCTGAAGCATTCCATACGTTTCTGTGGCATTTTCCAAGTTTAAAACAGAATTTTATTCCATGTCGTTCTTCTAGAATGTCCTCACGTCCAGATTGCATTTTTGAAATCCACCAGCTGTGACAATCAGGCTTTAGTGGGGTGTATTCCAATAGCTGCTGTAACTGTTCCTTTGAAGCTGAAATCATAAACATTGGTCAGTCACCTCATACGATGTATAGCAAAAACATACTAAATTTTCAAGCGTCTACGACAATTTGAAATGCCTGAACAAAAAAAAGTCTGGAAAATTATTGAAGGCGCCATGTATTTGCTTATACACTGTTAAATGCCTTCAAGTATTGCTATGGAACACGAACAGATTAATTTAACATCAGTCATTTGTTTCCACACAAATAAATAGTTATACATATATGTGTCGAGAGTAGTTTGTAAGTAATTTTATTGTTAAATGAGTCATAACTTATTTGTTTGCACACAAGTATGGCAATCGTTTCCACACAGCTGTTGGTTCTTTGCCGAGGGCTACCCGAAGGCTCCCTTTTCAATAGCTGCTACACCGAGGTTTAGGGGAAGGCGCTACTCCTTTTCCTGGATTACTCCACTTTACCCTTGATCTGTACCTTATAATGCTTTGTTAAGCAAGGAGGCATCAAGTACCATTTTTTGAGTCTTTGGGATTGAACCCCGGTCAACCAGGCCATTGGCGAACACTCGACCAATTAGGACAATACTTCAATCTAACTAAAATATTTCTTTTTGATATTAATCATTTAGATGCACCCAGCGAAATGGTCTAAGTATTGCGATTCAACACTAATTATTCTATTCAAAACTCTTCATTCATTTTCACACACTCAAATGTTTCCTAGTATTATTATGTAATAGCAATAATTCTATTTTGCATACAGGTAAACGGTTTCGAGTATTCCACACAAATAGTTTTCTTGCTACGCAGTTAAATGGTTCCAAGTATTGCTATGTATCACTAACATTTCGATTATACAGTTAAATGGCTAGAAGGTTATATTTCAGACAATTCGATATGACATAAATTACTTATTTACACTGAGTTTCATTGCTCAAACGATTCTATTTGACCCACTGATAGGACCCAATCAGGTGCTACCACTCCGAGTCAGAGTAGAACTGGGAACCATGGCAATGAAGGCTACCCCACATTCCCCAGGGTTGGAGCCTCACCAGCAGATTGTTTAATGTCATATCTGGGTCACTCGTCAAGTGGGGGTCTTACGCCTCTGCAGAGGTGCATTGGTGTATTTTACAGCCCCGGATGTCTGGATTAAAATGAGGAAGGCTAAAGAAACATTTCATCAAAACATTACAAAGACAGTCATCAGAAAAATATTTTTTAAATCATCCATAGAATTTCTGTTATTTGTGACAACAAAGATTAATAAAATAGCATAAAAATGTCAAAATACTTTATTATTCAAGTAGAGAACTTTACTAAGGTAAAATAATCACCGTCATCGAATAACGTTTGGCTGTCATCATTCGAAGAAAGTTATAATCTTTACTCCCATCAAATCAGATTGCGCGGGTTATATCCGATAGCTGAAAACCATCTGCCCTCACTCGCTCAAGAAAAAAAATCTCTTTTAACTCCATTCGTTGTTGGTGCGTATGAAAGGCCCCAGGGTATTGATTTCACATATCGATTTATTGAGTTTAAATGTTCCAAAAGAGCATTTGAGGTCACCGAAGACGCACCAGGAAGAAATTTCATTACACATCAGCATTGAAGATTTTACTACAACCTGGCAGATTTGGGTAAATCTTCTGAGCTTATGAGAAATCACCATTTTATAGATGAACTCAACGCTTACCAACCAGACGTGTGTGCCTCTCTCTGGAGAACTGGACATCAAATTACTTTCCTACATAGCTACTAGTGCTTCTAAGATCACCATATCTTTAATTTGTGTCAGACTTGCAAATATCCAAAAGCCACTCCGTAAAAAACAATCATTAGCAAACTACTTTCTCAGATCGGAACCACAGAAGTGAATTTGATTATCGTATTACTTTTAGATGGTTTAAGTCTAAATATCTATAGAGTGGTTCATAAAAGACACAGCCCTAAAGATAAGAGGGAAGAATTTAAATGTGCTTGAATTTATGCTTCTATAATTGAACACGGCAGCAAGATATTTCTGCTTTACGAGGCTACGTCACCTTAGCTGACAAAGAAAGAATTTTATCCTTGTAACACAATGAAATAAATGAATAGCCCAAACCGAACATTACATTGTAAAAGCAAATATATACAGACAGACAGAAAATGCCATTTATATATGAAATACTTTCTTATATTAAAATGTTTTACAAGTACAGAAAAAAATTTGAGGTAGAATGGCGTCGAAAATTTTACCCTACCACGAGCGGGGTGTGGTATAGAAAAAAAAAAAGAAAAAAAGAAAGAAAGGTTCGTATATAGTCAGTGAAATCATGAGCCAAAGCGAGCATAATGAGAATTTCCCCACCCACTAAGTTGGAAGACCTGTATAATCATGTGAAAATCTAAAATCTGTCAACCTCGAAATAGTAACTAAACTTTTGATCAAAATTTTGGCATCAACCAGTATGCTATAATTGTTGTTGTTTCTTCTTGGGGTTTTTTGCTGTTATTATTATTTACTCCTTTAGAGTTTTTCACATCAGTGTTAACTGATGGTTTTTCACTGGAGTTTGAGTGACAGCAAGTCTCCTCAAGTCTCCAGGACTCTTCTCAGGATTATTATTATTATTATTATTTGTCGGGTTAGGTGTAGTAATATTTGTGTAACTGGAATCGCAGTTGCAAAAGTAATCAAAAAGGTTAGGTAGAATAGCGTCGAAAATTTTACACGACCACGAACGGGACGTAGTATATAAAGAACAAAAACAAAAAAAGGAAGAATCGCACATCGTCAGTGAAATCCGAAGTCAAAGCGAGCATATGAGTACTATGGCCCCTCACAAATGTTTTACTGTTTCTATCATATTTTAAACATCACAGCTCTTTAAGTTAATGATTGGTATTCTACTGAAATAAATGCCGACCACACATGCCTTCGTAGAAGATTCAAGATATATGACTAATTTTGAAATAAATACATCATATATAAGTCAGATACCAGAGACGAGAAGTAGTCTGTAGGGCCTGAAAAGTAAGAATCTAAGGAATATACAGTGGGTGGAGAAGGGGGAAAAGGAGAATGGAAGAATCAAGAGAAAAAAATGAAAGAAAGGAAAAGGAATGTTTTTTGCAACCCACAAGTTAAATATCGGAAACCATTGGAAGCAGCATGGTGGATGTGAACCGAGCGTTGAGTGAATCACCAAATGCTTGGCAGTCGAACCCCACAGGTCAACGGCTAGGATCAAATATTTCAGTCAGGAAACTACTGCTACTCATCTTTAAGGATGCCATCTATTGATGAGGTAGGAAAAAGGTCATCAAAAGATTACCATGACTCTCACTCAAAACATATGTCCAAACCGCATCACACTTCGCATTCTGCTGAGGTTGGAGCTCTGGCCAGATTCTTCAAAAAATCAGCTGCAGAAATCAAACACTACTCAACTGCATTTAACCTGAAATTGAGAAAATTCTCAGGAGAAACGTAGATGGCTTTCGGAGAAATCGATCCACATCACAAATTCTGACAATCCGTCGAGTTTTTGGAGTTCGAACAAAAAATCTTGAGGCAACACTCTTGTAGATTTCTCCAAAGAATTTGACTCCATACACTGAGGGAAGATAGATCAAATACTAATAGCCTACTGTCTACCCAGGGAGATCGTCGCAGCTATAGTGATGCTCTATAAAAACACGAAAGTAAAAGTTCGCTCACCGAATGGAGACACCTACTTCTTTGACATTGTCGCAGGTGTGCTGCAAAGGGGACACATTAGCACTATACCAGTTACTAATCTGCGTAATGGAGGTGCCCGTGGTGTAGTAGTTATCGTTGTAGGAAATGGACACGGCAACACAAGTTCAAATCCTGGACGATACTGATTACATTTCACATAGCACTAATACCCTTGGGAAAGGTATGAATCCAATTATTCTCCCTCCAGCTATGGGTAAATAGTAGGGCAGACTGATTCTTCAGCCTTGGAGAGGCAACTAGTCTAGGAGAGGGAAAACTCTGAATTCAAACCTGCAAACTCCGCTTAAAAATTGACCTCGTGTCATATCCTGCCCGAGCGGAGGGGTTGGGTAAATATGGTAATCTGTGTAGACAACGTACTTTGGACGTTGATAGATTTAATGAAAGAAAATGGCTTTGCACTCGAAAAGGCAAGAAGCAGATGATACCCCACACGAATTATTACAGACGCGGACTACGCTGAAGATACAGCGCTCCTGGCAAATACACCTGCCCAGGCTGTATCCCAGCAACATAGTCTTGAGCGGGCAGCAGGTGGCATAGACCTCCATGAGAACGTAGTACATGCGCTTTAATCAAAAAGGCGACATCTCCACACTAAATGATTGTTCTCTGAAACTGGTGGACAAGTTCACTTACCTCGGAAGCAGCATCTCATCTTCCGAAAATGATATCAATTAGCGACAGCTATCGAAAGGCTATCGGTCATATGGAAGTCAGACCTATTGGATAAAATAAAACGCAATTTTTTCCTAGCAGCGGTCGTGTCCACACTACTGTATGGATGCACCACGTGGACGCTGGCAAAGCATATTGAAAAACGCTAGACGGCAATTGCACAAGGATGTTACGAGCTACATTGGTCAAATGCTGGAAGCAACATCCCACAAAACAGCAGCTGTGCGGCCACCTAACACCCATCTCGCAGACTATCCAAATTAGACGAAGAAGACATGCGGGACACTGCGGGAAGAGCAAGAACGAACTCATAAGAGACGTTCTCCTATGGACCCCTTCATACGGACGCGCAGTTAAAACTTATCTACAACAGCTCTGTAGGGACACAGGATGTAACCTGGAAAGCCTGTCGGAAGCGATGGACGTTAGAGACGGATGGTAAGAGAGTTAGGGAAATGATATAATAATGATGATGATGATCTCATTCATTACTCGAGCATCAATTCTTTATGCTATTTCAAATTCAGTGTGAGACAGAAATTCAACTCACATTTTAATACTTTTTCCAGTGTCGTGCAAATTAACTTAATCAAGAAGCAATTGCAGAAACATCTAGCTAATATCTTACCATTGTTTTTTGTTTTTCTTTGTTGTTGTTGTTGTTTTTTTTGTTTTTTTTAGAAATGATCAGTTACGACCACACCGGGCGTTTGATTTTTAAACGATTTTAACGATTGGTAAATCTATAATTGCAACTCAAAAAGCTTTTCGAGTTTATTTCATGTTACTTCGGAATTTTCAATACATATAGCAGTAGCGATTTTTTATCCGGAATAGCAACATTCCAATGTAATATGAATGAGCGAGAAGAGTTCTCTGTGAAGCACTTATAGATTCACTAGTCTTTAAAATGTTTTAAAAACGTTCCGAACGATTAACTTGCTCATAAAGAAACTCTCTTACGGAGTTGTATTCATAAATTCGACAGTGAGGAGCTTTTGCTTACAGGTTAATAAAGAAGTTAAAATAGCCAAGATTTTTCAAAAATCCCCTGTAGTTCCATTATATGCTTTTAAACTTTGAATGTATATACAGTGGCGACAAAAATGTTTCTGAAAACTGACTTGAATCATGCAGAACAATGGAAGCAATCCAAAATACTAAATGATTTCTATGAATTTGTAATGCAAAATGATTTGCTTCATATTTGATAAATATTCAACAAACAATTTTCGGTAATTCTCTTTATACTTGCGCGATCGCAAACATTTTCTGTTATGATCTTATGTATTTTTGCCACTATATTTGTATACAAATGTGACTGTATCGATATATATATATATATATATATATATATATATATATATATATATATGTGTGTGTGTGTGTGTGTGTGTGTGTGTGTGTGTGTGTGAAGAGAGAGAGATTTGTTATATACAAGTAAGTTCGTCCGTAGAACCATTGTTGATGGAAAAAAATATTCGTTTTTTATATTATATATTTATTTTTTAACATGTCTTTTTTTGTCAGTGCACTTAATCCAACTCTTCTTCAGCGATTAATCATATTAAACCTTTTACATTTTTTTAGAAAACTCTTTGAAAATAGTAACTCGATAGGTTAAATTTAGCACCCGGATGTTGCGAAATCACCAAAGTTGGATAATTAGGTAAGGGTGAATACTAAATAAAATGTTCAATGTTTTTATTTTTTTTAAATAGAGTAGTTTCCCTTTGGTTGTTGTTTAGCTTTGTTTGAATGAACAAAGGAACAAAGAACGTCGACTTAACCAGTTATTTGCTCACAGATAAACAATGGATCCTTTTTACATTCAGTTTTAAGTCTTCAAATATGATATTTTTTACGTAATGCAATTCATATAAAACTGACAAGAAACGATAAAATCAATATTACTAATGATGTCTGAATTGATGAAGAGAATAGTTTCAAAGCTAAGAAAATATAAGCTTGTGATTCTGTCATTAACAAAAAGTAAAATCATCAGAAAGATTACTGACATTTCCATAAAAAAGAAAATGATTTTGTATTTATTGCAAAATTCAAACTATTATTTCCGTTTTTTAGTTGTTGTTCTTTGTTTCATTTTTTTTGTTTGTTTGTTTGTTTGTTTTTTACTTACGACATTACGATAGCCTTGGGTATTTTGTTCACATCGATATGAAAAAGAAACTATTAAGAAACGATATGGACGTCTCGGAATAAGACATTTATATCTGGTCTAACATTTGCAAAGCAACCGACAAAAACGATCGAGAAAGTATTTAATATTATATCCAAAAGTTGTAGATGCTGCAGATAAAATATTTGGTTTTGTCCATGTGTATCTTTTGTACAGATGTTCAAAAAGCAGAACGATGAGTCGATAAAATGCTATGTGTATTACAAAAAATCCTGAGTGACAAGATTTGCAACATTTTGCTGTCTTTCTCTCCAGTAAATAGAACAGTTTTACACAAACTGCCTGGCAGTTGTTTACAATGTGATATTTTAATGCTGTTCTATTCACCTTAATTGCTTCCCACAGACAGTATTTATAAATGATCTTCATAACTATTAGGCCTTAATTTACTCAGATATATTCCATATGGATTTCATATCTGTAGACAAAGCTTGTAGTTCAAAATTATCATTTCACTGTTTTACCTATGTCCTGGAGCCTTATCTCATGGTCATTTTTTTTTAAGTTGACCATATGACATATCCAAGAATCCTTCCGAGCCCTTTTCTAATATATTTTGATATATCATCGCCTGAATGGACTTTAACCTCACATACAAAAAACGTTGTCATTTTATAATTCCCAATATTTCAGCTATTCAGAGTTCAATACTTCACCTGATATTCGATGACAACGTCTTGGAGCATCAACAAAGTGGCTTTTTTTTATAGTGAATACATTCAAGTTAATGAATATCATGATTTCCATAAAGTAGCCATAATTTGAACCGATTGACCGCATTCTTTCTGCACAGTAATAATTGTTTGCATAATGCTTTGATAAAAACCAACTAGATTCAGCCCTCTTGAAATTATTCTTGAAAGATAATCATGCTTTGATTATACGAATTTTTGAGTCAGTTTTCTTAAAGTGTGTCATAGTGTTTCATAACTGTCATATTTAGTCTCCAAGTATCTTGGCTTATTGCTACTTGACGTTTTCCTGAAACAAACTGGACTCAAAAAAGAGGGTATAATTGTCAGAATATAAGAATACTGGTCAGCTATTTCCTTTGATTATTTTGTTCTACACTAACAGTTTCATTTCATTGTGCTTTCCTGTTTCCGACTCTTTAATATTTTTGAATTTCCTCTAAGCTTTTTTTTTTTTCTTTCAGTCTCCTTTCCCCTCCATCCTGGATTTCTTCGTCTTTTTGGGAAAGGATGTTCCGTATCAGGATGCCTAATTTTTCGCTTAATACATTGTAGAATTTTATTCACCATTCTGATTCGACATTTTTCCAGCCTTGACTCAGTTGTGATGATTATCAGTCATAAGTTTCTTTATCATGTCTTCATTTCGTTAAGTTAGCTATTGTGGTGATGCTTCTGTGATTTTGTGGTTTTCAGTATTTTATTTTGTTTTTTAATATCCATCACCAGTAGAGGGTCCCTTCTTGCTTACTTTTTTTTATTGCTTACATATCCCCATATTTCCATAATTTTAAAATATACGACCCATTCCTTTACTTATAATTATAAAAGACTTGGCAATTTTCTCATTTTTTATCATCCAGTCCCTGTAGACTTATTTACACGAGGTTGCTTCTTAGATAAGATATTCACTAGGAATTCATCAATGTCAGTTATTAAAATCAAACTTTGTTTATCAAAAGTAAACTTCTACAACCCATTTTTTTCCCATTCGTTTTTACATTCATGACTGAATTTGGAAGTAAAAGTTGTAAAAGAATTGATAAAACTGAATCAATTTCTCCATCATTCAAAGTCCAAGAAAAGCAATTACACGGAAGACATATAGTCTGAAAAACTGTTTTGACATGTCTTCACAAACGCCCATTTTGAAGGTGATGCAATCAAATATAAGATTAATTTTGTGCGTACAGTTGCCAACATTTACGCATTACCAAAATGTCTTCAACTCATTGAATTCTTCTCCCGGATGTTCATGTGTACACAGGTGAGGAATTAGAAACAGTGTAGTTATTTCAAGTGAGGCACAATTCCAGAGAGATGTTAAGAAGGTTTTTTTCCACCTTCACAGAAAAAGTAGCCTTCAACTTATAGGCTTAATATCTTGGCATGTAAATCTACAGACGAAACACTGACACGCAAATATTTTAACTACGAGGCAGGTACAAAAGATGCTCTTCTACTCATATATAAAACAAAATATGTACTTATGTATGTTAGGATAGCAAAGACACAGGCAGTAGCGTTTAGTGACTGTCAGTTTCACGTCTATACTATCATCAGACCTGACTCTGGCTTAGCAGAGATAGTGACTGTCATCGTGTACCTCTGATTATGAGCCTAACAAAGCCTAACATAGATATATATGCTCGATTACCAATGTTCAGCAGATTTTATGAACATAACAAACAACAATATATATATATATATATATATATATATATATATATATATATATATATATCCAGTCGGCGTCCGAAGACAATGGGTGTTGATTATTCGTGTAGAGAACATATGAGGTATTTTATATAAATCTATGGGAGTGCATAGCTATTGTTATATATTCCTTTTAAGGGTTATAAAATAAAACTCACATCCAGAGCGCATACAATGTAGCTCGAAGAAAACTCAAACCTGGTTAGATTGTCATTATGAATTTATTTCGGCGAAGAATGTAATATTTGTCTCTTTAGATGATATACACGCTTAATTTAAAGGTAAAAAACAGCAAATATGGATTACAATATATATATATATATATATATATATATATATATATATATATAAGGAAAAGCGAAAGGGAAAGGGAGTTAAAACAATAAAAAGAATTGAGAACCCAGAAAAAAGTTGTGCTGGTAAATGACCCTTCATAATTTTAACATACGTTATGTTTTTCGTTGCTGGTTGAATTGTTGAATAATGTAAGCCTGTAAACTAAATCTTTATGTTTTTATATTTCTATTTACTCCTTTTTCATGTGATATATCCCTAAGTTAATTAAACAATCATCCTCCCCTCACCCCCCAAAAAACTTTCGGCATCTTTTAGGTGCTTTTAATTCAAGTACTACTACAACGTCTATTTTGTTTACGTGGTGGGAGTTTTTCCCCCTAAAATTAAGAGGATATATCATCTGAAGTGACGAAGATTATATTCTTTGCCGAAAATAAATCTATTATGACAATTTAACCATGTTATAGGATATACTCCCCTATGTTTTTAAAATGGCAGTGATACAAGAGAATTCATGTACTGATTCACTTGTCCCCGAAACAAAGATAGTGGACGTCGGTAAACTAATTAGCCTCGAGAACCTATTGGTCAGGAAATTCACGTGATTTATGCTCTCAACCAGGTCTGCAACTTTGATTTTATCCCGTGCAAAGTAAACGGTGTGTTTGGATCGAACCACCTGACAAGGATTGATTATATATACTCACGACTTCCAATAACTCATTCTCTTACATTTTGACTTCCAGAAACAGCTTTGCCAGCTAGTGACACACAGTTCAATACACGCAACGTGGGGGCGTATATACTCTGCGACCTTTTTCTTTCCTGTTCTGCCTTTTCGGCTAAACTTGTTCTAGTCTTGCGCACAGCCTCAGATATTTCGTCAAATCCCGAAAGAGACAAACGACCAACATGAGAAAAAACATGTCTTCCTAAAATACATTATAGTCTACAGGACACGTTTAGTATTTAGTCTTTCACCATAATATTCATGTTATTTACACACACACACACACACACACACACACACACACACACACACACACACAGGGGTGTCCTCGTGGCGTGATGGTTAAAGCGATGGACTGTGGAATCGTAGAAAGCGAGTTCGTACTCCAGTCGCACTATTACGTTCCCTTTCGAGCAAATAGCCTTGGGAAAGGTATGAACCCCCTTATCCTCCCATCTATGAGTTAAATAGTACCACTACTGTTCTTCTAGGAGAATAGCTTTGGCATTAAATAACCAACAAAGGTTGATATGCCATTAACCAAACCAAACCAAACCCACAGAGGAATATTTAACTAGCTATATTAGAATATTCGTAATGTTTTGTAATGTTTCATTTTATGTCATCATCATCATAATGTCGCGCTATCAGCACGGATATCCCTGACCCTCTCTCGCCACCCTTCCCTATCGTCCATTGCTTCCGGCAGGTCTTTAGGACTTCATCCCGTATCGGCACAGAGCTGCTGAATGTAGGTTCGAGCTGGCTGTCCTGTCTTTGCACGTCCATGTGAAGGGGTCCACAGGAGTTTATCACTTATGAGCTCGTCCCTACTTCTCCAGCAGTGTCCTGCATGTCTGTTTCGTCTAATTTGATAGTTTTTGTGATAGGTTGTAGGTGTCCGTACAGCTGCTGCTTTGTGGAATGCTGCCTCCATGACTTGTTCAATATTGCTCGCAGTTGCCGTCAAGCTTTTCCCCCGTACATTTAGTTAGCCTCCATGTAGTGCATCCATATAGCAATATCGACACGATCGTTGCTTGTAAGAAACTACGTTTCATTTTATCGGTCAAGTCTGACTTCCATATGACCGATAGATTATCTAAAGCTGTCCATGCCTTTCCTAGTCGCGTGTCGATGTCTGTCTAGGTTGATGAGACTCTGCTTCCTAGGTAGGTGAACTTATCAACTAGTTTCAGAGAGCTACCGTTTAGTGTAGAGATGTCACCTGTTTGATTAAAGCACATATTCCATCTTGTGTGCATTGACATGGAGGTTAATGCCTGCAGCGGCTCGTTCCAGACTA
Source organism: Sepioteuthis lessoniana (assembly GCA_963585895.1). NCBI lineage: Eukaryota > Metazoa > Mollusca > Cephalopoda > Myopsida > Loliginidae > Sepioteuthis > Sepioteuthis lessoniana. Next base: position 65,435,059 of record OY757911.1, on the reverse strand, counting down.
TGTAGCAGGGTTTCGGCTTGGGCGGGTGCATTTGCCAGAAGCGCTATATCATCGGCGTAGTCGGCTTCAGTAATTGTTTTTTGCAGGGTACCTTCTGCTTCTTTCTTTTGTTAGCTTTAAACCGTTTTCGTTGATTTTATCGATAGATGTTCTAAACTCGTAGTTTAGACAGATGATAAAGAGGTATGGGGCTAACGTGTCTCCTTGCAGTACACCTGCAACAAAATTTATTTTTGTTTGTATTGCTTTATTTTGAATGTTCTTTTGTCCACGTCGTTTACATCGTTTGCTTTTCAATAATGGACAAACAGAAATTGTGGAAACAGAAATTTCAACAAACTACCCCACAAGGTGAGAGATTTCTTCCAGTTACATTAGATAGATAGATAGATAGATAGATGGATGAGCGAGAAAGTCTGGTAACGCAAATGGGTTTCAGTACAGAGTAATGAAAAATACGTACGTAAGACTTTGGATCAAAGATTGATATATAATTTTGCCAAATATATGAGGTATGATAAAATAAAAAGTGTGGCAATGAATATACATCAGGATCATGCATTTCCCGCCAAACAATCGCCTGACCCCTTTTTTGTGTGGAATTTCTCTGCAAGTTCGGGGCGATTTCACATAGAAAGAAAAAACAAGGCGAAAACACAAAACGGTTGAATATATATATTTGACCCTTCGCAAAGAAATCTTCTGACTAGAAAAATTAACTTCTCAGCCATCTACGTATCTGTCCCTAACATCTTTTCTGTTCGTATTTTTCTCAACATCTCTCTCTCTCTCTCTCTCTCTCTCTCTCTTTCTCTCTCTCTCTCTCAGTTCTTGTGTCTTCTGACTGACGGGTCCTTTCCAACTGACTACTGGCCTATTTGAGTCCATTCTCTAATTGGGTCTCTCTCCTAACTGACTAACTGGCCCCCTCTACGTCCTTCCTCCAGAATCGGTCTCCCCATTCTTCCGATCGCAGATTCTCTCCGTTTTTTTCTCTGTCATTTCGTTGACCTCTACTACCCTCTAACTGACCAAGTTCTTCCAACTGTCCCTGGGTTGACCTTCTGTATATAAGTTGTTAAGTTAGCCGAGCTCCAACTACAGACACGCACACACACACACACACAATCCTTCACGCACGCCCGAATAGAACTAATTCTGTTTACCACCATCACTAGTGTCACAAAAGTACTGAGACCTAATCTTTAATTTGTTTTTATCTTAAAATTTAAATGGAGATATTTTCACATCTGTATAACTTATATAATAATGTTATGATGTCTGGATGTTTACATAAGTGAGTGCTGTTTGGGTACATTATGATCAGTTGTCTCGAAACCTTTTTATCTATAGTTTTTGGCGAAACAGAATCGCGCAAGTGTTGTATATTCTATATACTGTAGACTAAGCACCAAGAGACGTTTTCTCGTTTCCTCAAGTGAAAGATTATCTAAAATGTAAGAGATCTGAAGACATGAATGACATGAAAACGAATACAATGGGACAGCTTCGCATGATATACAAAGAGGAATTTCACAGATACTTTGACCCCTAGAAAACAGAGTAGAATATCAAAAGGACTGATTGGGGAAAAAATGAAGGTTTCATTCCTTCTTCTCTTCTGTCTTTGCAAATACAGTTGTCGTCTCGATACTTTTTGAACGTATCTAGTTTTAGATTCAAAATCTGTTAACGTGTTCAAATAATTATCGCTTTATGAATTAATTATTTATTTTTTTACTTCTTTAATTTTTAATTTAGTTTTATACATACATACGATTATTCTAATAATTTTACCATTATATATAGTGTTCGCCAATGACCCGGAAACCGGGGTTCAATCCCAGGTCGAGTCATACCAAAGACTCAAAAATGGTACTTGATAGTACCTTGCTTAACACTCATCATTATAAGGTACGGATCAAGGGTAAAGTGGAGCAATCCAGAGAAAAAAGTAGCACCCTCCCCTACACCTCGGTGTAGGTAGTTAATGAAAAGGGAACCTTCAAGTCGTCTTCGACTACGGTTGCCAACTTTACTTACTTTATACATATAATGATAAAATAATTAAAAGGATTATGGATTATTCATGATTCTTTTAATTATCTTATCACTGTATATATATATATATATATGAATAAATAATTTTATTAGTTTATTTAGGTTTTATGGCATATCAACATTTGTAGGTTATTTAATGCCAAATCTATCTTTATGCAAATAAATAGTTCTATTTTAAACAATTCAGTTTAGCATAAATACACAATTTTATTCTAAAACCATTTCTATTTCAAGCTTTTCAGTTTAGTTAAACAGTACTAATTCAAATAATTCAGTTTAGCGTAAGTACAGTTTCAATGTCAGAAACAGTTCTTTTTCAAATAATTCAGTTTAGCATGAGCACGCAGTTTAAATGTCAAAACAGTTCTATTTCAAGCAATTTAGTTTAGCAAAAGTATACAGTTTAAATGTAGTACGTAATTTAAATGTCAAAACAGTTCTATTTCAAGCAATTTAGTTTAGCATAAGCGCACAGTTTAGTTCTATTAGACCAATAGATAGGACCCTATCTGGTACTATCACTCCGAGCTAGAGTGGACCTTAGAGTGATGACAATGAAGGAGTACTCTGCATTCTCCAAAGCATTACTGAAACCTCACCATCATATTCTTTGTGTCATATCAGGACACTCGTTGAGGGGTTTTTACCACTCTGCAGAGAAGTCAGTATATTCTACAGCCCCAGTCGATTGGCAAATATATAATAGATAAAATAATTAGAATTGTCACTTTAAGACATAAGAACGCTCTAATATTTTCCATTTTTTTGCGAGCAGTTTAAATCTTCATCTAGAGGTGAATTATGATTGTAACTATATTTATATATTTATGATATATCTATATATCTATCGATATACATATATCTGTGTTCGTGCTTTTATATATATATATATATATATATAGAAAATACTTAGTCCAGTTAAACCGGAGTTAGGAGTAATTCCATCAGGACAAGAAATTATTCGTGAATGAATATTTGAATCTTCCTGGTAAAGAGCTCAATGTACCAATTATACAGAGCAATAATTTCTTTAAGAAAAAACAACGAAACCAATCACAAAGGATTATAAATTTATTTCCATCCTGTTACGCATTTTTGAAATTTTCAAAAACACGAAAAAAAATGGATGGAAATAAATTTATAATCCTTTGTGATTGGTTTCGTTGTTTTTTCTTAAAGAAATATATATATATATATATATATATATATATATATATATATATATATATATATATAGGATGATGTATATGTGTGCGTGTAGATAGATGTGGAGACAGAATAGTGCGTGCAAAAATATGTTAATATATACATATATATATATATATATATATGTGTGTGTGTGTGTGTGTGTGTGTGTGGATGTATGTATATGTGAGTGTGCATATGTATGTTTATAGATGTATATATCTACATATACATGCGTATGTATGTATATATATATAGAGAGAGATATAGATATGTGTGTGTGTATATGTTTATATATGTGATGGCTATATATATATATATATATATATATATATGTATATATATACCAAGAAGATGAAGAATAGAGACTCCATTGTTAACCTAACTTGAAAGCTGGGAGATTCGTTCTGTTATTCGCCAGTAGTACCGAACCCATCCATTAATAAATAATCACGTCATTTTACAAGGAAAGAAATGAAAACTTAATCATTGTCATGTCTATGAGCAACTAAAAGACAGTTTCACAAGATTATACGCTTCTTATGAATAATATAAAAATTGTATGTTAGAACTTTTTTAGCGATTCATTCCATCAGTAAATTGCTTTTAAATGTATTCTCTAAGCTTGTGTATGACTAGTGAATTTGTTTGCTATAATCGTCTCTCATCATCGGTATGGTTGTCGATACCCAGTGAACTTCTGCCAACCATATATAAATCACATGAACTTGTGCCAGAATCAGGTAAAAATAGTAACTGTGAACTAAAAGAAGTAACAAGGCTTTTTCTATTACAGCAGGTGCATTGTTTCATGAAATGTTCTTGTTTCTTTTACTTTGAACACTGAGAATCAACATCTATAAAACAAACTTGATCTTATATATCTATTTATATATTTATTTATCGCCCTAACAATTCCATCATAGATACGAGACATCTTAAGAGTGTCCTCATGGCTTAATGGCTGTGGTTCTGGACTATGATATTGTAGTAATTGAGTTCGAACTTGAGTCGCGCTGTTCCGTTCAATTACGGACTTGTAATGGTTCATAGGTAGTATATATATATATATATATATATGAATTTTTATCAAGGACGGATTTGACCAACGGAAACTCCCAATTTAAAAACCTTTTAGAGTCGACATGTTGGACAAATCAAAGACCGTTGGTGCCTAATAACCGACGTGACACACAAAGCCAGCTAGCAAAGAACAATATGCACCCACTCACCTCCTGATCCTTATCTGGTGGAGAACATATATATCTCTTCTAGTCTACCGACTTCCTTTTAGATTTTGAAAAGGACGCTTGTTGTAAGTTCAGGGGGAAATTCGGTAATAGCAGAGAAGCAGGCGTTAGGAACACATAAGTTATTCAGTTTTAATAATCTTATCATATCTTTATTGCCTGTATAAATTGTACAATAATAATAATAATATATAGGAAAGACAATTTTGTTTTACTTTGAAAAAATTGTTCCAATACGGACTCAGAAGCATACACGCTGACAAACACAAGATTAGCCCGACAACAGACTTAGGAATTATATAAACCCCATTATCTTCCCAGCTATAGGTTAAATAGTACCACGTCTGCTCTTCTAGATGGATGGCTTTGGTATTAAGTAACCTTCGTATTATAGCATGATATGTCCAAGTTATAAAGGGAACGAGGGGCTAATTTCTGGGGAAGGAGAGAGAGAAGAAAAATTAGAAGGAAAAACAGACAGAATCCACGGAACGGCCAGCTGACCACTAAAGACTCAGGTCAAAGTACTTGTTGTAGGTCAGCCAGTCACGGGTTAATGACAACGGTAATTAAAAGTGATTACAATAACTTGTCGTTCCCAAATTTTCTGCGCAGCTGTGGAACCGCCGGAAAAGGATATATTCCTCCCTCCCTCCCTCCCTCCGATACCAGTCAGAAGTAAGAGGACGACTTGGTTTGGTTTGGTTTCTTATTGTTTAATGGCATATCAAACTTCCTAGGTTATTTAATGCCAAAGCCATCCTTCAAGAAGAACAGCAGTTATGATATTTAACTCACAAGGGGGTTCATGCCTTTCCTAAGGGTATTTGTCTGAAAGTGAGAATAATAGCGCGACTGGAGTTCGAAGTCGCTTACTACGATTCCGCAGTCCATCGCTTTAACCATTACACCACGAGGACACTCCCATCCGGGACGACTCGGGTTTGAAAGTTAGTTGTCTGAGAGACGCGACGAGGTAAAGACGAGAATTGAACACCAGCCACGAAGATATAAAGAGAGACAAAAGTTGCATTTGCCATTTTGGGACAAGCTCCGAAAAGAGGTCTACCACCAGACGCGCAGCTGTGGAGACGAAACCAGCCAACCAGCACGTTAGAACTACAACAGACAAAGTCTATGTCTACTCTCTATCTCTTCTAATGGCATGTTGCTTCTCTTTGTCCGGCTAACGCGGTCGACTCAGTTTTCATACTCTCTTTCTTTCAACCGACGACTACTTTAAAAGTGCAATAGCGATTACACTTTCATGTTAGTGAACTAAGACGGAGTCTTGGTGTGTAGTCAACATTTTTCACAGTGAGGTTACAACAGAATCCGACTACCGCTTAAGACGTTGCGATACACGCATAAACCTGTTCGTCACGGGGTGGTACAAATGTTCATTTGGTACCTTTATGGCACAGAATGATGAAATGCCATTAAACAAAAATACAAAAAAAAAAACATGTTAGAAATGAAAAGGATTTTTAAAAATCAATTTAAGTGATTTTTTCACGTGTAATAAATAAGTTGACAACACTACGTTATTCTCTCTCCCTCTCTCTCTCTCTCTCTCTCTCTCTCTCTCTCCTAAATTCCTTATCGTTCTTCTCTTTTCTCTGCGTCACTTTGTGTTCTTTGTATTTTTTCATATTCTCTTTTCTTCCAATGTATTCTTCTTCACATGGCCTCTTCCTTTCCTTCTTTCTTTCTTCTTTTATTTAATTAACTCGACTAATTTAAAAGGATTTCAGCCAATCGAAGTTCATGCATTAACTTGCCAACTCGACTGATAAAAGCATCTGAAATTGATAAATAAGAAAAGCTGATCTATACGTAAAGAATACAATCATTTTTGAAGGAAAATAAACAAATGTTAATATAAACACCATGGAATTTATTCTAATGATTCACTTCAATGTCATGCAAATAATACTTGTGATTCTATGGATCCTAGGTGTGGTATTATATGTGGTATAGATATGTGTGCGTGCATGTGTATGAGTGTATAACATAGATGACAGTGAAAAGGGGTTGGTACATTTATAGATCTGTGTATTTGCATGTATGTGTGTAGATGTATCGATGTGGTATGGGACAAAAAGGAGAAAGCAAATCACCTAGCCTGGCCAGCCAATATGTCAACTTGGGTTTGAACGAAGTGACCTCTTGGCCTTGAATAACCGTGAGGCTACCAGTGCAAGAAATAAACAAACACTTCCTGTTTCTCGAATGGAGTGGAATGACCTAGAATATACTGGAAAGTTCAACCACGCCGGCGAAGATTATAAACATTCAGTGACATTCCTAAAAGAGTAGTTTGCTGTTGCTCCTAGTATTATAGAAATCTGCTTGGGAATCTACTGTAGAAGTCACGACGAGGATATACGTCACATCAAGCCCTAGACATAGTAGCAGTGGCAGGTTAGAAGTGGCGTCGCCTGCAAGATTAGTGCACACTCTACTATACACGAGCGAGACCAGTCCTTTAAAATTGGTATTTGACTTTACTCTTTTTTTTCTTTTTGTACGGTGATCACAGGGTAGGGTCACACAGTTCAATGAGCAGATGTACGGCAACAACCAAGGCGTTTCCGTCACAACTGGTGCCGTAACCAAAAGGTTCAACTCTGAAATGTGTTTCGTTAATTTCTAATCCTAGAAAGACACAGGGGATAGAAGACGAGAAAGAAGAAAAAAGAAGAAAAAAGTAAAAAAGATAAAAAAATAAAGAAGGAAAAAAGGAGGTGTTGCCTATGAGAAAGAGGAAAAAAGAAGAAAAAAGTAAAAAAAAGAAAGAGTAAAAAACGAGGCGTCGCCTATGAAGGAGGAAAAAGAAGAAAAAATGTATCTGCGCATGTGTAAGCACGTGTGTTCGAGGAGAAAAGAAAAAAATACTCACATACATGAAAGAACACTCAAGAGAAGAATTTTCTGACTTTTTTTAACTGAAAAAAAGGAAAAATGAAAAAAAGAAAGAAAAAAAAAAAGAAATATATATTCCTTTTTCTTTTGTAACACCGCCTCTCTTGCAAGGGATCGAAGAAAAAGGTTGTCGAAACGGAAAGGCAGTGATACAAGAGAATTCATGTACTGATTCACTTGTCCCCGAAACAAAGATGGTCCTGATCTTGATCCTGGGGATTAAAGAAATAGACGAACACTTTGTTACAGTTTGATTTCTACGTTTATTGATACGTAAATAAGTCATGTCGACGTTCTTGGTGAATTTCTAAAACCGCCATCCATTGAGAGTCGAAAATTCTCTATATTCTAAAGAAAAATATGGAAATCCCTACAAATGGGCTCCTAAAATATTGATGACTACAACACACGTCGGCTCTAAAATTCAAAACCGAAATATTTTCATCGCCAGATATCTATAAAAAAAGACTCCTTGCTATGTCACGGTGTTTGAGAGTGAAAAACGTAGATGAGAAAACTACTATCCTATTACTACTGCCAAGATTGTATTAAAATTTAAAAGCTGTTAAATACCCTGGTGAAATGTAATATAAAGGTAAAAATATTTTATTTATTTTATCGCCATTCACTTAGATTGTTTACAAAATATGACTGGGTTTTTTTTTGTTTGTTTTTATTGTTTTTTATGTTTATTAGGGTTAAATTTTTAAAAAATAGGTGTTTGATATATTTTTAAGTCGCTTTATTTTATTTTATTGCTTATCAGTGTTGAATAGTGACGGGAAAATTCTTTTGACAGGCCGAGTAATTTACGTGGGTGGAAAAACAGGATGTGCATCTGTGTCTTAAGGTTAACAAAACATGGTGGAAATGCCACGTGAATTCCGCGGGTGACATGCCGGAAGGTAGTGTTAACACAAGGATTGTGTGCGTGACCGGAAAATTATATAACCCCTGAAGATTTTCGACCCGGGGAGAACGAAGGAGCTAGCAGAAGAGTCAGTAGACGTCACCCCGCTTTTGACGCTGACTTAGGCTTGTGAAAGTAAAGAAACGTGAGAAACAGGCTTACCATAGACAAAAGTGGGTATGATCTCTAGAGAAAGAAGGAGGGGTGACTTGCGAAGGTCCTGAAATTGAAAAACATATTGAAGCTGAGATGATTAGATATTTTGAGTTGGCCCTGTATCAGTCCCCACAAATAATTACGAAGAAGCAGCAAAGATGATAACATATTTTGAGTTGGCCTTGGACCAGTCTCACGGAAAAAGAGAACGAAGCAAAAAGGCTGTGAAATTTCACCGAAAAACCACAACGTCGCCCCTGTTTGTATGCAAACTCAGCCTATCTCGACCCTCTCCATCACTCCACTATTTCGTACATTTCTTAATAAAAGGAAAAGAAAAGAAGTTGATAATATTTTTATGCGTAAGAGTTATGTCTGTTCTTCCTTGTATACAACACATAGCAGCAGAAAATGATTTAGAATTAATTCAAAAAGAACAAACCGTTTCGAATTTTGATTTCCAAAGGTTTTGACGATAATCTGAAAAGGACAAAACGTTTTGGAATTGATTTGAAAGGGTCAAAACGTGTCGGATTTGATTTGAAATGAAAAATAAACGTTTTGCAATTGATTTGTAAAGGATAAAGCGTTTTGAATTTTATTTTCAAAGGACAAAAGGTTTTCGAATTGATTTAAAAAGGACAAGACGTTTTGAAATTAATTTAAAAAGGACAAGACGTTTTGGAATTAATTTTAAAAGGACATGACGTTTTGGAATTAACCTGAAATGTCAAGACGTTTTGGAATTAATCTAAAAATGTCAAGAAGTTTTGGAATTAATTTAAAAAACACAAGACGCTTTGCAATTAATTTTAAAAAGATTACTCTCTCTCTCTCTCTCTCTCTCTCTCTATCTATCTATCTATCTATCTATCTATCTAAAATTCATATATACAAGCAGGCAGATTAATATAAAATTACTTTAAACTCTTCATTTTTCTTTTCATATTGTTACAGGGTTTTTCTGCGATACTTATTTTAAAATAACTACATAAATAGGATTCCGATTTTAAAACTCCATCAAAGTCTTAACACTGGCCAAATATTTGAAGATCACCAAAAACTGAATAACATCATTTTGGTTTATATTCGATGTTATTTATCACTGTTCTGAATTGCAGAATGGTTTATTTTCGGTTTTTATGTATTTATTTTTGTATTAATTTGGATTGACAGAGATAATGATTTGTTACTGGTCTGTGTGAAAAAGAAGTTTTAAAAACAGCTGCAAAAATAATTGAGTCAAACGTTGACATTCATTGCCAACATCCGCAATCAATCAATTAGCTTCGACCTTTTTTCTAAGCAACAAATTCTATTTGGTGTCTGCAGAATTTGAGTTTCTTGGTGACTGTCGAAATCGAAATTCTAAAAATAGTTAGTATCATTATTCTTTGCAAGGATATACTAAGCTCAAAATAATTTGTCATATCTGAACATTTGGCAGACTACTTAGGGATATAATCTCACGACTACGACCAATGGGGCCACCTTTTGGCCGTGGGCAATGCCTGACGACGTGTTCCTGGTACTAAGTGGTCTCATGACCTATAATGATTTACTTCGACCCTTCCATCGGCTAGAACTATATGATTAAGTCGCGATTGTATTCTACATATTGATTTTATGGCAAACCAATACCCTGCCCTTTATATCTTTAAGATGTTAGAATGCGCTGTTAAGGGTCAACAGCGTTAAGAGAAACAAGACCACTTTAAGGCACTAAGTTTTGAGTATTGAAAGCTTGAAATGAAATGGGGCTCAAAATAACCTATCTAGTACAAGTATATGCATTGATGTATCCTTTTCTAAGAGAAAGTTAATGGATAAACCACTTGGTAAATTCCCAAAAGAAATTAGACATCATGGTTGGTGGTAGAATACAAACGATTAAAAACAAAACATTTAGCAAAAACAAACAAAAACCTAAACGAAACCTCTCTGAATCCGATTCAGGAAATGAAATAACAGAATTCCCAAGATCTACTTTAATCAAATAACTAGGAGAAATTCCTTTAAGAGCGAGTTTGGCCATTACGCGGTTCCCCAAACTTATCACCTTGTGTAAAATTTAATTACGTTTAGTTGCTATGCAAGTGTTTCACCAAAGGGCAAGGATTAGCAATTTAGTTTTGAAGAACATTTCTTCTGAAGTTTACTTGATGTTAATTGAACGCTCGATATTTGATAGTAAGTGATGCAAAAGTTCCCAGCATTTTTACCATTCCTTTTATAGAAATTAATAAAATCATAATTTAGTCATCAAAGTATTTTCCTGGATATCAATGATATTTTTTAATACTTAACTTGATCTTTATGGATCGCATCAAATCAGATAGATAGATAGATAGATAGATATGCAAAATTTCCCAGGAATTCTGTCAGCTTCTTTTATATAAATTCATAACATCATAATGCAAGCGTCTAAGAATTTTCCAAAATTTCTATGACCTGCCACATTTCAGTTAAATTATGTATTCCATTATGAAAAAATTCCAATTTTGTTTCGATTAAAACCTCAGAGGAATTTTTAATATCTTCAATGGAATCTTCGTTACTACAAATAAGTTGAAGGTTAATGGAAAACAGTGAATGTGGGGGAAGTTCTCATCTCAACTGCGTGATCATGTATCACACGAGAACAGACCTTTTCATTTTTCTAAACCTGTGGTCTACTTTCTTGCTAAAATAAACATTTTAAAAAGTTTTTTTTCTATTCCAATACGACATTTATATAATCCATTTTTGCAGCGTACGAACATTACACTTTCTAAATACAAATTCTTAACTAAATGTCTTAGAAACCCATTCAGCAAAAATTCCTTTTTTCCACAATAAGTTCATTTATGTTGAAACGTTGAAGGATATCCTAAGTTTAGTTACGAGTTTATTGATTTAAATTCAGATGAGGCCATTTTTCATCAAGACTAACTTGTTTAAAAAATAATAAAAAAGAATTTTTAAAAGAAGCTATTTATCTCTATCGATCAATAAGATAAATATAAGTGACTAAATATTGATTGATGTTAGCTTCTATAAGTTTATGTGGAATCCATTTTCCTAGCTTTAGAAATGTTTAAGGTTTGTACACAATGAACCAGAGCTTACTGTTTCAACTGTAATTTTCTGCATATTTGTATGTTTTGTACTGAATCTTTCCGAATTAGTCCCTCCATTTGGTGAGTTTTCGAATTCTGACATATTCCAGTAACATTCTTTTTGAACTCAAAATATATTTCATTTAACTTTATAAATAAAATCAGATCACAATATAAGTTTCAGGGAACCATCACATCACTCGAGATGCACTTTTTCCAGCATTGAATAAGAAGAAAAGGTTTCCGATGTGCAATTTTTTCATTCAATCAAATTTTACTCACCAAAATCAAATAAAATCCTCACTTTTCAGTAATTAATTTTAAAACAATGACCAGATACAAAAATGTTGAGCAACCTTGAAAGATATTTCAAAGATTTCCCAAATATTTTACAAAAAGTTGAGCTCTGAAGTTTTCTAAGGAACCTGTATATAAGCATGAGCGAATAAAGATGTTTATAAAGAGCGATTTGTAATTGAATTCCGCATTGAGGTTCCTGACGATGACTTTATCTTCATACTTGAAAGCATCTCTCTATGCTCGATTCTAAAACATGCTATCACAAATACGCAACGACAACTTCGAAATAAGAGTAAATGAGTCTACAACTATTATACAAGTCCAGATACCAAAAAGTGAACCTTTTGCCAACGTTAGCAGAAAACAATCATATATATGAATTATTATTTACTGAGGGTGACATTGTCTGTCACAAGGACACAATAGCGAGCCATTAATTATGACCGAAGTACACTATAGGAATGGTCTGCCAGATTAACTCGCTGAATATTATCGACGGTGATGGACCGAAAACCTTTACAAGTCCCAGTTTAATTTTACACTGTTTATTATAATGAGGTGTCTACTGTAGATCAAACACATGCCACGATAGAATTGCTTCATAGAATGAGACTGCTAATGATTGTGCCATGCTGGGTGCCTTGAGCATATATTGCAGAACAAAAACTTTGTGAATGCCAAAGAAAACACTGGTTTTCCTTGTGCCACAAAACAATTTAGGCATAAACTCTAGAATACCTCTGAATGTTTTCTCTGAGATTATGAGTTTGAATGTTGACACTAGAATCTTTAACAGCTGAAATTTGTGTATTGGAGATTCTAGTTGGTTGGTTGTTTTGTTTTGCGGCCTATCAACCTTTTCGAGTGATTTAACGCCGAAATGAATTTAAAACTATTCAGTTCAGTATAAATATAGTTTTAGTCTACAAACAGTTAAAACTCAAAACAGTTCTTTTTCAAACAATTCAGTTTAGTATGAGTACACAGTTTCAATGTCAAGAACTGTTCCATTTCAAACAATTCAGTTTAGCAAAAGTACACAATTTAGTTTTATTTGACTCATAGATAAGACCCTATCTGTTACTACCACTCCGAGCCAGAGTGAACCTGAAGGGGTACTCCACATTTCCTAAGCTCCAAAATTACTGAAACCTCACTATCAGATTGTTTAGTGTCATATCCAGGACACTGGTTGCGAGGGTAGTAGTCTTACCCTTCTGCAGAGGAGAAGTCGGTGTATTCTACAGCCCCAGCCGACATGGCAATGGTGATTCTGAGGAATTATTTTAGTCCAACACAACAACATATCAAATGAGCGCTTATTTTGTCTGAGATCTAGAAAATTAAAGGCCTTGATAAGACAATGAGGTCTTCTTCGTGTTCCTGAAACCATTTCAGTTTAATAAGAGTGTTGTGTCAAGGACTATTATCCTGTTGAAAGATGTCACATCTATCGGAGAATCTGGTCTTCAATCATAGAGAGATAAATGATACACCACAAAGTGCCTTTAACATGAAAGATAAGACCCAGCTGAAAAGGATTTAGATGGTGTACATTAGTTAGCATGAGCACTCTACGACACCTGTGGTTACGCAGTCTCTGTACAATAATCTTGTCATTTTCATTCATTTTGCTTAAAACTATGTTCAATGGACGTTTTTCCCTTCTTCCATCGATAAATCAAGGCCGCCCAGAAGACGAGTGTTGATTTTTTTTCACTATCGGACCACAACTGATAGTTACTCACTACAATTGAACGTTGTTACCCGACAAACCAGGTTGATTTGAAATGATTGAGCCAATTTGTAAACGCTATCATAATTTGGCCTATATGAATATCACTTAAATCTTCTCAAACTCCAGCCCCGCTTTTACGTTTAATTTCGGTCTAATGTCCCTCGGAAAGGTATGAAGCCCCTTATCTTCCAGCTATGAGTTTAATTGTATCAGTGAAGTTCTTCTACAAAGATAGCTTTAGCATTGAATAATCCACGAATGTTGATATGCATTTAAACAAAGAAACCAAATCAAACTAATTCAAATCTTCCTCACAAGTGAGACATTCAATGCATAATAAGAAGTCATTTTATCAGCTGATATACGGGTTGTCTCAAAATAGATGCAGCCCATTAATATGATAATGATTTATTACTGAGAAAAGTGCAGTGACGATCATTTAGATCGTGTCTTGTAAAAAATACATCCTTTGAGCTAGAAACATCAAATCAATGCTTTTTTATTCGTTTTTATATCAGCTTCCAAGACATGTAATCTTTTTTTATTTTCCTTTCTCAGTAATAAATCATTATCATATTAATGGTTGTATCTATTTTAAGAGTTTTGAATAATTTTGTCTCCAAATACGTACTGACGCAAAATATTTTTCCTCTCTTGTACAAGGTATTGTGATCGGTGATTAATAGTTGTTATAGTATACTATTTTCAAATCTAAAACAAAAGAAAACGAGATTATTATTAGTAGAGTTATTAGTAGTTACATGAATACCATGTATATTGAGACACCTTATTTTTTTTTTCTAACATGTACCGCTTTTACTAGACTGTTGCTCCCATTCTTGCCACATATCGCTGGTCATTTTTTGGCTTGTCAGTGTGTGAGCTTTTCGACGACATAATTAGTTATATGGACATGGTATACTAATTCTGTAGGCAACAAGCAAGAAGGGGAGACCTTTTATATTTTCAATCTATAACAGAGTATGATTATTTTTGAGTGGACCTTGTCATTCATAAATCTACTTTGGCCATAAGCTATATTATCGTCAAGTTAAGTCTCAAATCTTTCTTACCGCCGTGACGTGTAAATCATTTTAGGACACAATAGACTTCACATATACACAGGGTTACATAAATGCTGTTAGCTGATGGAATGTCGTCGCTGTAGTTTGGCCTCACACTTGCCAATCTGATAACCAAAGCATTATCTAGGTATCAGAGCCTGCAGATATCTCAGCCACATTTTAAGATAAACGAGCTGATTTTAAAAGAAACTTGCCAAACGCCTCAAACCGAAAAGAAACAAGCTACTGTCAACGTCTTGAACAACCTTTTATCATGAAACTAGGGCTAAAAGTTTTCAATGCATGAATATAAAAAGAATATGGCGACGGTCAATTAGTATTCTGTATCGGCGGGAAATAGCCTGCTTCTATGTGTCTGAGTGATATGGGCTTTGCATAAATGATCGAAGTATTATTATACTCGCTTAGCATTACAATGAGATTCCCTGTTTTCATTATTATTATCTAAACCCCTTATACTTTGAAAACCTATTTATTCAACATTAGATTAATCATCATCATCATCATCATGTCGTGCGGCTAGCACGGATATCCCTAACCCTCTCTCTCCACGTCTCCCTATCATTCATCGCCTCAAGCAGGTCTTCAGGGTTACATCCCGTATCATCACATAGCTGCTGTATGTATGTTCGAGCTGTTCGTCCTGCTTTTGATTGGCCATATGCGGGGGTCCACAGGAGTACATCACTTACGATCTCGTCCTTGCTTCTCCAGCAGTGTCCGGCATGTCTGGTTCGTCTAGCTTGGATTGTTTTCGTGATAGGTGGTAGGTGACCGTATAGTTGGTGCCTTGTGGGGTGTTGCTACCAGGACTTGTTCAATATTGCTTCTTCTCCAACCGTTTAGTCAGCCTCCAAGTAGTGCATCCATATAGCAGTATATATATATATATATATATATATATATATATATATATATATATATAAATACGCATACCTAAAGAAACCGTAGCAGCAATAACGATTCTCTATTGAAACACCAAAGTAAAAGTACGATCACCAGATGGAGACACAGAATACTTCGACATTGTAGCAGGAGTACTACAAGGGGACGCGCTGGCTCCGTACCTCTTTATCATCTGTCTAGACTACGTACTTAGAACATCGATTGACAAAATCAGAGAGAATGGTTTCGAGCTGACGAAGAAAAGAAGCAGAAGATACCCCGCAACAACAATTACCGACGCCGACTACGCCGATGACATAGCGATACTAGCAAATACACCCGACCAAGCCGAAACACTACTGCATAGTTTGGAACGAGCAGCCGCAGGCATAAGCCTCTATGTTAATGCACACAAAACGGAATATATGTGCTATAATCAAACAGGGGACATCTCCACTCTAGACGGAACCCCTCTTAAACTAGTAGACAAATTCACTTACCTAGCAGCGAAGCAGCGTCGCATCAACCGAAAAGGACATCGACACGAGGTTAACGAAAGCATGGACAGCTATCAATAGGCTATCGATTATATGGAAATCAGACCTAACCGATAAAATGAAACGCAGTTTCTTCCAGGCAGCGGTCACATCGATACTGCTATATGGCTGCACTACATGGACGCTAACAAAACGGCTGGAGAAGAAGCTAGACGGCAATTACACAAGAATGCAGTGAGCAATCTTGAACAAGTCCTGGCGGCAACACCCCACAAGACACCAACTGTACGGCCACCTGCCTCCTATCACGAAAACGATTCAAGTTAAACGAACCAGACATGCAGGACACTGCTGGAGAAGCAGGGACGAACTCATAAGGGATGTACTCTTATGGACCCCCACACATGGCCGTGCGAAGGCAGGACGACCAGCACGAACATACATTCAGCAGCTATGTGAGGATACGGGATGTTGTCCTGAAGACCTACCTAGGGCGACGAACGATAGGGAGGAGTGGCGAGAGAGGGTCAGGGATATCTGTGCTACCAGCACGACATGATGATGATGATGATGATGAATATGCAAATAAGTTGGTGCCAGTGATGTTACTGGTTACCGTCGAACGAAATAGAATCGGTTATTCGAGTTCAAGTCCTTGAGGAGGCTATTTCCATTTTACATAGCGCTAACACTCTCAGGAAAGGGATGCATAAAACTATTTTCCTTCCAGCTATGGGCAAATAGTAGGGCAGAATGTGGTCTTTAACCTAGGGATGGTAACCGGTCTTGGAGAAGGAAAACTGAATTGAAACCTGTTAAATTTTGCCTAGCAAACTGGCCTTGTATCGCATCCTGCTCATATATATATATATTTATATATATATATGTGTGTGTGTGTGTGTGTGTGTATATATATATATATATATATATATATATATATATATTTATATATGTGTATCTGTGTGTGTGTATATATATATATGTATATATATGTGTGTGTGTGTATATATATATATATGTATATATATATGTGTGTGTGTGTGTGTGTGTATATATATATGAGTGTGTGTATATATATATATATATATATATGTGTGTGTGTATATATATATATATATATATATATATATATATAAACACAAACACATACATATAAATGCAGAGATAAAAAAAAAAGCATTTCATTCATATTTTCTATATGAATACAGATAAGCTAAATATTAACCAGTGGACAATTTTCAATCTCACCGAATAAGTGGATAGATAAAGTAGTCCAATACTTAATACGGAAGTATTAGCATAATTTACATTTGATATTTTGACTGTATTATGTTTGTCACTTAATTAAGTCCATCGACAAGAACCGTGATTTTGCAGAAAAATGAATCTTTTTGACTCATTGGGTTACGAGCTTATTGATGTACGTACCTGTAGTAGTAGTAGTAGTAATTTACGAAGCTCTTTACTTCGATGTAGCACAAGGCCAAATGAATGGGGCACATAATGAGACTCGAACTCATTCGTGTAAGTTTGTTAGTTTAGCTTGCTAACCATTACACCACCAGAAGTGCCCTAATGTACCTACCTGTATACACATGTATAGTCACATGTATGGCGGTAAATACTTATATATAAATACACGCTTTTCTCTTTCCTATAAACAGTCAGATATTGCCAGATGTTTACTCTTGCACCCAAGCACACACATGCATGCATAAACACTGTCATATTATGCGCATACTCACATTAAGATATAGATCTAAATACATACATTGAAATGAATATGTATTCTCTCTCTCTCTCTCTCTCTCTCTCTCTCTCTCTCTCTCACACACACACACACACACACACAAATTCATGTCTTAACTCATGCAAACATTCTCCCTCACAAACTCATTGACCAGCACATACATATGTTAGATAGCCCTCTTCTATCTTCTTCGGTTCATGGCTGTGGTCGTCTCTGACTTCCACGTTATCTTTTGTTGCTAATGATCCTTATCTATTTATTCTCTGACGCTTACTGCTTCGTCGTGAGGAATAAACGTTACTTGTCGGAAAACAAATAACTAGCCGCTTCCATGTGTACACATATTTTATTTCTTTCGTCTATTTTTCTGACCGGGTCAGGAGGAGCAAACCACCGCTAGAAAATTTCGTCTGATTACTTCTACTGCTCAGCATAACAGACAAACTTGTTTTATTTCCCCCGATGTCGTCTGATCATATGACTTCTTAATACAATCGTAGCAATGGATTCAAAATGACCCTTGGTTCACTATACATCACTTAAACCGTGTAACATTTAAATGGTATTTTTCCATTCGTTCAACGATTATAACCTAATCCGAATGCTACACTAATCGTCAATAATAGATTTGACCAGTGTATCATTTAACTCATAAATCTAGATATATTATATCTCTTTTTGTGTACACTATTACAAAATATTCACCAAAACAAAATACGCGTGAACACACTAACACGGAGATAGAGAGGCGGGGATAAAAAGAGAAGGACACAGAAAAAAGTGAAGATGTAAGCATTATGATTCTTACACAGAGATATGCACACTTCGTTTCTCTAATAAATAAACATATAATATTTTTACCAGCAGGTATTAACTTTCTCTTCCGCTCACTCCTTATATGCATATATATATATATATATATACATGCGTAGTTACATACGTTTCAAGTGGGAGATAAATGCAAACAAACCCTATTTCTCTTTAACGTTTGTATATATATATATATATGTGTGTGTGTGTGTGTGTGTGTGTGTGTGTGTGCGTGTGAATTTTCGTTTATTTCATCAGAGAGATCTCACTCCATATCTTCGTTAACCTGTCAATAGAAGTCTATGCTTTACCTATATGTACGTTGATACTGCTTCTCGTAAATGAGATATTGCTACCGAGGTATATGAACTGGTCTACTAATTTCAGAGGTTTGCCATTTACTGAGAAGATGGCACCATCATAATTACGACTCATGAATTCTATTTTATGCGAGTTCATGTCGAGAAAAGTGCCTCTCGTTGTCCGATCCAGGCTATGCAGAGATTCAACTCGAGCATGTGTATTTGCAAGATGCGCTAGATCATCTGCATAGTCTGTATTAGTGATAGTTTCCGTCGGATTTCGTCCGCTTCTTATCTTTTTAGATTGATACTATTTTGTTTCAGACATAAAACAATTTTATAAAACAATTTTATAAAACAATTTTCAGTCAGTGGCCTAAAATCTTTAAGGCTATTAAAAATAAGCCCCATTAAATTTTGTTTAAATTTCCAAAGAAACTGATCTTGATATTGTTATTAACTTTATCTTTATTACACCAGATTTATCAGAAACGATGCCAGTGAAATATCCTTCCTGGTTTTATTAAAACAAATCTTATCTTGTTGAATGTATGTATGTTTTCCTTTTTTCATGATCTAATATTACCCAAACATTTTTATAGGAAACTGACCTTTTTCCTACATTTCCCGTCAGTCTTGAAATCTTTTTAATCCATGATCCTTTTTACTGTTTTTATCTGGATGAACATCAATGAATTTCATTGATACTTCTTTAAGAATGATTCTGTTTTTTTTTTATTATTATTAATATTCCAAACGCCCTTTAGAAGTTTTGTATGCTCATTGCGGATTGAACCTGATGCCTTATATAAAACCATACCTTGTTTGATGGGAGGATATTGGGAGTACATACAAAACATTACCCTCGTCTCCAGACCCATAATTTTCCTCTACTCGAAAGAAAGTAAATGAATGCAAAGGTGAATAAATTAAAACATGCCATAGCTTTAATGACTTATCCACAATTTCAACAATACACTGCGTTTTCTTCCAAATGTTTCTTTAGTTTATGGTCGTTACTCTATCTTGTCTCTCACTCCATTAATGCCTTCTACGCCCACGTTATGTTTAACAGATCTGATGAAGGACTGTTGAAATTGATTGAAACATTTTCGAGTTATTTCTGTCACATAGTGAAATCAGCAAAGATATGGGCAACTTCGAGAACTGAGGAAAGGCTCTGAAAAGTGAAACAATAAGAAGAGTATTTATCCGTTGTGATGGTTACAATCTTATTATCCTTCCCATGATGCTCGGTTCACAGAGTTTGACGGTTGATCAATTGTCTCAGGGTAATTCTTCCGGATACAGAAAGACTTTGGAAGAAAGCAACGGTGTCAAACCTTCTGTTTAACAATTGACAGCGTTATCATAATTACTGTGTTTGGTTAATGCAATATGAAGTCGACTTAAGTTTCTGTCAGCACTTTAACCCCAGAGGACGAATCAATCAAGTTCTGCGTTTATGTGCCCGAGATATCCCAAGTGTACACTGCGTGAGACTACACACTGTCTGTTTTGAATTTTAATACATATATATATATATATATATATATATTAACATTTGTTGAAGTTACCAAGAACTGATCTTAAGTTTTAATAACCAACCCGGTTTTATTTTGTAGAACCTTCCCAGTACATTTGTTTCGTAATCAAATAATACGCAAATATGTTTAATAGGAAACTGATTGTTTAACAAATTTACCCATAGTCTTAAAATCAGTTGCGATCCATGAAATTTTAAATTATTTTGTCGAAATGTTTAACATGAAACTGACTTATTTGATACATTTTCGGACAGTCTTAAAACACTTTGTGATTTATGAAATATATATATATATATATATATATATATATATATATATATATTGTCATCAACAAACAGCCTATTCCGTTGTATCACAACTCTTCAGTATGGCTAGATACACTAGACGCTTCAGGCTGCGATCGAAACCCATCGAATTTTACATTAGAACGATGACATACCACTCAGCCATTCAGTGACCTATCGTCAACTTAGAGATTTAACGAATATGTATTAATAATTCGTTTGCTTACATTTTGCGCTCTCGGCTACTGGAGTACTCATTTCGATTGAAGAGTTTTGCATTACGTGAGTGGCAGTCGTTAATCCCTTCGCCAAAAGACTAAACCCCCGGTGGAGGGAGCGTATATATTGTCATCCACAGTTTTGTTGTACATATATATATACCGCTTGTGGAATTAGTCTTTTGTCAAGCAATAGTTTTAGTTCAATAACTTGATAGATTCCTGTGCTCACGCGAAACCAGATGACATCCCGATACTTAAATCTGACACAGAACCTCTTTGTACCATATTCATCATCATCATCATCTCTCATTATCAGCACGGATATCCCTGACCCTCTCTCGCCACCCCTCCCTATCGTCCATTGCTTCCGGCAGGTCCTCAGGACTTCAAACCGTATCGGCACAGAGCTGCTGTATGTAGGTTCGAGTTGGTCGTCCTGCCTTTGCACGTCCATGTGAAGGGGTCCACAGGAGTATATCACTTATGAGCTCGACCCTACTTCTCCAACAGTGTTCCGCGAGTCTGGTTTGTCTAACTTGGATAGTTTTTGTGATGGGTGATAGGTGGCTGTACACTTGCTGCTTTATGGAATGTTGTCTCCTGGACTTGTTCAATATTGCTCGCAGCATTCTTGTATAGTTGCCGTCAAGCTTTTTCTTCATACGTTTAGTTAGTGTCCATGTAGTGCATCCATATAGCAGTATCGACACGATCGCTGCTTGGAAGAAAGTGCATTTCATTTTATCAGTCAGGTCTGACTTCCATATGACCGATAGACTGTCCATGCCTTTGCTAGTTGCGAGTCGATGCCTGTCTCAGTTGAGGAGACACTGCTTCCTAGGTAGGTGAACATGTCAACTAGTTTCAGAGAGCTACCGTTTAGTGTGGTGATGTCGCCTGCTTGATTAAAGCACATATATTCCATCTTGTGTGCATTGACGTGGAGGCCGATGCGTGCAGCGGCTCGTTCCAGACTATGTAGCAGGGTTTCGGCTTGGGCGGGTGCATTTGCCAGGAGCGCTATATCATCGGTGTAGTCGGCGTCGGTAATTGTTTTTGCGGGGTACCTTCTGCTTCTTTCTTTTGTTAGCTTGAAACCGTTTTCTTTGATTATATCGATAGATGTTATTAAGCGTATTAAATAAGACTTAAAAGGTATCTTTTCCGTATAACTCAGATTGTATCTTTGTCACACAGTTGTTTCATAGACATGTCGACAGAGTTCCATAAAACATAGCCATCTTACTTTTGATATTTTATTTATTCACCATATTGTTTAAACTTGAAGCTTAAACACATATTTGATTTGAAATCTCTTTGTAAATGTTATCTCCTTCTAAGGTTTTATTTATTAGGCCACAACTTACTGTCAATATTGGATATTTATTAAATTCACAATAACTGTTTAATAAGTAATCTTCTTCTTGCTGCATTGCCATGGTAACCTATTTAATGAAGGCATTCTGCCATTGGGGGTCATTATGGCTATATTAGTAAGAAGCAAAATAATCACTGACGTGACGGTGTAGTTTTTAGTGAGAAGAAATGAATCAATAAGAAAAATTTTTGAACTCAGGACAATTCCTTATCGACATTTTTAAAATTCATTCCAAGATGTCTTGAAATAAGATGGAAATCTTGAGTCTTCGGTCACCTGTTGCTACAATAAGAAGTCGTAAGTCTTTTGTATTCGGGTAGATTTAATGTATTGGAAGTAAATCTCCCCGTTTCGCATCTAGGTTCTTTCATTCAACATTGTAGATTTCAAAGGTATTCCCAAAGTTCTCTCTCCAGTCCTCATATATATATATATATATATATATACATATTGTACTGAGTATATAAGTATGTATTTGTTCAACCCACCCATAGTAAATTTTAAGCAGACTACTGTTGTTTTGAATTCCGCGTTTTCGTTCTCCTACTCTAGCTGCTTTATCAAGGCAAAAGAACCCATCCTACCCTACTATTCTATTCATAGCAGCAGAGATAACTGATGGATTCATAACTTTTTCAATAGCATGAGAGCGAAGTTAAACCCAAACGGAATCACCCAGGATTCACCAATTCCATTTCCTAACAGGGTACCATTTACGCTTAATGTGCCACCATATTTTGTATATAAGCAGATCAGTAAGTCAGAGAATTTTACCATAGAATCATTAATCTATAATTTGTGACTGTAGAGAAAATATTTTTGTTTACAAGATGTTTATAAATAGATACGGAATCAAATTAGGGACGAAAAGGGGCGTCTCTATGGGGTAGTCGCTTACATGCTGGACCGTGACATCGTTGTAAAGAAAACAAACAGAGGGCTGTGCCTTAGTACTTTTAATATCAACTTTCTAAATACTGACATTTAACAGGGATCGAACACAGATCGCTAATCACAGTGAAAAATATTTATCTTCCTTACTAGAAAAGTCCTATTTTACTTAAAAGTCGAAAAACAATGTTTCTAAAAATCATTTTCAATGTGTGTGTTTTTGTGCAAAGTTAAAAATGGTTGAGTGCATTGTACAGTGTCTATTTTTGGTTCATAGCAGTGTATAAAAAAGAATCCGCCATTATATTAATAAAATCTTAGCCTTTTTCCAGATTAGGTTACAGGCAAGTGACGCCAGAGGCGAATTCGTTTTTATTTTACGCTTGATAGCGGATCGGCTTGAATATATAATGCAAAGAGATGGCTAATTTGCCAAAAGAAATCTGGTTACTAAACGCTATATTAACAATATGATGGCTATAAAAAATTGTTTTATCTATAGCCGTTCGAACTTGTGGCAGATGTGGTTGATAGCCTAAGCTGAAAGAGTCAATGATGTCAAGTCGCTTATCTATGGCTACAACTTACATTTATATTTCAATGGGCATTTATATTTATATTTCCCCATG